>CM057098.1:8717500-9917500 GCA_029959045.1 Taenioides sp. WSHXM2023 | reverse complement strand
TTGCGTGTGGTGGTGGTTGTCGTCTCTGTGGCCTGTGTGATCTGGATGCTTTTCGTGGTCACGGTTTCTTCTTCGTCTTTAAATTCCAGCGTGTCTTGTCGGCCGTTTCTTGAGCCTCGGTCCTCCTCGTTGTCACTATGGCAACAGGGAGATGATGTATTAGAGGAAGCAATGCAGTGTTTTTTTTTTTACTAGAGTTATTATTAAGGCACATGTGCACATCAGCTTATCCCATTAGAGCAGTGGTGGGAGTTTGCAAAAAGTGATAATTTAAGGAATTGTTTCAAAACAATAAAGCTGTGACTAATGCTGAACTCAACAAGACTAACTGGAACTGTTATAGATCTTGACCACTTACAAGGGACACCCCTCCATGGAGAAGCTCTCACTGACATATTTCTTGCAGACTATTTCTGTCTATAACCAGCAGGTTTGCGTATGACATGTAACTAATATCTCTGTTCATGAGACATTACGTTTCCCGAATCAGTAATATGCTTAGAATAAAATCACAGTTTGTTGTTGTACCTGATTCTGTCAGGGGAATCATCTCTCTCCTTCTTTCTGAACTTGTTGAGCGTGTCATCGATGGTGCTGCCGATCTTGTCACTGATCTCTCCGAGCTTCTCACTAAACGGAAACCCACCTTTGCCTTTGTCCCAGTCCTCATCCCACTTTGTTCGGTCCAACTCAGTGGCTGTGAGGGGAAACACACAGAAAAGAATGAGATGAACATGGAGAAATGAGAAAGTCTTCTGTGTGGTTTCTGTTAGTGTTACTTGTCTGTGCTTCAACATTTTATAGATGAATGCTACAATTCTTCAACATATCATGTTCATTAAACAGAAAAAAACAAGTATTTACACTTCATGTGATATGGGGCAGCACACATGCAATACCAGACATTCCCTACTAATCCAAAAGTTGGCATTGTGTTCTTGAGCAAGACACTTCATCCACTTTGCCCCATTGTCTATGTACACTGGTTTGTGAAGTACAAATGCGTGGCGTGGATAATAGATGAACAAATAGTAAGGCTTATTATAATCAATACAAAAATGAAAAGAGCTCACAGTTCTTGAAGCTGTTGCCTCCTCCGCCCATACTGTCCGAGGACACGCCTATGTACTTGTCTTTATTCTTCTTGGCTTTTTTGCGCTCTTCTCTGAGCCGGTCATCATCCTGAATAAACTCCACCATCTCCTTCACCTTCTGCCGCACATTAATACCTTGATCTTTGCCATTCTCATCTACACAAACACAACAAACATACTCTTATTTACACTACAGCAACAGCTAGTGAAATGTTAACTTAGCTTTAGTTTGTTCAACTTATACCGATAAAGTTGTAGTTTTCTAGAGAGCGCAGGTCATAGATGTGTTCTCTGGAACTGGTCACAACTCTCTCTGACCCATTTCGGATTAAATAGGCCAGCAGCAGCAAAGCCTGGAGATGGACAATTAGTGTGGGGAAATATAAACATGTATATATATATAGAACATTAAAGCAAAAAACATGTTTTGGCTGAGCAATGCCATACACAACATTGCGTCTAATCACCAAATACAAATTAACTAGGTGTCACCTTGTAAACTCGTCTCCAGTTTTTCTTATTGTCCTTGAGCATTCGTGACCAGAGCATGTTCATGACTTCTGGAAACTGCTCATACATAAAGGTAGATCTATGGAACAGTGGAGAGGAGAGGTATGGGAAAACACAAAATTGCTAAATGTGCCACTTGTACAGTATGCTCATTAACTGGTGCTTTAATTTATGTATCCAATTTATTGCTTTTATTGGACTGGTTTCTTCCTGTTACAATTGCTGCTGCTATATTTCCACATACTTTGCTATTTCTCCCATCAGCTGCCCAGAGGGTCCCCAGGGGTCATCGTTGGTCGCCTCTCGCACTTTGGACTCAATTTCAGAGTAGTTCATTACCACATTAGTGCTGCGGAAACAATCACAAAATGTCCATTATTGTCCCTTTGAGGATTTTGAACACTTTAGGTTAAGGATAGTTGTGAGTGAACAATACTAACATTTGCATATCAAAAACATGTACAATTTGTAAAGGTACCAAAAATGTTAAAAACTGAATGTTTTGAGCATCATGTGTTGTAACTTGTGAGTCAGCTGAAAGGAGACTATAACATTATGCAAGCACAAACCTCATGTATGATCACGAGCAGAGATCACTGAATAATGAATGAAAGCTTTTACAGGCTCAGCTCAACGGCTGCACACAATATTAGGGACTGTGATCTTGTGGTGAAAGACTTTACTTTGTCTTAAACCATTGTTACTTCTTGATTTGGCAGCAGAAAATATGATTGTAGGCAGCAGAAAATACGATTGGAGGCTGGTCAACAATATAAATTAAAGGTTGGGTGATACTGCCGAAAATGTATATCTCAATATTTTCGGGGGTATTATTCCGATAATAATTTCCAGGTCATATTTAACAATCCATCAGAAATCTGCCTGTACATGGTTGAGGTTTAAGTAGCGTTGTGGTGTTTACACAAGTGCATAAATACCACTCGCTTGACACATTACCCATTTAAATGGGTAAAAAAAATCCAATGCATGAATTTGTGCAGACAGTGAGCTGCATGACATTGAACTTGCTACCTTAGTTACCACTGACATGAAGACATAACATTAAATTAAAAAACCAAATCAGCTTCCTGTTTATGTGGTTTTGAATTGCATCAGAAAACATGTGCACCTTTTACTTTATTTTTTAACTGTCCTAGTCACTTTTGTGTCTCTACTGCTGTTACTTGTGCCTTATCTAGTGCCTCTCCTGTTTTCATTAGTGCTTTATTCTCATGCAGCTGCCCCTCTCCTCGGGTCAGCGCTGAGAAGATAAGAACTCTTTTAAGTGTTTCAGGACTCTGTGTAACAGAAAACAACACGTATTCCTCTGTGATAATGAAGCGCTTGGACTAAAATCAATGGTGTCCACACCCATTGCACTTAATATCAATGATTTTATATATATATATATATATATATATATATATATATATATATATATATATATATATATATATATATATATATGTGTGTGTGTGTGTGTGTGTGTGTGCTATAACTGTGCTATTCACTGTTATAGTTAGAAATAGATGTTATGTTAATGAAAAATGGCACATATTTCCTTATTTCCTCATTCTTGCTGTTACATATTCACATAAAAAGGGATATTTCTTTAAATATTTATTCCTATCTTTTGACAGTCGATTACATTTTACAGTAAGCAACATTTACAAGTGGGAATCTATGACATCCACTTGTGCTGATTTCATGCCAAACATAACTGACCCGAAAAAAACATTATTGCACCACAACCTCACCTTATCAATTCAATATTTAAACAGTTAAAAGTATCATGTGACTGAAATATTGGCCTTAAAATATGAATGAGAAATTGTCTGTGGGATAAGCCACGCTGTTGGACTGTACTGTATACCACACTACACAACAGTGACTTGTAGTTGTGTAATTAGGCCACAGTTGTGCATCACTGCCCTGCTGCTGCTAGCCCTGTGCGGGCCTCGCAGGGGGACTGTGGGCAGTTCTCTGGACGGTGGTCTTTCTCGTGTGAACAGGAATTTAAACCTTAATCTTCAAATAAGGTGTGAAGGAGGGCACACAGGCGCTCACATGGCACATAACGGAGGGAGAGTCTCCTCCTCGAGAGTAGGAGCATCCCTGCAGCGGGGCGGGCGTGGGTCTACTACACTACAACAAACAAGGACGGTCCAGATCCCGGACCCGGGTTTAGCCATGCTAACGACACAGGCTACCTACTGCCCTGATACAACTTGTGTTTTCATTGTCCCTTTTTTTCTGTGTCACGCAATGAGGAAATCTATCATGTTAACAGTTATCATCACGGTTGAAGAAAGAGGAACCTGGCCAATAGCCAGTTAAGCTAACAGCTGAGGGCACTGGTCTGACGGCAGGGCCGTCTCCTCTCTCCGTCAGCGTTAAAAGCGGCTGATGCTGCTCGGCTAAAGCCCCATAAGCCCACAGGAGTCCACGGGAGCCCACAGGAGTCCACGGGAGCCCACGGGAGCCCACGGGAGCCCGGCTAACCGGTCAGCGGTGCAGCCACTTAGCGGTTAGCAGGGCAACACCTGCTCGTCGGCGGTACTCACGCTTTGTCCACCAGCTCCCGGACTTTCCACATATTGAGCATCTCCGTGCTTCGCGCGGGCCCGCCGCCTCCAGAAGATGTCGCCCAGTGCAGATGTATCAGGTCCAGGGCAGTCACTGAGCCAAGTCCCGAAGCTTCGGAGGTGAAGCAGCCGCTGCGGTAAACGGACCCGGCCCCTGTTACCACGGAAACGTCGTCCCCCTACGTCACAAGCACGCACTGATGTGGCCTGTGCGTGTGTGAAGTTCAGAATAAAGTGTGTCTGTTTACTGAAAACTGGAGACTACAAAACATACGACTGTGGCGGTAAAAAAACAAAACTGTATTACAAAAGCATAAAAGAAACAGATATGACAATATCATGAGAACACAAGCGTGCAACAAGCGAACATGAATAGCCACGGACTCATGGGCATTTCCATAGGCACACTGTAAAACATCAATTCATTGCTTTTACAGTTTTAGATTAATGCTTATTTAAAGTAGCCTGATCCTTCCGTCAGACTCATAGCACGGTCAAACTACAATGGGGTCCTCCATCAAAAAGTAACTAGGCCTACTCGGTGCATAAAGCCTCAAGGGAATGTGGCTCTACCAGCTCAAATATAGTTTTAGTCAAACGTATGCAAACCTATATTGACATTAAACTAGTTCAGTAAGACCTGCCCATCAGGACTGTACGGTGTTTCTAAGAATTTATTTATAAACTTTATATTAATCACAGTACAGTAGCCTGCAAACATTCGTAATTGTGTAGTATTATATGTATCTCCCCACCTCTCCGCTAGATGGCTCCACAAGCACACTTATCTGTTCATTTGTCCCGTTGAAAATGGAGTTCTTTTGCCACCCCAAACAAAAGTCATCATGGCAGTATATTTTGATCACAAGAAAGTTATGTTGTCCTGTCCAACACTATTCCTGAGTATTTGTTTAAACGTTATGCCATATGTGTCAGAGCAGTTCTGAATTGAGACAAAGGCACAGCTTAAAATATTGTATTTATTTATTTATTTATTGTTGTTTTTAATGGATTTATGTTACATTAAATTCAACTTGCCGATAGAACAGATTTCTGTAAATTAGATTTTTATTCCCATGGGAATAACCTGAATAAAGCCATTTGAAGCTTCTAGAATTCATGTAATGTACCTCTTAAAATACAAGCAACAGAGGGACCCATTGTGTTCTGGGACTTTAGCTTTTAGTGAGATGAACAAGTTAAGTTAAAGTTAAGTTTAGAATTATTTCTCACCGCATGGGCACTGCTGATTTAAAACATATCTTGAATGAGGGAGGAAACCACCCATAGGCCAATCCTGTGACAGCAACAATTGTTTAATCGTGTTAATTGTTGTTGCCTCCTCCATATAGATGTTTTCATTCATGCATGTTGGAGTTTGTTTGCAACTCACTCAGTTCCACCCATTTCATACAAGATGCATGTCCACTTTGAAGATAGCAGCTATTGATATTATCCTTGCTCACTTCTCCATAGACCCTCTTCTGGCATCCTTGGATTTTTCAGATGCTCAGGATTAAATACTTGTTTTATACATTATGAAATTTTCAGATGTTTAGGTTTATTAAGCCTGAATAGTACATGCATTATACAGACTATAGAACATTTAAAGTCTAATTCCTGTCTTTTAAGTCAACAGTGAGGTGTGGACAGAGGGGATTATCCAGCTGAGCAGAGTAGAGGAAGTGGCCAGAGCATGTGAAGTGTGTTTTTCAGTCGCTCCCTGGAGTCCTACCAGAGATCGCTTGGGAAAAAGACCCTGGAGTCCGCCCCTGGTCTGAGCAGACGCCAAGAAAAGCAAAACTCAAAATAGAGCAGAGAAACAGAGGGATTTTAGACCTGCGAATCAAAGGCACGGGCACGAGGAGAGAGAGCTGTAGAGGGCGTGAGAGGGTTTAAGGAGTCTAATGGGCCAAAGACCCCAATGTGGAAATACTGAAGGTCGTCATGTTGTCCAGGTTTAAGTCTAGTTAAGCCCTGGTATCTTTTCTAGACCTGAACTGATTTGGTTTAGTCCTGAGACCTGATCAGAGAATAGTTGTGGTTTAGTCCTGACTTAGACCTAATGCTATAGACATGTTTAGTTTGGCTTTATCTTTATGGTTTGACCTGATTTAGTACAGATTTAGATCTCATGCAGACCTGGTTCAGACTGGTGTGGGCCTGGTTTAGTCCTTGTTTAAAATAAAATTTTAAAATAACCTGGAATAGTCCTGGTATAATATTTAGGTTGTCAAAATATGGGACTGATTTAGCCATGCTAGAATGCTGTTTCCTCATCAAAAACATATCTGAAGGTGTGTTTTGTTTCATTCATTCATGTTTGAGTAACCCTGCATTACTGGGGTGTACACATCTTCAAAGCTCAAAATGTTCTATTCCACCTTGTGATGTCATGAAGTGGTAGTTTTCATGTTAACAGCACCTTTTACCTTTAGTTCAGTAGATACAGGCAATTCTAGAATTGAGAGTGTTAAACATGTGTGAATGAAACAAACCACAACTCCAGGTATGATTTTGATGAGGAAACATTATAACATCAGTCAGAAAATAGCATAATGAGGGCCCTTTAAGTTTTTATACTGAACAATCGCACACAGTCTTGGACTTAATCCTTGAATGCTCTTAATCTATATTAGAACTAATGCAAGGCCACATGATAATATTAAAGAAACTACTATTTTTGGTTGAAAATTACATTAATGTTGATAATTGAACCTTTCCCTAGGTTTTAAATTATTATCATTTTAGTATCCTGACAACACATGAACTACATTTAGAATAGTCTTGACTGCTCTGACCTGTATAGTACATTACAGCTTTGGGGTTTCGTATCATAAATGGAAAATCAAAACATTCACACACAAACACAAACAGGGCTGATGAGGACCATATGCTGCAGACACTGGGAGAAGGGAGACTGTGAATTGTAAAGTTTATTTTTTCTTCTCTTGAATGAGGAGCAGTGGGCGAGATGCACAGAGGGGAGAGGGCTATGGGAAACTGCAGCAGGGGAAGTGCGGATAATGTGTTAAGAAAAAGAGAGTGAGAGGGATTGAGAGAGAGAAAGAAGTGACAGGAGAAGGAGAGAGAGGAGGAGAGAGACAGAAGAGAGAGGAAGAGAGAGAACATGGAAGGATGAGTGAGAGAGGGGCAGAGAGAGAAGCGAGAGAAAGAGTGGGTGGGAGAGTGCGGGAGGACAGATATGGAGAAACAGATTGAGAGAGGAAAGAGAATGAGAGAAGAAGAGGAGCTAGGGGACTTCCACTGTATGGACATGTACAGAAGTCATTAAGTTAGGATGTTTGTGGGGGATAGTCCAAATGTGATCACTGTACAGTCCCTGACAAAAGTCTTGTCGCTTATCCATTTTGTAGAAACAAAAGCTTATAACCTGACTTTAAATTAATCGATTGGTTTTAGAAATGTCTCATATGAAAGCTAAAACCCTCCCAAATTATGCTCAATATGCTAAAATAAATTTGCTTCACTGAAGAAAGATTGATCATTTAATGAACACAGAAAGGTCAGATTTTGGCAAGACAAAAGTCTTGTCGCCTTGTCATATGATGCACCCAATCCTAGATTACAGCCTCACCTGTGATCAGTTACTGATCAGTCAATTAGTGGGTGTGTATAAAAAGAACCCCAGCACAGCAGACCTTCACATCAACTGCAACTTGACCTCTGATAACATGCCTAATCTCCACCCTGAGACCAAAGCGTTAATTATCAAGAGGCTGAAGACCAGATCCACTGCTGAGGTGGCTGACACCTTCAGTGTGTCTCAGCGTCAAGTACAAAGAATAAGAAAAAGATCTGAAAAGACTGGAGATGTTTTCGACAAGCCCAGGTCCGGCAGACCCCGCAAGACAACTGCTCGGGAGGACCGTTTGTTGATTCGAAAATCCAAGGCCAGCCCCTTTTCCACTGCAGCAGAGCTCCACCAGGCCTGGTCACCTCAAGTCCCTGTGTCAACCAGAACAGTTTGTAGAATTCTGTCTCGAAATGGCCTCCATGGTCGAATCAGTGCACAGAAACCAGCACTAAACAAAAGGCAATTAAAAAACCGTGTGGCATTTGCCAAGGCCCACAGCCTGCTAAAAGGATGGACACTGGAAAAGTGGCAGAAGGTGGATTTCTCAGATGAATCCTCGGTTGAATTACATCACAGCCGCCGCAAATATTGCAGGAGACCTACTGGAGCCCGCATGGATCCAAGATTCACCCAGAAAACAGTTAAGTTTGGTGGCGGAAAAATCATGGTCTGGGGTTACATCCAGTATGGGGGTGTGCGAGACATTTGCAGGGTGGAAGGCAATATCAATAGCCTAAAATATCAAGAAGTATTAGCTATCTCTTACATTACCAACCATAAAAAGGGTCAAATTTTGCAGCAGGATGGTGCTCCATCGCATACTTCTATCTCTACATCAAAGTTCCTCAAGGCGAAGAAGATCAAGGTGCTCCAGGACTATCCAGCCCAGTCACCAGACATGAACATCATTGAGCATGTCTGGGGTAGAATGAAAGAGGAAGCATGGAAGGCAAAACCAAAGAATCTTGATGAACTCTGGGAGGCATGTAAGACTGCTTTCTTTGCTATTCCTGATGACTTCATCAACAAATTGTATGAATCATTGTCGAACCGCATGGATGCAGTCCTTCAAGCTCATGGAAGTCATACAAGATATTAAATATGGATCTCACAGCACCACTACTTAATTCACTGACGTTATGCAACATATTTTTGTATTTGAAGTAAATTATTTGTTCAATTTTCTGTAGGCGACAAGACTTTTGTCTTGCCAAAATCTGACCTTTCTGTGTTCATTAAATGATCAATCTTTCTTCAGTGAAGCAAATTTATTTTAGTATATTGAGCATAATTTGGGAGGGTTTTAGCTTTCATATGAGACATTTCTAAAAACCAATTGATTAATTTAAAGTCAGGTTATAAGCTTTTGTTTCTACAAAATGGATAAGCGACAAGACTTTTGTCAGGGACTGTACAGTATCAGAGAGTCCAAGTTTAAACAATTTAAAATATTGTTGTTGTTGTTGTTGTTGTTATATATGTCTCTAAAAATTGTTGTTTTGCTTATATATGCAGCTGTTTGCAAATAATTTCAGATGGCAAAGAGGTGTTGCCTTACTTCTTAGCAGACAAAATGGGTGGAGAAGATGGTTTAAAGGTAGAGGTGAGGTGAGACACAGTCTCCATGAGACGAGATAAATAGAAATGTCATATTTTGGTATTATATTTTTGGTATTATAAGCTGCATCTTAGTGTGCTAATGAAATGAGAGCAATTATCATGCTACCTTTTTATTATGCTACCTTTTTAACAGTATTTAACACCTCCGAAAGTCCTTTTACTAGGAATGGGCCAAGATCTTGTGCCACAAGAAAGTATTCATGGGGGTACTTCTGGCTCTTTTGACTCTGTTTTGACTCTACATTAGAAAACTGTCACCCCTTTCTCTGTAACTGCTGCAGTGAGTGTCATCATTTTGGTCTTAAAATGTTCGTATTAACCCACTTTACAAGATCCCGATATATTATTATTTTGCTATTTTGTTTGCAAATAAATTCCTATTTCTATTATGGACCTGGCTCCAAATTCGCCCTTAAAACTTCTTAAACATACGGTCTCATCCCATTTCTACCCTTTATCCATCTTCTTCACCCGTTTCGTTTGCTAAGAAGTAAGGCAACACCTCTTTGCCACCTGAAATTATTTCAAATTAACAGCTGCACTTGGATATTTTTGACATCTTGAGAAGAAGTTGAATTTTCTCTACAATGTGTCCAATGCTACTAACTCACCCATAAATAACCCCCTTTTACTGTTTCTACAGCCCAGAGCCCAAAACATCTGCTTTTTAATGACTTGATTCAATTAACCATTTACCACACCACACAAGAGGAAAATAAGCCAACACCTGCACACTGGCCTCTAAAAGATCCCAAGGACACGCGTTTACAAGTTCCATTCCCCATTCAAATAGATATACCATTACATATGAGAATATAGATAAAGATACAATGATGTAAATTGCAAGGAAAAATAATCAGATTTAGCCTTTTTTGCCAATAATTTCATTCGAGGCCAGCAGCATAATTGTGAATGACAAGTTGAAGACAAGCACCTGTGTTTGACCGCAGTCCTGAGCCAGCATTTTTGTGTGTGAAAGGAAGTTTTGGCCCGTTTAAAGTTGTTCATAATAAGAGAAAAATGCACAGAGAGGAAGAGGAGGGGGAGGAGGGAGAGTCTGATTTGCTGCAGATGCTACGCAGTCCACTGGGAACATGACATAAGGCCAGTCCCAATGAAAAATACTGTGCTTTGCTGCTGTGGCATCTGTGTATAAGACAGGCCCTTTCAATAGGCACATTAGGCAGGAGTCAGGGAGATGGGGTTTGTGAAATCAAATGTTGCCATAGCGAACCAGTGGTGTGAAGCTTTAGATGATGTGCCTTGCTCACCGACACATTAGAAAGGTGTGAACTGCTGAATCTGCAGTTTGCTCATGACATGAATGTATGATTTTATATGTCACTGAAAAACTTTATATGAGTATCTTCATATAGGCTTGGTGTTGCTTCAAATGCACCTAATGTGTGTGGTTGTAGTACTCCTCCTGTGTTCTGAATGTCCACCCATCTTCCATTTTTAATAGTACCTCCTGGAGCTCCAGCAGGGAGCTCCCAGCACACTACTGATGGTCCTCAGGTTGTTGTAGGGGGAGGAGCCGGAGAAAGGGGACTTCCGGTGTGCCAGTCCAAAATCAATCAGCTTCACTTTTAAAGGCTGATATTTGCGATTGACCAGCATTACATTATCCAGTTTCAGGTCAGTGTGCACAATGTCTAACTCTCTGAGTTCCTCAAAGGCCACCAGAAGCTGCTGGGCGATCACTCTGATCTCACTCAGATACAGGCTCTTCTGACACTGTTTCCAAAAGTCATCCAAGCTGCTGTCCAGCATTTCAAACACCATACATGTGTTATCCTCCCATACAAATGTGTCAATGAATCTAACAATGTGGCACTTGTCAGAGTCCAGCTGTCGGACGTGGTGGAGCAGGTCAGCTTTCTCTGCAAAGAATACTGTCCCTCCTCCTTGAGGACTTTCACGGCAACAGTTTCTGCTGTTGTGGGCTTGAGACAGTGCAACACCTGTCCAAAGCCCCCTTCACCAAGCACCTCTAGGACACAGCAGTCCTGCAGGTGAAAGGCAGTTTCACTCCAGACATTTTGTTTGTTGTACGAGCTTGTGTCACATGGGTGTTCTCTACAAACGTGATGGATGTTCCTGGATGTTCCTGGATGTTCCCCAGACTTGTTCCAATAGCAGGTAGAGGACCTTGAATTAGAACAGTAGACGGGGGGACACCCAGGCTTCAGGTTTTTAGGGGCCCAGAATTACACTCTCTTTCTATTAGTTTATATTAGAGGGGGGCCCATGTGAGGCTTCTTGCCCTGGGCCCCTAAATTTCTGTCAACGGGCCTGCCTTGGATGTTCCTCAGACTTGCTTCTATAGATGACATGTTTGAACCCACAGATGTAATAAAGTTCCACAAATGTAATAGGTATTACGTTTGTGGTAGAGAATTGTCATTATGTTTGTGGGAATTATTTGTTTGTGGGGCTAACAGGGCCTTTAAGTGAAATTAAAAGTATTGTTTTGTTATTGTTACAGAAAGTTCTCATTGTTATATGTCCTACTTTCCTAAATACCTGACCAATTCATACACATTTTAAGCAGCCCCCAGCCTGTATGAAGATACACATATGAAGTTTTTCAGTGACATAAAATCATACATTCATGTCATTCTTGAATATATTTTAAGAGATTTTGAGATTTTTCCTTATCTAATGCACTTCGAACACACTTTGACACTAGTAAGTTAAGACATGTTCCTGTCCACATTCCTTTAACAGTAGTATGTGCAGTTTGTCCCATGGGAAACAGAGAATACATCCTTTTTAACATGGAAAATCTGACACAAAGAAACTGTTCCATTGAAATCTACCTACTACACCTTGAAATGAATATATGATGCAGACATTTACATTTTAGAAGGGAAATCTAACTGCAAGAATTATGAGGTCTAAATTCAGTACAGTTAAATTCAATACAGTTAAATGTAAAGGTTAATTATATTGATGTTTGAATAGATATTTTGTACCAGATGCCCTTTCCTGTGTTATCCTTCATTGAGGGTGACTGGAGCTACAATAATTAGACTTAAACAAACTTTATTAATCCACAAGAGAAAATTTTTTGACTCAGTAGCTCACACATCACAATATAATATACAAAGATCAATAATATTAATGGTAATAATAAACTCAAAATAAGTATCAAAAGTAGCAAGAGACTGCTGCCAAATAAGGGGCAATTATACAAATATGTACAAAGTGAAATGTAGTCATATAAAATATACCTCGCTATACAAGACATTTATACTTTTATTTTGATATTTGTCATATTATCATATCATTTACAAAGTATCAGATTTGTATTAGACTGTGGAAAGAAAATACCTGTAGCTCTTAAACAAATAAACTTTATTAACAAAATCATTCAAATTTAACAGTGATGTATGTTTCTAATTAATATTTTAGCGGAAAAGTTTATCCAAAATACTGTGAGGTACTTGGCATCTGATATTCTCAATGTACAAGGCCGCTCTGTTATTCTCCAGCGAGTTTACCATCGCCTCGGGCCTGAGATTGTTATTTTAAATCTTTGCTAATTGTCGAACTTTGCGCTTGGGTCTTTCCATCACCTTATTACTATGTCCAGTTATGTGTATGTGGTTAGTTTTACGGGGCAGCCATTTTGGGGCATACTTGTATAAACACAATGAAGTCACTGAAAAGGATCATTTCCACTTCACATTTTATGAATAATATTATTGTAAACTATCTGTGACCTGACCTTTTGGGCCATAATTTGACTCTTGACTGAAAACACATGTGGATGGTTCGAGGGTAGCTGGTCCTCCATTGTAAACTATTGGTGACATCATGCTCCCTGCAGTGAAACAGGAGCTCTTAAACCGGGATTGTTTTGTTTATTTTTGCTTATTCTGAAGAAAACAATGCCAGTGTTTCCCCAAAGGACTCTTTGTAGGGAGTCATTATTTCAACTAATCAGAAATTACAGCAAGGCCAGGTATACAGGCGATTATCCTCATCCAAAAGAGAATGTTTCTGCCAAGGTGGAACTGGGGCTGGAGCTTTTACTGACTTACTGTGATGGAGTTAGGATCAAGATTGAAAATGAAGCCAATGAAAAGGCCAAAGACTGAAGCATGCTGGTTAAAGCTGTCCGTAGCTTTTCTCGGGGGTCTGCCACCTGTTTGTCTCCATGAAGATGTTATTGCCTTGCCTGGAATGTTTTACTATGGTATTGAATCTATCTCCATGGAGACAAGCAGGTTAACCAGGCCAAGTTAACAGTTGAATAGGTGTAGGGGCGACCCCACGTGTAGAATGCACATTTCCTAAGGTGCCATCCAGCAATAAAACACTTGTAATTTATAAATGCAAGATAGATCAGTTAAATTCCATATTGCAGCACATTCCTGGAAAAGCATGTTTAGTTAGTGAACCTTTATAGTCAATATATTGTCTGGTTTGTTTATCATTAGGATATGTACAACAAGTATGAAATTGTATAAACAAGCCTTAAAGGTCCTATATTAAGCAAAACTGACTCTTGTGACCTTTTAGTCATGTTGTTACCTCCTCAAAAACAGACCTGGAGTTGTGTTTTGTTTCATTCACACATGTCTGGGTAATCCTGCATAATTAGTCTATGTACATCTCCAAAGCTCAAAATGCTCTGTTCCACCTTGTGCTGTCATGAAGTGGAAGTTTTCAAATGAGCATCTAAATTTCACCTTTAGTTTAGTAGAGATCTGCATTTCCAACACTGCAATTATCCAAATGATTCTAATGAAGGTGTATGAAGTTTAAAAACACAGAGGAGCACTTCCTGTAGTTTTTTCTCTTTGAGAGAAGAACACAGCCTAAATTTGCAGGACTTGTGTGTTAAACAAGTGTGAATGAAACATGGTACAACTGCAGGTATATTTTGATGAGGAGACATAGATCAGAAAATAGCGTAATATGGGCCCTTTCATTTTGATTTAATTATTTATATATTCAGAAAGCTCTTATGTTGTCCTGATATAATATAAATGTTGTTTGATGAGTAGCAATGTAACTTTTCCCCTCTCCTGAACGCAAACAGTATCTACCATGAAGGGGCAGCAGATCCATACAAATGTAAAACCTGTATATACTGTAGGCCTATATACTGAGCCCGTGTAGATAGAGGAGTGTGTGAATTTGATTTTGTTGGGTTTTGGAGCTGATGGAGGTGGAGGAAATGCCAGAGCAGATGTAGCCATAATGTGGACACTATACAGGAAGCAGCCCCCTCACATCTGGACCCCAAAGTATTTATGTACTATGTATTTTTAAGGGGATTGCAGTAACAGTTGGCAAAAGTAGTGACATATGAAAATAGCTGTCAGTGTGTCATGTTAAATTTCCCAATTCTAAGTGTATTTATGTAAGCAGTCAGACTTTGGCTTTTGTTTCACTTTAATTTGTGAAAACATGAGTGTGGGGATCTCAAGGGCCCTAAAAGGTTTTTGGCAGCTTCTTAGAGTGATATCTTTCTTAAAAGCTGAACTTATACATCTCACTGTGGCCACTCAACACTACAATAACATATAATATTTGTCTTTTTTTGAGAAACTGAATTTTGTTGCACAAGAATGTATTATGTTTTAGACTCAATAAAATATATCTAAATCACAGCAGTGAGATAAAAATGTGTTTCTACATTTGTCTTATTTTTTTTTGTCCTTTAGTAAAATGTATCCTTTGAAGGAATGGAGCTATTAATTTACCAGTCAGTGCCAAATAAATATAATTATATTTTCTGATTTATGTTATAATGTTGTTTCCTCATCACAAACATGCCTAGAGTTTTGTTTTGTTTTGTTTCATTCACACATGTTTAACACACACATATTTAGGCTGAATCATTTGGATGATTTCAACCCTAGAGTTGCCAGTCTCTACCAAGCAAAAGGTAAAAGGTCGCTGTAACTTGAAAACTACCACTACATGACATCACAAGGTGGAACTGAGCATTTTGAGCTAATAATGAGACAGGCTAATAATCAAGGGTTACTTGAACATGTGTGAATGAAACAAAACACAACTCCAGGTATGTTTTTGATTATGTAAAAACATTATAACATGGCTTAAAGTTTACAAGAATCAATTTTGTGTCATATTGGACCTTTAAATTAAAATGTTACAGTAAAATTGTAAATCAGTTTTGCAGGATTTTTGTCATCATCTCTGCTAAAGTGCAATTGGGTAATAATATTGGTAATAATAGTTTTAGTAGTGCACATATTTACTTTATTTGTGGAAAAATTGCCCAAATTTGCGTTCATTTCTGAGGTAAATCCGGGCAATGGTTTTGAAATTGCTGGCTGTCCTGAAGTAATTTTCAATATGAAGGCTGAAACCTTTTCTACCATTTTTTGTGCATTAAAAACTACTAGCTCCCATTAATATTATTGTCTGTATGTATCAAGGGTATACCATTGCAAAACTTTACTGAATAAATCTAACTTAATCAATATTTAAACCAAATAATAATAATATATTAAAAAAAAGTCCATTTGCACTTCACATATATTTGTTTTTTAATTAGTATTTTCTGTTCTCAGCCTGTGTGTTTTGATTGACACACCGACAGACAGGTAAACCACAGGGCATTGCTTCAGGTATAAGTATGCACACTACTGTTGTCTGCTCATCACTATTCATCTAAGTGCGCCGTATTTGGCCTTATTTGCATATGCGGGGTCCATCCGGGAGCAGATTACCATAAGACAGAGGCAGGAGCACAGAGAAAGGGTAGAAGCACTTTAATTTTTAACTAGACGATGTGAAGACAAGACACAAAGACCTTCAGTGCAACAATACAGACCTGGAAGTTAAAAACAGGGAGTGAGCTGTTCTACATATGGAAAGCTGAAGGCCTGTCCTCTTATTACATGTTTGAAACAATATGTCTTAAAGGGGGGGGGGGGGGTTAGGCCACCTGCTTGTCTCCATGGAGATGTGATTGTTTTGCTTGGAATGTTTCACAATATGGCATTAAAGGTCCTATATAATATAAAATTGTCTCTTGTGAGCTTTAAGCCATGTTAGAATGTTGTTACCTCATCAAAAACATACCTGGAGTTGTGTTTTGTGTCATTCGCACATGTTTGAGTAATCCTTTATTATTAGTCTGTCTATATCTCCAAAGCTCAAAATGCTCTGTTCCACCTTATGATGTCAAGTAATGGTTTCAAGTTAACAGTTACCTTTTACCTTTTGTTCAGCAGAGATTGGCAATTGTAGTACTGAAATTATCCAAATGATTCTAGTGAAGGGGTGTGGATGTGAAAAACACAGTGGAGCACTTCCTGTATTACGACATGACATCACAAGATGCAACAGAGAATGTAACCTACAGTAAATATGCATGATTTGTGTGTTAAACATGCAACTGAAACAAAACACAACTCTAGGTATGTTTTGATAAGGAAACATTATAACAGACAAAAATAGAGTAATATGGGCTCTTTAAATATAAGAAATTGTTACTGTGAGTGGGCTTGCCTCTCCACAGATCTGACCTGTATCTAAGGCTGGTGGTTTTACCTGCTCATCTCCATGTAGACAAGCAGGTTGCATACCTCGGAAAAGTTAGATAGCGCACCTTTAAGACCATTTCTTCATTTGAAGATTTGTATTGGATATCAGTCATCAGATCAAAGTGTAATGAATGACACTTGTCTTGGTATGTCATTGTGACCTTTGGCGTGGCTCTCTCTGCTGGTTTGTTCATGTATGCCCCTGCTCCTTGGTGAGTTTAGATTGAATCCTGAGCATTTTAGTTAATTCGCTCCATCTTTTTCTCCTGTCAGCGCGTCTTCTCCCTCTGGACATTTCACTGCTGCCTCTCTGTCACTGTCACAAATTTCATTCATTTTACACTAATATGTCCTCCGACCTTCTCTACTGTTGCTGCTCTTCCTATTTTCACCTTTCCTTTTTGCATTTCTTTGATTTTTTATTTTGTTATTATTCCTTTTTTACTGCCACGTGTATAAATGTATAGTTGCCTACAGATTACAAATCAGACCAAATGTTGTTAGGTTAAAGTACTTATTTTAGAAGGTGGCCCTTTACTCATGATTCAATGCCACCTTCAGGAGCAATGGAAGAACACAATGCAAATCCCGGACTCTTCTTCAGATCTTGAGTTAGGAGTTTTGTGCAACTGTAACTCAGTTGGTACAGCGTTTGTCCACTGACCCACAGGTTGGTGGTGCGATTCCCACAGATGAATACTGTTGTTGTGTTCTTGGGTAAGACACTTAACCCACCTTGCCTCCAGTGTTTGCATATGTTGGGGTAGGAATGTGTGTGTGAATAGGTGAATGATTCCTTGATGTTAAGTTCTTTGAAAGTGGAAAAACGCTATAAAATGTGACCAGTTCATCAGGAGTACTCAGCTTAAGGGTTATGATGTGTTTCTAAAGATGGATACAAACTTTGTCATTGTCATTGTCATTGTCAGAAGCTAAGCAGGGTTTGGCCTGGTAGCACTTGAACGGGAGACTGCTGGGAACACCAGGTGACACAGCAGTGGCTCTAATGCAAACTGTTGTTGTGTCCTTAGGCAACAACACCTTGCTTTGTATGAAAATGGTGTTTGCATGAGTGTTGCTGGTGATGGTCGGAGAGGCCGATTGGCAGCCTCCCTTCTGTCACTCTACACCACGGCAACTGTGGCAGAAATAATGCAGAAATTGTACAACAACTTTCAGTGTCTGGAGATGCACTATATGGTACTAATATTCATATGATTTATTTATGGTTTGTATTTTAAGAAATTATTTATATTTTCGTTTATGCTTTTCTAGCCCAACACTTTTATTTTAGTCTTTTAGAATGCACTTGAGTTCAAAAAGGTTCATCAACGTATTTAAGTAGTGTATGTGTGTTTAGCCCTTTTTAAATGTACAAAATCCTACTCCTCATTGTCCCTGCTCTTTCACTTTCCCCACAGGACGTCCCACTTCAGCATGTGATCAGTGACAGCTCTTCACTCTCACCCTACCTCTGATCTACACACCAGAGACATCTTAATTAGACTTATCCCCCCATTCATATCCATAAATCAATCCGCCCCTGCACTGTGGGACACTTCAAGTCTCCCACCTCCTCATGTCCCCCTCATAGCCCCTCTGGAGAACTGCCCCGGTCTAGTGCCACTCCTCAAGTCTTTGCCATTCCCCACAGACGTATACTTGCATGTTTTGATCTTCCGAACCACACATGCTGATACACACTTACACACACGCATGGTTTCTGACTGTGCAGCGGTCTCCGTAGGCCTGCCCCATTGCATGCTGGGTACCTGATAGCGGGCCGGGGCATAATGTTAAGTGGTGCGGATGCGTGTAGAGCTGGAGAGGGGTCAATGTGTTAAGTGCTGGATTAATCAGTAGTAATTGTGCGTCTGGTCCATTATGAGAGAGAGAGAGAAAGAGAGGGATAGATAAAGAGAGATGGAGAGAGAGAGAGAGAGCTCAATGGAGAAGTGAAACCGTTTTAACAGTACGCAAACGCCAAAGATCTTTTTATAACTGTTGGACTGGATATTTTTGTGCACTGCTATAATTAATTTCTTTCAGTTTGAGAAATGCATCCATCCGCTTGGCAAAACGGTTACGAGCTGTTTTTAGAAATGGGAGTGAGGACAAATATGGAAAAATTCTGATGTATATCGTTACACATAGGCCATCAACTGGACTTTATGGGGACATGTTTTGCAATTCAGTGAATTGCTCTTTGTATGGTTATGTGTATGTACGAAATGTGCTGGACCATAAATTTATTTCCTTTAGGAATTTAGGAGTATCTTTTTGTTATAATGCAGTCTACCACTGGATGGAGTCACGAGCCACAGCAAGATCATGACAAAATAAAAAGTAAAACCTTCTTATTCGTTCTTCATAGCTAATCTAGGAGAAACACAATGTAATTCCAAATGCAAATGCACGGTGGTGTGAATGCAGACCATAAGGCTAGCATTCAGCAATTAAATCAAAGCTATAAACTATAACAATTAGACTTAGACTTAGACAAACTTTACTGATCCACAAGGGAAATTATTTGGACACAGTAGCTCACACATCACAATATATTATAATAATAAAGAGCAAAAAAAATAAATAAATAACATTTTTTAATCCACATCCACAAAACATACACTTGTGTCTTGCTTGCTCAGTCCAGTGTTTCACCTCTCCTCTCCCTGTGCTGTGAGTTTGAGCTGCTCATTGAGTATGCAGCAGCTGTAGTGGGCCCAGCAGGCCTAAAGCTCTTTGTATTGTTTTATTACCCAAGGGCTACAGCCGTGCCACACATTTACACCAACACACACACACACACACACACACACGCACACACACACACACCTCCCAAAACAAGGAGCACATAGCAGACCTGTGCAAAGCAGGATTAGCATTTTAGCATATTAGCATCTTGTCAGTCAGTCCGCTTAGTGTGTTTTTTTTTTGTTTTGTGTAAAAACACAAAACCACACTTTTTGTTCCTTAAAAAAAAAATCTACCTGAGGGCTTACAGTCCATGGGTTTCAGAGTGATAAGAAGTGGACTAAGGAGTGTGATGTCACCTGTAGCAGTCAGCCCAGTCAAATAAAGCTCACAAGGCTAGCAGTTATAGGGGTGAATTTGGAGCCAGGTCCATTTTAGGAATAGGAATTTATTTATGGACAAAATAGTGAAATAAAAACACCAAGATCATGTAGGGGTCAATACAAGCAGTTTAAGACCAAAATGATGAGGTTCACAGCAGCAGTAATAGAGAGAGGGGTGACAATTTTTCAATGTAAAGTCAATGGAGCCGGAAGTGCTCCCATGTTCACTTCCTATTTGGAAGGGTTTAGCTATGTTCATTTGGATACAGTCTAGCTGAAAACCCATCAATAGTCCAGTTTAGCCAAAAAGTCACCTATTTCATGTATTGGTTTCATCCATTTTTATGATTGTCAGATACCTGCAGTGGGCCATTATTTGTTCATCCCCATAGCCTTCCTCTGTAGCCACAGCTGCTCTGGGGCAGACTGGAGGAAGTAAGCCTGCCTATGTATAGGTGCCTATATACGCCTATACAGCCCCCACCAATCACAGACCATATTCATATATAAGGCATTTCAATGTAATTTAAAGTGAACATTAACAACAATACAAGCAATAAGTCAGTAAAACCTAAAATATCATAATAAAATGTGTTTTAAAAAGAAAGGTGAGTTAAAATGGGTTGTCTATATTTATTATTTCGATTTTCAAGTACCTGGGTTTTCAGCAAAGTTTCTATTCTGTGGATGGAAAAAAAAAAAAATAATAAAAAAACAAATTGAATGAAAAAAAAAAAAAATTCAATCAGTAAATGTGATGAAGGTGATAAAAAGTGCCTCCAGAACTTTTTTTTTTTTTTTTTTTACATTCCTCTCCAAAAGGCAGATGGTTTTCTAGCTCCTACCGAGTTGTCAACGAGCCAATACAGAAACACAACCATCAACTCTGCAGAGCTGGACCTTTCCAATACTTTTCTATCATCTCACTCTCTGCGGTTGCCAGATCTTCCCCCTGAAATCCCCCTTTTTTCACAACACATCCATCTCTTCCATTCACATCTCCGCCTCTGTCATTCATCCATCACACATATTTTTGCCGTTTTTCAAACTTCCTACACCTCTTCATCGCTCAGTCCCGTAAAATGTCTTTCCCCCCAGGAGAAAGTCAGGGCTGGCCAAGTTTGGTTCAAGCAAAAAGAGCCAAAAGAAATACAGAAGAAAAATGTGATGAGAAAAAAGAGATAGTAAAATATTAAGGCCACATTCCTGCTACAGGGAGAACATGTCCGGGGCAAAGGGAGCAGACTGTGATGATTTGGGGTGGATAAAAAAATAAAATAAAATCTTGGCAAACTTGATTTGTTTTATGATGAAAAAAAAGTTCTGCTAGTTGATTATTTTTGAATGTTATGTCTTTGGGACCCATATAAACTGTATTATTAGCTGCTTGCATTTTGCATTAGCAGTGGTCATGAAGTTTCAGTTGCTATATATAATGTCTGATTGGTGATGCAAACTTTTTCTAAAATTGCATACACTTTGTATAAATTGTCTTGTATATATTTTAGTTTTTCAAAAGAACAAATGAGTCAAAAGTGGTGAGCCAAGTCAGCCAGAAATCTGCCTTAATAGAACAATATAGGGCATTGATTAGAAGTTATACGTAACAAAATACAAGTTGCGCATGATGGGAGTGAACACTTAAGGAACAATATGAAATATGAACTCTGACTGGAAATTTCTGGCTTGTAAATTTTAATTTCAAGATCATCTGTTTGAAACTTTATAGGGAATCCATGCAGAGTTTAGTTTCCATGACTATAAAAACAATAGCAATACAAATGAATAAAGAGACAGATAGTTCAAATTTGTATGTTGAATTGCTATACTATATTACTGATTTATAACGCGTGTAGCTTTATGTTATTTCTGTGTGTCACAACAGGGGGCAGTGTGGTCCTGTCCATCTCCTCACTGGGCTAACTCCAGCTCACTCAAAAACACAGGGGAAATCTTTAGTGATCGTTTAGGACTCTGAAGTGAGCAGTGCGAGGTTTGAGTATTACCTTATGGATTTTTTTAAATGTTTGTTTTTATTAAATTTAGGCCAGAGTGAAGGGAAACACTTGTTGTTTAATATATTAAATCATTTGTGAAATACATTTTGAAATGCATCTTTGTTGTTCATCTGGAGGGAGGAATAAGCTGTAAATGCTGTTTTTAGTTTGGCTGCTCCAATGAAACCTGGTGCAAAAAAAAAAAAAGAGAGAGAAAAGTTTACCTACCTAAATACTATGCTGAATGCGTATTGAACATGTATTTAAGTATTGTATATGTAAATGCAATTCATCAAATAGTCACTGATCAGTTTGTGCCTTTTTAAGGGAAAGTCTACAGACAATCCTCATCAGTAAAAGCATGTGGTATGAGTTCAGATTTTGGAAAGAAATATGACAATTTTATTCATGTTGAATGCTAATGATTGAATCTGTATTATTAATCTTCTTGAAATAAATATTGAATTTTTTTTTTATTTAAAACATTAAACAACTTTAAAAAAAAAAAGTGATATATCAATATGGAAGATAAATAAATAAATAAATGGTAGTTGGGTCTGAAAAGTGAAGATATAATATATATATATATATATATATATATATATATATATATATATATATATATATATATATATATATATATATATATATATATAATATAATATAATATAATAATGATATTGCATTGTCCATAGTATTATTATTATTAGTAGTATTTTTTTTTTTTTTGATCAGTCATTGTTGCTTTAAATTATTGAGCCATAAGGTGCCTGCTGTTCCAAATAAATTGCCTCACAGTTATATCCACACATAAACCTGCAATCTGCATGAGAATCTGCTTAAGTAAGAAACTTATGCAAAAATAAAGCAGGAAAAAACATTTAATGTGGTATAAAGTGTTTAAGAGGTTTAAGAGTACTAAATAACTCAATAATAAGACACTTTGTGGTAGTTTTGTCCATTCAAGTGTAGTTATGCTTCCATTGTAGGGAGTATTATAACCTCTCATAACATAGGGCAGATAACAAATTATGGAGCTATCCTTGGTGCAACTTCTGCATCAAATACCACATTTCTAAATAATAATAATAATATTAATAATATTAATATTAATAATAATAATAATAATAATAATAATACCAAACATTGCAGAGCGGCATACCTCTAACTTGATGGGTTTTTTTTTTATTTTTTATTTTTTTTTATCATTAAACCCCTTATATTTCCACCCTGTCTCTCTTCAGTCCCACGAGGCCACATCAGCGTGAAGCCTGGATCCACTCATCTCACTCACACTCATCTCTGTTTGTATTTATTAGTGTCTGCTGGAGCTTCATTACAAATAAAAAGACATTTGTTTTGTTTTATAATAACTCCCTGGTTGTGATTTGGAGAAGATTTCGCAGCATTTGTCAGTTGGAGAGCATTGTGAATAAACAGGTTTTGGTGCTTGTGATGTAGTGTGGAGAAACGCCACAGTGACAGCTGTAATGATGTTGTGAGACTTCTGTCACTGTTCAAACATATTTGTTCAGGGAGGTTTGTGTCTTTTCCAAACCAGTTTACATGCGTTGTCATTTGCACATCATCTTCCAACCAAGCTAATCTTTCATCCTCTCCTTCACATCTCCATGCAAAGTTAGTTGTTTGTCTCGTAATTACGCTGTTCGTTTTGACTTTGAACGCCACGCTACAAAGTCTGGAGTTTTGTTTTCACGGGGAGCAGAAATAGTTTTGCTTTGAGTTGGTGGCTTGTCAATGTCACGTAGTCTATAACAGCGTCATTCGCGATAACAGAGTGAAGAGTGATGCTATAAGGATGCAGGGGGAGACGGAGGAGGTCGCTATGGCGCTAATCACCGTGGAAACGCAAGCGTAGCATCATGGTCCTGTGCCATGTGGGGACTTTTTCTGGAACCTATTTTTCTCCGTATCAGAGTGCAGTAGTAGTAGAAGCAAATGCAGTCTCACAAGAACGTGCACACTGCGAGAATCAAACCTAGGAAAATGAGAAGATGTATAAAGGTCATTTTTACATAACTGTATTGACTTGAAAACTAGTAGCCAGTTTTGCTTACACTATTTTCTGATTTATGTTATAAAGCTGTTTCCTCATCACAAACATACCCAGAATTTTGTTTTGTTTCATTCACAGATGTTTAACACACAAACCCTGCATATTTGAGTTCTTCTCTCCAACAGAAAACACTCTGTTCCACCTTGTGATGTCATGTGGTAATACAGGAAGTGCTTCTCTGTGTTTTTTAACTCCATACACCTTCACTAGAATCATTTGGATGATTTCAGACCTGGAATTATCCATCTCTACTAAATAAAAGGTAAAAGGTTGCTGGAAACTTGAAAACTACTCATGACATCACAAAGTGGAACAGAGCATTTTGAGCTTTGGAGATGTAGACAGACAGATAATAAAGCGTTACTCAAACATGTGTGAATGCAATAAAACACAACTCCAGGTATGTTTTTGATGAGGTAACAACATTATAACATGACTTAATGTTGACAAGAATCACTTTGCATAATATAGAACCTTTAATTTGTTGCAAGCCTTAATCTTAATCTTTCTATTTAACTATTTGCTCATTATTTGAAGTAGTTCTTACATTGAATTTGACTAGTGTACTCACCTCTGCTGAAGCGGGCCCTGCTCCCGTCAGCAGAGTGTTTAGTGATGTGTTTAGTACAGTTGGTCAGAGCAGTGTAAGTGGACAGACATAGAAGTCGCTCCAGTCCAAACACAGTCTTCATTTGGCCCTTTGGTTTGGTTAGTGCTCCTCTCGTCTCGATGATGTGTGAGCATTCAGCCCTGCTCTCCGCGGTCAGACCTGTGGATTCCTCATGCTGGATGAATATTCAAATGTGGAAACAGGAACGTAGCCCAAAATCTGGTCTGTGTGTGAACAAGAAGAAGTCTGTCACGGTTATGATGAAGTGTCCTAATCCAGCCAGTCAGAATGGACAACGTACAATTTTTAAAACAATACAAATAGATGGGACTCCCAGACTTCCTTCACCCCAGACACTTCCTCCTAGAGGAGCTGGAGGAAATGTCTGGGGTGAAGGAAGGCTGGGAGTTCCTGCTTAGACTGTTGCCCCTGCAACCCGGCCCTGGATAAGCGGAAGAAAATGGATGGATGGATGAATAGATTAGTTAGTACAGTCCAAATTTTCAAGTGCTATTTTACTATTGTTAAAAATACATTGTTTGTGGTTGATTAAATTATGAAGCATTTACCCAAGAACTGACTGTTAGGCGTCTCAGTTTGAGATGTAATAGTGAATAAACATATTTTAATGCCTGGTTTATATTACTTAACATAAAAACAGATATGCAGATATAATTTCTTAAATGTGATTTGATATATAAATGTGACTTTTGGATATTTTTTTTATATTCCATAAATATATATATATATATATATATATATATATATATATATATATATATATATATATATATATATATATATATATATATAAAGAGCCCTAATTACATTATTTTCTGATCTATGTTATAATGTTGTTTCCTCATCACAGACATACCTGATGTTGTGTTTTGTTTCATTCATACATGTTTAACACACAAACCCTGCCTATTAACTTGACTACCACTTCATGACCTCACAAGATGAAAAAGAACATTTGGAGATTTGGAGATCTAGACTAATAACGGATTACTCTAACAGTGTGAGTAAAACAAAACACAACTTCAAGTATGTTTTTAAGGAAGTAACCTAACATTTAAATGTGGCTGAAAGCTCACAAGAGTAAATTTTACATAATATAGGACCTTTAAGGATAGGTAAGATATGGTAGATTCCGTTTGTTAATTGTAGGTCCTTTGTGCTATAAATTTACTCCTGAACTACATAAGAAAGTCCTCCATAACTTTATAACACTGTAAGATAGAGCCAGTGAAGTAAGATGTTTTTTTTGCATGTACGAGAAGATGCCTGTCACTTTTTTACATCAGTCGTTTGCATGTACAAGCAGCAGCAAGCAAGGCTATGTTTAACACCAATTATTTCTGCAACAAAACTCAAATCAGCCTCAATCAGAGGCAAGAGGAGCTGCCTGTGAATGGTGACTTCAGATGTTGCCGGTTAGCTGCTCATCTGGGCTGTTTTGTGCCCTGAGGCGAGCTCTGGGCTGTCCCCTGAGGCTGGATGCTGAAGAGCAGATCCAGGGGCAGGCAGGGGCAGGTGGGTGTGTTTTCGGAGAGGGCGGTGTCTCTGAGCTAATGAGGCTATTAAGCACTTGTGGACTTATGAGAGTTAAAGATGAAGAGAGGAGCTGCTGGGAAAGAGCAGGTGGGTAAGTGGAGCGGGTGGATAGAAAGGTATGAGAAGATGTAGAAAGGTCATTTTTACATAACAAAATAGTTTAGTATAAATTCTTCAATAAAATATTTAAATGTCTAGTATTACACAAAACTGAGTCTTGTGAGCTTTAAGACATGTTATAATGTTATGTCATCAAAAACAGACCTGGAGTTGTGTTTTGTTTCATTCACACGTGTTCGACTTTATGTCATGTGGTAATACAGGAAGTGCTCCACTGTGTTCTTAAACCCCATACACCTTCTCTAGAATCATTTGGAACTGCCGATCTCTACTGAACCAAAGGTGAAATAGGTGTAGGTGTTAAATTGAAAACTACTGCTACATGACATCACAAGGTGGAACAGAGCATTTTGAACTTTGGAGATGTAAACAGACTAATAATAATACTCGACTTATGTGTGAATTTTTGCATAATATAGGCCCTTTAAATACGTACATCCTCTGTGTAATAATCAAAATTTTGCACAACAATGTAGTGGCATAATGTACTGTTACTTGCCTACTGCATACATAGACATAATTATTTGAGTATTAATTAAATATATTCATCCAAGTTGTTTTGGGGTAAGCACATGAAGAAACCAAAAATGCAGAGTCCACCTTTTATGACATATTGTGTGTTTAGACAATAGAGTCCTGATGCAAGCGTCCGTAACTGCTACTATGGATGTGAGCCCAGTTTTTGCAATCTCCCAAATCTAATGTTGGATGTGCTGCAGTCAGTTTGAGGGGCAGATTTCCCCCGAGGCCCATCAGAACACAGCCGGCCGACAGACGGAGGGGCAGGAACAGGTTTGGACTGTCACATAACTGGGGTACTCCATCGGCATGACAACAGGGACACTCAAAGGGAGGGGTGACAGAGTTGAAATTTGTTTAGAAATATGTAGAATATTTAAACAAAGACAATGTTGTGTTCAAGAACTGATCCTAAACTGTGGATGAAATGTATAAGGCAAATGGTGTATATTTAAAGTCATATATATATATATATATATATATATATATATATATATATATATATATATATATACAGTACATACATTTATGTCAGATCTATGTCGCTCTATACAACTCAGAGTGCTTTATGTTGCTCTAATATTCACTTCTTATCCACTATTGTTGAAGTGTCACAATACAGAACCACAACCAAACAATAAAACACTTTCAGGGTAGAAGTATGTTGTTCAAGGGCACAACGATAGCATTCATGTCCAGCAGAAGGGATTGAACCACTGAGCTTCATATCAACAAAGAGCTAATTCAAGTTTGTCAGAAATCCACCACTTTACCAAAACAATAGTGTTCAACTTCTTTCCCATTACGTGCCAAACTTTATAATTTTAAGAAAACTATTTTATCAAAGCCCAGATATGAATCAATACTGAAACTGGTATCCACATTAGATGCTCATTTGAAGCATTTTAAGAAGTAAAAAATACATAGAAGATACATATATATATAGAAGATGGAACATTTCCTGCATAGTATGCATAATCTGTAGCTATAAGACCACATTAAAAAAATAGTATTGACAATCACGTTCTGTAGTCTAAATCATCGCCGTGGCATAGAAATCAGTTAAGTATTGAGCCTGGTCCTTGGTCTCAAAATCAGGATTACATTTTAGAATAGATCCATGGAAGATATAGTATTCATGTGGAAAGCTGCGGTGTCTGTGCTTAAACCAGGACAGTCCCACACAGTGACAGATATAAGACAGTATGATGGAGGGACAGCACAGAGACATCATTCTCTCAGTCTATGAATATCCTGGAGGCAGCTGGTCGCCCTGCTCACTCAGCACCACACCTCCTCACACAGACCCGCCCCACCCCTGTCCCTCCCTGCCCCTGTCCTGTCTCTCCCTGCCCCTGTCCCACCCTGCACCTCTCTTTGCCCCTGTCCTGGCCAGATAGGGCTGAGAGGAGCAGAGCAGCTGTCCCTCACCTCTAAGTTCAACAGCAGGCCTTGGGTCCCTGTAGACTGGGGCCGATGAAGGCTGTGGAAACCATTAGCCCAGTGTGTTGAGGTCAGAGAGGAGCGGGGGAATAAAGTGTGTTGGCGCTAATGGTAAACAACAGGCTACTGTTAACCCCGCATTGTGATCTGAGTCATACATCACAAATATATTCAGGATTTTAAACTATGGCAAACAGGACCAACAGGGACAGGTGACAAATAAGCAAGTTATGTGAGCACAACTTATGGCAAGAGTCCAAATGTGGGTACAATGATAGTGGTGAAGAAGAGGAGACAAGATGCCACAAGAGAGAGACAATGTAGAAATGTGAGGTGCCTAAAGCTGCTACATACCTGTCTCCATGGAGATGTTGTAGTACTTTGCCTGCATGTTCCACTGTATGATATTAAAATAATACATCTCCAGAGAGACAAGTGTGACCGGTGGACCTCTGCGTTGTGTTAATTGTGAAGCTTGTGGTGCATTAAGGAGTCATGGGACACAGTGAGAACTTTTGGAGGCAATAATAGAACATAACATCAACATGTGCCGCTACATATCGGTCCAGCCCAAACTACAGGGAGAAGATGATGGACAGTGTTAGCATCTCCCCACATGTCTCCACATGAATACATAAAAACATAAGAGCAGCATTAGAGCTCAATATAAATTTAAATACAAGTAAAATGCAATTACAAGTGTAAATAAAGGCAAAATAATAAGGACACTTAAATCATAAGATTCAACCCATCAATCCAAAAACAAGCTCCATAGGTAAAAAATCGTCCAGCTGAGGTCCTGACCAAGCCTAGCAATAAGATCATGGAAATGGGTCCCCGGGCGCCTCATGTGCTGCCCACTGCTCCTGAAAGGATGGGTGAAATGCAGAGGATAATTTCCCTACAGCGATAATAAAAAGTACTACAAAAAAAAAAGAAAAAAAGAAAAAAAAAGTGACTGACCTCTTCCAAATACTGGATTTACAGAGGGAAGAGACAGAGGTCAAACCACAAATTTATAACAGGAGAATGGTATATATATCTTAAAAACATGGATCCTTACTCTGAGTGGTTATGTTATTCCTTTGGCTATAATCCTTTACAGTATGACATCAAATTTATCTCCTCCATCTAAGTAGAATGTTCCAAAGTATGGTTTTACTTTTATGTGTCATAATGCCATACAGTGGAACATTTAGGCAATACAATAAGATGTCCGTGGAAACAAACAGGTGATGTAAAATGATGCAGCACACATTTGTGAGAAAAAGATAGCAGGCAGGTTGTGGCTGATGACAAGAAACAGATGATAATAACTACTACCTTATATTCTGTCAGAATCAAACAGTGAATAAAGATCATTTATTATCATAACAACAACACAGCATCAGATTAAAGTGCACTCTCATGTCATCATGAACCAATACCAGCTTTGGCTTTACGGTGAATGAAGCAGAGCGGCTGTGCGCCCCTCGTCTCGCTCCATTAGGCTCTTATTGTCACTCATTACAGGTCTCGTAATAACAGCAGAGATAAGGCCACGTCCTGAACTTTTCCGAACCAACCTGGCAACCCAGATCCCTATCATAGTTGACCCCCTGCCCTAGAACAATGAAACCCCAATGACACACAGATGCTGCCTAATCAAGCTGTACCACACGCGTTATCATAAGTAGTGCACATGTTGAGTGGATAGACTCAGTGAGCTGTTGTTGGTGGTGGCAAATTGCCTTTTTGCCCTGGGACAGTCTGCAGCTCTGTACAGGACATACTGGACTCATTTACAGTGTTGTGTTAACCCGGGTTAAACCAAACTACAACCAGAGGAAAGTCAAGCTGCCACCCACACACGCAGATGGTCTGGACTAATGGAAGGAGGTTTTTTATACCAACAATTAAAAACCAAAGAGCCTAGATTTGTTTACTTCAAATCCGCATAGTCATTAAGCCATGAAGCATGAGTGGAAGCATAGCTTGCTGTTGTGCCAATGGGCAAATCACTTGGCGCCTGAGATTTACACGTGATTGTGTTTTTAATGCATTATGGCTGCCGTGTCTCCATTAAAATGTACAAAATTAAAACATAAATCCAATGCATTACTAGAAATTTGTATATATGGGCTATATGAGCTTTACCTGCTGTGAATGTCTCTCCTGACTCGTCACCCTTATTTTACATTTACACCTGTCTATGAAAGAAACAAACACACAAATCTCATTGTCTAATAGATTTCCAGAATATTGCTCTATGTGCCCAGCTTTATGAAATCAAACATTCTAAATAAGTTAATGAGAATGAGAACAGCCAAATACAAAAACAGTTTACATTTAACTCTTGTTTTTAGGCATTACAATTATATTGTGACTTAAATAATCATGATGATTAATTAACTGAATAATCTTGACAGCCCCCTTTCTCAGCTACATGCACCATATTACGATTGTGTGTCGTAAGTCAAAAGTAAATGTTGTTAGAGTCACTATATTAAAGTGAAGTTTTAACGGAGCCCCTGCAGTAGCCTCTTTGCACAGCACAGATCAGACAGTGATGCTCTCTCAAATAAACACCTTTTTAACACGCACCTCTCCATCTCAAACATGAGAAAAGAAAACGAGACCCAGGGGCTTTGAGTCTAAAAACTGCCAAAGTTTACAGCTCCAAGTGAAAGCTGTGAGGTCCCCAAAGCCACACCTCTTTTGTTTGACTCCTTAATGTATGGGGCCGGACCGCCGTGTGCACAACCGGCGCGTTAAAACACTAATTGCCTTTCACGCGCCTTTGACAAATTTGACTGCTGTTGGTGGATGTGAAAGAACAAGTGTCAACATGTGTAATAACCACCACAGTCACTCATATGTAGCTTTTGAAGGAGGCTAACAGTCACTAACATTTGCAAACACTCCCTTCACACCTAGTTCAAAAGCACAATCCTGACTTTATATACATTATGCCACAACTTTATATGCACCTCAACTCTGCAAATAACCATAAACCATGAATAAAATACTATAATACAGTAAACACATCTAAATGCTATTCAGTTAGTTACAGGTGTTTCATCGCTTAAAATACCTTGAATAACATGTACTCTCAAAGTGATTCTGGTCGCTTCTCCACAGATCTGACAAGTAACTTGGCTGGGTAGTATCACCTGCTTGTCTCTACGGAATCAAGTTAAATAGTTACATAGTGCACCTTTAAGTCTGTGACCTGGGACTAAAACCTGGCAACAATCACCAAAGGATTTCTTAAAACAGACAATATTTAAGCAATGGCAATGGTCGCAAAATATTCAAACTTCTGCTTGGAGGAAACTCCATACAAAGTCCTTCAAATCAGGAAGGCATCATTTGCCTGAAACACATGAATATGTGAAAAGTGAGTAACAGGAGGAGCTGAATTACCAGAGCATATAGCTTTGGTAAAATGTGGTTTCCTCTCTTCACCAATGCTTTGTCTTCAATCACCCTTAGAGCATTTGTGGTACTGAGGCTTTTAAAGGTCATTCTCCACTTGTCGTGAGATGATCTGAGAGGTGAGCTCGTCCTGTTTGGGTGCGGTGGCAAGTGTTTGGGAACGGAGACGAAACAGGAAGCACTTAAATCTCAGTTACACTCTCCTGTTACAATTAACCTGTACAAGGACATACACACACACACATGCTCAGAAAGGGAGGCTTTAGAGAGCACATGCTAAGGATGAGTTACTTTGTAGTGTAATGTTATTTTCCTTAAGTAGAAGCGATAAGAACAACTGAAAAGTTTACTTTTTTGTTCTTTTAAATGTTGGTTGGTAATGCTACTCTTCATCTGCCAAATATTTCACAAATTCACTGAAAGAAGGTTTATAGTTATCTTTGATATTTTGATGATTGCACTTTTTAGTATCCCGGCTGCTCCAGCAGAAGCTGGGGTTTAGTTTGGGTCGACCACCTGCTTAAATTAAAATAGATATATATATATTTGAATAGCTGTGCTTCTTATAAGCTATTTTAAGATGCTCCATTCCCCTCTGTTGCCAACAGACTTCTATAATCCAAGCATGCTTTGAGTCAGTACAGTCTGCACAGTAGCTTGTTTGTGGTTAATATTAGCCATAATTTAAAATGTGTTGAAATATTTGGAGGAAGAATCAGGAAACATGAGCGCAGCAGGGCAGAATATACATGACGTGTTTGGCCTTCAAATGGGTTTGTAAAAGTGTTTTATAGATACAGCCGGCTGCGCAGACAGACGCACAGATGGCAGCGGTGGACACATAAAGACTTTAAACATGGCTTCTGTCGGCAGCTCCAGCCCTGCCCTGGCTCGTCTCTGTCAGCAGCAGCAGACACATGTGGGGGTCAGAGGGCATCGCCATGACAACCATAAACTCATGCTGTTTGTGCAGAGGTACATTACAACAACTGTCAGTAAATTAACTATTACACTTCCTATGACTAACAACTAAGTTAGAAACACATTTATTCGTGTACATTTTGAGTAATAACCTGGAAATTAATTTACAATTTCCTTTTACCACATATTTATTTAGGCTAAAAATTCTGTTCATTATTTTTGTTTATCCCAGTGTCAATATGAACAGCAGTGGCCTTACTGTGATTAGCACAAATGTCTAATCAAACATACTCATCACCCACTGTGAAATCCCAAAGACACTACCATAGTTTTAAAGCTTCACAACTTTCTTTTGTCTCTTCAAGTGCTAAAATCTAAAATAAACAAAGCACTACCCAGCTGTTTAGGAGCTGTAGGAGGTTCTCTTATCACAGTTGGTGAAAAGATTTTTGTGTCAGCAAAAAAAAAAAAAAAAAAAATTTAATGTGTTTATGTCTGAATGCAACTGGAACATATTTGAAGTATAAAACAGCTAATTACAAATTAATAAATAAAATGCTGTCCTATATTATGCTAAATCAACTCCTGTGAGCTTTAAGCCATGTTATAATGTTGTTACCTCATCAAAAACAGACCCAGATTTGTGTTTTGTTTCATTTACACATGTTGTAATCCTTTATTATTAGTCTGTCTACATCTTCAGCACTTGAAATGCTCTGTTCCACCTTGTGATGTCATGAAGCAGTAGTTTTCAAGTTAACAGCTCCCTTTTATCGTTTGCTTAGTAAAGAATTGAAACTCCAGGGCTGAAATTATCCAAATGATTCTAGAGAAGGTGAGTTTAAAAACACAGGAGAGCACACTGTATTACCCCACGACATCACAAGGTGGACCAGAGTGTTTTCTGTATGAAAATGTATGAAAAAACATGTGTTAAACATGTGTGAATGAAATGAAACATAACTATGTATGTTTGTAATGAGGAACATTATGACATAGATCAGAAAATAGCACAATATGGGCCCTTTAATAGAAGACCAAATATTTCTTTGTGGACAATGCTCAATATAATGGAAAAACATTCTTATAATAACACTAATAGCAGAACACAGGTTATTTTAATAGATCAGATACAGAACATCTTCTATCTTTATCTGTTCTCCTCATCGCCCTCCCTTCTCCCCTTAACTCCCTTTTAGTCTGAGTGTTGACTGACGAGAGCTGACAGTGAACCAGACATTTACTGCCTTATTCCTCTGCAGCAGCACCACTTTCTCCTCCTGTTTCTCTCCCTCTCTCTCCTCTCTCTCCCTCTCTCTCACACCCTCTTTCCAGCTCTTGCACTCTCTGTCTCTCCCTCTATCTCCATCTTTCTCCTCCACTCTCTCTTTCCTTCTGTCTCTTCTTCTCTCTCCCTCTCTCCGCATTTCTGCCCCTCTCTCTCCATCTGTCTCTCCCTCTCTCTCTATTTCTGCTCCTCTCTCTCCCTCTGTCTCTCCCTCTCTCTTAATCTTTGCCCCTATCTCTCCTTCTTTCTCTCTGTCTTTCTTCCTCTCTATCAATCTCTGCTCCCTCTCCCTCCCTCTCTCCTCTCTCTCCCTCTCCTTCCCTCTCTCCCCTCTCTCCCTCTCTCTCCCTGTCTCTTCCTCCCTCCCCTCTCCTTCCCTTTCTCCCCTATCTCCCCCCCTCTCTCCCTCCTCTCTCCCCTCTCTCTCCCTCTCATTCCATATCTCCCCTCTCTTTCCTTCTCTCTTCCTCTCTCCCCTCTCTCTCCTTCTCACTCCCTCTCTCTCCCTCTCTCCCCTCTCCCTCCTCTCTACCTCTCCCTCCCTCTCTCCTCTCTCTCCCCTCTCTCCCTCTCCTTCCCCCTCTCCCCTCTCTCCCTGTCTCTTCCTCCCTCCCCTCTCCTTCCCTTTCTCCCCTATCTCCCCCCTCCCTCCTCTCTCTCCCTCTCACTCCATATCTCCCCTCTCTCTCCCTCTCACTCCCTCTCTCTCCCGCTCCCTCCTCTCTCCCTCTCCCTCTCTCCCTCTCCCTCCTCTCTCCCCTCTCTCTCCCTCTCACTCCATATCTCCCCTCTCTCTCCCTCTCACTCCCTCTCTCTCCCGCTCCCTCCTCTCTCCCTCTCCCTCTCTCCCTCTCCCTCCTCTCTCCCCTCTCTCTCCCTCTCACTCCATCTCTCCCCTCTCTCTCCCTCTCACCCCCTCTCTCTCCCTGTCTCCCTCTCTCCCCTCTCTCTCCCTTTCTCTCCTTCTCTCTCCCTCTCACTCCATCTCTCCCCTCTCTCTCCCTGTCTCCCTCTCTCTCCTTCTCTCTCCCTCTCCCCTTTCTCTCCCTCTCTCCCCTCTCTCCCCTCTCTCTCCCTTTCTCTCCTTCTCTCTCCCTCTCACTCCATCTCTCCCCTCTCTCTCCCTGTCTCCCTCTCTCTCCTTCTCTCTCCCTCTCCCCTTTCTCTCCCTCTCTCTCCCTCTCTCCCCTCTCTCTCCCTTTCTCTCCTTCTCTCTCCCTCTCACTCCATCTCTCCCCTCTCTCTCCCTGTCTCCCTCTCTCTCCTTCTCTCTCCCTCTCTCTCCCTCTCTCCCCTCTCTCTCCTTCTCTCTCCCTCTCTCCCCTCTCTCGCCTTCTCTCTCCTTCTCTCTCCTTCTCTCTCCTTCTCTCTCCCTCTCTCTCCCTCTCTCCTTCTCTCTCCCTCTCTCCCCTCTCTCTCCCTCTCTCTCCTCTATCTCCCTCTCCTGCCTCCACCAGCTCTTCCAGAGAAAACACAAACTTTTATGACCTGATTACTGCCCAGGACACACTTTGGGTAATGACTCCTCCAAAACATCCAAAAATCACACGTTTTTAGACCAGCCAGAGGCACGGACAAGTTTACCCATCATTTCACATTAGCAGCAGCGCTAAATAAATGCTAACTATCCAAATTATTGAACACTAGCCAGCTATTTGTGGGTGGCTAGCAAATGTCCTAACAGTTAGCGCCTTGTTCCTCTGTGTAAACTTGTAATCCACACACTTGCTCGAAAAAATAAAAATAGTCGATCATTGAAGTGATGAGTACAGTTACATCAAACAGCTTTTCAACACAAACTATTGACCTGTGTTTCTAATGTGGCTAACGGGAGTCAAGGGATTGGTTTAATCTGCACTGATGCCTGCTGGGAAATTTAAATTTGCATGCCATTGTCAAAATAGTTATAAGAAACATGTGTGCTGCTGTCTGCTTGACCAAGTTTAGAATGCTCTTTCAGATAATTGTGAGAGATCAGTGGACAGTCAGCTGGCCGCTTAACTCAGAGACAGAGTTCATTTAAATATCTCACATTTGAACGGGTGAATGTGAACTGTCCCCTGAATTAAAGGGCCTACGCTATTTTCTGATCCGTGTTATAAAGTTGTTTCCTAATCTCAGACATACCTGGAGTTGTGTTTGTTAAATATACAAACCCTGTATATTTAGGCTGAGTTCTTCTCTCAAATCGAGTGTTCCACTGTGTTTTTAAACTCCATACACCTTCACTAGGAGCATTTGGGTAATTTCAGCCTTGGAATTGCCAATTTCGACTGAACTAAAGATAAAATGTAGCTGTTAACTTAAAAAACTACCGCTTCATGACATCACAAGGTGGAACAGAGCATTTGGAGCTTTGGAGATGTAGATAGACTAATAATAAATGAATACTCAAACATGTGTGAATGAAACAAACACAACTCCAGGTATGTTTTTGATGAGGTAACAGCATTATAACATGGCTTAAAGCTCAGTTTAGTGTAATATAGGACCTTTAAGGTGGTAACCATGAGCCTATAGGTGAAAGAAATAATGAGGTTATCTTGCACAGCACAGTAACAGTAAGAAATCACCGATTCTGATTTCTCTATAATCTATTACTTCAAATACGAGGGCGTCACTTAAATTGTGAACAATGAACATTTTACACAAATGAACCTACTTTATGTCATAATTCAGATGCAAAACATTTTTCAAATTTACCATTGAAATGAATGGGATCCCTGTTTAATCAAAAGTGCCACCACATGAAAGCGCCGTTTTAGGAGCATTTAAATGGGCAGGGCGGAATACTGTATAAAAACATGCAATCATTATGAGACGATCAGCGCCAACAGAGGCCAGTTACTTTTTTGATTGATTATGTCTAGCTTACAATCAATATCCTGAACAGTAGTATTTTATTTCTGATTAGTATGCGATAAGGAATGCCAGTATCACTCTGTCTGTAGATGTAATTTCTTAAATCATTCTAAGCATACATAAAGCAATCTGACAGTTGTTTCAAGGATAATAAAGCAGGCTTCATCTATTTTGTGGCCGTTAATGGTGATACAACATTTATCATCATCATTATCGGCAGTGATGTGCAAAAGACTTCTCCAGTTTTTTCAATTGTATTCCTTTTTACTTGCTCACACTAAATTTAGAATATTTTATAATAAAATCTAGTGTACCACTCCCTTATTCACCAGATACCATTTTGTTTCTCATTCAGTATATACAATATGCTGTATTCTTATACGGCATATTGTCCAGTTTAAAGACGTTTTAGTGTGAACATGAACTCCAATATCAAGTAACGTCATTAAGAAAGACATTATAGGTGATTGTTCAGCTGTCCTCTCCACTCTGTCCACACCGCATTTCCCATGAGCCTTTGCTGCTATCATCGGTGGCCATAGTACGACACCTGTGGCCTCTAATGATAGAGACATCAGAGGTGACATGTGCACTGCTATGCTAATATACATGACCCTCTATAAACACACTTGCCCAATAGCTAGAAGAAGGAACTTTGTAGGTGTAAAGCTCTCTATGAAAATATAACAAGAAAAAATCCCATCAGCCGTGAATGCATCGTAATATCATTTCTACACTGAGCCTCTGTGTCTGACTCTAATGTAATAAAACTAGCAGCTCCGGCCCACACTAAGACGCCTGTGCAGCAAAGCATTCTGGGTAGTCACCACAGTGTCCCAAGAGATGCAACATGAAACCACGGAAACGGCTTGGACTTTCTCTCTCCTTCCTTCCACCTCCCTCTCACCCTTCTATCTCTCTCTCCTCTCTTCCTCTCTTTTTCCGTCACCCCTCTTCCTCCCTCCCTCGCTCTCTTCCCCTCCTTCTCCTTCCTTCTCTCTCCCCTTTCACAAACCTGTATGAATAAACAGATGAGAGTCCATTAGTGTAATGTTGTTATGAAGCTGCCTGACCCATGACCTTGCCGTGGGGTGTGTTCAGAGGCAGAGGTGGAGAAGGATTTAAGATCATTTTGGAGGATTTAAAAAAAGAGGTATTAAAAAGAAAGTAGTGTAGACATTTGACCTGCTTCAGCAATACTAAAATACTTTTACATTTTTTGTTTTATACTGTATCAATCCAGAATATGTTTTTGTTAGTGTTAGAGCATCATTAGGTAAAATAGTAAAAGTGAAAGTAAAATGAGTAAGTTAAATACAAATATGGAAGTAATTTTAATCACTATGTACGTACCCGCTGTCAGCAGTCACACTGGGCAAGGTGGACGAAGTGTCGTGCTAATGACAAAACAACAGTAGGCACTGTGATGTGTACTGCCCTACTGCATTTTAACTGTACAGTTATTAAATACTAAACCATCTTTTAGCAATTACAGGACTTAAACAGATCACAGAATGGTGGTCACAAAATAATGTAAATAATTACATTTTAATAACTCAAAGATCGCTTTATGGAAAATAACTTGCACATAATTGGAACAAAATATGGAGTAGACTAGGACTAAACCAGGAGAGCAGGACTAAACTGGGGTCAAACCTGGACCAAACAAGAGTAACACACGGTAACTTATAATGTGTTGAGTTGAAGTAGTCGTAATTTTTTAAGCCACTGAAATATGTTATACTCAAAAGAGGCAGGTGCAGGAGGACGGAGGCAGGTGCAGCGGGTGGATAATGAGGGACAGGTGTGAACAGGTGTAGGTCATGTGACTCCTCCATTGGGACTGTTTGAGGTTCACTGTAGGGTCAACAACAGAAGGCTAAATCTTCACCTTCAAAACAAAAGGGAAGACTGGGTATATGTGGATAAAATTATCATTATTTAAGATAAGATAAAGCTTTATGTGTCTTACAATAGGGAAAATACAGTGTTGCAACACAAAGTTCAAGAACAGCAGGAGAATAAGAGCATGCATTCAAAATGAAGATAAAGAACTCTAAAGACTTAATGATAGACATCAAATCTAACACTGTGTCAGCAGAGTTAAGCTATGAGGCTATAAAACAAGTATAATGTAAGTGGCTAATCAAGATTAAAGAAATAAATAAAGAGCAGGAGTGAATTGTACCAGTATTGATTCACAGTATTGCACATGATTACAGGTGGATTTGTACTATACATCACCATATTCAGCATTAACTTGAAATAGTGAGATGCAGGTTTAAATCTATGCACAACTTGTGACATTTACCATAACATTTTCTGACTTATGTACCTTTTGTATGCATTATCATTATTTTTGTAAGGTTTATATGAGCAAATCACATTACTCTTTCTGCTGAGCTATATGAGTGACCAAAACCTAAATATCTCAGACTACTCAGAACTATGCAGTGACATCATGCTGCTGGGGGTGTTCTGCATTTATGTCTAGGGCCGAATATTCAGCAGTTACTGTAACACAATGTACACATTATCAAATACAGCCAAAAAAAGTATTAAGACAACTCCAAAATGGATTTAAACAACACATTTTCAGAAGCCTATCATCAATTTGAGCGTTCATGGTCCTGTTTAGGTGAAACAGTACTTTCAGAAATGTCAAAATGTTACAGAAATATTAGTTTGAAAAGAATGACAAAAAACTGACTCACAAAACCATCAAACTATCCAGTTTTCTCAAGCTCTAGAGATATTAATCTTTTCACAGTTTAATTTTAAATATTAGGCTTTTCCAACTGCGTCATCTATTAATTGAACTAACACTCTGATTCTTACAGCACAAACACAAAGGGGTTTAGCTGGACCCCTATTGCATCGAGCTGTTACCATAAATAAACCATTATAACTATTTGCCATAATATTTATAATGCACACTCTCCACATGCACGTTAGCATCATCCTGGGGGTCTATGGAATAATTAATGTGAAAATTACAGTCTTTTGGTTCTAACTTAGCATCCGACTGTGTCTATGTGGAGATAAGAAGTAAAGCCCCATTTATAGCTTTAGCTGCTACACTGTGACATCCATTACCTCATTCATTTACACTGCTCACAGCGCACTTCTCTGCCTGACACCAGTCTAATTATTCGCACCTCAACCCCCTCCGATAAAACAAAAACTGGGACTATTTTGAGATCCGGGATAGATCCTGGAGTTGTTGTCACCCCTATATCCGACGATTCCTCATGCGCGTTTGATTCACGACTCGTTAAATAAGACTCAAATGAAAAGAGACAATGAGAAAAGTTGCACCGGAGACAGTGTGTTTGTTGGTGTTGTTGCTACTGTATGTTATACTGTATATAGTGTGTTGATATAAGTATAAGGCTTTAATTTTCTTTGTATAAGCCCCCCTCCCAAAAAAGGAAATTACTGTTTTAAAGTGTTTTGGTGTCGTAATAGGTAGGCCAGTAGCATAGACTGTATAAAGAAGTGGCGTGTAGAGTTTGGCTCCAGTCAAATGAAGCTCACGAGGCTAGCATTTACAGGGGTGAATATGGAGCTGAGTTACATATTAGGAATAGGAAACAAAAATAAAAACACCAGGATCATGTAGAGTGGGTTAATACGAACATTTTAAAACCAAAATGACGAGGCTCACTGTAGCAGTTACAGAGAGAGGTTTGACAGTTTTTCAGTGTAAAGTCAATTGGAGCTCACTTCCTATTTGGAAAGTAGCAGCTCGCAAGTTACTGATATCCATTTATAGAGTCTATGCCCAGTAGGCATAGTCAATAATGATTAAAAAAAAAAAAAAATGAAATAAAATCATGATCTGATCCCTATGATGACAACACTTTCACATATGATTCAGTGTCATTTGTCGCTCCCCTTCTATTGGTCAGCCCCACTCATGTCATGAGTGAGTGACAGGTGCATTTAACCAATCACAGTGAAGTCTGAACTCTCAATGGAGCGCAACACTGACTTCCCATCCCCCAGTTCCAGAACTAAATTTCCCATAGACTTTCTGAAAAAATGAATATTAAAGTTTGAAAGCTTGCTCATGCCTGACCACAAGACCTATATTTTTATTTAAAAGCAGTTTCATTATAACATTATAAACCGCAAAGTTATGAAAGTATTTAGCTGAATCTTGTGTTTTAAAAGTGCTTTTTGGGCTTATAGTAACTGTGTTATGGATATTAGTAAGCACATAGCTGGTTAGCCTCGGCAATGCCTTTCAACCCTTAATATTAGATTTTTTTTTTTTTTTTTAAGTCTATGGGAGAAATTAATGAAAAATTTACTTCCTGAACCTGAGCAGGTGGTCACTGTTATGATTTACAGTATAAAAAATGTGATATGAAGTTCTTGGCATATCAGCCTACTTTATATAAAATGCCAGACAAAATATATCATAAAATGTATTTATTAAGGCAAGCTAATGTGCATGTGAATGTGCATGTGCATCTGAATCAGTCACCAAATTTAACAGCAGCTCATTAGTCTGTTTTCATTATTTTACTTGCCCGAAATGGTGAAAAATTGAAATTGTCAGTTGTACCTTTAGCATATGTATATATTTCTACCCAAGCAATATAGAATAAAGTGACATAGCAGTGAAACCAACGGTGTTAACAGTTTTTCTTTTTTAAAATAGATTCAGTTTATTTATTTTTAGTGAAGGTTTCTATTTTACCATGTAGTTTTCCCAAGTTACTCCAATTTCCTGTTTCTCACTCCCACCTTGGGTTTTGCTGATATGATTTTTTTTACTGACTCATTTCTTTGCGTTTGCCTCAGATTTTGCAGGAATGTGTAAAATAAACGTGTGTAACCAGCGTGGATGTGCAGTGGCCTCTGTGCGTCCTGTCAGCAGCAGAGGAACGCGTGTGGCTTTTGGCTCTAGCAGTGCGTATCGTGTTTCGGGACATTCCTCACTCGTGTAAACATTTGTACACCAGAAAAATACCACCGCACACTCGCATTCTTCATCACAGATTGTAAATAAACCAGCACGAATCAGACGGCACTTCACACTCAGAGAAGATACTTTTTTATGTATTCACAACGTACAGTAGCAAGAAGGACTAAAGCAGCAATGTGTTCAAAGGGACTAAATTAGTGAGTACCATAGACTTTATATATAAATGGAGATAATTAACCTGCCAACTTCCACATTCCCAATAGGAAGGGAACATGGGCGTGCTTCCTCTCCATCGACTCTGGCTCCAGTTCACTTTGTATTGAAAATGTTGCACAGTACAGGACAGGAACTTTAAGAAATATCACTTAAGCAGAGTGAACTTTGAGATTAATGGTTATTGCGTAATCTAGTACACACTTTTCCAAAATACAATGATCAATTATCTATCATCTGGAAAAAGTGGCATACAATTTGTTGTGTACATCATGACATAAAAAATGTTAAGTGTGTTTTATTTTTAAAACTTTTTTCCACTTTTTTTTTAATCATAACCCCTCGCTTGACACTACCTTGACAACCAAATTTCTCCAGTGTGAGGTTAATACAGTTCTATCTATATCATCAAACCATAAACATTTTGGACAAACAAAAAATAAACATAAGCACTTCCCTGCCATTCTCGCTCTGTTATAGTCTGTAGTGAAGACATTAAATGAATGAATGCATTTGAATGAAAACCTCTTGGACCTCTTGGGCTAAAAGGAGATGGTTGTTTTGGACCAGTGCCATTTCCTGATACTGTCATCAGCAAAGACCATCTCACTCTGAACTCAACTGTAGATGTGACATCACCTGCCCACTCAACACAAACAAGAGAGGAGAGCTTGTGTTAACTTAAAGACGGCCTTATGAGGGTTTATCTCATTACTATATGGATACTGAAGCATTGTCCATACTAATAAATATAATAAACAATAAATAAACAACACAGTATTCCAGAAAATTGATTGAGACACCATTGAAAGGCTATATTAACCTTTAAAGAAGACATGTTTTTCTGGTATTTAGTTGTAATCTATGACACATTTTGTTCATTTTAAAACACCATTTCAAGTTATTGATTCTTTGCAGCTGATGTCATCAACATTCCCTGGGGCTGTGATGCTAACTGTAGGCACTGCTCTATCTGTTGTGTTGTTAGCTTTTAATCTGATGTTTATTTGAACACAATCTGACTAGAAGGAGATGACTTAGTTGGAACTACAATAGTTGAGGTGATTTGTGCTGCTAAACCAGTCTCATAAAATTACAGTCAAAAGTTAGCTAGCCAACAGTTTTTTGAGTTAGTCACTCTCACCTTTTGTTGAAAATCAAACAGCTAAACAGGACCATGAACACTCATATTGATCACAGGCTCCGGTTTGAGTTTTCAGACCTTAAAACTTTCTTGGCAGTGTTTGTAAATGTGTGTATCGTGTCACCATGGTAACTGCTGAACATTCCACTGTAGATATAAATGTTGTACACCCCCCGCATGGTGTCACTGCAGAGTATCAATAGTCAGGTCTGAACTGGGCTAAAAACCCGGAGCAGGCCTCTGCATGCAGACAGGTCCAATCTATCCGTCAGCTCTGCTCCTGTGGTGGACTTGTAAATAAACAAATACTGAAGAGAGAAAGAGAAAGAGGGAGAGAGGCAAGCAGAAAATATTTGCTCACAAAAAGTTAGATTCCAATAAAAACTGAAAAAGTAAAATTTTATAGAAGTAAAAACATGTGTTGTGGAGTTTGAGAGAGTTAATTTCATTCACTAGACCATGTGTCCACTCAGATCATTCATCTCACTTAGAGCAGCGGGGAGAGCGGCCAGTCTCAGGCCAAAAGTGTCTCCAAAATAAATTCAGGCAACATTTCCAAAAGGAGACATCAGTCAAATCATGTCACACTAAGTATTTTCACTGTGCACAAAGCATTAATGTTTTTCTATTCCATGGAAAAAAATAAAATTATATGTTATTAAAAAGAACAGACTAGAAGAACAAACTATGAAATATTATATCAAACTAATTATGATTTGTGTGTTTTTAGTTTTTTGACTTTTTATTTGACTATATTTATTTCACAGCAATAATTATTAAAATGTGCTTTTTTTTTTTTTTTCTCATAACAAAAAAAACCCCCCAAAAAAACAGGTAGTGCAGTGAAGACCCATATGCCCATAGTGGCATGTGGCATTGTTACAGATACAACTAAAAGTACAGCTATACAGTAAGAGCAAATAAATACTCAAGTAAAAGAATAAGTATCACATGAAAAATCCACTTAAGTAAAAGTACCCGTGTACTCTATACAGTAAAATGTATTTTGCACAGATAAAAAGTAGCAGATTTTGAGGTCTAATAAAGCTTCAGATGTATTGATTTTGATAAATGTTTGGTCAAACTACAATTGTGATTAAAAAAAAAAAATTCTCAGACAATAATAAAAAATACTTTTACTTTTCAGTCCTGTTCAAAAATGTAGTGGAGTCGAAAGTACGGATATCTTCTCTCAGATGTAGTGAATTAAAAGTAAAAAGTATGCACTTTTTACCAATCCAATCTACTTACGTAAAGATACCTAATATTTATACTCATGTACAGTAATTTACTACTTTTACCACTGCCTAAACCTAATGACATTACATTATACAAGCTTCTATTTTTCCAGTCTTGCTCTTTCTCTCTCATTCCCCTCATACTGTACTAGTCCAGACCCAGAGCCCCAGTGTATCCATCAGCTTGTGTTTTGGCTGAAGTTTGGCTCTTGCTGAGTGATGCTGCTGCACTGAACTGGACTCACACAGAGCTGATCTCAGACCAGCCGGACCAACGGCAGAGCCACAACTTTATCTACATTTGTCAAGTCCTCAAGTTTGTCTATATTTATTTTAAATACACTTAAGAGGTTTACTCACTCAACAATAGCCATTTAGATACACATGGACAAACAAATACCCTGAAAACATTGATCCGTCCTGCCGACGTCGGCGTTGCCGACGTATAATCTTAGACGTCAAGCCGACGTCTACACGACGTCGTGCAGCCAACGAACATTACGCAACGTCGAACCGACGTTGTTTGAAGTTCGCGATTTTTCGGTATTCCGTCATATCTGACACAGGTTAACGACGTTGGCGCGACCGTCGAGCCGACGTTTGTAATGACAATTCGTTTCAATAGAGCTCCGGGAGATGACGTCACGCTATCCCAGCATGCACCACCGGGCGCCATCTTGGCAGGAATTATTGTAAACAAACTAACTAACTAGCCTACAAAACTTCCAGCTTACAACGATGGTAGACTCATGCTGTGCCCCTGGATGTACAAACCACCGAGGACAAGTTAAAGATAAAGCCTTTTATCGCATTCCCAAAGATCCAGCTCGGAGGGGAAAATGGATTTCTGCAATAAAACGGGCAAGAAGCGCGCTGAAGAAAACCGAGCGTTGGAACCCGTCACCTAATGGATTTCGCTTGTGCAGTGACCATTTCATATCAGGTAATTTCACGTAAACATTATACATTTCATATTATCTTAAATGGTGCTGATAGTTATTGTTTTGGACAATAAATATCACCGACTAAACTGGGTGGATTGTATTTCAGTCGGACAAGCCGAAACGTCCTCAACCTAATCTACCAACCCAGTCTAGTTGGCGATATAAACCTCACTACGGTGGTTAATGTCCAGACCTAAAAACGTATTAGCTAATGGATTGCATTCATGTGACATCACAACATTTTAAACTGCCTGTATCATTGAATAGTGAATATTTTTTCTCAGTGTAATCTTAGTGGTTTCTTTACTTAACGTTACTTATTTTGTGTCCTAGGTAAAAAGAGTGACAACCCGCTTTCACCTGACTACATCCCATCGGTTTTCAAGTATGTGCCGTCACCCGTGAAAAGTGCTAGATTACTCACTGAATATTGACTAATTATCCATTTTCCAACTGGATCTTGTCCCACGTGGTTTATCGGCTTGTATTTGAAATTCACTTTAGATATATTGTCTAAGATTTGGGTTCGTAATTTTGGTTGTTATTTTGTTAGTAATTCCATCCAGTGCTGGCACACGCACGGTGTATGCATAGTTAGGGTGTGTTTAGTTGATAAAAGTATGAAAATATGCTATGTTTTGGTGCTATGATTTCTCATGATTGTTCAGGTATGTTTTGACATGTTGGTAGTATTTTATTTTTACATTCAGAAGTTGATCTCATTATATTTATTTCCATCTACTTATATAGGTACACAGAAACTTGTAGTGCATTTTAATGCATTTGAAATGTAGTTAACTTTTTCTGTTGTAAATCAGCCTTCAGCAATATATTTTGGTAACATTTTTTGTACATTGTAATTAAGAACCACCCTTGAACATTATATTTTGATAATATGTGTGTACATGAATTCAAGTATTATCAATAAATGTTGCAATACTGCAACAAAACCTACATGCACTGTTCACTTGTGATTACTTTCCATAAAGTATGCAATTTAGTAGTACAATATATACAGTATATAAAAAGCCTAATTAATAGTTGGGTAGACGTTGGGCCAACGTCTATCCAACCGTCTTTTGATGACGTTGGCCCAACCACTTGCCAATGAGCAAAATGACGTCGGCCCAACGTCAACTGCTAACGTTGGCCCAACGTATACACATACGTTGGCCCAACGTCCACACATACGTTGGCCCGACGTAGGGCCAACGTCTGAAACTGACCTATTGAATGTTGGCAAGGCGTTGGACCAACGTCTAGCCAACCGTCTTTTGATGACGTTGGCCCAACCACTTGCCAATGAGCAAAATGACGTCGGCCCAACGTCAACTGCCAACGTTGGCCCAACGTATACACATACGTTGGCCCAACGTTGGCATGACGTCGTCATGTTATCAGGGTAGATAGAAATACTTTAGATGTTAATGTTTTAAATAAATTAGATTAAATTCAAACTATTTGCTTTGAGTCAACATGAAATAGGGCTAATTCAATTGTAAAAGGTCACATTATAACTTGGCTCCATTTGTTTAATCATCACATTTAAGTGTAGAATACAAAAGAAGTGGTCTGTTTTCAGAGCTCTCGATAGTGACGTCACACATCATCAGAACGTTCAACTAGGGTAATGTTAAACCAGTGGACATTGTAACATGCTAAAAACGACATTTAGAGATCATGTTGCAGTACTGTTCCAGAAAGAGTGGATTTGTATGTTAAGAGTTGTTAAAGGGTCTGCTATTGCGTTATTTCTGATGTATGTTATAAAGTTGTTTCCTCATCAAAAACACACCTGGAGTTGTGTTTTGTTTAACACACAAACCCTGAATATTTGAGCTGAGTTCTTCTCTCAAACTGAAAACACTCTGTTCCACCTTGTGATGTCATGTGGTAATACAGGAAGTGCTCCACTATTTTTTAAACTTCATACATCTTCACTAAAATTCACATTTGGATGATTTCAGACCTGGGATTGCCAATCTCAACTGAACAAAAGGCAAAAGGGAACTGTTAACTTGAAACCTACCACTAAATGACATCACAAGGTTGAACAGAGCATTTTGAGCTTTAGAGATGTAGACAGACTAATAATAACGGGTTACTTAAACGTGTGAATGAAACAAAACACAACTTTGGGTATGTTTTTCATGAGGTAACAACATTATAACATTGCTTAAAGGTCACAAGAGTCAAATTTATGGAATATACGACCTTTAATTTAAGATACAGTCAGTTCTGAGTTCATATTTCGTGTTGTTCAGAGATATTTTGTTTAGCCATAGTCTTATAAAGTAATTTAACACATGCATGGGCAATTGGAATAGCACCGTAGAGCCTGCAGTTACTACAGGCTCTGGATGTTACTTAGATCAGATCAGATCTTCTCTTAACATTGAACAGTGAAAAAAGAAATCAGCAGCATTCAGGAGTGGGCGTAATTTAAAATTGCAAGGTTATTTGCCTATTTGTTTCTGATTAAAATGAGTGCGAATCCAGGTCAAATCCTGTAAACCGTTGTTTTAGGAATCGCATTATGAGGAATCTCCCATACCACACAGCAAAGCAGATCTTGGCTCTCCTCCTATTATAGCATCGCATCTCAAATTCAACAAGTTTTAGAAGTTTACATTACACGGGTCATTACAGTCTGTTTACATGTACCACAACAGACTCTGCAAGCACACTCAATACATTTAAGTGTTAGCATGTGTGGTTAATGCTCTGGCTAAGTCAAAAATATGATTAAAACCATTGAAATCCATGTTCGCACTCATTTCTATAACATAGCTCGGTTCACATGTCTTACAAAAAAGCATATGTTAATGAAGTGGCTAATTCAGACCAGCCTCGATTTCAAATGCTACACAATTATGGCAGATTAGGCTCCAATGGCTTCCACATGGTTCACAAAAAGTTGGCCCTACCACCGCGAGAATGTGTGTTCAAATGCTTTTCTCCGCTATATTGGATCGGACAAGGGTTAGAGAGGAGGACGAGGTAAAGAGGTGAGGGGAAAAACAGTATTTGGAGGGACCACATGGGAATAGGGGTTTAGTAAAATGTATTGGATTCAAGGTTTGTGCATTTGGCCCTGGATGCGGGTGAGATAATGCACTGTTTGTTGGTCTTATATCAAATTGATGCAGGAGAATTGCAGAAGAAAAATCCAGATGTGGAAGTTTCACAATAATGAGAAATGTGATTTGAGTTTTGGAAAAGAAGGGGGAAGAGAGAGAGAAAGAGAAAGAGAGGCGCAGGTGTGGTCCAAAAAAAATGAGACTTAAGTGACTGGAGTAGTATAGGCTATAGTTACGTAATAATTCATTTCCAATTTAATAGACAAAGAAAGAATTATATTACAGAGGGTTTAGAGAATTTTGAGAGCTGCTGCTGCTCTTATATCGAGTGTGTATTATTTTTGTTTCAACACAAATTAATGCATAACAAACAAACAAAAAAAAATCAAGTTGTTTGTGATGATATGCCATGTTTTACACCATTATATAATGCAATAATAATAATGCAATTTGATGTAAAAGTATTCCAAGCACTCAAAATACACTACTCTGAGTGGAACATGTAATGGAATATGTTAAAAAATACTTTCTAATGCAGGTATTCAGTATTCTGTAACTAAATGCATTTTCAAAGTATTCACTGCAGAAATATGGACCAACAAATATGGACTAGAAGAATGTGTAAGTGAAATCAGGGGTAAAATATAACAAAGTAAAAGTAGTGCTGTACTTAAGTTAAATTTTTTGGTATCTGCACATTTTAAAGTGGATATTTTTTACTTTTATTTTACTACATTTCCAGAAGGTATCTGTACTTTCTACTCCACTACATTTTTTAACAGGACTGAAAACTTTATTGTATTTTTATGACTGTTTGAAACCTGCTGGGGGTTTATTTTTAACAGCGTCGTAGTTTGAGCAAACATAAATATATACAAATAAAAATTGTTACAAAAAAAAAAAGATTTAAAAATTTCTTTTGACCAAAATTCAAGACAAATTTGTATCAAAATCACTAGTTTAGAGGTACACTTTCATGCCATATACATTTTAATGGAAGGTAAATAAATCTAAGCTTATGAGTTGCTTGTGGTGAGTGATAGATGACCCTCTCAGCCAACGGCAGGTGAACCCTCTTCGTCGATCCATCAAACTCCGACAGCGACAACCAATCACACGGCAGGGATCACACACAAGCCCCGCCCACTCCACAGTCCTCTCTCCTAACATGAACTCGCATGGTTTTCACTGTCCACTTTTCCACAACAAGTGCACACATTTTCTTTGAGTTTTCCCTGTACATTCCCAGGCTGTCCCACTGTTTGGAATAGGAATAACATGCACTCAAACCAAAACCACAAGACTGAAACAATAGCACCTACAGGAGCCTGTTTGGTCCAATCTGGTTTAAATCGCTGTCTTTGCTTTTCTCGATGACCGTCTCTCATCTGGTCTCCGGTGGTGATGTGTGGTTCACCTCAAACGATTCTGTTGCAAAAGTGAATCGTGAATCTCCTAAACAAAACTGTTGATTCTATTTATGTAAGAGTGAAACCTCAGACTTCACAATCTGAGGAGTAAGGGTTATTTTTACATATACGCTCAGTTTTATATTATTTTCATACATACAGTTATATTTTTGAATTCATGTTTAACTTTTTGGGAATATAGCCATACTGTGTAACGCTAATGACAAAAAAAATGAAAAGAAAAATCACATATCAGTATCAGTGCCAATATATACCAAATATTTCTGCTGTCAAGTTGTCCTGTGCTTGTTCAGTAGTAGAAACAGAGAAAAAAAAACTGTAGTTGATGTATCTAAAATGGATTTACCAAGCATGCATTAAACCTTGAATTTTAAAATTACTCCAATTTTGCTGACAGAAAATCTGGGATAAGCTTGATTTTCCGGATCCTCCAACCACTTTCACTGTCTCTGCTGATTTTATCTAATGCATGTTGACACTGAGAACGGCAGTCTTCTTGTTAGTTTGGAGTATAATAACCCCTCCACAATGCGGTGGCTGAAACATGAGTTCTGAAGAAGCAGAGATGGATTTGGTGATGACTTTTCCGCGTGTGAGCAGGCGGAGGTCATGGATACACTCTCTGCGGATAAAGTTTCTCTTGTCATATTTCTTGGAATTTGATGCAATGTTTGGAACGAGATCTCGGCCCCGGACTCGGACCTGGGCGGGTCGGACTTTCTCTGATTAAGTGTGTCTTCTGTCCTCACCGAGAGCCAGGGATGATTGGAGCATTACACCATTCAAGGCTTGATGTGCACAAAAAATGAGAGAGGCCTATGCTCAAACTGACAAGGTTTTAAAAGTGATTTAAATAAACAGACTTTATTATAGCTATATGTCTCTGCATATCCTTCATACTTGTGCTCTGATTATCTGACAGTGTTACAACATTTAGTGTGTGATTTATGAGCAGAAATAGTCTGCTTTACAGTAGTCCATGGTTTTCCCAACTCAATACATTTTGATAAATGATTAAATGACTAAAATGGATGATAATGGAGTTAAATCTGTATACATTTGGCAAACAAAATGTTTTTTTCATAACAGTAATTTCACTTCTAAAATGACGCAGTTGCCATATAAAACACATGAAATGATAAAAACAACATCTGATTGTGATCGGTGATTACTCAAAGCTTTTCCTTCCAACCTGATATCCAGTACAATAAGCACGCTCACACAGGCAAGTGGGTAAAGTGTCTCTCCCACACACATGTACAGTCCCAACAATCGGCTTCATTTACTGAGCCAAGCAGTCTCCAACTTTTCCTGATTATTTTTTGTCCCAGATTCTTAAATGACGCAATATGTATGTCCACTAAATCACTACTAACACGCTTATAACACCATTAACTCTAGTCACTGCTGAGTTGTACAGTATTCAAGTGAAATGATACAGAACCACCTGGGTCTGATTGCAAATGGAATTCTCCCCAAAAAGCAGCCTTAAACCTCAGTGTAGCTAAACTCAGGGCTTATTTAATCCATGCTTGTCCCAGTCCCCTGTCCATCAAATGCAGTGAGGTCATGTGGAAGTGGACTGAACACTACAGACCAGTGTGTGGAGCAGAGGGAGAGGTCGACTGCTGCTAACAGTGAGTTATGTCTATTTCATGTTTAACACTGTGGTGAATCTGGTGCACATTGTCACAGCCCTCAACGTGAAACCATCCCTTGAGTATGTGTGTGACAACTGTTAACTGCAAAATATTATAAATGCATGAGGTTTAAGTGGCTTGAATTTTGGAGGCAGTAGTTGTTGAAGCATTGATCGCCACACCTAGAGGTCTGCGGTTCATACTCTGCTCAGACCAGTGAATACTGTTATTATGTCTTTGGGCAAAACACTTCTCTCTCTGTGTATGTAGTATAATATGTGGTCTTTGTGTAAGTGGTTAGTGGTTAGAGGTGCAGATGGTCAGTCTACTTCAAGTACCTCTACACCACACAGTATAGAAGGACTGAATACTGTACTTTAAAAGGCGCTATAAATCTTAGGAATTATTATTATTATTATTATTATTGAAATTTTGAGTAGTATTTGAGGAGATATTTCAAGCTAATGTATCTGCCAATAGAGTAAGATTTGCACATACAAAACAATACTCAACAGGCAGAGGTTGGGTAAATTATCTTGCATGTTTAGGCTGAGTTCTCACAAGCAGAAAAAACTCCACCTTGTGACTCAGGAAGCGCTCCTTTGTGTTTTCAAAATGCCTTACACCTTCACTAGAATCATTAGAATAATTGGCAGCCCTGGAAATGCCAAACTTTGAATCTACAGCTATTTTTTTTAGCCTTGTTGAAACACTGTAGACTTTCTGTGACAATCTCAAATGAATAAAAGGTAAAATTAAGGTATATATGTAAAGTTCAATTAAAGCTAAAATGTTAACTTTAAAACTACCTCTTGATGACATCACAAGGTACAACAGAGCATTTTGAGCTTTGGAGACATGTCAGACTAATAATACAGGATCACTTAAACATGTGTGAATGAAACAAAACACAACTCCAGATATGTTTTTGTTGAGGTAACAGAATTCTAACAAGACACAAGAGTCCCTTTTGTGTACTATAGGACCTTCAACTCCAAAACAACCTCATCTGAAATGATTCACAAAAACTAAATCAGCATTTCATTAGAATGAAAACCTGTAAGTGAAATTCAAGACATTTTAACTCTTATAAATATTCAGTCATTGCTGTATGGAGACCTCACTAACAAACCCCTAAATACTGTGTGAGAAAATGGGAAGAAAAATTAAAAGTGAAGAATAGAAAGAGGTGAGGCAGTGTGTGGGATAATGGCTTCCAGATGGGACTTTTTCCTGTGTCCTCGCTGAAATCATATCAGGATTGGGCCAGTGTCCAGGCGTCATAAATGTGAAGTATGCAGTGCCTTTCCTTCTACATAAACAGCTTTAGGAAAACACCCCGAGACCTGAGGGGCTGGGCCAGATTAAGAGGTGACGACTGAAGGGGGATAAGTGTGACCGTGCTAATTTAACATGTACTAGTGACTGTGCAGTGAGAGTGGACTGTATGCGCTATAAGGGGCAACTAAGTGAACAGTTTTGATGGAGTGCTTCTGGCTCCATTGATGCTGACTCCAATTCACTTTATACTGAAAAAACGTCGCCCCTTTCTGTAACTGCTGCTGTCAGCCTCGTCATTTTGATCTTAAATTGGTTGTATTAACTCGCTCTACATGATACTGGTGTTTTTATTTTGCTATTTTGTCCGTAATTCTATACATGAACATTAAAACAGACAAATCACAGGTTTGATTGACAGCGTTGCCAAGTGCCCGCTCCCTGCTAAACCAGCGGTGCGAGCGAGAAAGGGCTTTACCTTCAGCAGCCTCGCTCCGGATTGGCTCTTTGGTTGCTATGATACTCGTGGTCGGAATTCCAAATATGGAACTCGGCTACAAATTTGCCCCTATAACCACAAGCCTATGGCTGACGTCACATCCATTTCTTTATAGAGTCTATGTTCTTTACAGAAGCATTATCAAAAGTAAACAACCTCCATGGATACAAGCAGGTAAGGCTAAGTTACAGGTCATATCTGTGGAGAAGCGACCCCACTCACAGTAAGAATGCATGTTATTGAATAAGTGCTAGATATTTGTTTAATGACAAAGCGATAATATCTCTATGGTGCCAGATTCCCCACTCAAAAGGTTGCGTAATATACCTTTAATATTGCACCAAAATTAAAATGCCATCTTTTTAAACAGCTTTACATGCAATTTTGTTTATAATAATGTAGTCTAACATTGGATGCAGAGTTCATATTACTTCAGATTTTTAACAAATGTGATTATCCATTAGAATTACAATATGCTTTTATTTATAATATGAATATCTTTCTTTTTGTGCACATGGCAAATTTCCATACAACCAACAACAAAATGAACACTTAATATCTTGCAGAAAAACTCACACAGGGTCACTAAGAAAGGGCAGAATAAATATATATGATCCAAATGAAAGGTTTTATTGCTCCTCATATTGTAACCCATCAAACTTATGCAGATCAGTATTGAGTGGAGCTGGTGAACTATTGCTACTGATAGATCTATGCTGATGGTATGTTTGTGTTTACTGAAGTTTAAACAGCAGGGGGCCAGGCCTGGACTTAGACCTGGACTTTGGGGGATCTTGGCAGGTCATCTATGATAGGCCCTCCCCCTCACCGCTCAGCAGGGACCACTGGAGCTACTGTGGAGTACAAACACTGCAGCCGCCTGCTGTCAGTGTGCTGAAATATTCATAAATGAGATCATATCAGTATTAGAGATGAACACGTAAGACTTTTCTATTAATGTGTGTTTACAATGAACTGGTGTAGTGCAGCATCAGTACAACCAGAACCAAAATTACCAGTTGGCCATTTAATAGTTACTATTAGTCATATTTTGGTATATTTTAAGTTAAAGAGCACTATGTAACATAGGGGGCCCACCACCTACTTGTCTCCATGAAGATGTTATTGCTGTTCCTGAAATGTTTCACAGTATGGCATTAAACAATACTTTTATTCACTGACAATATTAACGTGCTTTTATTGAAAAAAAAAAAAAAAAAAATAGATGAAAAATAGATTAGGGTAAGGAATATTTGAGCTCCTATAATCTGTATAATACACTTATATGAATTATTACCAATACATTTAATGTTTGCCCTTCTGACTTGTGACGTTCTTATTGCACTGCGTATTAACTCACACTAAGCACAGCATTTATTTCATATTCAAACTCAGCTGTGTGAACCCGACTCAGAAGACTGTCCACACTCAGGGCTATTCAAACGTCTGCTCTGCTCTGGTCTGGTCTGGACCACTGTCCACACGAACAATTGTCTGTTTTTGCTCATTCTTTAGTTGATCGATAAAACACGGATTTTATTTGACTGGACTTAAATCTGCACATCTGCTTTTCTCATCATCATCAGATCAGGAATCCAGTAATAAACCCTGTGAGGTGAAGGAGAGAGGACGTTTCCTGGAGCAGGAAGTGGGGTCTGTTTGGGATAACCATCAGGCTCCAAAGGAACATCACATCAATATTTTAAGTGAAGGTTGGACACTTTTACTGAGGCCAACGTGACAAGCTACTGGAACTACAGGAGCAGGCAGGTTAAACTGCAGCTCATGTAGGTGTCATTGTCTTGTTCATTGTACAGATGTTCAGACAGTCACTTTAAAGGTGGACTATGTAACTTTTTGGTGGAATGTTTGCCATCTTTTTGTCTCCATGGAGAAGTTATTGCTTTGCCTCAATATGCCACATTATAGCATTAAACCTATCTATCTACATAGAGACGAGGTAGGTAATGCTATCAAGCCCAGTTATAGGCCAGGTCTGTGGAGAGACACGTGTTTTTCAAGGTATATTTTTAGCAATAAATGTATGACATCATTAGGTGGTAATCCAGAAAGTACTAAAATTTCCATCACTACATAAATTGTAAATCAACATGGCGGACTAATTGCCAGTTTATTGTGAATGCTGGCCTAAATATAGGATCCATATTAAAATCTCACCAAATATGTGCTTCCCCCTACACTTTCTACTATTTTCATGGAATAAAGGCAGCATACTCTGTTTTGCTATTCCTTGACCACCATCATGTTGTTCTGACCCATTGAAACTGCTTAATGCTACAGCAAAGGTCACTAACCCTGGTTAATAATAAAAGTAGCCAACACTTTTAGCCTTTCTTCCTCTGCTTCACTATTGCCTTCCAGAATCAAACTACTTTTCTTCTCCAAATACAATTTAAACCCCAAAGAGCACCTTGTAACCTTTGACCTTTATCTCATAGTAAACCATGACAGAAGCGCCCTGTGTGGCCTGTGTGGATAGAATATTATGTTATGATGTCATCCGCGATGAACATGGATTGGTCACAGAGAGGAGCATGACCTCACCTCATCACCAACACTGTCCAGATGTGGTACGCACTGTGAGCTGTCGGCTGGACACGAGGATTATGGGTAATATGTAACCTTAGCCAATCACAGCAATCGCAGCAGAGTCGGAAGTTCTTGGAAACAGCTGATGATGTCATGAGGCGCTCTGTGATGATGTCAGACTGGAATGTGGAAAATGGTATTAGGAAGTGAGTAAGAGCAAATGGTGATGTCATTGTTTTGGAAATAGTGCTATATAATGTATCTTATAATGTATTTTATTAAATATATGGTCAGCTTTATAAAGTTCAGGGCTTGATTCCTGTTTCCATTTTCTCCCATCAATCAAAAAACTGTCTAATACTTATACTCCTGAACCTATAGCTCAAGATATGAAAGAGTGCATGCAACACTGCTGTTCCAGACAGCCAGATTGACTCTTGTGAGCTTAAAGCCAAGTTAGAATGCTGTTATAGCCTAAAACATACCCAGTGTTGTGTTTTGTTTGGTTGAAACATGTTTGAGTAACCCTTTATTATTAGCCTATCTCTCCAAAGCAGTAGTTTTCAAGTTAACAGCTACCTTTTACTTTAACTTCTTGAGTTCTTTTTAAAAGACATTACAGTAACGTGTATTTACCTTGTTGACATGTTTCGGCTGCTAGCTGCGAGCCATCTTCAGAACTGTCACCGGTGTTGGTGGTGACGGGTCATTGGATTGGAAAACAACAAGTTCAAACACTGGATCAGGGAGGCCATTGAAATCAGGAAACGAGGCACGGACAGCATTAACCGTGATGACGGAGCGTTCCTCCTTTCACACACCTGGGACACCCTCCTCCAGAGAGCACCAGGCGACGGGAGGCGTGGTCAGTCTGAGTGACCTGCCTGGTCCTTCAGGCTGACCACGCCTACAGGAAGTAACAACAGCTGGCCACGCCTACAGGAAGTAACAACAGCTGATATACGACACGTCACCACCAACACCGGGGACAGTTCTGAAGATGGCTCGCAGCTAGCAGCCGAAACATGTCAACAAGGTAAATACACTTTAGCATATTGTCTTTAAAAAAGAACCCAAGAAGTTAAAGTACATAAGAAGACAAAATGAACATCTTTGGTTTAGATACCTTTTACATTTAGTTCAGCAGAGATAGACCATTCCAGGACTGACAACATCCAAATGATTCCAGTGAAGGTGTGTGGAGTTTAAAAACACAGTGGAGCATTTCCTGTATTACCACATGACATCACAAGGTGGAAGTGGAGTGTTTTCTGTCTGAGAGAAGAACTCAGCCTAAATTTGCAGGGTTTATGTGTTAAACATGTGTGAATGAAACAAAACATAACTCCAGGTATGTTTATGATGAAATATAGGTCCTTTAATGTCAAATATCCTCATGCTGTGGATTGTCACTTGTACTTCTTGATAGCCGCCATAAATCAGTGACTATCAGTATCTAACTGAGTGATCTGAGAAGAGGAGAGAAAGAGGAGGAGGAAGAAGAGAGAAAAATAGAGAGGAGGAGGTGAGACGTGAATACAGGAATGGAAAATGGATAAGCCATGGCGTGGGAGAGAAGGATAATTGTTTAGAGGATTGTTTGAGGGTCCCAGCTCAATTTTGATTTTTGAACGAGAAAGAGAGAGAGGGTGAGAGGGAGAGAGGGAGAGGGAGAAGGAGAGAGAGAAGGAGAAAAAGAGAGAGTGAGAGCGAGGGACAAGCAGAGGGAGCGACAAAGAGAGAGAGAGAGAGAAAGCAAGACAGAGGGAGAAAAAGAAAGGCATAAAGAGGTGGAGAGTCTTCCAAGAGAGGAGTGAAGAATGCACTTAACATTAAACACTTAGGGTAAGGTACTAAACATACATCTATATGTAAAGAGACAACAATAATGTCAAAAACCTGGATTCTAATCAATATTATGAAGTATCAATATCGAACAAATTACAAAAACAGGACCAAACTGGTCTTTTCTGAATAATTTTAGATGGGTCTTGGTATGTAATGGAGCTCTAAGGTTATATTAAAAAACCACTATTATTTTGTGTTGAAAGTCACAATATCATCCTTACAACATTTTTTTAATTTTACAGATCAATTCAAATTTCTCCTATCCATGGCTTTCAGAATGATGACAAGTTAGCACTGCTGAAATAGCGATTAACGATTTAAAACTACATATTTCATCTTTTGAATGTGAATAAGAGGAAGTTGAAAACCCAGGAGTAGGTGCCCTGCTTTATGGCACAAGCAGGAATGTCCAACCACGCTCAACATTAGAATATAACTGATGCTTAAATAAACACTACATAAAAACCCCACACACCACAGAATTGTAATATGAGTCCACTGTCAGCGCCTGCCTCTCTCCTCCCACTGCTCTGCCTACAGCGGCCAGTTTCATTTGCACTTGTTAACGTGACACTTCCTTCAGTTCACACTCATAATATCAGGTCCTCACCATATTTAAATGACTCTTAGCCTTCTGATCCACTGAAAACATACTGTTAATACTTTGACTATTATTAAAGGGAAATCACAAGTGGGCTGTGGAGGTGGTGCCATATCTTATTCAAATGGTAAAACACCTCTAGCCTTGTTGACTTATACTGACAACAAATTTGACATTTTATGAAATCTTATTTAAAAGTGCATGCATGTTTTATTTAATGTCAAATTTATACTTTTGTGTGTATGGAGTGTATGGTAGTAAAATATTTTATCCTTCCTAGGCCCAATATTACTTTATTTTCTGATCTATATATTATAATGTTGCCAGGCCAGTCTCTACTGAACTATAGGTAAAAGGAGCTGTTAACTTGAAAACTGCCACTACATGACATCACAAGGTGGAACAGAGCATTTTGAGCTTTGGAGATATAGACAGACTAATAATAAAGGATTATTCAAACATGTGTGAATGAAACAAAACAGAATGTCTTTAGTTATTTGATTTTTTTATTATTATTTTATTAAGTATTTAACCAGTAAAGCCCTACTGAGTTTTGGAATCTCATTTAGATTATATGGTTGACATCATTTTGAACTTGAAATGTCTGACTGAGTGATGTGGAGAGGCCCCTTGCATGAGCACAAACCCGGGTTTACTAGTATTGTCGAGAAGGTTCTGAGGAGGAGGGGCGGGGCCTGCTGGGGTTAAGGCTCTGAGTGTGAGGAGGCACCAGAGCACTTAGCTAATGGACATCTACAGCTCTGTCTCCAACACTTCACCACACACAAACACATACAAAACACACACAAACACATTCAAAACACACACAAATGCATCAACATACACACGCTAGGTTTACATGCTTTGAAGAGACATTACAGTGACCCTCATTCATTTCCTAGAGACTGATCCTAACCTTAGCCATAATAACTATTTGCCTACAACCTAACCCTAACCTTTACCTTAACCTAAATAAACCTATTTCTTAACTTTTCTTCAACTGACCTGAATTTTGAAAGGTCCCCATGAAGTACTGTATGTACAGATTTCAATCCCCACATGTGATGAATATCTGCCCACGTTTACACAGAACACAACCACACACACTGAACGAGGAGAGGGACCAGCGAACCACTTTGTGTACTCAATATTTAGTTTGGTCCAAATTCAAAAGTGCTGAAATTTGAAGTGCTTACAGATGATCAAAACAAACTCACCTTTTAAAGGATTGATTCTAATGCTCGTTCTAAGATAGACGTTAGAAAATCACAGTTGGAACAATAGATGAGAGGGGGAAGTGAGCAATAAATTAAGAATTTGGTAAATCATGCACAAAAGACATTAACAAGTCATTATACTGTTTGGCAGCAAGATCACAGGAAAAGAGCTTGGATTTGATTCTGGGCTTGGGCTGATTTTTTTTTTTTTTTTTAATTTGCATGTTCTTTCTGTGTCTGCACAACATACTTATTTATTTATTTATTTTATTCCCCATTAGTCTTTATAGAGGTAAACACTTTTCTTCCTGCAGTCCAAGTGAGCATTACATTTGTAATAAAAACGTGACATTATAATTCATTTAAAAGCCCACAGCCCTGTTCCAGTGTACACTACATCATGAAACATCAGCCATAATATATCCAATAAAGCTGCATTGAACACATATCAACCAAATAACTAAATACAATCTCCATTATATTTCTTTATCATGTTCTTAAAACTTGGTTCATACATACAGTGAGGTCCTTTCTTTAGTAAAGTATGTCAGGATGAAGTGTTTGCTAATAAATAATATACACTTTTATTTATATGGCATGTTTTTTTTTTTTGTTCATTTGGTTTCAATTCACGCCTATCCACACCTCGACCTCCTCAGCTACGAGATTAAACAAATATGGCCGCTCCTCCTCTGTATTGTACATGTGTGTGTGAGCGCGTGTGAGAAAGAGCCAAGAGACACAAACTAATTGGTGTCAATAAGACATCTGTGGCTTCAGTTTGATTAAGCCTGCAGGCAAGGAACTGTGAAAAAACACAACATTACACACAGTCACACTAAGCGCATACACAAAATCATAAACACACACACACCAAATGATTATGGAAATGAGCATGTCCTGTAGTACTGAAATTTAGCCTGCAGGCAAGGAACTGGGAAAAACATACTCCTACCTTCTCACGAACATTACACACAATATCACATATACACAAAGTTATGGGTACAAATAGGGCGCAGTGATTTGGCAGGCTCTAAGTGGTGGGATGTCCTGATTTGGGGTGCCCCGTGGTGCTGCTGGGAGGGGCCTGGGGGCAGGGCTCATCTGTCTCATTACCCTCTGTCTCCATGGACACCGCTGTTGTGTTTGTTATTGTTTATGAAGCAAACACGGGACAGCTGAAGGCCGCCGTCACAGGGCCAGACAAAGAGGGGGCATGCTGATGAACATTTTAGAGATCTGTGTGAGCGGTGAATGGAAGGCCCATGAATTATTCTGTGTATAGTGGCGTACAGGTGTAAAAAGATGAACTTATTACTCATGTAAATGTGTTAGTATTTGTAAAAAACAAAACAAAACATGTCAATATGATTGTCTATATATATATATCATTTATTATTTTATTTTTTTTTTGAGGGCACAGATTTTAAGCAGACCTATTATGCAAAATCTACATTTTAGAGATTTTAACCATTATTTCCCTCATTTACCCTCTCAAGGTTGCATTTAGAGTGATCCATGCACGTTTCAGTAATCGTTATACTCCTGTAGTCAAGACGTCTTTGCTTCGATCAACCTGTTTTCACCACCAGCGGAATACGCCCACTGCTCCGTACTTACTATGTTCACATTTTTATTTTCTTAATCTGTGATACGTGTAGGATTCATCAGCATCTCCTAGTCATTTTGGTATGAATGAAAATATAAATCTGATACTCGCTGTGTGATCTACAACTATCCATAGGAAGTGCCAAGTGCCAGTCAGCTGCACAGCTCTTTGTTGTGATGTTTTAGATGAATATTGTGATTTAAAATGTCCAAATTATAGCATAATGATCCTCGGGTGTCATAAATTATAACCATAGCTGACACACAAACAATATATGTTCTTTAAACCTGAGCATAAGTTTATATAACTTCCAGTTTAACAAGATGTTAGACTGGAAGTTATAGGTGTGACTAAACCAACTGCTGAAATTTCTTTTGCCAAGAATGAGATAGATACCTACTTCCTCCTTTCCCCGTTTGAAAATTAGGTACCCCATGTTCAAGAAAAAACAAAAAAAGACAATACTACTCTAAATTTTTGGAAGACAGTTCCCATATGTTACACGTTTATATGCCCAAGAACATTGCTTATCCCATATTATCAAACTACTGTAAATAATCAGATCACAGACATTTTCACAGAGAAGAGGAAACTTTAATTAAATATAGTGAGAGTCAAAAAGTTTATCTTACACTTCAACGTTCAAAATAATAATAAAAAACTGCATCATCTTTACAGTAGTTCATTTATTCTCTTCCACCTGCGCTGTTCGTGTTGTATATGCATGAAGACACTGAGGCCAGGACCAAGAGCTGCGGGCACCTATCTACATTATCATAAGAACTTTATACCTGCTCCTTAGAAACCTGTGCTGTTCTGTATATGTGTACTGTCACTTTAAGAGTCACATTCAATAGAAGACAGTGGTCTGAGGATCCATTCAGAGATACATGTGGCTCCATTTACAAAGGTTTAAAAAATGAAGAAAGGGAGTAGAGTAGAGTAGAGGAATTAGAACGAAAACTAAATAATAGGAAAATTTGGTAGTACAAATAAAGAAGAGATTCTCTAACTATGATTTACTGGGGATTGTGGTTCTTCCTTCTGTTTAAAGGTGCCTTATGCGCCAACTGATTGCCTAGAATGTCCCAAGGTATGGCATTAAATTTAATTATCTCCATGGAGATAGGACGAGTTACACAATTGTGAAAAGGGACCTTGCTCACATTTGTTTCATACTATGGAACATTCCAGGCAAAGCAATAATAATTTCTATGGAGACGCAGAGAACAGGTAATGTAGCCCCCACCAGAAAAATAACAAAGTGCAATTTTAAATAACAAGATCCCTACAAGATTATCAAATTAAAGAAATCAGTTGATGTTTATGTTTTATTGTCCTCCTGGTCACTGAGTTTAGTCATGGTTTAGACCTTCTTTACTACGGTTAATTAGATATGATTTAGTCTGAGTGGTACGTAGTGCAGGTAAATACTACTGGAGGTGATACGTGGTGTAGTAAGTTTGAAAATCACAGGTATAAAGAAAAGTACAAATATTGAGATAGACAGGAAAGAAAAGTGAGTAAGATGGCAGGAAGCCCGATTGATATAATGGGATTCAGTGCAGCACTAGGCTCAAACATTTCTCATATTCTCCAAATATCGAAGTGGGTCGAGAAAGGAATAGTGAAGGAGAAAAATCATATGATAAAAGAAGGTAGGGAAGAAGGGATTTTAGATGGAGGTTTGGACAATACAAGTTCAGGTCGATCAGATGGAGGAAGAATTTGCTCGCGTCTTAGCTTTGCCTCAGTTTAGACTCCATCACACGGAAGACACACAAAGACACACACTTTATAAAATCTACAGCTAAAATCCAACAAAACCATGCTATAACTCCAACTTTGAACAACATGGGACACGATGAGAAAACTGCAGACTTAAATTACATAGTACATGGCTTTTTGTAGATTTCATTTGAGCAGCACTTTAGACAAAACTACTGTGAAAACTATGCAGAGGTGTACTACAATTTATGGACAAACAAACAAACAATTGTAGGCTTGTATAAAGGTTAAATTACTACAATAAAATCCGACTGCATAATTCATAGTTTTTATAAAGTGTTGTCCAAATGAGCAGTTAGATAATGGCTTTTAACATTTGAGAACATTGAAAAGGTGAAGGGAGGAGTATTTTTGTATTTGACTTTTCCAGGTAAGAGCTTCATTACTACAATTCACAGTAGCTATATTTCCCTGACAGATGTTGCTATTTGACTGAGAATCTTGTTTAAATCTGTTTGTGGCTAGTCAGGTTTAGAGAACTTCTGTTACAAATATTCACAAAATTTTAGACAGTAGATCCAAAGTACATTTTGATCGTTTGGCTACAGATTGAACCTTCACAGCGACACAGATGATAAAAGTCTGGACTGGTTTTACAGTGTTTGGCAGAAGATGTGGCTAAGACTGTTTTAGGCAAATCAAAATCAAACTTTGGCAAAATCAAAAGTGTTTTAAGACTTGAATCACACTCCACACAGTGAGCAACCACAAAGTTTAAGACCAGAGAAATCGGAAAAACAATAGACCAGTGGATTTTAAAAGTTTAAAAAACACAATGGGGCAGCCTACAAGACAGGTGTTTTCTAACTTTGGCAAAGCTGGGAGCAAAGTATCTTTAAGCTGATAGTGTAGTTGTACAGAGACTGGCATTTGTAATTTCCTGTTTAAATAAAGATGAGATATAACTTAAAAAAATGGGGTGTTAAAAAGTATTGGTAGTTGATATTTTAAAACTATCCACTGATCCATTATTCCACTATGTCTATGTTTAAGACACAGAACTGGGCACTGCAAATAATGTCAAACTTCTTTTCTAATTGTTTGAAAAAGTAATAGTGTTTATGAACTCAAGTTGTTTATATTTTCACTTGTTTAGGTAAGTACCTGGGGTAGTTGAATGGACAGTCCGTCTTACTTTTCTTAAAGAAACGCAAGTCAAATTTAGATTTAAAATTCCATAAACATGAGCTCAGTGTGTTCCTGTGAGACAATATTGCAGTGCAGCTTTAAGACACACAGCTGAAATCAAAGTGAAAGAAACACAGCGTGAATGGCACCTCACCACAGTCAAACACACACAAACAGGTTAAGACAGAGTGTGAGTGGCAGCAGAGTTTAAGACGAGCCCCTGTTTGACCTCAGGGCTTCTGTGGCAGAGGGTCAAATCCTGAGACTGTGGCACATGGAGACTCTGTGGCACGTGGCAATGGCATTTCACATAAAAGAGTAAATCTGTAAACAAACAGATGGATTTATGGTGTGAATAGACTTAAAGATGCACTATGTAACTTTTTTGGTTCAGTGTCCACCACAAGTCTATCACTGTACACTGATTATGATGGCTGGACAGCACCAGGGCACGGATGAGGGACACTTTAGTCCTGATGGTTGTTGCTCTCCTCTTCTTGACACAGGATCTGCTGACCCTCCCTGACTAGTTCTCCTGTTAGATTGTACTGAAACCTTCGTTTGAGCCATTTATTATTATTTTTTTTATTTTAACTGTTCAATGTGCTTAAATTGCTCCTCTGGGGTACATTACATGTTATGGTATATATAAGATATATTGCACTGAATAGCTCGTCTCTATTTAGACCTATCTATATCAATAAAGACAAGCCAGAAAAGTTACATAGTGCCCCTTTAAGGTTGTAGAACCCATTCAGAAAAAATGAGCTGAATGGATTTGTTGTTTTCTCTTGCAAAGTAAAGAATTGCCAAGAAAGGTAGCTCAAATAAATTTCGTTTGCGATAATGAAATATTAAGTAAGTTGATCTTCATTGATGTTACTGCATAGTTCTTTGTTTATGAGGACAAGTGAATGTGGACTGAGTATTGCCAAGAGTAAACATTCAAGATGGCAGTATGACCAGGGTTATCAAAGGTAATTCAACTCTATTATTATCACTACGAGATAACTATGGTGTAGAGTGTTGGTATGTTTACAAAGTATAGTATAGTATTTGGCAATAGTTTAGCACGTGTTCTCCTGATTTGGCTCGACTTTGTCTCCAGGATTTGACCCATGTTTTTGTTCAAAGATCTTCATCATCATCATCATCAAGTGTCTTTCTTCACATTTTATCCTTCATAAATAAAAATCCCTCACATAGGTTACACTTATGATTATCACACTTTAAAATGTTGCACAAAAAGTAAATTCACTTGAGACAGGAAGTAGATTCCCTCCAAAATAAATACATTTCCTGTTTACAGTCTGCGGAGAGTTTGTATGTAATCCTATAAAACGTGTACAAAGTCTAACCAATAGATTTTCAGTCCGTGTGTTAGTTTTTAAATGTTTAGATAGAAAGGGCCTGAGTTGAGTTTGAGTTCCTTCAAAAATGAGACACGTTTTAATGTCCCCAAACCGGAGTCTTCTTGCACCAAAGTTTGTCTCAAAATCCGAACAGTCCGTTTCCCTCTGCACCTTTACATGGGTGGGACAATCATTCCAGGGATAGCTGTTAAAGGGATAAAAAAACAAGAAATTACTAAAAGCTGCCAAATATTTTTAGACTCATAAAAAAAGTCTTGTAAATATTTTGTCCCATCTGTGCAGCTGCGTGACTCTTAAAACATCAAAACAGGAATGAATCAATCAAATCATGTCTTTGAAAATGCATGGGAACAGTTGGCATATTGCTGTAAGTCTATGAGACAGACTGTTGCATGGCAAATGTTGTCTTTAAACCCAAGGGAGGGGTGTGAATGGAAAAAAGATTATAATTTCATGGGAAGTTATTATTTGAAAGAACAGAGAATAAGAGCTATTTTCTTTTAGATAACTGAGTAATGTTATGTTAGGTGTACATGGAGGAGCCGTCAGCCACATTTACTTCTACTTCTCAGTACTTTTCTAATACCATACTCAGTACTCACCATACTCAATACTTACTTTTACTTCTATTGAGTAATACGTATTGAAGTAATAGTAGTCTTAGTCAGTTTTGGTTACTCATCTGACTGTGAGTAAGTCTATAAGTCATATAGGCTCTGTTGACATTATTAAATAATCTGAACTGGCTTGAACTGGCCTTTCTTGCACCTTCCCTTCAGATATGCATTCATTTTTTATTGGCTGTTCTTTGGAAATTCCTGAATCTGTGCATTATTTAATGTTTTGTAAGTCATATTACATCAACACTGAATTATAAATCATTAGTCCTTACTGTATGTAGGTTTTGCGCACTTATGGACATTTTGAATTACTTTGTGTTCTACAAACTTGCCTTGCCAACCGTTTTTAGTTAAAGTTCCATAGTGTTTTCTTACAAGGTCGAGGTCGCTTCTTAATTGTACTTATTATAATATATTATAATCTTAAAGTAACAGTACTTTCACTTGAGTACAAGTTAAAGTTGCCCCTCTCTGCTGACTGGTGAAAGTCCATAATATAACAGTGGTAACGAGTCTGTGTTTATTCGTGCTACTTTGAGGATTTGAGTTCCCACACCCACGCAGAGCTCATCAAAACTTCACATGGATATGTTTAAGAAGTTATATACACATTCAAAACCATTTCCTGTTTGAGTAATGTCACCACAACCAACACTAAAAACCTCTGTTTTTTTAATTCTTAAGCAATCCTGACCAATACTGACTGATGTTAATAGTTACATTTTATATATATGCAAATTCTTTTATAAAGTAATGTAAAAAAGTAATGTTGTTTGTTTCCTTATTTTCTCAGCTCAGTAATTAAGACAAGCCCTAGTTTTCTACAGTTGTAAACAGATATCAAAATGTGTTAAATGTATTATAAAAATATGAATATATATTAAAAGATACTGAAGAATATATTAAAAAGTACATCTCATAAAACCATGCAGAGATTGTTAGTGAGTTTGTGACTAAACATACTTCAGGAGAAGGCCAGTCCTTGTAGAGAGCTGGCTGATGAGTACTTGCTAGAGTCCACAAAGGTTTGATCTAGACAAAAGGCAGAGACCACAAGAGGAAAAAAAGAAAAAAATGTTAGAAATGAAAGTCAAACAGAGAAAGGGATGAAAAGAAAACTGAAATAACTCATACAGAACCTTTATGGCTATTGCACTAAGTAAGTATAAGACATGCAAGGGATGGATCTCTAGGGAAAATATTAGCCTACATTAGCCCATATTAGCCCTTATATGCCCACCACTAATATATTATTGCAATAAGCTATCATAAAAAATAAAAAGGGAAAAATGCTGTAACTTCATACTATTCAAAACATAGGCACATAATACAAATGATATAAAGAAAGTTGATCCGATTCTTTTTTTCTTTTATTCCACTAACAAAGCCATGACACTGGCAGCTGTCGAGTCTGTACCTTGTAGGCCGTTGCCGTTGGCGCTGGTGCAGGAGGGGGGCGGGGAGGAGGAGGGCCGGACGACTGGAGCGAAGGCAGATTTCTGTTTGACGGCGGCGGACACCATGTTGGCTGGAGAAAAGGAGAAGACCCCAGAGGAGGACGAGCAGTTGGACGGGAGAGAGGTGGAGGAGGCCATCGTGGGACTGGACGGGACAACTGAGGAGGACAAAGAATTTAATAAGTGAAAAAAGCATGGGTCTTATCGAGCAATAGGTAAAGGTAATAGCTGTGACATGATCTTCTACTGGTTTACAAATATACAACCACAAATGAACCCTGGTGTTATTAGCTGTCATATACCGAGTAAACATCATTGCTTAAAGAGCTCTTTTGGGTTTATTCCAAACTGGTTTTGGCCATAGGAATTTCTAGCAACCAAAAGTGAGGAGCTCATTCTGCTTTCTGATTGGATAGATAATCCGTGAGTGGATAAAAGCAGTACCCATATAGATCAAGTGTAATTAAGTGGATTGACTCTTTGACAACTTTTCTATCTAAGAGTCACCTTCAAATCATTGTTCTAATAGAACCCCAAAACTAATTTGAATCTTTTTCTTTCTGTCCTTGTGTTTATGGTAAAACGATGCAATTAAATCAAAGTAAAGTGTGTTTTTGCAGAAATCCCCATGGGGACATCGCTGTACTTCTTCTGCCTGTCCAGTGGTATACATTATGCTTATGTGGTCAGGAGTAATGTATGGTAAAGGTATTGTACAAAAATAGCAGTTTTAAAATACTAATGGAAAACAAGTGGCAAAGAAATATTAGTAAAAGATAAAGATGAAAACAAGAATGAAATAAATCATATAATTCATAGTAATTTTTCAGGATATTAACATCCGAGTAAAATCAAACCTACAAACTATAAAAAAACAAATAATATGTGACAGTATAAAAGACGGGTTGTGTTGGAGCACTCACTGGCATAAGGCGAGTTGGCGGCAGACCCGTTGAGGAAGGTGGGCGAGCCTCCCAGGTTGGTCATGGCGCTGTTGTTGCTGTATCCGTTCATGGAGGAGCTGACCGAGGTGTAGCTGCTCTGCTGAGGTGTGGAGCTGGGCACGTACCCGTGAGGAGACACACTGCTCGAGCTGCGCACAAACCCTAAACACAAACATACACTATTCATTTAAGGTTTTATTCAACACAGTAATCAAATGTCCAGTGACCAAACACTTGGACTTAGTGAAGGACTTTTTATTGTGTGTTTGAAAGAAGCAGTTACAATGGATATAGATACTCTTTTTTTAAAAAAACTGAGTTTGTCAAAGTAGTCAATGTCATTATCACAAAGTTTAAGGCCAAGGCCAATTTGCAAAACCAGTCTCTAAAAGGGCTTTCAGCAGTTTCTAATGGATATACAAAAATGAACAGAAAAATGTAGTAATATGTCCAGACATTTGCAGAGGAAAGAAACGCTTTGCTCAAAGTAGAATATAGGGACAATTTGCTCAGGTAAAAGTCAGGATGGAGTTGTCAGGAGAGCTTATCGCAGCAACTTTGGCTTAAAGTAGGATACATTACATACATAAATTATAAGACTGCAGGACTATACAATCATGTGTACTTGTTTTGTTTAATAGACTTTCTAGCTAAGTAACAGTATCATATATCTTTAAAAAATACAGGACTTTAATGAAGTTTAATTAAGTGATAAATTGTAGAAATATGATTAAAGGATGTATCGAACTATTCAATTAAAGTGAACATCATTACAAATTATGAGTAAGCGTTGTAAGTAATCATTAGTAGTAGTACCTTGATTAGCCTGTGCTGGCTCGGTGACGTTGACGGACAGCTGCCCGGTGAAGGAGTTGACTCCCATCATGCCTGAGTGGGCGGAGCCTGAGAGCTGGGTGTGGCCTCGTGGGACGCTGTACAGGGCCTCTGCGATGTCCGCCGCGCGCTTCAGAATGATCTCCTACAACAGCCACGAGGTGAGGTCACAATTAAATATGTGCTAAATGACTTTTTAACTCTCCATTTCCTCAAGTCATAAATCCATACTGTTCATTTTGTGAATCAGTGGAGGAATGTCTGTGAATGACACAACTTGGCTCATTTATCACAGTACTGTTAACTTTACTGTTGTTTTAGGCAGTGTTACAATAAAGAGAGCTTTTTGCATTTATGCATTTAGCTGTTGCTTAAGGTTCTTTTTGTTCCTTATAGACAGAGAAGACTAGTGGTCCCATAGTTGTAAAGATAGACAGTTTAGCAAGTGATACTTTTTCCTTTCTTTATTATTTTGAAAGTAATATAAGCTAAAGCTGTACAGCAGGGTGCTGACATTTTATTGTATTTAATGTAAAGTTAAGGGTGCCAAGTTCCACCACAGTCCTGGCTACATGTATCTCAGAAGAGAACATCTCCATAGTGAAAATAAAAACATTGTATATAAAGTGACCTGCTAGTAATTAAAATAGTTTTATTGCATTGGTCTTTTTCAATCTTAGTGTAGTTTTTTGTATAATGCAGTTAGCTCACTATGGTTAAACAGGTCTCTACGGTCTTTGTTTGGTCTTTTTTAACTTAATACCTAAAAATAAAATAACTTATAAGCAAAACTGTGCATATATCGTACCTGGTTGTTGTGGGGCAGGCCATAGAGCGCTTCTACCAGATCTGCTGCTCTTTTTAGGATAACCTCCTGAAAGATAAAAACGCATGTTAGATTTCTAAGTGTAATCTTTGCCAAACGAGTCAGAAACCTCCATCACACGCCAAACTATAAGACACAAGTGCCATTATGAGTTTATGCATACAACCCCCACAATGCATTTCATCTGTTCACGATAAACAAATTGCTTTTTCACACCTTTTAAAGAGTCTCTATCACCTGTCAGCTCCTGTGCTTTTAAGTGTCAGATTGTGATCTTAAATGACACCAGTAAATGGCACATGTGAGAAGAAAAGGGAGGCAGAAGATAATAGACAAATGTATTCAGAACAATGGACCTGAACATACTGGGAATTTGTATAGACTGATTTTGCTGCATATAAAGTGGGTATTGATTCATTTTAAAGGTGCATTTTGTAACTTTTCCTGTCTTCTTGTTTGTCTCCATGGAGATGTTATTGCATTGCCTGGTATATTCCGCAGTATGACATTATACATGTATCAGGTCAGCTCTGTGGAGATGCATGTTGTTTTTTTCAGCAATAAAAATCTGTAATTGAATAAATGCCAGACTATGAAACATTCCAGGCAAAGCACACCACCAGAAAAAATACATAGTTCACCTTTAATATATTCTAATTGCAATGTTCATGTATTTTTATTTCCAAATCCGTTTAAGTTCACAAAGAATATTTCCACTTTTACTATAAAGAAAGATTTTCATACTGATTTTCATATTTAGAAACTAAGCTTAGTTTGACTGTCAGAGTGGACTGAAGTAAACGTGTCTTAAATATATTCCATCTCTGTGAAATATTTATAGATGTGTGTTTGACATGCAGCTGTCAGTCATTTGATTTCTTGCACTGCCCGGTTTTAAGTCTTGACAAAGGTTTCAGGTACATTAGATTGAAATTCAAGGCCAACTTTTTTTTTTCTTTGCTAGTATCATCTCTTGTACCTTTTGTTTTTTCTCAATGTCAAATAAAATGTTGCTCTATACTCACAGCATGCACGGTATATAAATGAATTTGATAGTGTTAATGGAGTTTTCAAATATCATATACTCATATATTCAGCAACAACTGTTTTTTTGCAATGGGACTTTACGTGTAATAGGTGTTATACATGTATAAATGTAATGTCGGACGCAGTGTAGTGTTGATTCACATTATTTCATATCATTATCGAACATTTATAATGACTTTCCTGTGTAACCAATGCCTTTAGTGTTGTGTTAATGTCTAAGTGCAGTTCTCTGTGGACAGTGGGTTGATTTATGCTTCTCTTCCATTTCCAAGTCCATTTTCACCTTCTGTGCTTTGCTTCAACACTTCTTATGCCTCCTCTTTTCCTTCCTGTCTTTCTTATCCTCTTTGTCTCTCTCCCTCCCTCTCCCGTTCTCTTTCCCAGCTGTATCTCTCTCATAGACTGTATATATAAATGGACATAGCTAACCCACTAGCCGCCACGTTCCCAATAGGAAGTGAACATGGGCGCGCTTCCGGCTCCATCGACTCCAGTTCCAGTTCACTTTGTATTGAAAAAATGTCGCCCTTCTCTTTTTAACTGCTGCTGTGAGCCTTGTCATTTTGATCTTAAAATGTCCGTATTAACCCTCTCTACATGATCTTGGTGTTTTTATTCCGCTCACATTTCGCTTGTAAATCAAAAACTATTCATAATATGGAACTCAGCTCCAGCTTCGCTCCTATAACTGCTGGCCTCTATGAGCTTCATTTGACTGGAGCCAAACGCTATGGGTGACATCACACTCCCTTAGTCCACTTCTTTATAGTCTATGGTCCCTCTCCATCTCTTCCCTCACTCTCATTCTCTCCTCTCCAAGCTATTCCCTGTCATCCCCCTCTTCTGTCTCCCTTTCCCCTTTTCTTTCCCTCCTTTCCCATCCATCTCTTTCCTATCTCTCACTCCCTCGCACTACACTCCCTTTCTTTCTCCTGTTCTACTCGCCAGTCACTCCTCTTTTCGCCCCTCCTCCTCTCCCACCTCTATAATCTCTTCACCGACTTTCTTCCCTTCTGTCTCTCTCTCCCTCCCTCCATCTCCCCCCTCTTTTTCCCTCATCTACATCTCTTTCCTCACTTCCTTCTCAACAACCCCCTCTTCTCTCTCTCTCTCCAAGCTATTCCCTGCCATCCCCCTCTTCCCTCTCCATTCCCCTTCTCTCTTCCTCCTCTTCTTTCCATCTCGTTCCTGTCTCTCACTCCTTCGCCCTACACACACACTTTCCTCACTTCCTTCTCACCCACATCCCACCTCTCTTTCTCTCTTCCCCCCCTCCCACCTCTTTAATCTCTTCTCCAACTTTCTTCTCCCTCTCCCTCTCTCTCTCTCCCTCCATCTCCCCCGTCTTTCCCTCATCTACATCTCTCTCCTCACTTCCTTCTCACCCACCCCCCTCCTCTCCTTCCCTCTTTCTCCCGCTCTCTTTCTCCCTCTCTCTCTCTGCGTCCTGGGGTCTTGGGTGTCTTGTTTAACGGTTAATGCGTTGTCATTGCCCCCAGCGTGAGGTCCGCCCGGCGACACAGAGAAAATTACAGGGCTCTTTGCAGTAATAACCTGCTCTGTATGACTCTCCCCTCACCCCTGTAGCTTTTGCTGTGTGTATGTGTATGTGTGTGTGTGAGTGTGTGCGTCCGTGTGTTAGTGAAACATATTGTCGCTCCAATAGAGAGAATATGAGGGGTCACCCAGGCAGCAGTCAGCAGTTTTAGTAGCTCTGACCATGCTGCTAAATTCATTCAATCTTTCCCAGAGCACATTACAAACTGGGGCAGGAGGCTCATTTAGAGTTCAAGAAATGATTTATTTGAACTCAGGTTTCTGGAATATGCATGGTTTAGATGTGGTTTGGTCTTTGTTTAGTCCTGATATAGTCCTGGTTCAGACCCTATAACCAGGTTTAGTCCTTGATTAGAGTAGGATTACTGGTTATTTTCTAACTTCAGATTTAGGCCTTGTGTAGCTAGATACAGTCTGGTTTGTTTGCACCTAGCCTCAGATTTTGGCTAGTTTTGATACTGATACTCATGATAGAAGCTTGAGTTTAATAAGTAAAATCCAACATATATATTTTTTTCTATTATTCTGTTAAAGGTGCTCTATATATGAAAATATGAGATTGCTTTGGTTGGAATGTTCCACACTATAGTACAGATATTAAACTTAGTCATTTTTTTTATTAGACATACACCTTCTTGTCTCCATGGTGATTGCTAAGTTTTGTGTCATTTTGGAAAAAGTACAAATACAACACAGCCATGACGCTTGTTCTATAGAGGAGTTGTGTTTTTTTGGTCACCTGGCTATAATCAGAAACCCAAAATCTAATCCAAAACGATACATTGAACCTATAATATATTTCATACTTATTCATTCATGTAAAAAGTTCGATCTTTGACACATCAGCGCATGCTTAGTTCAGTGTTAACCCCTGATTCTTGGAAAGTAGATAGACACATAGACACTGAATGGAAACATGAGCCGAGTGTTGCCAGTAAAGGCTGAGCTGATAAACGGGAAGAAAGATGATCCAACCGTAACATCATCAGCATCTGCCTGCACACAGCATCACTCACACCCTGCAAATCAATGCTCTCTATACCGAAATATTCACACAGCCAGCTTCACAACGGACTGGTAACCCTGATACATGTACATACACTGCATGCACATTTTAGACTTTATTATGTCATCATTTCAGAGGGAGGGCACGGGGCTATATAACTCTACGGGAGATGTACTGATTACCAGATTATTTGCAAGAGATTGGCTCCACTAAACTCTGGGCAAAAAAGTTATTTCAACTGACATAAATGTTCTGCAAAAACAAAACAAAAAACAAAAACAAAAACAAAAAATCACCCCTTCTCTTGACAGACGTTGAACTTTGTGCCAGTTTTTGTTTCATGTGGACAGGCCCAAACATCTGCATTTCAACAGTTAAAAGACATGTTTGATTTCATTCTAACCTGCCCTCCAGCTCAGTCTGTAAAATTGGGAAGGACATTGTTTCCAGATTATAAGTGTCACGGATATGCAAGAAACCAGCAGGCTGCACATAGATGATAGCAACTGGATTAAAAGTGCTTTCATAATTGTCCCAGTGTCAATCCCCCCAATTAGTATTAAATATGTGTTTGAAAGAGGGCTATTGTGCTGTATTATATGAGAATAATTAGGATTAATCACAGTTATTTTGGTATTGTGTAATGAGTGTCTATAAACAATGGACAGAAAATCAAAGGTTGAATGAGGGGTTGCTCTTAGGTTTGGTCATAAAGCAGTTCTATGTGTGTCTATTCCAGTTAACTGTAGTAATCAGTTATACAAATAGTAGATTTAATTTCAACTCTTCAAAAGTAACCAATATAAGCTCATCCTACCTATTCTTCTTTCAAGGCGATAGTCAGAGCAAAACCAGCCACATACCACAGCAGGTCAGAGGGACAGTATGTCTTGCCCAATAAAAATATAGTCAAGGAAGAAATAGAACAGTCAACCCCTCAGTTTGTGGACAATCTGAACCTTCTGTATTACTTTTATGCTGTTGTTCCTTTCTAAAAGTTTGAACTACTCATAAATGACGCCAGAACGAGGTGAAACAAAAAGCTTATAATAAAAAAAACAAAAACAAACAAGCAGTATGTGACTGAATGATCTGTCAGAATTGCAGAAACAATCTTTTCTTTTACCTAAATCAAAGTTTAAGTTTATTTAGACACAAAATCTGCCCTCAGCTATAACCTACCCATGCAAATCTGAAATGCTGTCAAATATTTATGGGTGATGTGTAGCTGTCAGTCTTCTTTTCAGACTGCTTCTCTTCTTGTTCCTGGCCAAACCCCCAAATGAAATACTGTGGATATTTTTACAACCAAGTGTATTTCTGACCCTTATAATATTGGCTAGATTTGCAGACGGACAGCTGACAGTGCCTGGGCCAGTGAAGATGGTGGAGATGCTATCAGTATGTGTGTGTGCTTTTACACTGTGAGTTATGGCTGTTCCTAATGCGATAAGCACACATTAAAGACACACATGTTGTAAGCATTAGCGTTAGCGTTAGCTCCAGGAATCGCCGAGCTCAGGATCTCCGGGTCAGAATGCTCTAGTGCAGACATGACACACTATGACAGATTCCTACCTAATGCTGCTACATTAGCTGCCTGATCCGCCTCTAATGTCCCATTAGAGATGCCGTACATGCAGGGTCACACCTCAGTATCAAGATGATGTCATGGCCGACCAGATTGATAACGCACATGTCTTAGATGCTCGCACACAAAAGGATCTTAGGCTTAAAGATAATGGGCTTTCAAATGTCCTGGTGAAGTGTCTGGGACAACCTTATACATTTAGTAGTTCTGATAAGACTGTGTGTACTCTATTTGAAAATCAGAAGGTACCCCATGTCATATTTACGTGCTAAATATTGTGAAACCTAAAGTCAAACAGACATGGAACAGGCAGACCAAAATAAACAAAGCATAACTTATGACACGAGTCTACTTGAGTCTGTTAGTCATTCACATGGGAGCTGGTGTGACCTGTACAGTGGGTGACCTCACCTCACAGTGATGAGGCCCTGAGTCACAGCAGGAAATGAACCATGACACGTCTCCAACAAAAAAGCCTTATGAATAGATGAAGAGAAGATTTTGGCTGGGGTTCGACTCGAATCAGGAATAGTCAGGAAAACATCTGTGCATTAACAATGATGAAATAATGTGGTCCTCCTGAAATGTATTCAATACAAGTCACTAATGGGTTGAGAAGTGGTGTCTTTTAATCCTTTGTCTTACTTAGATGAGGTGAACACAGCAAAACATCTTGGCCTTACATGTCCCACCATGCCACCAAGACACTTAAAGACGCTGAAACAGATTTTACAGAGTCTTTCACTACTATGAAAAACAGAACTACTAACTAGTAGGGGTGGGATGAGATTCTGGAATTGTTTACACAGAGTCTTTAAAAAAACATTTCACAGTAATTGTGTCTTTAGTTTCACATAAGTGTAAAGTGTTGACTCAGTGCTGCCCTCGCAGCACAGTGTGTTCACATATGACTGTATCTGAAGACCAGTCTGGGACTCTTAAGGGCCGTGTGTGAGGGTCCAAATCCCCTTAATGTTCAATGAGCAATTATCGACCCCTCTGCTGTCCACTGTAATCCTCTCATCCACTCCACTGACCACTCCGTCTGTCAAAGCCTCGTCCAGGCTATCTCCTGTCTCTCTATTCCACTTCAACACCATCAAGGCTAAAGCAGATCATCAATAAAACTGAATATGAACCTAGGGTCCATTCTGTGGCCAGTACACCCAAAAAAGTAACTGGACATCCAAAAATGTAACAGTGATCCTTGCCAGAACTACTACTAACTTTTCTATAAGTCTGGAGATGTTATTGTTTTACCTGTAATGTAATCTAAAATCTGCCTACCTTACATTTATTTTATTACAGGTGTGTTCAAAATACCCTGATAAACATGCATTTTTACTGTGAGCGGGAGCGCCTCTCCACAAATCAGATTGATAACCAGGCCCCTGTGTCACCTGCTAGTTTCCAGGATGATATATATGTTTAATGCCATAACATGAAACATTCCACGCAACGAAAAGACATCTTTATTTTACTTATGACTTACATATGCTACATAGTGCAAAGGAAAAAAATGTAATCCTAACATTTGTGTTTGTAAGTAAGATATTATTTTTATGTCCAATATCCAATTCTGACGTAGTACTCAATAACAAGCAGCTGATAACACTGCTGATAACACTGCTATTACATCTTCAAATCAACAAAAATCTGTTTATTTACACTGTGCACTTGCATGTATCAGTGTCTGTGGTGCCAGGTAAAACAGGGCACATATTTCACTGCTGAACTCTGATTGGACAACTCACACTCTGATGTTGTATCCAAATAAACGGGCTGTAAACACACACACACATTCACACGCACTCTGTCGCCGTGCCAGTGGTAATAAAGTCTGCGATCGACCGCTGGACTCACAATGATAAATGACCCCCAGCTCCACACCACAAACAGAGGAGGGATGAGGACGGACAGAACAGGGCAAAACAACACACAAAGAAGTGCGTTGGCAAGAACACACAAATACTAGATAATTCAGATAAAACAATGAAGAAATTGAGGTTTAATTAAGGACAGTTGCAATAATAATTCACAACAATTTGACTTTTTAAAGGGCCCTTATTACACTATTTTCTGATCTATAATACAGAAAACATACAAATACAGAAAACACTCACTGTGTTTTTAAACTCCACACACCTTCACTAGAATCATTTGGATCATTTCTTCCCTGGAATTGCCAATCTCTACTGAACAAAAGGTAAAAGGAGCTGTTAACTTAAAACTACCACGACATGACGTCACGAGGTGGAACAGAACCTTTTGAGCTTTGGAGATGTGGACAGACTAATAATAAAGAGTTACTCAAACATGTGTGAATGAAACAAAACACAACTCCAGGAATGTTTTTGGTGAGGTAATAATTATAACACGACTTAAATCTCACAAGAGTCAGTTTTGTATAATATTGGGCCTTTAAGGCATGCATTGGACTGTTTTTTTTTTTTTAAGGAGTAATTTACTAAAAGTGGTTCCTTTTAATTAAATGCAAAATGGAAAAAAAACCTATATATATATTAATGAATACTTTATCAATACCAAATGTAAATACAGTCACAATAAGGTTATACTGAAAAGTATTGTATAATCAATATGTTCCTATATTGCTTGGAGGTAGGCTCATTAGTCATAGTAATAATATTATTCATTTCTTCCCATGTGTATTATTAAGACAGGCTTACTGAAATTGTACCCAACCTCTCCCATTGCCTTCTATTGAAATCATGACAGAACGCTGCTTAAAATAAACGCGGGCAGTTAAAAGATATGATACCAATTCAATTTTTATGAGCTACGGTCATTAATGCAGCGTTGGGGTCAGAAGTCATATCAATAATTTTGATTTTTTAAGTTATTTATAGATGCAATTAATGGAAGTAGAGACCTCATTAGTTTGAGAGTAAGAGCTGCAAATTTAATGTTAGCAAACACTATCCCTAGTAACAGGAATACTGCATGTACAGAAATATGACACATAACTTGTACTAGGTAGTACTGGGAATCGCAGGGACCCTCACCACACCCACACGATATTATCATGCGATAATCAATATATTACACATAATATTCTACAATATATCACTATTTTTAAGAACCAAATATATTTTTTACAACAGTATTTCTTTGTTAACCCACTACTTGTGCAAAGCCAATATGGAAAAAATAAATTGTAAACATTAAAACAGTGAATATGTCAAGTGTGTTGCATAAACAAGTTTCCTTTCTGTGAACAAACATCAAAACTGTAGCACTGTCACGAAAAAATTTTGTAACAAATACTGAAAAAATCCTCTTGGTGACATATATCGATACAGCAGCCCATGACAATGATACTGTATCAACAAATTTAGATCACGATATACTGATATTTTAGACCCCTCGTATCTGTGCCTTTAGTATCATACAACTAGGATACAATGAATAAAATTAAATATTCGATAATATAAGCACATGGTTAAAATTTGAAATAAAATTTAGATGCAGATACAAATTTAAAATATTTTGGAAGAAGTGTTTCCATTTTAAAATTCTATCCATTCAATTTAAGCTACAAATTGTACTGCTGCTTATAACATGAATAATTAGATTTTCTTTGCTTGATGTTGTCTATTACAATACGAAAAGAACTCTACCCAATTAACCTGCTCCACACCTGAAAATATGTGTGCACGAAATTTCTGGAAACCTGTCAAAGATACTATTTCCTTTTTGTTTACACTCCCCTCAGCAGCACAGGAGCGTCACGGTCCCTCGTGCTAACAAGACCTCCTCCTCTTCTCTCTCTCCTCCCACCTCCCCCTTTCTCCCTCTCTCTCCATCCCCCAGTACAGATCTGAAAGTGCGTTCGCTTGTGTGAAAATGATTCAATTACAACTTGCTCTGACTCAGGCTTTACCAGAACCTGCATCTCGCATCAATTATTCTATGAAACGCTTTGGCTTTCTGCAACTATTTCCTGTACTGTGTCTCTGGGCCGCTAATTGAATTTATGGTAAACTGGTTGACTGAGATTGGCTGAATTGATTTCTTGATTTTAGCTTTGTCCCTAATTTCAGTTTAAGAGACACTAATGGGGTATAGAAACATGTGATACAATGTTTTTGAGGCTAAAGAGGACGTAGAGACCATAATAACAATAATTTCACAATCTTTCCATTTCGTGTCCTATGGGTTACCAATTTTAAGACCCAATTTAGGGCACATTATAATATTGGAGGCAAATGTATGTCACCCTTAACCTGTCTCGACTTGCACAAAAGGCAGCGATTGGATTCAATTTTTCGACTCTATAGAACTGCAAATTTTGACCTAAAACTATTATTCACCAGTGAAAAGAAATACAAGAAAAATAAATAATGATGCTAATTGAATATAGTCATGGAATGAGTAACACAATAGCCTTTATAGTTAGAGTCTACAAGAGTCAGTATTGCTCCAAAGCAGAACAGTGGACATTAATCTACATTTTATCACATGGTCCAAGGTTATATAGAGGGTATAGGTTACTTATTGATTGTACATTTACAACATGAAATGACGTACATCCCACATTTTAAGCTATTGATTTTTTTCAATTGATTTTTAAAGCCAAGTCTATATATGGGGCCATGTTTGGATCCAGGAATAACACTGTATTTTGTCATGTGCACCAACAAGGATTGTTACTGCAGCTCAGTTACACGTTGGGTATTTTAGAGTAAAGATACTACAAAGTGCAATGTTAGTTAGGCCAGGCAATGTCTAAATGCAAATGCCACTTACTGAACTCCATGTTTATTTTCTTTACATTTACAGAAGTAATTTCCTTCAGTCCAGTTTGTAAAATAAATTGTATGTTCCTGTACATTCAACAATTTGTGCTTTTATAATTTAATACTTAAAAATATATGTTAGTTTGGCCTGCTTACAACTTAAAGGTGCACTGTGTAAATTTTCTGGTGGAGGGTCTGTCAAATGCTTATGTTCATGGAGATGTTATTGCTTAGTCTGGAATGTTTCACAGTATGGCATTTCTATCTTCGTGGAGACCAAGCCAGACCAAGTTACAGGTCAGATCTGTGGATATGCAACCCCACTCAGTCAGAATGCCTCTTTTTCTAGGTATTTCTGAGCTATAAGACGACAAGTAATTCAATACATTTAAGGTAGAGCTGTTTAATGTCATACTGTGGAACATTCCAGGCAGAGCAGTGACATTTGCATAGAAACAAGCAGGTAATGGACTCCCAACTGAAAAGTTACATAGTACACCTTTAACATATGACCAACGCTCTGACAGTTACTTTTAATAAGACAGAAATACTTAAACAAAACACTGATGTATTAAAAAAGTACTAACCACATCCAAAGTGAACACAAATATTCAGCCAATAATAAGTCACTATAATCCCACAGGTGTCAACCACATTCAGCTTCATGTTCACATGGAAAGTTCTTCCCATGGCGATCACGCACATCACATGACCATCACATGATCGCTACCAGATGCAGCAGGAGCAAAGCTGCCGACCCTAGCTCAATTACATCACCTCGCTTACTGCACCCATTCAAGGACCACGCCCCTCACCCAATGATGTCACAGCTCTCTCAGCCAATCGTGAACCAGCCCTTGCATCAGCTGATCATGAGGTCGCGACCCCTGCTTGTTCATACTGGAAACAACTTTGAAACACATATGCACTTAGTGGAATGTAGTGTAAGATGGCAGTGTACCAAAGCATGGCGTGCCTTTTGGTGTTAATTGTTTACATGTGCGTCTTTGAATGCGTCTTGTGTTTTTTCATGCGATAAATAAATAATAAGAAGTGGCTGTGTGATCTGGAGAGGATTCAAACGCAGAGATTACAACTGGGGTTAAACTTCACACATGCGCAAGAGTTCACTCAAAGGAATGACAAACCACTAGAGAGTTGAAAAATAAACATTAATTCATCATTACTCTCTTCTGAAGTTTACATCCGTGTTTCTCTCAGTGTTGCTTGGTGTCAGAGGCATGAAATGACACCAGCGCAAGTTTTCATTGAGCTTAAGATACACAGAATCAGTGTGAAATGTGCAAACAAAGACTTGGAAACAAAATGGAGGTTATTCAGTGGTGACATACTGTATTTCAATGGTAGTTAACAGTTGGACAAACAACACTTCTGCACCACTAAACTTTTAACACAAGATCTTCTATTGCATATTGTTAGCCTCATAGCATAATTGCCTAAGTCATTTTTCATAGTATAATTTATCATTCATTGCGTTTGCATGCAGTCTTTAGTGATGGTTATGAAAATGTTGCTGTGTATTTAGACTTAACCTTGACTGAGGCTCGATATAAGGGCCACTGTTAGATTATTTTGTTTCTAAAGTAGAAAGTGTAGCTCAGAAAAGAGCATATCCGAAGCCCTCCCCCCATCTCCCTTTGTCCTGTTAAATGTGTCCGTGAGCGTTCTAATTGTGAGGTGGTACCTTGGGCAGCCTCTCCGGGTCCCCAGGGTGCCGAGGGATAACTTTCTGAAGCCTCTGGAAGCCGTAGTCTATGGTGGGCTCGTTTAACGCTGCACAGGGCACAGAACAGAAGAGAAAAGATAATTAGCACAAAATCCACTTTCAGAGCACCAACTTCATTGAGTTGTATTCAGATAGATTCAGTAAATGAGCACTTAAACTTTCTGGAGTATCTCTAACCATGTATTATCCACAGATACAATGCTTCAACAAGTGATAGTGCTGTTCACATAAACTTTAATTAGTGACTATACAAGTCTATCTGGTAATAGGTCTTAATTGGGCCTGTCAATTTATAACTTTTACTTTGGAGGGAAAAAAAAAAAAAAACTTTCTTGACAAAATAATAACCCTAGAGACTCCTTTACTAGACTGCCACCCTATTGTAGATGTCTATTGTTGCATTCAGGACGAATGAAACCTATTAAAAATCACTGAAACAAAGCAAGAAAGACCAAAACTGTTATTCAGATGGACAAAATTATCAGCATGGGAGATAACATCAAACTCCTTAAAGTGGTTAAGTTCAGGGCATACACTGGGCAGGAATTAGACCATCAACCATTACTATAATGCGCAACCAATTTAGAAAAAAACACACTGTACATATTACAAAAATATAGGACATGACAAACACATCCTCTATAGGTACTACTGTATTGACCATAGCCTGCTCACATTGTTTTTCAATGTATTTTTGAGCAGTAAAAACATCTGTTATTGAATATATACAAGATAGATGCCTATAATGCCATACTGGGGAACATTCTAGACAAAGTAAAAACATCACCAGATAGCATAACCTCCACCAGAAAAGTTACACAGTGAACCTTTAACTTAACACTGAAACTTCATTTATTAACAATTGAAAGGATGTCGTTTGGAAAAGATCATGTGTTATTTTTAAATTCCTTCATGTATATATACAGTATAATAATGTCTTAAAACAGCACTTGTGTACATTAGTATATAGTACGGTAAGGGGGACTAAATAAGGTCCTATGTAAAGTCTCATGTAAATAATGCTTTACCCATCTGTCTACATGTGTGCGTATACGTATGTGACAGTAAATGTTTGATGCAAATGCTCTGAGATGGAGGCAGCTGAATTAACCACAGTAATAGAGTCATTGTGCACTGGAGTATATGAGAGGAGACAAAAGCGCCCATCCCATAATAACTCGTCAGGTATGATTTACAAAGGGATCGAAAAGGTTTTAAAAGACACTTAACGCTGCCTTTAATGTTGCAATTACTTTCTTCATGCAGCTTTCACCAATCAATACGTCAATCACAGAGCACTCACAGCCTGTCACTCGGATGTATTACCCACACATGTGCTTAAAACACCGCCATCTCTATAATGTGGAAAGAATGTCAAGTAGTAATGAAGGGAAGAGTATTCAAAATCTACTACTACTACTACTACTACTACTGTGGTTAAAAAAAAACAAAAAAGAAAAACTGAACACATATGTTAAAGTCATGATTTTTTTTATTTTTTTTATTTTTGCACATTTAAGTACCATTACAAGTACTACTACAACTACTGCCTCTACTATCGCAATCATGTTTACTGCATGAAGTAAAACTACCACTAGACTACTAAAACAATTACTATTACTACTGCTACTAAAGTCAAATGTCATAACTTTGAGTGGGTTTGCCTTTCCATAGATGCGATCTGTAACTTGGCGGTGGTGGTGGTGTTAAATGTATGTCTACATGAAGACAGGTCTAATGTACAGATTGATCGATACGTTTTTTTCATGGCCTATGGCGATACCGATAAGCTCTGCCGATATTTTTAGGCCGATTTGGATTATTTTCCAAAAATTCTGTTATGTAAATTTACTACAAACTCACCCACAATCCCCTTTTTTTCAAAAACCTTTAAGAGATCTGTGTAGTCATGTTTTGTGCAGTTGTCTCTTCGCACTAAAGTGTTAAAATAAGGCTTTATGTGTACGTTTTAGGCAGCAAGTAATGCAAAACAAAATATTGGGCTGTGCTGGAGATTTAAGGCCGATAGCCAATATGCAAAGTGCAAATATCGGCCTGGTCTGTCTCTAATCTAATGTCATATACAGTACAGTTGAACAGTATAAATAAAGCTTTAACATCTCCATGAAGACAAGCAGGCGACAATCTTCACCACAAAAGTTCCATAGTGCACCTTTAAAGGGCCCATATTGCACTATTTTCAGATCTGTGTTATAATGTTGTTTCCTCATCACAAACATACCTGGAGTAATACAGGAAGTGCTTCACTGTGTTTTTAAATCATACACCTTCACTAGAATCATTTGGATAATTTCAACACTGAAATTGCTACTAAACAAAAGATATAATGAAGCTGTTAACTTGAAAACTACCACCACATGACATCACAAGGTGGAACAGAGCGTTTTGAGCTTTGGAAATGTAGACAAACTAACAAAGATTTACTCAAACATGTGTGAATGAAACAAAACACCACTCAGGTATGTTTTTCATGAGGTAACAACATTTAACATGACTTAAAGCTCACAAGAGACAGTTGTGTGTAATATGGGACCTTTAATAGAAGCTAAAGTAGTTCAGGATCAGTGCATTGAAGAAAATGTTCTCACAAACCATTAGAAATATCCCATTACCTTCCGGCCCTGCTAAATCGAGGTAGTAGGAGTGTGATCCACAGCTGGAGAGAGGTTTGGTACTTTCCACACAGATAGATTACTTCCAGATGAATCTCCAGTATGTTTTATTATCAACTCACACCCAACTTTCTGCTTTCTGTTATGTCCTAGACCTGCTCAATTTGTTAGCACCACGACTGCATAAATCCAGAACTGTGGACAATACCAGATGTTCAACTCAGGAACAAGTCACAGCCCTCTCCAAAGAAGCCATATTTCATCATTTGTGGACATTTACACATTTTATGATTCAAATAAAGTACAGGTACCTGACAAATTTAGAGTGAAAATGTAAATATACAGAAATATATAAATATACGTGTTATGAGTTGGCTGCTAAAATGTTGAGGTTACATTTATTTTTTAGCGAGTAGTCTGAAAGTGACCAGTTCGTGTTTTGCTAAAGAATTTAAATATGAGATAAACTTGTGTAATCTGGTGATATTCTTGCCCTAGCACTGTTATAAAAAATCTTCACTTACATCTGTATCTTGCAACATGCACCAAAGGCATTGCATAAGCCATACATGTTTAATAATGCATTTCTATTTGTTTATGGAGTTAAAATGGAATAACATAAAAAGTAACAAATGATATATTTTTAATGGTTAGGAGACTTAATGTACCAGAACTTTCTCTGTCAATACAAGAACTATTCCATGGGCTGGAATCTGGCCAGAAAACACAAACTCTATAGACTAGCTTATTTGGAAAAATGGCTAATTTTCCAGAAAAGTATTACAACTGCATAAGCAATTTCATTTTTTTCAAAGCTCAAATGTTACCTTAATAACTGCAGACTTTTAGTAATTGGGCCTTACCGGCTTCCCGTCAGATCTCAGAAGCTCAGCAGGGTGGGGCCTGGTTAGTACTTGGATGGGAGACCACTGGGAAAATCAGGTGCCACAGTGGGGCGCCAGTCGCAAAAACTGTCCTTGTGTCCTTAGGCAAAATGCTTCTGCCCCAGGGCAGCTGTGGCTACACTAGTAGCTTACCACCGTTGAGTGAATGAAAAATGATCTGTAAAGTGTCTTTGAGTGTCCAGAAAAGCGCTATATAAAACTGATGCATTATTATTATTTAATATAAATTGCCATTTAAAGGTCCTATATTACACAAAACTGACTCTTGTAAACTTTAAGCCATGTTATAATGTTGTTACTTCATCAAAAACATACCCGGAGTTGTGTTTTGTTTCATACACACATGTTTGAATAACGCTGCAGAATTAGTCTATCTCCAATGCTCAAATACTCCTTGTGATGTCAAGTGGTAGTTTTCAAGTTAACAGCTCCTTTTACCCTTTGTTCAATAGAGATTGGTAGTTCTCTATTGAACAAAGGGTTGACATTATCCAAAAGATTCTAGTGCGGGTGTATGGAGTTTAAAAACACAGTGGAGCATTTCCTGCATGACCACATGACATCATAAAGTGGTACAGAGTGTTTTCAGTATGAGAGAAGAACTCAGCCTAAATATGCAGGTTTGTGTGTCAAACATGTGTGAAAGAAACAAAACACAACTCCAGTTTGTGATGAGGAAACAACATTATAACATAGATCAGAAAATAGTGTAATATGAGCCCTTTAAATTGTGATGTGTTGAATGTGATTTTGGAGCGAATACTCTTGCAGTCCTAACGAACATATAACAATATTGATAGAGCTAGAATGTAGAGCTACAGATTCATATTACAACATATCTCTAAATAATGGTATAAAATAAATGCATTTACATAATCCTAATATAATTCAGACTATAAATTGTATAAGAATAAACCCACACATATGGATCACCTGTATTACACACCAGAAATTCACACCTGATTTACTCTTTCTCTCATATGTCAACGCTGTACCTCCATATGTTATTATATCATATGGAAACACAGTCCTTGTGGCGTGTGCTGAGGAAAGAGATGGTTTGAGAGAAGTTTAAAAACAGCTGCTAACAGTTGGAGGCATATCAACTGTCAGAGTAACTGCCACTGTCACATTCTCTCTCCCGAGACTGACTTTAAGAAAAAACTCAACCAAAAACCTCAAACCGAACGCTACGTATTAATAGAAATGTACAGTAAATGGGAATCTGAGAGGGGTCCAACAACGGTAGAAATATGTACAGCAGAAGGCCGAGTATTTTCTAGAACAGAATCAGAAATTTATAAGAAATTAGTAGTAAAATGGCGAAAGGACACACTATAAAGCTTTCATCACAAATCAGCTCCAATCTAGAGCTGAATGATAACAATGAAAATGTAATCAAACAGCAACGTTAAACCATTTTGTTACAGTCATTTAAAGGTGCATTGTGTAACTTTTCTGGTAGAAGGTCCGCCACCTGCCTTGGAGATGTTATTGCTTTGTCTGAAATGCTTCACAGTATGGCATTAAACTTTTCTATCATCACAGAGACCAAACCAGGCCAATTTACTGGTCAGATCTGTGGAGAGGCAACGCCGCTCACAGTCAGAATGCCTGTTTTTGTAGGTGTTTTTGAGCAATAAAACCACCTGTAATAGCATACATGTAAGTCAGATCAGTTTAATGTCATACTGTGGAACATTTGAAGCAGAGCAATGACATATCCATAGAAACAAAACGGACCCCCAACCAAAGTTAAATAGTGGACCTTGACACATGACATAAAAATCAAAACTGTAATACTGGATTTAAAAAAATAGTGAAATGACTGTTTGAATATTTGAATTAAATATCGCCCACATGCACAAACCTGCACGCACCAGCGCACGTGGGCACCAGAGCCGAGCTAGGTGTGTCCTGCCCAAGGACTGGCAGAATCCATTACTAAAAGCGGAGATCGAACCAGCAACCTTCCCCGAAACTTTCTAACAACAAAGCTACTGGTGACTCACTAATTTAATCAAATACATATAACTGAATAGTGATAAAATGTTTCCCAGTCGCTCAAGTAGACATGGTCCTTTTGTAGTCTTGATTTTATTTATTTATTTTGCACTAACATGTAAAAATAAAAAAGGACACACTAGATATAAATGTAGGAGTAGGAAAAGGAAAAAAAAAAAGAGGAAAAAGCGAGGGGAAAAAAAGCGAGGAGTGCGAGACGTATGAGCAAAAAGAGGGGTCCCATTTTAATCCCAAAAGTAAAGTGAATCAAATTAAGCCACTCCCTGAAATGCAGATTTAATATATTGTATAGTATTATAGTGTTTGAAATAGTTGTAAATGTGTAGTTTTCTCCTTGCTTCTCTGTAACAAAAGAAAAAAAAACCTCAAACCAACCACCAGCATCCACAAAAGCGTGTGTTTACAGGGGTCAAACTGCCTGTGTGTGTCTCTGCTGCTGCTTGGACACGTTTCATCTCGACTTATTGTGCCCACCCGCTGTCCATGAAAGCCCCCCAGCACGCCCACCCCCCCGGACCCCTCCCACACAACTTTAACTACACCTTCTGTCACCTCTTTTTGCCCATATGTCTCCCACTCCTCCTCCTCCTCCTCTCTCTCCTTCTCCCTCTTTCCTCTCTCTCTTCTTCCTCTTGAGTCTAGTACCAATCAATACTCATAGAAGTTTCATGAGGCTAGACCCTGCACTCCTGTTTCACAATAAAAATGTAGAAGGAGGGGAAGGGGCAATAAAAATCTGAAAAATACTGCTTTTGTTGAAATTCATGAATCAGAATTACATTATTATTGTTTTAAAAGTTATACTTTAGTATAGCAGGATACAGGTATGTCCATGATCTCTCAAAAGCTTAAATTGGGGTGAAAAGACAAAGCTGGGCAATGTAAAAGGATACGCCGCTGATAGGAGGAGGTGTGGTGAGATCGATACGAGGCCAGCTCCAAGTTCAATATCACTGAATTATTGCTTCATTCTTCCCCTAAGAGACGGGATCTGGTTCTCTGGCTCTTTCTATGGGACCCTGGTGTATGTGGTGTTTTGTTCATATGCGCGAAATGTGCGAAATATATGTGTGGCAAGAGAGAGAGGGGAAAAAAAAAAAGAAAAAGAGAGAGAGAGAGTGCGATCAATACTTTACAATCTGGGTTAAAAGTACATTTTTACAACATTTACAGTAACGTTTCAGTATTCCTGGCAACATTTTTAACATGGATAAATGATCGCCATGAGAAATCCATGAGAATCTGATGTGAAATTAAACCAGCATGTTTCTGTCCTTGGGAGTTGGTTATGTGATTTTAAACATATGTTTCTTGATGCATTATTTGTGTTTCATTCACAAAAATGTCAATCCTCTATTCAGTTACTGTTAGAGGTAAGCAAACATGGTGAGACTAGGCATGGGACGATATTCAAATTTTGTGTCCCAATAATCATGACCAAAATAACTAGCTTAACTAAGCCTGTCATGATAATTACTATATCGCATTATCGAGCAAAAATTTATAAGGCAAGGCCGGCTTCAGGAGTGTCACATTTACACAATGTATTTGCTAAATTATGTATATTAATAATTTTAACTGTATAGTTTTGTCATTTTGTAATAAATAAATCGTTCAATATCTGAAAGCTGGAACAATATTTTAGGGGTCAATATATATCGTGTGCACACTTTCTTTGAACTACTGGGACATTTTGGGTTATTTTTTTAGCAATATGGTAAGATTTAAGCCATAAACGGTTGAATAAATAACTTCTATGACTCATTACAGATGCAAACTAAGTACTAAAGTAACTCATTCTGATGTTTATTTATTGCAGCTCATGATTTTGTAACAATATTGTAGATTTAGAATAGTTTTTGTGGTTTAAATCTGCTTGTGAGTTATTGGGTATACATTAAAATTTGTTATGGTGACAGGCCTATGGTTAACAACCCCCAAAACTGGTAAAATTGACTTATTTTAAAATACATTGATAGACAATTTTTAAAAAAATGAAACAGTTATTTAAGCAACTAGAGTAGTGCTTTGTTAAAAGTGGATAGATAAGATCTGGTGGTACAACTGCAATTATCTTTTTGGCAAATATCAATAATTATTATAAGAAACGTACCATGATTGATTATTGTTTTCCTTTTATATTGTGAAACAATATTACTGTTTAATGTCCAATTCCTATATGAAGCACTGCAAAAAGATCAGTCTCTTTTTTGAACATTTTGAGTCAGTGATTCTACACTGTAATCCACATTATTTTGTCAAATCACCCTGTATTTGGCAATACCAAATGAACCTGGCCCCTGTGACAGTTGTCTCATATCACTTACTCATGCTTTAATACTCTGATCCATTGTAAGTTAATGGGAGCGTCTGATGTTGATTCTTCCCACCAGGCGAATGCGACACAGCGCCATAAGTGACAGTACATTCATTTTACATTAGTGTGTGTGGGAGCGACCATCTGCTCCACAGCCCTCCACATTTCTCTCTGATTTATTATGACTTTCAGCTCGACGCCTTGTTTGAACCTCTGTGTGGTAACTTGTGTACAGCGTGACCCCGTTCAAGTGTGTAACTTTGTCAAATAGTGAGTTTTGCAGTTTGCAGTGTGAGTGCGTTGCTACATGTTTAATTGCATAGGCTTTTAACCCAGAGGCAACACCGGCTCAAGTATTACAGAAATCACATCAGCCAATCAGATTTGAGCCCCGAAACCTCTTAGCAGCGACTTCCAGCAAAGATTTCGACCTTGAGGCGGGGTCATGGAACCGCGGTAACGGATCTGGTTTGCCGGGTCACATGTTGAAGCCATCAGCCAATCAGGGGGTCACGCGGGGTCACCTCCGGCCAATCGCAGCCGCAGTTAGAGTCCAGACGAACCAATTATGAGAGCTAGCCCCAGGGTCGGACTGAAGGAGGTAAGAGCGACCACCTTTGTCCAACAGAATACAGATAAAATGTATGTTTTTAAAAGTCAGTTATTTGTGAAAATCATTATAGGGATCAGACAAACTTATTAATTAGTTAATTATGGAGCTATTAGAAGGGCTCGAAAGGACTTAATAAAATACTGTATAACACAGGCATAAAATGTGTTTCAAATTGACAACATGAAATATTTAATTGGATTAATTCTGAGTGTTGATGTAATCGCTACAAATCAAGTATTTAATGAGCCAGAACAATTTCATTATCAGCATTACAATGGAGCAATGAACACAGACAAAGTGAAATAATACAATATAATAACAGACTATTTAGGCCCATAGTCTACATGACACCAGCCATTATGATATTCATTATGCACATTGTCAATGCAATATAGGCCTAATAGAACTATTGCTGCTTAATGTTTTAAAGATAGGCCTATTGAAAATGACAAACATAAAAGCGAAGGAAACTCATAATTCCATTTTCTATTTTGAATTTAAGTAATAGGGAGAACTTTATACAAAATTTAAATCTAGAGAGGTTTTTGAGATGTTATTTTGTGAACTTAACTAATCGGTTTGGACGTCATAAACACTATTAAAACTCTGGATGAAACCCATACGATTTATCTGCAGCTGATTTTATGATTTCTATTGATCACCTCTAAATCCTCTTTATCTTAAGTTAATATCCTGCATCGTAAACGTGCCTTTAGTTGATGGTTTTCTCGCAGTGATGTCATGATTATTGTGGAGTGATGGAGCCGTGTTAACACAGGATCAATACAGAGGCAGACATCACATCACCCCCAGACCACAGGCCTGCAGAGGGGGCATTTGCATATGGTCATTGTATTTAGTTATCACAGTAGTTTTACTATAGTAGTTTTACTGTTACATACTTTTGACTTAAACAACCAGTTGGCTGTGTGAATCCATGCGCCAAGTCTATCCCCAAATACTATAATTATTTACAGAACTATTTTTGCTTCAACTTGAGCCACATTATTTATCGGATGTAAAAAGACTTGTTTGGGAGTATTTGGACTAGCATATGTTGGTTCTGTTTTCAAAAGCTCTGAACGTCATTAAAATGTAATATTTTGAAATATGGCAATTTTTTGTAGTAAATTATTTGGGAAAAACCCCTCAAATAATGCATTTGATTCCTACACTGTTCTTTTTTGGATCCTCAAAGAATGCCAAAAGTGAGGCTGCTAATCTGCGCCATCAGCTCCAACCACAACCACACTACATTCAAAAGGTGGCTGATGAGTCTTGCCCAAGAACACAACAACAAATAATTTAATCGAACCTGAACACGTACTTGAGTAACACAATTTCAAAGTTTCTCTAATTTAAGTACAATTTGCCCCCCTCTGTTTTGCACCCCCTTGGCCCTCTCCACCACTGTTAAAGCTGTTGTAATGGTGTGTGTTGGTAAACTGAGTGTTCTGGCTGATTTGACTAATAGTTTCAGTATGGAGCGCAGCATAAAGAGCAGACAGTCTAATTGTAGATGCCTGTAATGAGAGTCTGATTAGGGCCACATTGTAAACGAGTGGAGGGTCGTTAATGTTTGACTAATCTACAGTCATTAGTCCCACAGTGTCTGGCCTGGGACTGAACCAGGCCAGGCCCATAGATCCACACACACACATACCATCATACAGTGAAGAGAGCTGTTTAGTATGCAGGCATGTGTTCACTAAAGTACTCAAGGAGCTATGTACTAGAGCAAAATGTTAGTGACAGGACAAATGCCAGAAAGAACAGGAATGCAAACCTGACGTCTGCTTTTCCTCTTCTGCACATGAGAAATAAAATAATATTTAAAGAATTAACTACTTGAATTTGACTGATAATACAAATTACATCAAATTAAGTAAAAATGAAAAGTACAATAACACTAATTTAAACTACAATAAAAGTATAACAAATGTGAGGGTGCTTTTTGAATGTGTTTCATGTAGTCATTATTTTCATCCGTTTTTTTTATAAATATATATGCCTACAGAATACTTACATTACTTACATTAGAATAACGTTTTGTTTTTTTTGTTTTTACACAATCTATAGGCATAAAATACAACTAAGTGCCTAGGACAGTACACGAACTACCAGTACACAACACTTCAATTCAAATGAGCCATTCAGTTGATCCATATTAGGGACCATATTGCTTAAAGGCCCTAACATTGTTTCCTCATCCAAAAACATACCTGGAGTTGTGTTTTGTTTCATTCACACGTGTTCACACATACCACTACATGACATCACAAGGTAGGACAGAGCATTTTGAGCTTTGATGATGCAGGATTACTACAACATGTGTGAACAACAAAACAAAACACAACTCCAGATATGTTTTTGAGAAGACAACAGCTTTATAACATGTCTTAAATCTCACAAGAGTCAGTTTTGTTTAATCTCAAACTCAAGGAAATCTTTTTGCCATTAAACTATTGCACAAGGAAAGTCTCATACCTCGGACAGTCAGTGAAATGCAAACATAAAAAGGGTATTCTACAAAAATCCTCTGCTTCTGTTGGTCGTATCCCGCAGTGTTATTCAAACTCACCAGTATAAATGAAGCGTCCGGGGGTGCCTTTGCAGAACTGTTTGGACTTGTAGGACAGAGTGACCTCCACCACTCCAGGGATGTGCCGAGGCGGAGTCTGGACCCGGATGGCATGAGGCGTGATCAGCTGCATTCAACACAAAAACACAGGAAAGAAATGAATCCTCTGTAATGTTCATGGACACTCCTGCTCACCCACTGCACCAGACTATAGAGGGACAGAGGAGATAATACTCCCTACAACTGTACAACAGCTCACCCACTGCACTAGACTATAGAGGGACAGAGGAGATAATACTCCCTACAACTGTACAACAACTCACCCACTGCACTAGACTATAGAGGGACAGAGGAGCTCATTCTCCAACAGGCTCCTACAGCTCCACTCAAACACTGAGAGATACAGGACTACATTCATACTATAATACTCCCTACAACTGTACAACTCACCCTTATGTAACAGATAACTCTATGTCCTGTCAGTCATCATATCATCTTTACCCTGTTTTCCTTATGACCTCTTGTTTATTATTATTGCTGAGATATTTTGATTACTTATTTCTATTTTATTTTATTTTTACTTGTACATACACATTTATATAACTATGCCTTATTTGACCAGTCTCTTTCCATTTTTGCTACTTATTTACAATTTATTATTACCATTTATATTTTTTCTCTTTGTCATTATATTATATTGTGATGAGTGAGCTTCTGTGTCCTTTATGGATCAATAAAGTTTGTCTAAGTCTAAGTCAAGGCTTATAGCTCTTATGGTCTCTATCTGTCCAGTATGGTTTCAGATCTCGGTCACGATCTCCAGTAGAAAGTTTATTTTGAGTTCTCGTTCGATGCATTTACACTTGTCCGAGCGCTGAAAGAAAGCTCTGAGCTGAGTTTGTTTTCATTTTGATTTAATGCTTTTTACATCAAATCTGATTACAGCTCTAGACGCAGCGCTGTTTATGTAACATTTGCAGAGAGACGCACGGCTGCTTTTAGTATCTACTGTACATTTTATGACCAAAACTTGTACAAATATTTGTGAACGATTACTGATATGATTCAATTTAACTTTTAGCACTAATGCAATCTTGCTTTACATATTGATCCACCCATGTTAAGTGCAGTGGTTCTCAACAGGTGGCTCTGTACCCAATACAAATTTGCAGGTAGTTTCAGCTTCTTGCATAGACATGAAATATACTTGATATACTTGATTTGTCCATATCTTGTACATTGATTTGGCTTTTTATGTGAGATGCCTTTCTCATTCTGCACATGGCAATACAGACCCAAAATGGTAAAATAGATAGAACTGCATTCAATATGTGTCAAAAAAGAGGTATTAAAACTAAAAAATATACTTCCATTAAAGAGGGCATAATGCATAATCAATTTTTGGAGCTTTCTGCCATAACGTTGTTCCCTCATTAAAACATGTACGTTTCAGTAATTTAGCGATCTCTCCAGGGCTCTAATTGAACCCTCCTTCCCCACAAGCCTCAAACCCCATGCTCCCACATGACAATTCTCCATAAATATACAAAAACATGATTCAAAACTGTACACAACAACTTGACAAATCTATTGTGTACAAATTTCATCAGCAGGATGCACGCTCTGAAGGGGGAGTAACTTAGCATGGGGGAGCAAAGGGATGGGGGACTCAAGAGTGTAAAAAATGTGAAACTCAAAAACATTTTAATACATTGTTTTCAGCGAATTTAGCATTTTCAAAACAATAAAAATAACATGGTGATCTAAATATGTTATGTGTTAGCAGTTAATTACCCCATAGAAGTAAAATGGCCCCTCTTTAATGTCAAAAGTGTGCCACAGTAAAATACTGCGGATTCAGTTAAATTATAGGATGAAAAAGGAGTACTACTACTGCTTTTAGTGTTCATTTTATCAGAGGCACTTTGTGTTGTATCTAACTTGTATTCTCAAGTGTCCCATGCTTTATCTGGGCTCTCGCTGCTCTTGAGCTAATTGCCCTGTGGGGACAAATAAACTCTGTGAACAGAATGTGGGATGGTTAAATGACACGACCCTACACCAGAAATCAAGCACTACTTTAACTACAATCCAATATGTGCCTCAGACCTACTGTATGTATAGACCCAGTGCAAAGAGAACATTGATTCATCTATTGATCTGAACAAGGCGATAAATATTTAATGCTGCAGATTTGGCCTGTCCTAAAACTACTTTGACCCACATATGAAATAACTTGTAAATCAAAAGATATTAAATGTGGTTATGGTATGATAAGGTAATAACAATGCTTTGGATTTATTTATAGAACCTCTCTGCAAAACTAGCAGTCCCCATTAGTTCATTCTATATTCAGTGTACACAGTGGTGATGGTAAGCTTTATCCCATGGGGCTGCCCTGGGACAGACGGACAAAGAAGTGGCACTCATACTAAGCCAGTGGTCTCAGTAACAGCTGGATAAAGTGTCTAGCCCAAGGACAGAACGTAAGTATACAGTGCTGGCAGTGGGAATCTATTCAGAAAGGTCTTCCTCCTAAACTACTAATAACTGCCAGGTATTAATAATTTTAGGTTAGATTTTCTTCATGGTATAAGACTGAATTTGAGTGACTGAAATGAGGCTTTATTCTTAAGTTAAAGGTGCATTGTGTAACTTTTCTGGTGGAGGCTCCGTCAAATTTTTTTCTCCATGGAGATGTTATTGCTTTGCTTGGAATGTTCCACAGTATGACATTAAACAGTTCTAATACACATTTATTCAATTACAGGTGGTTTTATTGCTCAAAAATACCTAAAAACATTTTGACTGTGAGCGGGGTTGCCTCTCCACAGATCTGACCTGTAACTTGGTCTGGTTTGGTCTCCATGAAGATAAATTTACACAATGCACCTTTAACATTGTGATCTAAATTACCTAATCATGTATTATCGATTATCAATTAACCAAATAATCTTGATATTTCTAGTCCTGATTTACCTCGTTTTGTCACTGAGACGCTGACAATCCCAGACCCGCTGTAGCTGCCAAACATAAAATCACTTTCACTAATTTCCCAGTCAACATTTATCTCTCTTCACACTCAATAATAATGAAGCTAAATGAAATGTTTGGTTGGCTGGGATCCACGTGTAGAGCCACCCATTGAGCTGTGCGGGTCTGAGCAGTTCTGTGTACATGAGAGTGTGACTGTAAGTGTGCCTCTCAACATGGTAAACAAACTGCACAGGCCAGGTATGAGCCAGCACCTACACCCCGCACTCACTAGGCCTGTGTTATAGTTGGACCAGAGCCACAGCCGCTCAGAGACAAATAAACAGCGGCTGAGAGGGGCGCGGGGGGAGAGGAGCGGGATACAGCGCTGTGTGGGCATTCGAAAAGATGGCTATCGCTGATCTGCTGATGGGATCGCAGTGAAGGATTGTGGGTAATAGGGCATTAGTGGGGGCTTATTATAGGGGTAAATTTAAGCGTGTTTCACATATGCACTTTGGAGGGTCTCCGGAGAGTCACATCTGGGAAAGTTACGAATGCAGAGAGAGAGTGTAGAGTGTACAAGAGCTGGGGTTTGCCTTTTATAACTACAAAAGCAGATTGTAGTTTATAATTTTCACACAAATCAGGCATTTTCTTTCTGTTTTAAATGAGCCCAGGACTGAGCTGAGCAGTGGAAGAGGGTATAGTCTGTACCACACATAGGTGACTCTGATCATTTGGCTCTCTCTACCCTTCTTTCCCATTTCACCATTACATCTGTCCTATACTATGAAGCTTATACAAACCAAAGAACAACTACTATATCATACGACCGGCTGGCCTTAAAACTAAACTTTGGTGTAGACTACATAGATGCATGTAGTAGTATAAGAGGACAAACATATATTGTACATTTTGGTCAGGGGGCTTCAATGGACAGGACAATTAACAGCATGAAGTGGGGTGATGAGTGGGGAGAGACATTCAACATAATGCTGGAGTAAGGACTTGATGTGACGCTGAGGCCATGACCAGAGGCCAGACACTTTAGCCATTGAGAGAACAGATGTGAAACAATAATAAAAGTGTACTATGGTAGACATACAGTCAGTTGCACTTTTGACTTGAGCAAAAGCACTTGCTGCTTTTGCTACTTTTCAACAAGAACTTCATGGAGATGCAGTGAAAAGAACAGAATATAGTTCAAGTGAAAAAAGTACTTTAAAAATTTAGAGACTAGTTCTAACACATGCAGGACCTTGAGAGAGGCCCAGTGCAGAGTGAGCAGAGAGTAGCATGTGTGAAAGAGGCTTTAGATAAACATGAACTGCTAACACTGCTCACTCTAAGGATCGCGCACAGCTAAGAGAGCACGAGAAGTGTGTTTTGGTATTGAGTTACTTCCAGAGCACCAAGGACATAAACACCACGAGAGGTTGGAATAACACACAAGAAGAACCCACCTCGCTCCACACCAGCATGGTCCCAAAGATCACCTGCAGCCCATCAAAAAAGTTGTCCCCGATGATGATGACTGTAGCGCCCCCTGTGGTCCAGCCCTCACTGGGACTAATGGCTTTGATACAGGGAGCTGCTCCTTGAGAAAACAAGACATACTGTTATTATGTTTTACTGGCTTTTTCATAATTATTCATGTTTAACGTGATCATGTTTTTATGTTCAGGGTAATTCAACCACATCAAAATTATTAACAAAACTAGTCATTTAAACTAAACTTAGGTGCACAATGTGACTTTTCTGGTGGAGGGTTTGTCACCTGCTTGTCTTCATGATTGTAATTATTGTTCCACAGTGTGATCTTAAATTTATTTATCTCCATGGAGTTATCAGGCCAGGTTATAGGTCAGATCTGTGGAGAGGCAACCTTGCTCATAGAAACAATGCAACATCTTCATATTTTTCATATTTTTGAGAAATAAGTAGTTGCTTAAATGCAACATAGTTATGTTTAATACCAGCAGAAAAGCAACAATATCTCCGTGGAGACAAGCAGACGGTGGCCGCCCTCCACAATATTAAATGAGAGCAATGCCATGTTGGTGACATCTGTTTGTGTTACACCCTACAATTACTTGGGGATTCACCGGGGAGTACCTGCCTCACACCCAAAGCAGCTGGGATAGACTTTAGTCACTTGGGAGCGGTCATAAGGGGTATTGAATGGACGTAAAACCCATAAGGCTTCCCATGTTAATGTGCTGAAGTATGAATGGACTGTGATGATGTCATTCTCCTTCACTGGTGTGTCCCTATATAACGTTTGGCACTGTCGCTGTTGTCATAACTTCCCAAAGGCAGAGGAAATCTGTTTTGGATCAGCGTCACACTTTCACTCAATATATTCATGCTCCACCCTCAGTGTATGGCCACTGTCCAGGTCACAGCTCTGTCCTCACCAAGCAAAAACGCTATTAGCTACATGTGTTTTATTATGCTAACACATTATACAGCACCTATGTCATCATACAGGGCATACATGGCTCAATAGGGATTTTAAATGGTTCAATATTGATGTTTTTCAGCTGTTACCAATGCCTGATACCAGTTTCAGTATTTTAAAATCTACAGCAAGGCTCACAAATTGAAGTGAAGTTGTACTTAAGGTCACACTGAACTTATCTCACACCAAAACAATACCAATATATTGATCATCACCAGTATTTTAAATAACGTAATATATAACTTTTTATGCTAATGATGAGGGGACCTAAAGGTGTTCATTCAATCACAAGAAAAAAATGAAAAGAAATCATAGTTAAAAAAAACAAAACTTTTTGATACTTAAACCTCAATTTACACATTAAGGGATTTCTGTTAGACTGATGTAATACTGTCAGAATATTGTTATCAGAATACTCGCTCACCGCTCTTTACTTACCTTGCTTTAGACTTTATTTGCTATTACTGAACTTTTTTTTAATTTCCTGGGATGTGGTGATGACTATTTTTTGATGGAATTGTTTTTGGTTTAGTCCTGACTAAATCCTGCTGTAGTCTTGGTTTAGTTCTGGTTTAACCCTACGCGTGTAATGGTAACACATCTGCTAGAAAGCTCCTTTAATAGTATAGAGCTATTTAGCCCACACATCACAAGTGTTCCTGTGGCCCTGCTCTGTCTGCTTCACAAAGCATTCTTAATGATAGTGATATTCCACACACACTTTTGTTTTGGGTGTGTGTGCTGGATGGGATTAACCAGATGGAGGGGCAGAAATCACCTGATAGGATTAAGCCATCAGCCATCTGCCGCCCATGCTGCTAACAGCTCCTTTCACTCACACTCACACACACATACACTCTCACACACACACTCACACACATACACTCTCTCACACACGCACTCACACACATACACTTTCACACACGGCAGACAAAGTACCGTGCTCGAGGTACGACGGCGTCCCCTCCACAGGGTCCAGTCTGCGGGCGCGGCGGCCATGTTTGGAGTTGTTATGGACGAACATGTTGTCGGAGACGGCCAGCACATGTCCCTCCACGCTCACTGTGGTTGACACAACCACCTGAGGGAAGAAAGACAAACAGTGGTTAGATGTTAGATGAGTTTCCCAAGCAACAACACTGGATTTAGAAACAAACACATCTGACGATAATGTTTTTAGGACAGCAGATTAATCACATTCAAAGGAACTGCAGTTTGAAAGTTCACAATTAGCAAATATCATAACATAGTTTCCTCTGCAAACAGCTCAATATATAAAGGATCAAACTGTAATTGTGATCAGTTCAAGTTCATTTTAAGTCATTTTAAATCATCAGTGATCAGCTTGGATCTCTTTAACTGAAAAGTCTACAACCAATCCACTGGTTTGGAGCAGATTTCAAACTTTGTAGGAATAAATTAGACTATTTGTTTAATGTCTGTATTGTTTATGTTCAGAAAATTCATATCAGTAGCCATTTTTATTTGTGTTGAATGAGACAAAATGAAAGTGAATAATTGTGACTTCTGTAAATCGACACTGATGCATAAAACTTTAACACATACAAGAGTCTCTTAAGCAGTAATAGTCATTTCCCCTTAGAACAAAAGCCAGGGTCAAATTTTTCCCTTATATTACCTTCCCTTTTAATCAACTAAAGTTAATTAAGTGGCACAACCCTTTGTTTATACATCTTATTAAAGTGAAACATTCAAAGAAAAACAAGACAACTACTTTATTGCTTAAGTGTGTGAACATGTGGACTCGCTTATACCATAATATTTTCAAAAGCGAGTACACTAAAGTGGATAAAGTGCAGGAGAAAATGAGGCATTAAAGAGTTTGGGGTCTGCAGATCATTGCGTGACGAGTAGAAACCACAAAAGTGTGAAAATCTCCTTAAGTGTACGCTGTTATCGCGGTTATTACCAACACACTGTGCCCACATTAGGCCCTTAGCCCGTTAAGTGTATGTATGCGTTGCGTCTGTCCTCCTCCGTTCAATAGTTCCTGATGGGTCCGCCCCTTAATTATCTCCCAGGGAAACAGAGCTGTCTTCCGGTGGTTCCAGTACAATAGAGCCGCACAATTAGAGGCGCAGATACTGTCACACTGGCCACTGAACGACTCTCTTACCCATGTCCAATCAAATATTAGCTGAAACGCACACACATTCTACACACATGGAGGGCTATTGTGGTAGATAGGGTCGAGCGGAGACAAAAGCGCACGTGGAGGGGTAATAAATCAGAATCGGTATCTCCACACTGTCCACTCTAACTCAAGAGCTGTCTTCCTGATTGTGTTGGCCGGGGCTGATAAGGAAATAATAAAGATTGCAATGCACTAAATCTCATTCACAACCATGACAAGACATGTTTTATATGTTTTGTTGTTTTGTCCACTTGGTTGGTTAAAATGTAAGCAAAAATTTATACAATTATCCTCACAACTTTTATATACTAATTAACTAGTATCAGGATGTTTCTTTGTAAATGTTAGTACCTGGAATCTCCTCATGTCCCGTGGATTTCCTGCATTCTTTAGACAGTTCTGGTTGCATTTGAGGAAGAACTTGAGGAAGAATCTGGAAAACATACACAATTAACGTTAGTGATTGTGTTAATTAAAGAAGGGGTATTTTACTACTGTGGGGTATTAACTGCTAAGACGTATATACATATTTAAATCACCATGTTTCTTTTTATTGTTTTGAACATGCTATATTTGCCAAAAACAATGTATTCATGTTTTATAGGTTTCACTTTTGTTTTTGACGGCCCCTTTGTTCTTCACTCCCCCTTCAGAGCGGGATCACAACACAATCAGTGTGCATCCCGCTAATAAAATGACTACACATTGCATCAGGTTTGTCAAATTGCTGTCAATAGTTTTGTATCCTGTTTTTGTATGTTTATGGAGAATTGTCATGTGCAAGCATGTGGGCTGAGCATTGTACAGAATCTTACAGGAACATGAATGCATGACATATAAAACTTCTTCAGGCATGTTTCAGATAAGGGACCAACATTATAACATGGTAGAAAGCTCAAAAGAATCATTTTGCATTAATCCATTTTTTGGTTTGTTGTATTTATATAGTTATATAGTATTTTTTGGACCATTTCTATAATAAGATCACGTTCATTCTGTTGTGTGAATATATTAATACAAATAGAACCAAACCCAGTGAGTGACACGGGAGCATATGTCCTGCCTGTATATTAGCCCATATAAATCGCGCTCAGTGAAGTCGCAGATGGAGCAGACAGTGAACAAACAGGTTGCACAGGTTGTGTTTTGGTGTGAGCAGCTGCCTGTCCTGGCATCGCCCGGCACACTGCCACATGTGCCCAGTTTAAATTAACAACAGTATAAAACCAGTGGCACAATGGGAGGTGATGGACGGCTGCTGTTCAGGCTGCACCATAAAAGACACCGCTTATTTAGAGTTGGGCATCAGTGCTGGTGGTCAGAGTTAAGACTTAGTTATCCAAAGCAGGAAAATAAATAAATAACTTTGCAGCCTTAGTGAAGTTATATTAGTGAACAATATATCACAGAGTTTTCAATCTGAAGTTCAAGAGTACCATTACTTTTGAGATAAAATAATTCAAGATAAGTTTAATACTTAATGGACACGAGGGAGCTGTCCATACCCAAAGTCCAAGAACATTATGCACTGTACTTTTTCTATTATCCCCATCACCATAATTGGCCTGTTTTAAAGTTTACTGGCATGTCAAACTTTTCTTTAAAGTCCCATTGTTTACATAAATGAGAGGAAAAATAAGTGAAAACAAACTTTCTCAATAATTCTTCCTTGACTGCCCCGCTGTTTTAGCTGACAGCCCTATACTCCAGACCAGAACAAAGCCCTGTGCTACAGCTTGTATCTCCTATAATAGTGTGTGAGCAGTGGCAGGTCGCAATGTAAAACTCATGCATTAACGAGCTCTGCCTTCGTTAGTACACCGACGCCGGGAGAGTCCGCATGCCTAATTACGCCGACCCTTGACCCCCGGGTGACAGCCTATCAGAGCGCAGGACAGCCACGGTGACCCCCAGTGACCTTGCACTGTCTAGTCCTCCTCACAACACTAGCATAGCGTTAACATAAGTGCTAGTACGGCTATGGTAAAAGAGCTGCTACAGTTTTATACACTTACTCATCTGCAACGGAAAAAAAGGAACATGTTAAAGATCCAAATACAGCTGAGTGTGTTTGCATATAAAATGATGAACCGGACCGCCACTGAATATTTAAACAATGTAGTGAGTGTCTATTAGTCGTTTTAATGCTTGGACAGGTTCCAGCGGTCTGCAGAAATCTACTGCTGCTTCTCTGTGTTACATGGGTGAATAAGTAATGTGCACTATGAAATGATAGCCTTGAAAATAGACGTCTTTATACATAAGAGGTAATGCACATTAAGAAGGGTGCAGAATGTGTGAAGCACTAAACCCAGTTGTGTCACTAAAAAAACAAATCTGATAGCACCATCACTTTGGTCGAACTTGAGAGGAGACGGAGGGCATGTCCTGCCTAGAGTAATGTTTAAGTTTATTTTCTAATATTTATTTATCTAGATTTTTGAGTGTCTATTTCCATTCTCTTGCTGTTCTTGAACTGTGCCTAGCAACACTGGAATTCCCCCATTGTGAGAAATAAAGGTTATCTTATTTGTATAAAAAATACAGAGATATCATTCTAGATTTACCAGTCAAAAAACACATAATCTTTATAGACAAATAAATACATTGGGTTATGAAGAGAAAATCATTGCTTGTCTAAAGTGTAATAAAACAGCCTGTAAGAAAAAAAAATATATATATAATTATTTATGATCTGAATTATTAAAAAGTAAAACAAAATTTCCTGATGTGTCACTTAACATTGATCTGAGCATTTCGCTACCAATTATTTCCCATATTTTGAGTCCTGGGAGAGTGCTTGCCTTCATCGATTGCTAACGCTAACAGAATATATTCAACATTTTAATGCAGTGATTCCAGTCTTCCCCCTTCACTTGACCCCAGCTGGCCTAATCCACCACACTACAGAGCCCCCTCCAGCTACACACATCCACACCATCTCCATGTGAATTGATTGGCCTGCGCCTTCAGTGGTCGTTAAGAGGCCTCCAATTAAACAGGGCAATTATAAGAGTCAGATTTAAGGTGGTATTATGAGGGGGTGCACTATCTCGCCACCCCCCCGCCCGCCCCCTCGCTCGTCCGATCATGTTCAAGTGATAACAGTGCCGTTGACCTTTGCTATATTGTGAGCGTCGCACTTTAGCACTGACCTAACAGCCGCCCCTAATGCTGTGAACACACATAGACACAGGGCCAATGGTACACGAGCACGCATGAGAGGTAAGAAGGAGAGAGGGGGAGAGGAGGAGAGAGGAGGAGAGAGAGGGGGAGGGGGAGAGGAGGAGAGACAGGGGGAGGGGGAGAGAGAGAGAGAGAGGAGGAAAGAGGGGGAGAGAGAGAGAGAGAGGAGGAAAGAGGGGGAGGAGGAGAGAGAGAGGAGGAGAGACAGGGGGAGGGGGAGAGGAGGAGAGAGAGGGGGAGGGGGAGAGAGAGAGAAGAAGAGACAGGGGGAGGGGGGAGGAGGAGAGAGGGGGAGAGGGGGAGGGGGGAAAGTGGGGGAGGAGGAGAGAGAGGCGGAGAGAGAGGGAGAGAGCAGAAGAGGAGGAGAGAGAGGGGGAGAGGGGAGGAGAGAGAGAGGGGGGAGGGGGGAGCATAGAGGAGCTGTAAGGAGGAGAGAGGGGGAGAGGAGGAGCAGTAAGAAGGAGAAGAGGAGAAGGAGGAGTGAGGGGGAGAGGAGGAGCAGTAAGGAGGAGAGGGAGAGAGGGGTAGAGAGGGAGAGAGAGGAGGAGCAGTAAGGAGGAGAGAGGAGAGGGGGAGAGAGGAGGAGAGTGCTGGATCTCCTGTAATTAAGCAGGGAAGGTATTGTGCAAGACAGATTTATTTTATTCAGAAAAAAAAATGTGGTAGATTTTAGTGTAAGCAGAGGGAATTTCTCAGCAAAACACAGAAGGTTGTACCACCTGTAACAGATTACAGAAAATGGTCTCTGCATATTTTCATAATATTAGAAAGAAAGTATGTTTTTATAATAATTTATCATTCAACCAGGGACCATCCATAGTTCTAATGTGTCTGTGTAAATCTAGATGTGAGTGTCAAAATCAGAGTACCAAATAAACACACAGATGTGAATTACAGCCAATACAAGCTAAACAAAATTTGCATTCAAATCAATAAATCATTTCAACTATACTGTATATTTACATTGGCATATTGACATGACGCAAGACTCAGTGCACGGTGCTTTTAAATTCATTAACAATATTACTTAATACCAAATGAACTCAAATCACATCTGCAGGAATGAACACAAACTATTCACAAACACTATTCTTAGACCTTGTACTACAGGAGTAAACTTTTGTTGCGGGTGACTACTGCCAGTTCAGCTGCTTAACTGCTTCTTTTACTGATGGCTGTCTTCCAAAAAAAAAAGTCTCAAAATGCAGAGCTTGGTAATAATTTATTTGGAACACCTTTTGCCAAACAACTAAAAATATCTTTAAAAAGTACAGTCACGACTCACTGCAGTGCATCAGACACTAAACACCACAACAGTGCATGTCAATACAAGTACAAGAGCATCCTCAACTCATTAATAAAAATATAATCCTAAACTAAAACTAAAACACCACTAAAAAGTAAATACGTAACTAATAAAACCAAGTTAGTCCTAGGAGTAATTAGAATCAGGGCTGCCACTATAAATCAGAGATTATACAAACAGATTTTTACGTATATGGTGCGTATGATTCAAATTTGTATCTGTAGTTTATTAGGCAGTTTTCAGCAGTTTAAATGTTGCCATGGAGATTTTGTCTGGACCGGACCACGGCAGCACCTCTGGATAGTGTTTTCTTTAGCCTGTTAGCCCTGTGTGGTAGTGAACAGCACAGTTACATCCATTATTCAGGGGCTGAGATGGCAATTATGGCTCAGAGCACAACTGGCATTAATATTGAATATATAGGACTAACGCAGACCTGAAGAGAAAGACAGAAAGTGACACTGAGGGAGAGAGAGAGGGAGAGAGGGAGGAGGGAGAGAAGGGGAGATAGAGGGGGAGGGAGAGACAAGCAAAAAGAGGGAGAAGAAGAGAGATGGGGGCGTGAAGAGGGGAAGAGGGTGGGTGGAGGGAGAGAAGGAGAGAGAGGTAGAGGGAGGGAGAGACAGACAGAAAGAGAGGGAGAAGGAGAGAGATGGGGCGTGAAGAGGGGGAGAGGGTGGGTGGAGGGAGAGAAGGGGGGAGAGAGACAAGCAAAAAGAGGGAGAAGAAGAGAGATGGGGGCGTGAAGAGGGAGAGCGCGAGGGAGAGGGTGGGTGGAGGGAGAAAAGGGAAGAGAGAGGTAGAGGGAGAGAAGGGGAGAGAGGTAGAGGGAGGGAGAGACAGACAGAAAGAAAGAGAGGGAGAAGGGGGCGAGAAGAGGGGGAGAGCAAAGGAGAGGGTGGGTGGAGGGAGAAAAGGGGAGAGGGGGGTAGAGGGACAAGCAAAAAGAGGGAGATGAAGAGAGATGGAGGTGTGAAGATGGAGAGAGCGAGGGAGAGAAGGGGAGAGAGAGGTAGAGGGAAGGAGAGACAGACAGAAAGAGAGGGAGAAGGAGAGAGAGATGCAGAGAGAGAGGGCAGGAGGGAGGAAGAGCAAGAGAGGAGGAGAGAGACAGAGAAAGGAGTGAGAGAGAGAGGGAGAGAAAGACAGACAGAGGGAGAGAAGGAGGGTGAGAGGAGAGAGAGAGAAAGATGGATGCAGAGAGAGAGGGCAGGAGCGAGAGAGGAGGAGAGAGAGATAGAGAAAGGAGAAAGAGAGAGAGAGAGAGAGAGAAAGAGAGAGAGGCCACACAACTGCCGAGTGGACAGGAGCACAGATCCAGGGCACAAATAGTGGAAAAGGGGAGAGAAGATTGTGGGAGTTTGTCCGACCACTCGCCTGTCATTTAAAGAGCTACAATGCCAACGGGCCAAGGGTGACATCCAGGGGAATTCCAGCTTTGTTTAAAAAAAAAAAAAAAAAAAACAGAACTCTGAATGTCTGTGTCCGTTTTATTCCCTAAAGACGCGCATTTTGACTGAGCCGAGAATAACGATGCATGCTAGAGAGAAAAAAAAAAAGACGACAAAACACACATGTACAGTACAGTAGAGGAGGGTTGCCGCGGTGACAGGTGGAGGCAGTTAGCAGCGACAAACTGAACAACCCATGAGTGATTCTCTCTCCGTCTCCACGTGCTGTAACTTCACCTGCTGCTGCTCTGACAGATACAGGGCTTTGGTAATGTGTGTGAGCCCGCCTGGCAAACTGCGGGCCCCCTCCTCCTGTCGACTCGAGCTAAATCTGTACTAATAATTCAGCCTCAAAAAATCATGTGAAGTTGGAATGCTTCAATACTGTATAGAGACATTTTTGTCTTTTGTAATAAGATTCTGTTGTATAAGTCAAATCAAATACTAGAAACTCATTTGGGCAGAATTGGAAAAAAAACTGACTGGTATCCTGAATAGTTTTAGAGAGTATTGAGCTATATCAGAATTGTGAGAATACACTATACTATTATTTTATTACTTTTTTAAAAATACTATTATCAGTTTGAAATTTCTGTACTTTGACGATATTTTGTACAGTACACTGAAAAAATATGATGGCTTTAAATGAATGTAATCTTTTCCAATCTAATTCTTCAGTGTTGATCTAAAGATGATTTGGGATTTTATGTTCATCTTCTTCATGTATGCGTAACATTTTTCATAGATAGAAGCCCAAAAAAGGGGCATGTTTTGATATAGGATAAATTATACAATAGAAAGATCATTTATACTGTTAGTGACTAGAAGTTTGTAGTGTTTGAGTCCAGATCTGGGTACAGTGTCTTAAAGCAGACATATTATACAAAATTCACTTTTCAGAGCTGTTACAGTTGTTTCCCTTCATCATTTCCTCACCCGAAGTTGTATTTGGAGTGATTCGTGCATGCCATTTTACTTCAACTCTTTTTACCACCACTGCTCTGTACTTTTTCTTTTCTTAATCGGTGATACACGTAGGATTCGGCAGCATTGCGTAGTAATTTTGGTACATATGATAAAATATATGTATTTGTGGTTAGTTAGCGTGATGTGAAACTATCCATTAGAAGTGGGCTTTTTGTTGTGATGACGTTTACAGCGACGTCAGTACATCAGGCCTTCTTTAGTAAGTCGAGGTCATGTGTTCTAATAATCTTTAAAACAGTAGAATTCAAATTCCAGCTCCAATGAAAGTTGTGTTGTGCATTCTTTCACACTGTACCCCCTCTCATCTTGCAGTGCAAACATCCACTCCCCGTATATGTTTTCCTGTGCGTCTGTTAATCCGCTGCAGATCTACTTCCTGTTTCCTGTTTACCGCGAGAGCTTGTTATTGTGTTTAATGTGATGACATCAGATACCACTGTGCTCCAGCCAAAGACTCAACACAAGGAAAAACTGGACTTTTAAACACTCTTACGCCCAGCATCAGGCTCTTGTCGCAATAATGATGTGCTATCTATTGCTTCCTGTCAGGGAAATGCTTGTTGTCTGTGTGTCTGTTATAAGGTTCATACAGTGTCTAATAGTGTCTAATAGTGTCTAATAGTGTCTAACAGTGCACTGTACTGAAGGCATGTGATATAAATAGGGCTGTGTACTGGTAAAAAGTACTACAGTAAAGAAAAGAGTTATGGTATGATCAGTGCTGAGAAAAAGGGCCAAAAACAGGTACTGATTTGTTTTCCTCTTTTGAGTTTTTTTTTTTTTTTAAGAAATAATGTTTAATGGAATTTATAATCTTTTTAATATATAGGAATAGGTACTTTAGTAATAGGTGATGAACAAAACATTGTAAATCTTGAGTATTGATCAAATGTTTGACTTAAAGTTGAAAGTTTAAAGTCTAAGCCAAGCATGTGTTGTTTATTTTACAAAGGCCAGATTAAAAATAATTTGAAGCACTAAATTTAGGTTGCGTTTTATACAGACTATCTTTCTTGTCAACAGTTACAAACATTCTGGTAACTCTCCCAATAGTTTTGACATGTCAAACTTGCAGTATTATGTATGGCTACGTAAACATTGTGCAGTTCCTAATTGTCAGAACCCTCAGTTTAACAATGTCAACACTTGTGTTTGTGCTCCAAGTGCCCTAACAATCTTCCTGTGTGTTGTGGGGTTCAAACTGAGCAAACTTTCACTGCATGTACACAGATACACAGATACAGACAGACCATAGTTTGGCAGCAGAAACATTTGCATACACAGACTTGGAAACATGTCCAACACAGAGCTGTCAGCGCCAGAGACGAGCGATCAGCAAGAACAATCAGGACACGCTCAGGAGAAAGAGTGAGAGCAGGGGGAGAGTGGTCCTGAAGAACAGATGAGGAAGAGTCAAAGAAAAGAAAAAAAGACACTGCGAGGAAGAGGAGGCACAGACTTATGCGAGGAAGATGACTTAAGAGAAGGGAGCTGAGCCGAGTGCACGTATTTTACATAATGATGGTTGATATGCACGGAGGTAATTGATAGCTGAGCTGCAGCCCAAAAACAGGCAGCTAGCTGTCAATCACGCGTCACGTCCCCAGAGATATGCTAATGGTGATGATGATGAGGCCTTAGCTTCATATTGCTATCATTACTATTAATGCGGAGCTTGTTGTCATCGCTGCATATTTAAATGACAGAGCACTGATGGCCACTGTGCATGAGGTCTGCAAGAGCCGACCTGAGCGACGCTACATCAACGCTAACTTGTAGCATTGACACTAATGTCAGTTAGCGACGCGGCTAACAGCTACACAGAATCATTATGTATGTACAGTCAGTCCATCACTGACCAGAATCAATACACGCTGGGACTGTCGGTATGTGGCGTAGCATCGTGCTAATCGGATCAGAGGTTTGAGCAGCGATTTAAAAGACATTGTGTCAGAACGATGATTGTAGCTGTATTAAAATATATATAAAGGGCTCTGTTATGCTCATCTGTCTTTATTCAACCAGGTCACAGGTCCCCTGGGCTTCGCTCAGGCCAAGATACGCACTTTCTGTCCAACTAAAATAGATACAGGGCGCTCTATATACCCATCTCGCCATGGCAGTTTGTCATAATAAAGTAACTTAGAAAGACTAATGAAAGAAGCCCTACATAAATACAACTTAGACTTAAGGGGCACTCTGGGGCAGGTTAGTCTGTGTACCAGTGTTTTGAGTTTTAATGGTGGAGCGCAAACCTTTTCATATACATGCATAAATAAACAAGTAGATGTAACTCAGTTGTTCATTCAGCCTGGGAGGAGCTTACATTCAGCTCTTCTCTGGCGGTGGGACAAAACATATTAAAACATTCCCCTGGATCCAGATGGCAGTGTGGATCCCAACCAAACTAATTATAGTGGGTTTTTGGCTGAATTTCACTGCATTGAAGGCAACCAACAAACTATGATTTAAGGGTAGCCCATTTAGGGACATCTTTACAAAAAAATCGTAATCTTTCTGCATGCAATACGTGTCCTTGAAAATTTTATGTGAGTGAATGTGAGTGTTGTAACTTTTCAACTTACAGGAGCCAGATCAGGCCAAAGTACAAGTCTGTAACCTTCACCATAAAACTGTGGTGAGACATAAGTGCCAGAGGGAGAGAGGGATGGAGAGAAAGAGAAAAAGACAGAGCGGGAGGGAGGTGGTCGTCCAAAGGTGGCGAGAGGAGAAAGGAGAGAGGAGACTTTGAGGAGGGAGGAGGAGGTTACTGTGGTGTATATTTTAAAGGCTGAAGGCAAACTGTTGAATTATAGATGAGAGGGATTGATTTGGAAAGAGGAGAGAGAGGAGGGAGGGAGGGGAAGAGGGGGAGCAGAGGATGGAGCCGCTAAAGGATGGAGCGCTCTCGGACAAACATCTACTGTACACATTTGGGACTGAAAATGCTGTTAAGGTTTTGCAAATGACTGAGTTTATATAGCAAAAATACATAACTTACTTTTATTTGGTTACGTGAATTGTGACTTGCAACCACAGACTGTATATATAAATGGATATAGCTAACCTGCTAGCCGCCGCGTTCCAAATAGGAAGTGAGCATGGGCGCATATGGAACTCTGCTCCAAATTCCCATAACTACTAGCCTCGGTGAGCTTTCTTTGACTGGGGCTGAACGCTATGGGTGAGGTCACACTCACGTAGTGCACTCCTTTATCCAGTCTTTGTGACAGGACATGACCAGATGCACATTCATTTTTACAGCTCCCATTGGTCATATGCAAAACATTTCTAAATAGTAGAAGACTGAGTCATTATTGGACTTACTGGTTGAAAATATAGTTGTTAGCGTTTCTTAATTCATTTACAGTAAGTGGTTGGTTAATTGGGGTAGAACATCTGATTTATGTAAATGCTGATTTTATTCCCAGTCCAAATACAGTTGGCAGTAGCAGTCGGGAAGGACACTTTTGATGTAGGTTAACGTGAGTTGAGACCTATAACTCTCCCATTGACCTATGGCGCTGGACTAAACTGGTGTGACTTTTGGTGCCCTCTTTTGTCATTGGTGTTAGAAATAATTCATGTCCACAGCGGGTGAGAGACGTGGGTAAGGGAGTGATATTGACAGAAACCTTCTCTTCCTCTCTTGGCTGTCTCCTCCTCTCTCCATCACTCACACATACACACACACGCACACACAAACAACCACCATGCTCCTCTGTCAGAACACTTTATATGGACAAGTGATGCTGATAGGAAAAAATGTTTATGAGATGTTTTTCCCCTGAAAGCTGTGGCTATAGATGTCTTTTTCACTTCATCCTCACATCCTCACTGACTTGGGTCTGTATTTCTGGAGTTTATTGATTGCTTACTGGACACGCACGGTTGGTGTTCTGCAGAATCCCTCCTGAGATGGACAGGCCCATAGATTTTGAATTAGTTTGTGGTGTGGTTTAAGAAAGAAAAATTGGCGTCACATTATAATAACTACACCTTAATTAGTCTTAAAGGTTCTATATTACAAAAAATAAATTATTGTGTGCTTTAACTCATGTTACAATGTTATTACCTCATCAAAAATATACAAGGAGTTGTGTTTTGTTTCATTCACACATGTTTAAGTAACCCTTTATTATTAATGTGTCTACATCTCTAAAGCTCAAAATGCTCTGAAGAAATATGGTGTTTAAAAATACAGTGCAGCACTTCCTGTATTACCACATGACATCACAAGGTGGAACAGTGTTTTCTGTTTGAAAGAAGAACTAAATATGCAGGATTTGTGTGTTAAACATGTGTGACTGAAACAAAACACAACTCCAGGTCTGTTTGTGATGAGGAAACAACATTATAACAGATCAGAAAATAGCGTAATATAGCCCATTTAATAAAAGATGAACAAAGACTTAAATCATAACGTAAATGTATTACAAATTCAATCTTAGTATCTACTGTAGTCATAACTCATAACTCATAACTCTTTAAACTGGCTGTACTCTTTTTTCATGTAATTGAGCAAAACTTTGCACAGATATATTGTATAAGCAGCTCCTATACAGTATTAATGAGGCTGCTGTGTATTGTTTGCATCGAATAAAGCTTTTATCCTCTGAGAACCAGGAAGTGCACTGTTAGCATGCTAATGTTTGTCAGTTTTACTATGATGGCAAAACTCTGCTCTGGCCTCTAAAAGCCGTCATTGTGGTGAATAACTACAATGTTAGGAATGCATTTAGGAAGAAGTTTAAACCGCTGCAAACCATTTAAAATAAACAGTTTTTACACATTTTTAAGACAGTGAAAATCAGGTATAGCTACTTGAATAATACAGTCACTAAGCCTATATCATTTTAATCAACTATAAACTTAATATATGGCTATTCTTAAATCAGGATACATGCACAACAACACAACAAATGACTCCGCATCTATGAGCTACTTTCTGAAGGAAGCCACTGTTCTGGTTTAGTCCCAGTTTAGTCCTGATGTGGTCTTGGTTTGGTTTGGCTCTAGTTCTGGTTGAGTCCCGGTCTAGTCCAGGTTTAGTCTCAACAATAAGACAATAGACAATATCAGGGCACGCAAGGGTTACTTATAATCTACATCTGCGTACTCTGTTTCAAATTCACACAATAGTCACACCACATCTATCTTCAATAAAACTCCCAGACCACAAAATACAAACATCATGGACTCAGTCAAATGGGAATCCCCTTCAAAGCAGTAGAAGTATAAACATGAATGATTCCCACACATTATTCAACTCCCAAACATCGGACATCTATGACAGACAGTGAAGGGGGTCTGTGTTATTTGTTTTAAATACAGCAGAGGGGATTTTATCATTAAACAACAAACTGTTCTTTTAAAGTTGCACGACCTCCTAAATAGTGTGCCATGTTTGGACACACTTCTCATTCATTGTTTATTTCCTCATTTATTTCACACTTTCTACATTTTCGATACATATGAAAGTCATCAAATATATGAAGCAAAATATGGAATTAATACTAAAGAAAAAAAAAGCAAAGGGTGGCTACTTTGAGGATTTGAATATAAAAGATACAAAAATAATTCTTTGCTACATAATTCCACATACTTCATATACTTGATTTCTTCTGTATGTATATAAAATGTAGAAAGTAAAATGAAGAAAGTAAAGTTAAAAAAACCAAAAACAAAACACTGAATAAGATGGTGTTTCCAAATTTTGACTGGTAGTGTAGAAGTAACTATATAAATAATGGACCAGGGTTTTGATTTTCTAACTTCCTTTTGGTTAAATCGACATTTTTTGTTTTTGGGTAATGCAAAAAATACTTTATATTGAATTACATGCTAGTAAGATAGTCTCTGTGGGCAAAGTTAACATTTTTATAGACTTGGGACAATTATTGTACGTGTAACGAGATCAAAACAAGTAAAACATATGTATGAATAAATGTAAAAAAACAAAACAAAGTCATTAAAATATACCTTTAACCTGGCTTTGCTGTTTTTTGAAGTCCTAGCCTATACTTGAGGTGTGAAACAGACATAAAGATGATTTGATATCTGCCTGAAACATGTGCATTAGGATTCTATAGGAGAAAGTAAAGTTGAAGGCAGAGAGGCGTTCGAGGCACAGAGAATAGTCCGGATATTTCACCTCCTGCTACGTTTGTCAAACAAATTAACCGCTGCCTGTACTTTTCACCTGCGCGTGCACGTCCCACTATAGAGAGAGAGTCCGCGTGGTTCACATATGGCTCGCCCCGGCCCAAATAAGGAAAAATGCATACATTACCATAACTAATGTACAAACCACTCCATTTAATATGCTAATTCACTGAAATATTACTGAGCGCCGTCTGTTGTGAATGAATAAATTTGAATTGCAATTAGAATAATCCTTTATAATTAATGAAAACTGTCAATTTTGGTTCAGAAGTAATTTGATTAACGGGTTGATGGGGCACCAATTAAGACGAGGAAGAGGAGGAGGAGGATGAAGAGCGGGGAGGTAATGATGACACGCACTTCAAATAACTATTTCTTTTTCATGTTTAATGGGAGATTAAGACCAGTGGGTGTAATGTATGTTTAAAGATACTCTTACCTTTACCAGGGAAGGGCCAGGAGAGAGGACCAAGCATGGGGAGGAGAAAAAGAGGAGGAAAATTATTAAACAACACCACAACAATTTGACTTAAAAACTGCTGATGCTAGTACTTCTCCCAAATGATTTTAGCTGGTAATGTTGTCACTACGTTAGCCCATTCACAGGCACCGCCCACCACTAATTAACCACAAGCGTGTTGCTTTATTAACTAATTACAGCACTGGACACATGCCCAGCTCATTAAGGCTATTAGCTCGGGGTAGCGGCTGCGTGTGTGGTAGCAGTGTGTGTGTGGTAGCAGTATGTGTGTGGTAGCAGTGTGTGTGTGTGTACGTGTGTGCATTAGGCTGCTAATGTTGTAATGACATCATGCTGAGAGCGTCCGCACTGTGAGGATTTCACTGAGAGGACACGTCACAGAGGGGGATCAGGAAACAGTACTGTCAGAATATGGTGACTTAAGTGCTCAACAATACTTTAGTATACAGTTTAAAAAGTATTAGTTTTATATCCATGGGCAGTGTTGGGGAGTAACTGAATACATATACTGAGATCTGAACTCAAAGGAATACACGGTGGTACTTGATTACTCAAATTAGGGTTCAAACTGCAGAGAATTTGTGAGAAAAATATAAAAAACTGCTGTTGTTGTGCGTTCAAGTGTTCTGCTCAGCGATAAACAAATAACAAATGGTGAAACAAATATAAAGCTGTTTTAAATCCTGCAACTCTTACTGGACCGTGTAACAGAATACGTTACAAAATACATTTTAATGCAGGTATTCAGTATTCATCTAACTAAATACATTTTCAAAGTATTCTTCCCATTACTGTCCATGGGTTTCAGAGTGATGAAAAATGAGCACCACTGATATAGTAATTAACAATTCAAAACAAAATACATCTTATTAATGGTCCTCAAAATGTCACCTTTAACAGGAAGTTGAAACCTATGAATACCTAACGGAATACTGTACTACTGTTATGACTGAAATCTATCTCGGGTTATCTCTTAGCTAACTCACAAATTCAAAGTAAATCTGAACTATTATCACTGCTATAGTTTCATGATCATAAAGACTATTACTTGTTTTCAGATGTATCATGTGTCACACCTGCAGATGGGGGCAAAGGCAGTTATCTGTATTGACTATTGTGTTGTATTTTCATAATAAAAATTCAAAAAGAAAATCCAAGACTCCTGTAACAGATCAGTTATGGTAAATCAGTGTCAAGGTTCATAATTTCACTAGAAGTATCTTCATTTGACATGCTCCCTACTCTTTTAAACACAGACGCACATGTTGTGACGCAATATTACAACTGCTACTTTCACTTCAACTACTTTTACAAATACTTCACCTTCTATATACCCCGAACTATCATCAACTTATCATGCCAAGTTATCACGCCACCCATTTCTGTTCTCAGTTTTTGAAATGAGTTAACATTTTCAAAATCAGAAAACTGAAAGTACCTGTGGCCCCTTTCGGTTTTGTATGTTGAAATTCTTTATATATGCTCTGAAAACTTTAAAAAACATAAAGAAATACAAAAGACTGACAGACTTAATCCACAATGAACAAATAGTTAGTAAGAATATTAAGAATGAGGTTTAATAAAGGGCTTATATAAAACTATTTCTGATTTATGTTATAATGTTGTTTCTTCATCACAAACATACCTGGAGTTTTGTTTCATTCACACAGGTTTTACAAATAAACCCTGCGTACTTAGGTTGAGTTCTCCCTCAAATGGAAAACACTCTGTTCCACTTTGTGATGTCATGTGGTAATACAGGAAGGGCTCCACCGTGTATTTAAACTCCATACACCTTCACTAGAATAATCTGAATGATTTCAGCCCTAGAATCTCTACTTGAACAAAAGATAAAAGGTAGACGTTAACTTGAAAACTACCACTACATGACATCACAAGGTGGAGCAGAGCATTTGGAGCTTTGGAGATAGAGCAGAGAGACTAATAAACCAGGATTACTCAAACGTGTGAATGAAACAAAACACAACTGCAGGTATGTTTTTGAGGAGGAAGCAACATAACATAAGGCTCACAAGAATTCATTTTGTGTAATATACCTTTAATTGGGAGTTACGGCTGGAAGTTATATTTTTAAGTAGCCTGTAGACCTGAATCATTCATAACAAACTATTTGACCATTATGGATTAAGCCAGTTTTCATGTATTATTAAGGTTAATTAGGTATAGTTATTATAAAGTGTTACCGCAAAACAGAAGTAAGTGTTGCTTAATGCTTCTGGATTGCTTGAGTTTGAGTAATGTATTTATTTAGCCCACTGCAGCCGCTCTTCTCTGTTTTTTCGTGAACAAACCAAACCACACACTCACTCTATTCCCAAATCAATAGCCAAGGTCATTATGTGCCGCTGATTCGTATGTTTCACTAAAGTTGCTGCGTGTTAATAATATTTCAACAGACTTGCAGGAAAAGGCTTCTCATTTAGCTCGTTTAGTCAACACTCTCATCCATCATGAGGCGGACACAAAAGCCCCCCTGTCTCTCTCCCTCTCTCTCTGTTTTCTTTAGAAATTTCCCAGCATCCCTTTCTCCTTCTACTTCTTTCATTACAGGAGCATAGCATGTTGATCTATGGCTCTCTAATCTGCTCTTTATATCTCTGAATATTTATGTTTTGTTTTGAATATTCAACGGCCAATTAAAATGATGTTGATGAATAATTAATGCTTATTATTTTTTACCCTGCTTTAAAATTTTAATTAATTAAAATCTATAAATCTGACAAACAAAGAAGACTATTTTGCAACATCTTTGAAAGCCAGTGGTTACGTTATCTTAACAAGTAACTGATGGGGAACTTTAATTACTTAAAACACTTGCTACTATTGTGTAGTAGTTGTAGTAGTCTCAATATAAAAACTATTGTACTACTATTATTACTATTACTACTAAAACTACTAATTAGTGTTTTATTTAATGGACTAACAGTCACTCTGACCACCACAAAACACTTTTATCCAACAGGCCTTGAGGTCAAATCTATACTACTACTACCAGGTACAACAACTATTACAGTTGTTTCAGCTACTACTTCAGCTACAAATGAACACTACCTACTTCTACTAGCGATACTAATAATCATACTACCATTATAACTACCCCGACTACTACTACTACACCTACTACTCCTACTACTACAATTGCAGCTACTATTGGAACATGGTAAAACAAACAATAAGTGAACGTATATTTCAAATTCAACTACAATGCCACATCCTGTCCCCAGTAGTACTAACCATTACTGCGATACTTTGAATACTACCGAACAGTGGTGTCAGGCTGTGTTAGTTTGACAGACGTTTAAAATGGTGACTCTCCTTTGATCGCCCCTGGTCTGTGTTTGTGTGTGTGTGTGTGTGTGTGTGTGTGTGTGCGCTCATGAATAAATGAACTTGTTAAAGGCAGATGAAGGCGAGGCTGCGCACAGGTTTGTGTTTGGTTGTCTTCACAGCTACCTGATCTGGCACATATAGCGCTTAGCATGTGGCGACATATGTTCCCAGGTTTAATTCAGGGATGCGACAACAGAAAAAGCGGGCCAATAGACAGTGACATGAGCGTAGTGTGAACTGGCAGCAGGCCTGGAGTCAGCGGATTAAATCGGGCAAGAAATAAGGCTGTGTAAGAGTGTTTTGTAGCTGTTTGAAAGACAGAAAGATTAGCATTGAGTTTGCTGCATTAGTATAAGTTTAGGGATGGACAATATGACGTTTGGACAGTGGTTCTCAAACTGTCGTACGTTACGGTTAAAGTTTGTCCTGCTTTGGGTTAGTCCTTGTTAAGAACTGCAAATATAGCAGCTGTCTAGTTCTGATTTAGACCATGGTTTGGATCATAGCTCTAAGCCTGTTTAAGACCTGGTTTAGACCTGGTGGTACTTGCAGGGTAGTTCATATTAGTGATGTGTCTCTGTCTCGTTTTTTTAAAAGAGTAGAATTTTTTCCTTTCTAATTTGTATGCATTTTTATACTGATTAACCCTGAGCCAACACAAGAATCAGCACAGAAGCAAAAAAGGCAACACGAGTGAGAGCTTTGTGCACAAAAAACAGATTTGACATCATAGTAATGTTTTTTTTTTAGTTTTTTTTTTTATTATTATTATTATTCTAGTGCAACATTTTATTTAGGTTATGTATCGTTTCAATGGGTGAGTCTTAGTCATCTCTGTCTGTGATTAGTTTGTTGTTAAAATGAGTTCTCACATTTGCTTTTATCATATAAATAAATAGTAAAAAAGCCAGTCTTTGGAACGGCTCTTTGAAATGAACTAATCCAAAAGATTTGGATCCCCTAAAAGAGCCGAATATCCCATCACTAGTGCAAACTGGTTGTAACATCCAACTGTCACTCACACAGCAGTAGGTGGGGAAAAGTGGATTGATCACATGAGATCATAGAGCCCAGCCCTACTCTACTGTACGTTTCCTCTGCAGTGATTTTAATGTCCATGTGAAGTTAAATAAACCTACAAATTATGATTGATGTTCAGAGCAATTTTGAAAACTCAAGGGAAAAGATAAAAAAGATATCCCAGGATGAAAAGCATTATGGATTCCAATTGGGCTCTACGAAGTTTATTTAGCTTGGTCATGTGGGAACTTTGAGGTTTGCGCTGCAGCTAGAATTACACACTCATTGAGAAAGATACTTAAAGGCCATGGAGAGTCTATTACTTTGTCTGCAAAGCTCCTCAGTTTGGCATTAAATGTTTTGATCTGCATACACCCAAGCAAGTGCTGCCACCCAGGCCTGGATCTACAGGGGTGTAAAAAGGTGCATTGCAACCTCAAAACAAATGTGTGCACCCTCATTTTAGACTAAAACATAGTCATCTAACAGCGTATCAGAAGCGTATTATATTTGCACCCCTTTGAAACTCGAATGCCCCCTCAGTCAGTTTGGTTTTGGCCTGCCCCACCAGGTTAAGTTAGAAGATCTATGGAGAGGTGACCCTGCTCACAGTAAGAATGCAAGTTCAAGGTGTTTTTACCAATAAAAACACCTGTAATTGAATACTTGCAACATAGATGACGATATAAAGTTTAATGCTACACTGGAACGTCCCAGGTAAAGCAGTGACACAGTGAACAAGCAGGTGGCATGTCCGCCCACAAGTGTTAATAGTGCACCTTTAACTGTAACATATTTCACTACCCCTGAGTGCAATATAAGTAACAATATAAAATGTACATTTTCAGACTAACAAGTAGAAACACTCCTTCCTTGTCCCCTTTAGTTTGATAAATACAGACTTGTTCTCGACAGGCATCATTCCTTTTAATCAGTGTCACAGCAGTGATCAAAGACGCGCCACCTCCACAAGAACAGACACTACAATGGGATCCACAAACTGCCATCCAGCTGCCGTGTGTGTGTAAAAATGTCTTCTGCTACTACACAACTGCATAGCATTCATGTCGACACACTGTCACATAAACTGGGGTCTAGCAAAGCAGAAATGCACTCCCCCTCTCTCTCTCTCTCACCTTCTCCTTCTCCTACCTCCTCTCTCTCTATGTCAGAATCCTAGCTCTCCTACTCACTGAGGTATAGGTAATTAACCAGACAAAACAACTCCACAACACCAACGTTCATCAAAAAAGATGAAAAAAAGTTACAAGGGAGACACATGACAAAAACACAAAAAGAAATGGCGAAGACGAAAGACGCTCAACTACAAAAGCAGAGGAAAAATAGTCCAAAAACAGAGGAGCGACAGTAGATGAGATAATGATAGAAATAGGAACAAATATGCCCTTCGTAATGTGGATGTATTTCAAAATAAGAATTTAAACATTGCAGCTTAAGGCGTAATACTTAAAAGTCACAGTTACATCACACCATCAGGAGGCATAATTAAGCAAAATGGCTGAACTGCTGATTGTGTTTCTCATTTGAACTACTACTTTGAACCTTGATGCGATATATAAATAAATAAGAATATATGCACCTATATGTGAAGTTACATTAAAGCCGGGGTACTCATCTCAGTTCTTATAAATGAGTAAATGGAGTTGAAAAAGCAGCACTTTATACTGTGTTAAAGGGCCCATTTTACACTATGTTCTGATGTATGTTATAAAGATATTTACTCAAACAGACCTGGAGTTGTGTTTTGTTTCTTTCACATGTTTAACACACAAACCCTGCGTATTTAGTTCTTCTCTCACACTGAAAACACTCCACGTTCCACCTTGTGATGCCAAGTGGTAATACAGGAAGTGCTCCACTGTGTTTTTAAACTCCATACAGCTTCAAACATTTGGATGACCTGGAGTTGCTCATCCCATCTGAACAAAAGGTAAAATGTAGCTGCTAACATGAGAAAACTACCGCTTCATGACATCACAAGGTGGAACAGAGCATTTTGAGCTTTGGAGATGTAGACAAACTAATAATAAAGGGTTAATCAAACATGTGTAAATGAAACAAAACAAATCCAGGTCTGTTTTTGATGCGGTAACAACATTTTAACACAATTTAAAGTTCACAACAGTCAGTTTTATAATATAGGACCTTTAAGATATATTGGAAAAACAACAGTGATTCAAAGTGAATTCTGACTTACACTTTAGTCAGTCTGGTCATATTTTTATTCAGTTTGAAGTAAATGTAGAAAAAGCAGCTTTGCCTGAACGCCGCCCTGTATGACCCAGACACTTCATCTGAACCAACTCAATTTATCAATTAGACCCAAACAAAGGTTAGACTCTCCATAACACATTTTTAAATATGCGATCCTTTCTCACTGATTCTTTTGTTCTTCCTTCATTTAAACAAAGAAAAACAATTAATAATTTATGCGACCCAATTAATTTAGAGCACTGGTACAATTAGCGGTGCAGCTTTTGTTCGGCTAATGCTAGTGCTACTTCCTGTTTTTTTTTTGTTTTTTGCCATATAGAAATTTAATTATCTCCTATAGTCAGAAAGTGTGCAGAGGGTGCACAGCTTGCGTCTGATCTCGATGTTGCTTCTTATTTGTTCTGCTTATTATGTGATCAAAGCTATTAGTGTGTTTACGGAGCGAGGCTTTCATGTTGCAATAACGCACAAATATACAGGGTGATAAAATATGAATGAGAAATACTGAAGTGCTGTGAGTGAATGTGGGCATATTGTTTTGCCACAAATTCTGAGAAATTTACAATATTTTACAACATTTTTTTTAGGAATTTAGGAAGTGACTCTCAGCAGCAGGTTTATTATTTAGCGATATTTAAGCTGAATAGCATTATGGAAATCATTTTAATAGGTAACAGGTTGTTCATGTGAGTGGGGCCACCTCTCCACAGATGTGACCTGAAACTTGGCCTGGTGGTGTCATCTGCTTGTCTTTGTGGATTACTTTAACACTGTACTGTGGAACATTCCAGGCAAAGCAAGAACATCTCCATGGAGACAAGCAGGTGGCTCTTACAGGTGCACCTTTGAATGATTATAAAAGTTTGGAAGTGATATTCTGCATGTGAAATGGATTTAGTTTTGTGTTTGATTTATTACAGTAATTTTCCTTCTCAAATTTGCACAATGTTTGTCACTTGTTTAGCTCAAATTCTGTGATTTATGTATAATTTTGCTGTATTTAGACCTGGTTTAAATTTGTATGTCAGTTAGTATATCTAATTTAGTTGAACTTTTAACTTTTTTAGTGTTGTTTTTGGTAAATTATCTTGTTTTGTCCTTTTCACAATGGCAAGCTTTAAGGATCAAAACTCAAACTTACAATAACAATGCAACTAACAAATCAATCTATACATTTGTCGTTTAAAGATTTAAGATTTAACGACTAAAGAGCAAAGTTGCACATTTCTAGGATAAACATTTGGTCTGTCCTGATCTGCCTCCTCATTATGTGATCAAAGCTATTAGCGTGTTTACGGAGCACGGCTTTCATGCTGCAATAAAGCACAAATTCAGAATCATATAAACTCTGTGCAGGAAAAGTAGTTTGTGTAAATAGGAATAAATTGATGTGACGAAACCCGGTGCTAACAGAAAATAGAACGAAAGTGTAATTTTAGTGTTTGCGCCACACAACCAGATGGAAATATATGCTTACTGTTCAATTATTCAGCATGTACAAATACTGCGGGCCAGGTAAAGGGCTAAAAAAGCACAAACTAAGCTAACAGTGGCCCACAATGTCAACAACCAATCAGCACGGAGCGCGGTGGCTATCGAGGCACAGGTGACCCCCGGTGACCCCAGTCCTAATGATTTATAAACATGACGAGAAGGGAGCGCTGGAAAAAGGCCCCCAGCTATTTAAATGTGGAGACGCAAATTCTTATTTATTCACATAGAGAAAGAAGCGAATGAGAGGACCCCCAGGGGTAAGGTTCAAAACAAAACACAAGGAAAAGAAGGAAGAGAGAGAAAGAGGGAAAGGGAGAGAGAGAGAGGGGAGGAGAGAGGGAGTTTTATAGATGTGAAAGTGCATTTGTATTATGTAGAAGGTTAGAGGGTAGAAGAGACCTATTTTCAACTAGTAAAGAGATATTCACTTCCACATTGTGTTTACATGCAATGAGGCTGTGTTGGATTACCTTGCGTTCATGTTCGTTTAGCTGTGAGAATAGGCCACAGCTAAAACAAATGTAGTGCCACGCATAAAGTGACACCACACAAATTGGTTTGTGTCGAAACATACGGTAAAACAATGAGCAGATCACAGCACCTGATGTGATGTGGCAACACAAGAAATGAGCAGCTGAAAAGGTAATGGGATCTTGAATAATCCTTAAATAAATCTTAGCCTTATCCCTCTCTTTTCCATTTCACTTCCTCAATATTAGAAAGTAGAATGTGGTACAGGGAAAATGTTTCTGAAACACAAAATAAACTCAGTATCCATTGCTAAATCAGTGCTGCTGTTCGAAATGGTGTAATATGATGTAATTTCTAGTCCAAAGTCCAGTTAAGGTTGGTAAGTTAAGTTTTAGCAATGGTGCATTCTGTCTTTAAATTGTTTTATTCCACTGCAACAGTCTGACAGTGCTCCATTATTGATTAAGTTACACTGTTTATGTTCTCATTCTGACTTTGTGGTCAATTACATTACTGTTTATATATAGGCCTATAGGCTAGGTTAGTTAGTCTTGAGCGTTTGAATCCAGCCACTGCAGGTAGAAGCATAAATGTGCCTGCCCCAAGCCAGGATAAAGAAGAGGGAACTGCATATCAGGAAATAGATTTGTTCCATGCATGTATTTTTCATACAATATACAAAGCCAATATTAAACTTTGACTAATTTGAAACTCTCCTTACTAAGTACTTCCTCCTCGTACAATCCTATAATATGTATCCTACCACCTACCGTGACTTAAACCATGTAGGGCATTTTACAACAGGCATAAAAAAAAAAAAAATCACAAAAAAGTTCTCATCAAAATCTCCAAATCTGTTTAGAATAAATCAGACCCTATAATCCAAATATATAAATAACAATAACTTCACTTAGTACAGTATTATTAGTACTAGTAGTAGTGCGAGTGAGACCACCAGATTTGAGTCCACATAACGTCGTAAATCTACATCCACAGTCCCACCCAGCCCCCTGCCTCCAGCTCTGTGTTTGCGTCTGTGTCTTCATGCAATATTAAAGCTGCAGTGTGTGTGGGTATAAAGAGCACTGGGGCTGCTGCAGTGAATTATAGATCACTATTGATTTGCACACACACACACACACACACATACACATACACAGATGCACAAACACACAACTAACTCTGCACAACAACACAGCAGCTTTATTAGATTAAAGCCAGCAACTAAGAAACGGACAATCAGCACAGGCACCAGCTAATGGCAACTGGGCAGGAAATGCTAATACAGAGGCATATATTAAAGGTAAGCAGTGGGATAGAGACTGTGGCTGTGGTCAGAAGTATAGGGAAGTATAGCTAAAATGAGTTTTATATGCACATTTTGTTGAATAACTGAAATATTTCCTATACAGATACTTAACACATTTGTTAATTATTATATTGAAATAATAATTGGCTTTATTATGTAAAATTATCAAAAAATAGCTGGTCACATTTCTATATAGAGCTTTTCCACTCAAAGTACTTTACATCACCCATTCACACACCACTGTACACACACACTGGGAGCGAGGTGGGTTAAATTGTCTTGCCTGAGGACACAATAACAGTATTCATCTGTGAGCTGGAATCGCACCGTCAACCTGTGGGTCAGTGGATCCAATTGTTCTACCAGAGATGTTTATATCAAGAGCTGCCTACGTTTGGATCGCTGGACAAACGCTCGACCAACTGAGCTACTGTCATCCGTATGTAACCTGGTGTTTTAGAAATAAAGTTAAATATAACATCAATCAATATGGAACACCAGTGAGGAAAAACAGGATATCTGATACTATTAAAATGAACTGTGTTTTGTTCATTCATTGTGTTTCATTTATGAGCTCATAAAATCTGCTTCAAGGTCCAGTAATGAAATGAGAAAGGAAGAAAATCTAGTAAAAGGCTGTGGTGTTTTCCGGTCTTTTCAGAATAAAACAAACATCCATCCTGAGTCCTTGGGTCACAGAAGAATGCTCGGAGGAGTGAAAAGTGATGGGCACATGTTGTTACCTCCTCAACACCCAGAGTTGTGTTTTGTTTCATTCACACATGTCTGAGTAAGTTTTATTATTAGTTTGTCTACATCTCCAAAGTCAAGTCAACACCTTTTACCTTTTGTGTAGTAGAAATGAGCAATTCCAGGGTTGAAATCAGCCAAATGATTGTAGTGAAGGTGTATGGAGTTTAAAAACACAGTGGAGCACTCCTGTATTAACACATAACACACAAGGTGGAACAGAGTGTTTTTCTGAGAGAAGAATTCTAATTATGCAGGGTTTTTGTGTGTTAAACATGTGTGAATGAAACAAAACACAACACAACTCCAGGTCTGTTTGTGATGAGGAAACAACATTATAACACACATCAGAAAATAGCGTAATATGGGCCCGTTAAAGATGTAAAATATCAAATATAGAAGTGGAGGGGGAGTTGAAAGTAAAGCAAACCAACAAATCATAATCATCTTATTTTCGTCTGTAGTCGACTAGTCAAATGGATTGTTTTTTTTAGTATATACACACTATTTTAACCAAAAATGTTGTTGAAATGTTGAAAGAGAACAACCCAGATGCATATACAACATTAAGTGGACACATGTTACAGAGTTTGGCTTTAAAATCTTCTAGACCCAATATCTGACTCTAATTACTACAATTACTACAGCAGCACAAGGACTTACACAGGGACTGTTTTCTCCAGAGACATGCCCCTGGCTCCTGCTCCGTGTTGAGGGTGACACCGGACGCTCTCTCCCCTCTCTGGGCCAAAAAGAGCGTGACTTAACATCCAGCTCTTATACTCAAAGACATCCTCCTCTCTATTACCTGCTGATGGAAAGGTCAAGCCTCGTGAATAGCAAAGGTTGGAGCTGCTGATAGTGTAAAAGCACCTTCTGGAGCCTTCTTCCTTTCCTCTCTCCTTGTCTTCTTGTTTCCTAGACTCCTAGCCTTGTCAGCACTCTCACCTCCCCAGCCTCCCTTTGCTCCTCTTAATCTTAAAGAAAAAAGGTGTGAAGGAAAATAGGACTGACGCGGCTCTGTCAAAATCACACAGGAGGAGACAGATGCCACGGCTCTATCAGCTTTGAGTGGCAGAGGAGGACAAAGGAGAAATTATTACACATTCTGAGAGCATTAGCATGACTATAGATGCCTTAAAATGCACAAGAGACAGTGAGCGAATGGACAGTCTATGTTATAGCTGGTGAATATATTAAACAAACTTGTCAAGAATTTCCAAGATTATCTTAAAGGAATGTCATAAATAAATACAATGTATGGCTATAATGTCTGCAAATTTGGGTGGTCTCCTCTAGTTTCCCCCATCGACCTAAAACACACCTTGTTCTTCAGTCGTCAGTAAGCCAAGCAGTACACTTGTTAGGCTGCAGAACATGTCAGGCCCAGCATTCTCACCTCAAACAATTTGCTGAATGTCTCTCCCACTCTTCTCACCCATTTTACACATAACGCTAAATCAGTTTTTTCATGGAATAAAGTAATATTTGTACAGATATTGTAAAAACAGCTCAGTGTTTGTCCACTGATCAAAGGACGGCAGTTCAAATCCCACCCTCAACATCATTGGTACAGCGGTCAGATCCACTGACCCATTGGTTGGCAGTGCATTTCCAGCTACCACACACTGTGTCCTTGGGCAAGACACTTAACCCTCTTTATCCCCAGTGTCTGTGTACACTGGTGTATATGTGTGGGAATAGGTGAGTGGTTCCTTGATGAAAAGCGCTATATAAAAATGTGACCATTTATCATGTTAGGTAGCATTACCGTGAATAGTATGCATTAGGAAAAGTGAGGAATAACTTTGGACAGCTGCCGACTGTTTATAATATAATGAACTGTTTTTAGGACAATAAAAATCAGGTACAGCACCTTTAATCTATCCTTTCCAATAAAAACCTAGAGGGTGAAAAACGCAAATTCACTTCCAGATACTAACTAGATCCAACCCTCACTCACTCTTTACATTAGGGCGACTAGACTGTGCTGTTGCTATTCATGTTCTTGACCTTTCCATCTGCCGCTAATAGAGCTGAGAGTGTCTTTGACTATAGGGGCTGGATGTTAAGTCACGCTCCTTTTGGCCTGAGGAGGGGTGAGCCAGCACCCGGTGTCACCCCCCTAACACGGGACGGGGCGAGGGGCTCCGGGGCGAGGGAGATGGATGGACCAGCAGCAGCCAGTGTCAGGGGTGAGGGGCGTACGGAGTAGTGACATCAGGAGAGGGTGGGGGTTCTCCAGAGGTTATACTGCGTGTCTGTGTGTGCGCTATATAGGATAGGGGAGGGATATTGGTCTGGTAGTGTGGGTCATTCCAGAGAAAACATAAAACATAATCATCCATTAAAATGCAGCTTCACACTCTCCATCACAGAGCAGTGCCATAAACGCATGTGTGTTTGGAGCTATACATTGCATTGTGAAAGATATAGGGCTGAAAATGCCTAGAGAAAGACAGTGGTTTGTGGTGATGCGCTACACAGGTCATGAGGATTTTTATTCATGTGGCGTATATCAGAATTTTATTTGGACATTGGTGTGTGATAGTAAAAATATTCATTGTATAGTAAATAATACAGTATAATAATGTTTGTGAAGGCTCAGATGATACGTCAGTGTGATGTGTCAGGACTTGATATATGTCACGTACTGAATAAAAAATGGACAGGAGTTTTAAAATGACAACTATATTTGGACATTTGTGATTGGCTCCGTTTGCTGCCAGGACATTTAAAGAGAGTCTAATGTATTTTATGTATTTCAGATGTTTATGCTAGCACTTGTTGTATTTTATGTGTTGAAATATATGACCATTCTAAAGGTCAGTGTTAGCATAGCCGTAAACAAACAAATAAAAGGCTTCATATGGGAGAATTGTAGATGTTACAGTGTACAGCCCAATGTATTATTAAAAGTTTGCATTTATTTTTAATAGTAAGGCTCAATCATCGGAAATATAATGCACATGGTGAGTTTACAGTACACTTTTCTTGCTGTTTCAAGACATTAATTTTCTGGAAAACTAGAAGTAAATGAGTACATTTTAGCTATTTACAAACAGGTGATCTCTGCTCTGTACAGTGCATACATGTCAGTAAAGTCTGCTCTACTGTATGTTGCATTTGAACACAAGAAAGAGCTAGTCCATGTACCATGGGGGGAAGGGGGGATGACTACTTATCAGCACAGCGGATATCAATTCAAAGCTATCGGAGAAATAATATAAGTTCTTCACACTCGCTCCAACAAACACGCACATATTTTCACCACATATGCATGATCAAATGTGCACCTTAAATATCAAAGGAAAAGTGAAACAAAAGCAGTGCACCCCGCTGACAGAAGACCGCACACGAGCTCCTGCTCTGGACAGTCAAACCCACCCTCACTTTGCACTAGGCCCTGGAAGGATCACCTCCAGATGAGAAAAGTGACCACGACTGTGTACAAACTGCATCTGAGCAGTAGACCTACAAAGGCTGGACCTAAAAAATGTCTTTCTGTAATAATTTATGAATATACTTTTATCATTGCTATTTAATCCAATTTAATCAAAAATCAGTAAAATGTCCTCCTCCAAAGCCTCCAAATCACATGTCAAAGGATTGGTGGTGGACCTCTTGATAAAAAAGGTGATAATTGACAATTAGAAATGACAAAATTCTCGATTAGCTTCTCAGCCCTACTGTTACATACTAACTCTATGGGCAATTTGGAGTTGCTTATTCACTTCAACATCTTTAGCCGAGAGAGGAAGCCAGTGTGACCAAAGACAATTCATTATAAAACAAATGAGGTCATACATTCGCTACAGAAAAGCCATTGTTGGTGGAACAATCACTATAACTATGACAGAGAATGTCCAGATTATCAACCTGAGTAATGTCCGACGCAATAACTTGTCATTTTTTGGAAGCTTTAAGTGCATCGTCAGCAGTTTCACTCTCACTTTCATCAAATAATCTGAGACGTTTTTATCTTCCTGCCTGCAAAAGATATTCAAGCAATGCAGATGTACCCGGGTGAATTTGGCACAATAGGCACAAAACGATAGCTGTAACTGGTCTTAATTTGCATATTCTCTTCTCTATATCAATAAATACAAATGTAAGGTTTCCAGGTCTGAGCTTGTACTAACAGAATAACAAAGCAGAACCTAAAGATATAGCCCATTTAATATTATTATAGGGATGAAAACCATTACGTCAATTATGTTTTACAGCAACATTAATCACGCACAGTTCACAATAGCGCTCTTTATAAACCTCCTTATGTTTTTGGTAATTACGTTTGGTTTTATTACAGACTTAAATTTTAAACGTCCTTCTATCTGGATATCATTGTTTTCGCATTACAACATATTCTTTTGTAAACACCAAGAACGCAAACAACTCCTCTTTATCTTGGCACCGGTATGACTTTAAAATGCCAATCAAGCAGTCCAAAAAGCCTAACTGTTGACACCATAATAAAGTCTATAACTAGCTCCAGCCCTGAAGATCAGAATGGCTGGCAGTGTGCGAAAATGTTTGTCATCTTAAAACTATTCGCCCTCCGCTTAGCCAAGAAAACAACATTCAATGCGTTAACAATGTGCAGTGGAGGGGAGGAGCAGGGGGAAGATGCAAGGATAAAAGGCACGGGAGATGAGAGAGAGAGGATTGTAGAGACCAAGCTGTTATTTAAACCAGGCGGGCGCACAAAAACATCACACTAAATAACTCAGCTGTTTAGTCTCCACCTCAGAAGGTTGGGAGGAGGAGAGGAGAGGAGAGGGGGAGGAGGAGAGAGATAAAACACTTAAGACGTGGTGAGAGCTAGCGGGAGTATCCAGGACCAATCCAAAGACTAATGAATAGTAAAGTGCAGCAGTCAAGTAGCAAGCTAACAATGTCAAATGTGTCAGTGGATGAGGAGGTTTCTGTAAAACTATTAAAGGGTCCATATTATACTATTTTCTGATTATATAATGTTGTTTCCTCATTAAAACATACCTGGAGTTATGTTTTGTTTCATTCACACACAAACCCTGCATATTTAGACTTTTTATAGTTTTTCTCTCAAATGGAAAATACTCCATTCCACCTTGTGATTCACTGTGTTTTTTAAATCCCATACACAAACTACTGCTTCATGACATCACAAGGTGGGACAGAGCATACTGAGTGTAGACAGACTTATAATGCAGAGTTACTCAAATATATGTGAATTAAACAAAAAAAATGGCTCAAACTGAGGTAATACTCACATCAACTGAAAATGTTGCTGATGCTGATTTGACTTGAAGAAGGTAATGCCCCTTCCGCTTAGCAACGCTGTCAATCAAACCTGTTGCCAGCGCTAGTGGGAGCAACATCGGGGAAAGAGGGCAGCTGATTGGTCTGTTAATACTGTTCATATCTTGATTTAGCGACAAAATTGAGAAATTAAAGCCCCAGGATCATGTAGACTGGGTGAATACGAACATTTTAAGACTATAATGACAAGCCTGACAGAAAGTTACAGAGATGACATTTTTGGTGAATTGGAGCTGAATCAGGCCCATGTTCACTTCCTATTTGAAATGTGGCGACTAGCAGTTTAGCTATGTCCATGCAGTCTATGATTCTGACACAATTTGACTGCCAAAATCACTATTATGTTGTTATCTATTGTTTTTCTCACAACATGCACCCCCGTGTTAAACCATGGCACAGCTCTGTTGTCCAGCCCTTGTTTAGTTTGCTCATACGCGCTCATGTAAATCCCACACACGTGTCACACAGAGTTGTACTGCAGTGGTGCCTGTTCAGCAGAAAGACTGGCACACCGTGAGGGCACCTCCAACTGACGACAGGAAAATAGTGCTAATGCAGCAAGGAAGCTGTTCTGTCCCAATTAAGCTAATAAAACATGCGCTCCCTCCTGCCTGCAACTGCCTAATAAGCCATAAACACAGCTGAACATTTATAATTCGAGCAATTCCATAAAAAAGCTCTCTACATGTGCCGGGCCAACGAGAGGTGTGCCCCAGCCTGCTACACAGAGAAATCAGTTTTCTACTAAAAGAAATATTTAGTAGCTTTCTGAATTAATGTGTGAGTGGAGAAGAGGAGGAGAGGAGGAGGGGCTGGAGACCAAAGAGGAGCACAGATCCATGGCTTCCCTCTGTGTTTATAGTCAGGAGATTAGGAGAAAGTTTGGAGGGAGGTTGGAGTCCCTGCCGAGAGGAGATGTTCAGGGACCTAGAGTGAAAACGAAAACCTAAAGCTCACATTTCAGGAAAAACATGCTGTAAGTAGAGCAAATGGAAGAAATGGGTCACAGGTGGAGAGGGTCAGGGGAATTTGGATTTTTTTTAAAGAGGCCCCATATTATGATATTTGTTATAAAGTTGTTTCCTGACCTCAAACATACCTGGAGTTATGTTTTGTTTCATTCGCACATGTTTAACACAAAAACCCTGCATATTTAGGAGTTTTTCCCTCAAAAAGAAAACACTTTGTTCCACCTTGTGATGTCATGTGGTAATACAAAACTCCATACACCTTCACCAGAATCATTTGGATATTTTCAGCCCTGAAATTGCCAGTCTGTACTGAACAAAAGGTAAAAGGAGCTGTTAACTTGAAAGCTACGACCCCATGACATCACAAGGTAGAACAGAACATTTTGATCTTGGGAGATGTAGACAGACTATTAATAAAGTATGACTCAAACATGTGCGAATGAAACAAAACACAACTCCAGATATGTTTTGATGAGTCACAAGTGTTGATTTTGTGTAATATAGTACCTATAAACAAGGCAAAATCAAATCAAATAAAAACTTTGAACTAATTATGGTTGTGCTTCACGGCTTTGCAATGAGTAAAATTGTTACCATGCTTGAAAACATGAACCTCGTATTTAGTAAGATATCTCTGTGATCCAAAACTCTTTTTGTGTGCGTGAGGATTCGGAAAACCACCATTGTGCAATAAGATGCTTACTGGCAAATGACTGAGCCAATAAAAATAATGTGTCTCTAGTAAACGTCTAAACTGTCCAGTGTTGTTCTGATTCCAGATAATTTAACAACTTGCATTCATCTAGATAAAATGTTTAAGAGCCCAGTATCCAGACTCATCAAAGTGGTGTATTCTAATAGGGCTGGGCTGTTTTGTGAATCCGCTTCCTGGACCCTGGTACTTTGGCCTTTTTTTCCTCCTCTGAGAGCACAGTCGTAAACGCAGTGTGAGAGCGCCGTAAAACACTTCTTAAAAACACATTTGCAGTTTACTGACTCAACACAGGAGCCCTGGCCTGGAGCACAAGGAAAGTTGGAGACAAGAAGAGAATAGGATTGGACAAATGAGCAGATTTCAGGTTTTATTATGTTCCGTAGGTTACAAATACGCTACAACTTAGAGGTAATTCAGTTTATGGCTGCCTGAGGTTATGCTATTGTGTACTGCTATTGTTTCCAAATATAATATGCATAAATATATTCACGTTGGAAGAGTTGAGACTCCCCGTTGTGACAGTTTTGGCTTGGACCATTTTAGACTCTGGCCACAAGAATGCATTTTAATTTTAACACAGCAATGTAGAGTTTCACAGAAAATTAGTTTACTTCTTTGTTTGAGAGAAGTGGGCCAGGCTAGTGCTTACAATGAATGGGCCAAGTGTATAAATCTTGAATTAGTTGTAATGCATTGCCTCATTTTAAAATATGATGCAAATCTTCAGCATATTTTCAGTTCTATTAACCATGATTGCTTTAGTAGAAAATTTAAATGTAACTTCATAACAGTGGGTCCTATATTTATGCTAATAGAGAATAATTCAGTTAAAGAGTCCATGTTGTTTTCCTCATCAAAAACATACGCAGAGTTGTGTTTTATTCTTGTTTCATTCACACGTTTAACACACAAACCCTGAATATTTAAGACGAGTCCCCCTCTGTGGCATCACAAGGTGGAACAGAGCATTTTGAGCTTTGGAGATGTAGATAAACTAATAAACCAGAACAACTCAAACGTGTGAATGAAACAAAAACAATTCCAGGTATGTTTTTCAGGAGGTAACAGTATTCTAACATGGCTTAAAGCTCACAAGAGTCATTTTTGCATAATTTAGGACCATTAAACTATGCTACACAGCAGGCTGATTAGGCACACTAAAATGCTATTCCTGTTTCTTGAAATTTAAATGATAAAACAGACAATTTAGAAATACTTTATTATTATTTCATTTTAATAACTCAATCTTATATAACTGATAACCTTATGTCCTTTCAGTCATCACATCATTGCACTGCCTTTCTTGTCTCTTGTATACATCTGTGATTTTATATTTTATTACTTGTTTTTCTATTTTATTTTGACTTATACATATACATTTATTTATATAATTATGTCTTATTTGACACCTGTCTCTTGCTATCGTTTAGAATTTATTATTACCATTTATTTTTCACTCTTTGTTATTATATTATATTGTGATGTGTGAGCTACTGAGTCCAAATAATTTCCCTTGAGGATCAATAAAGTTTGTCTAAGTCTAATTCTACGTCTATTTCACATAGCCCTACAACACTACACAGCTGTATATTCTACCAATGCAATATCTTAATAAACAATTCATAGCACGAATAAGCCCACTGCAAACAATTACTGCATTTTCCTGGGCTAAACTGAGCAAAGACCACTTTACCTCCAAGTCAGTAAATTCCGTTGACTATCTGATGCAATGTCCATGTGCATGTTTCTAGGTGCTTTAAGGCCTTGGTAAAAGAAATGCTGTTTTTTCCTGTGTAATATTTTCGCCTCATGTCTGTTTGCAGCCACAGAGCCGGAGTTTCACTGTGGGCTTCATTAAATTTTCATTCAACTCTGTGAGATTACAACCTCCAGTGTGGGGCTGCAGTCTCTCCTAGTGAACAGTGAAGGGGAATGGGGCTATTAGCAGCAGTTATGGGGTACTATAGTGAATGTATGAGTAAACAGGCTCAGAGTTGATTAAGTATAGAGGTAATATTGTAATTATTGAATACTATTTCGGTTGGGAAAAAATATTGCCCTGTACATGAGGCAATGCTTGTTTGAAATGGTGATTCCAAGTTGCTTACTGCATTACACCGCAATGTAGTTTGCGTAGTTGTTTCAATAGGCATGAGACAATTCAACAATATTGTAACTTCATGGACAGTTACAGGTCACATCTGTGGAGAGGTGACCCAGTTCACAATAAGAATGCTTTTCATGTTTTCAATGTTTTTCAAGATATGTTTGAGCGAAGAAAACATGATAATGAAATACATTCTAGATAGATTTGTTTAATGCTATACTGTGGAACAACTTTGGTGTGCCCTACTCTAGAAAAGTAGAAAACAACATCGGCGTGATAGCCATTAATCAACCAGAGCCAAAACCAGAACAGATCCACACTCCTCATGTCAAATGCATCAAAATATCTGATGCTATGGACTATTTAAAAGTCCTGAGCTTGGATAAACATAGAAAGATGATTTGGGAAGGGCATCTGGTATAAAACCAAAAGTGCACACTTTAGGGGAGTGACGTAGTGTGTAGTTATGAAAAGTAATGTCTTAGTTTTAGTTTTTCAGATAATGGAAATATAATGCTCCAAATTCTCATGGGCAGAGTTGCAAAAATACTGAAGCATCAAAATATGAATTCTACTATCTTAAAGGTGCACTATGTAACTTTTTGGTCGGGGATCCGTCACCTGCTTGTTTCTATGGGTATGTTTCTGCTCTGCCTTAAATGTTCCACAGTATTACATTCTCTACCTTACATTTATTCAGTTACAAGTGGATTTACTCCTCAAAAATACCAAGAAAAACAGGCATTCTGACTGTGAGCAGGGTCGCCTCTCCACAGAACTAACCTGTAACTTGGTCTGGTTTGGACTCTGTGAAGGTAAAACGGTTAAATATCATATTGTGAAACATTCCAGACAAAGCAATAACATCATAACAACTCCATGGAGAAAAGCATTTGACGGACTCTCGATCAGAAAAGTTACAAAAAGTGTAAACAAAAGTGAAAATACAAACAGAATTAAAAACTGCCGGACAGCCCTAGTTTATGGAAACAGGTTGGTGGTATTTAACTGTATTGAGCCGAGAGCTACAGTGGAATGTGTGTTTGTCTTTCCGGGTATTGTGAGACAGAGATTGATACCGCCTCTCTGTTACTGACGGACGATTGTCGAAGCTTCCTGAAGTAATTATAAAAAGCAACAACAGTAACGCACACCACGCCTGTCTGCAGAGCCGCGGGCAACCAGTTCACTACAAGTGTCTCTACCTGCACCACAGAAATCAGGTTAGAGGATGTAAAGACAGCACAAGCTCGGGATTCTCTATTTTTTAACCTTTGGACGTGGTGGTGGTGGTAATGAGGTTGTAGGTTTCTTTGTGGTGTGTTTTTTGTTGTATTGGAGCTGATATGGGGAAGTTCAACTGAATGTGGATGAAGAAGTGATAAGTAACTAGAGCTAAAACACTCCAGAGTGGCTTTTTTGCAAGAATAATTCCGAGTGAATGTCTCATGTGGTGTTAAAAAAAGAAGACTCATTTGCTATTATCTGAAATATGCCTAGATGCTAGTTTATAGTTGCTAGACCGCTGTTGCAGATTTACATGACTGCTATACTAGTTTATTTTATTATTACTTTCAATTAATAGTAATATACTTTTACAGCACATCTTATAAATTATGCAAATGCTCAAGAAATATATATATATTATATAATAATATTCCTACCCACACACACTCTAAGCACAATAGGAGCAAACTCCAATGCCTTTCCCAAGGACACTTTACAAACTCAAACCTATAGCTAATGCAGTGGGAGGACTCGATATAACATAAAGAAGGTAGCACAGGCCATACTGGAATCCAATACACAGCCTAGCAACTAATGTCTGCAATTAACTCCACCACCAGCACAAGCAAAACGAACAGCAGCCATTTTTGATTATGCATTTTGGATTGGATTCAATGTCAGATGTTGTACGCATGAACCAAACAATATCTGAACAAAGCAAGACGCTCCATAATGAGTAGGTCAACACATTAGTGCAAACTGGCCTCCTATTGTCTTGCTGCGGAAATGTTAAATTGGCACATACAGTGTAGGCCTAGACATTTGGCTATCAATCACACGGTGTATTGTAGTGGCCCGCTGTTGTACCAGATGAGAGGTATTCAGGGAATGGTCCACCGGACAGGAAGTGGCAATGATGGACTTCCTGTTGGGATGGAAATCTCATCTGCAGAGCGAGCTGCCAGGGTGTAGCTGCTCACAAACACATGCACACAACAAGGGCCAGCACAATTAAAGGGGAGGACACGGCGCCGCACCCAGACTCTATTTACAGTGTGGTGTCACCTGAAGCGGGAAACGCGGCCACTTTGTTCTCAGCTCAAAGACTCTTAAAGGGGACTGTGTCATTTTACGTAAACAAAACACAAGCCTATACACCTCACTATGCTGTATGCACATTTGTATTAGGATTAGTTTACATTACAACTAGCAGGATAAACAATATATTTTCGTGCAGACCAAAGTTAAATAATTGTATAATGTATCTTATAGTAATGTATAAGAATAAAAGGATTTTGCTCATAAGACGGTACCAATTAGATATGGACTCTAGAAGCAGAACCACAACAGCCATGATTGAGATCAATTGACGGAATCTATCATCCAAATTGGGAAGCTGTTGTCCAGAGCATGGAGATGTCAATGTGAAATGGTAGATTTTCTTTTGTATACATATTTGCATAAACATAATCATTTTCTAAAATTATGTTTTTAATTTCCTATTGTTGAGTATTCCCTGTAGAATTTTAGGTATAACTATTAGTGTAATCAGATTTATATATCTTCACCATATTAAAGCAATTCATCACCATTTCCTATGATTGAAAGTATTCCAAAGTTACATTCATTCATTACATTTCTAATCATATGTGAGGTTTGCTGTTAAGCCTTGTGTCTGGGCTGTCCGTGTGTTCCCAGTTTGGAATAGAAATCCCTGCATGTTATTATGCAACGTAAATGGAATATGGCAAATGTTTTATTAACCCATTTCAGCAGAATGAAAACACAGCTTAAACAAACATTTGGTCCACGAGGACAAGCTGCGCAAAGACCAAAATTAGCATGAAATAAAACAAACAAATAAACTCCTCTATGGCGTCCTCTGTTGCAGTAAACAAAGTGATTTAAATGGTAAATAAAGGCACAGCAGCCTCTCCTGAGACTTCACCTTAACCCTGAAGAATGTTGCATAACAGCGACTAACTCTGCAGATAAAACAGGTCTGTTAACGCTCCACCTCCTCCTCTGTGTGACAGTCTAACACAGGCATCCTCTGCACTGACTTTACATGGACTAATTACCGGCTGGCACCACAGAGGCAGATGGTACTGAGGCAGAGCACACAGCCACATACACATGACGAAGAGCACAATAATGTGTCACTAATTAAGCTTTGCATTAGAGAGAAATTACAAGAGCCTGATTTGCAATCCTTAAAATTGATGTGCGACTTTTGGTTGCTCCTCCTATGTAATTTAAATATTTAAAGATAATATTATGTTATGGCACTGTCTATTAGCCAACAGTCAATTGTGACAGAGTTGTTATTACTACCAACTACAATCTCAAGGCAACACACATCTATAGTAAAATAGTTATCTAATCTAATACCTCAAATGAATATTTTTATGTACCTTTATGTGTACCTCTAACATGCCATTCCTGTTATGTAAACTACTGGGAATACAAATTGAGCTCTACAAATATATTTGCTATGCTTTAATGATGTCGAAGAAAGTGTTCACCCTGCAACTGGCAATTGACCAGGCCACTTTCTGCCCATAGTTGCTCTATGCTCCAGTCACCTTTGACCCCGACACAAAGAATAATAAATACATACAAAACAATAGGTTACGTGAGTGCAGTATACCTTGGTTAAAAGTGATTCAAGCTAAAATAAGAGTCTCCCTTGACCTGTTCCCCAGCAGACCTAAACACTGAAATCCTACGGTGTGGTCTATGTTTCCCTTCAGTGTAACCTCTACTGTACTCTCTATCACCTCTGCCCCTCTCTTCCCCCTCGACTCTTTATTCAATGCATCTTTTTCAACTCCACCTCACCCCCAACAACTACCACACTGCACCCCCCACCTCCCTCGCTCTGCGCCTGCCACCGATCTCGTTAGCCGGGTATAAATCTCCAGAAGTAACCCAGTAATTTAACCAATTAGCATCTCAGATATGTGGGTGGCACCTAAATTACGACAGTGCAGAATAGTGATGCATGTAGCCCGGGCTGGTGAATTTACAACCTCTCGTTACATATTCAAGTCGCATAAATCAAGCGCTCCCCACTGACACAAGGCCTTATGGGTAGGCACGGGCCGAGGTGTGAGGAACAGTCTCGGAGACCTGAGTTAGTTAATCATGTGGAAATAAGCTGCATAACCCAGATACACACAAACAGGTTTAGGTGTCAAAATATTCAGAAACTGCATTTGATTAAATTACATTTGTCAAAACATTAGTGAAGGACACAGTGCATTCAGCAGCCATCTTAACACTTCCCAGACACATTCCCAGACATTTTATTTATATATTTTCTCTATGTGTGAAATGAAAAGATGCCATCAAACCACATTGTGTTTTTGTTGTAGTAATACCTTGCAAAGATAGTGGCTAAATGTAGAGCGCCTAGCTTTTTATTAGCTCAACTGAACTTTGTTTCATTCCTAAATAGTAAAACTATATAAGACTACAGTTGCATTATGCTAAATAAAGCTATAAACTAGACCTACCTGATACCTAGATAGAAAGATTTACAAAGCGTTCTGTAATAAATGCAGAAATTGCTGACATGCACAGCTGAATGGTTTATGGCCTATAGAGACGATTCTGAATTTCCTCTATGAACTATACTATACTTCAGTTATTACTTTCCTTGTTTTTTTATTTCCTCATTGACACTATAAAAATGAAAGAACAATAAATGACATCACAATGCAATATTGTGTATGAGGAAATAATATTCAAACTACTTTATGCCACTGACAAAATAACCCTAAAGCAGTTCCAGTAAACGGTTTTAATATTGAATACTGTTTAAAAATTAGCTGAAATAAATGGCTGAATGAAACACAAGGTTAGTTGGTATAACGTATTTTATGCCATGGTTAGTGAGAATTCTCATGCTAACTGGCGTGCATTATTTTTAACACCAGCTCTAACTCTTTAAAGTGTTAAAACACACTGCTTCAAGTTGTTTAACCTTTACATTAAAGATAACTTATTCAAGTTCAAGATCCAGTTTTATTGTACTACAACTACAACATTAAAACCCCACTAAATAGTAAAATAGTATCTGATATTCAATAAATTGATATAGTAATTATAGTGGCAAGACTGGAAAAAGGCATGATTTTGCTTATAAATCTTAACAATGAAAACCATGCAGAGGAATGGTCAATTGTCCTCAGTAGATCAAATGTCCTTGTAGTTTTGGAAGGTCTCCACACTGGTCCAAAGACACACGTTGTAAAAATAAGTTACATAATTGAACAAACAACAGCGTTACAAAATTACCCAACAATGACTCTGGCTGTAACCGCCTCGTCCCCACCTTCCTTCTTCCCTTTAACTAAACAGGAGCTAATTGAGTGTTTCCGCGTGTTGATGGGGAAGACAAAGCGCGTGTGTGAGGGATTGTGTTGCCGAGCGGTGCTTAGTGCTGCGAGTGAGTGATAGCTGTAGTAAAAACGCCGTAAACAGGCTGACTGATGGCGGCTGTCGTCGGGGGCAATTGAGCGTATGACATCAGGCGAGACACATCAGTGGCGTCACGGCAACGGCACAGCGGTAAAGACAGCATGGACACACAGCACGGAGCGCACACACACACACAGATGATGAGAGAGCAAATAGGAGTTTAATCTGCAGCTATAAGAGCTTTGTAAAGCATTTCATAAAGCATCAATGAAATGTGTGTTTGCGAAATATTCTCATAGGAAGAATAGAGATAATGGGAGGACAATGACAATAGAATGGGGCGCTGCGGAGCTGGCTGTCATTTTGGGGCCTTTGAGATGGAATAATATAACAGAAATATACTAGACACACTGATACCAACACTAATATTAGGCCTGCTGCAGAAAAATGTACTGGACGAACAGGCTATTTGTTGACCACTGTCTCTTGTGTACGTTTCTGTGTCCACCTGGTCTGAGACGCCATTGGTTTGTCTGGAATGTTCCACAGTATAGCATTACACTCGTATCTTGATGGAGACAAGCCGGTGACACCACAAGACCAAGTTACAGGTCATAATTATGGAGAAGTGCACCCATCTGTATTAAATATTATTGACCTACAGAATGTTGTAATGTCATCTGAAACCCAGCAGCTGGATGGAGGTATCTTATATCAGCAGATATTCAAAGCTCAAGTACACTTATCAGAACTGAAAAAGATAGGTACTACACTAACGATACACAAATTTCAAATACTAGCTCATTATAACTTTTAGCGATGTCCTTTTAGCTGAGCATTTTTTAGAAATATAATTACATTTAGTTTTCTGCCCCATCATTCTTTGCTTTTCAGACCTCCTTAATTGAAGTCTCTACCCAGTACCACACCTGTGCATTAACTTCTGGCGCTTGAGGGCATCCCCAGCTTCAATCGATAGCAAAGCTGGCCCTGTAGTCCACCTCTGTGTGAGAACAGGGTCTGTCTGTGCGGGGGAGGGAGGTCCATGGTAATCTAAAACAGAGGTGTCCTGAGAGCAGAGGATTTGGGTGTAGTTAGAGAGGTCAAAGGGCACCGCTCTGCTCCCTGGAGGCAAACAACAAACACTGCAGCTCCCAAAGGAGAGACAGAGCATCATTATAAACACACACACACCCACCATAGTCCATAAGGCACAATCATTAAAACATGTAGCCTTATAATGAGGTGGGCACCTTTACCCTGCTAAAACTATAGTCTCCAAGTCCCATCTATGACGCACATCTGCCACTAGGGACACTCACGCTGAGGGAGGCGTAATTAGGGACATAGGACAGAGGCGGCACCAGAGTAAAAATATATAGTCCACAATTATTGATTGTGATTTATACAATGTTCTGTCTAGTCTCTGTCTCACACCAAGAAACAAAGTAGGGATGTCAACATTATTTGGTCACAATCAGGTCACAACATAATCGTAATGAGTAACTAAAAATAACTGTGTAATTTTAGAAGCAAAAATATGTCATTAATTAATAAATATACCCTCCAAAAAGTGTTAAGTTCTGTTTTATCTGTCTATTTAACACATGAACTTTACTTTATGTAACTGTATAAAGTTTGATTTCATAAAACTAACTACTCACATAATAGCAATTGCATTCAGTCCACTGTGTGAATGTGAGTGAGTTAAGGATAACACTAAAATCGGATACTATGTCACTGTTTGCATAATATATTGTATTCTATAGTATATATTAATTCCAAATATATAGTTATTTGTGTGTGATTTCAGATGGGTTTGAGATTACCTTCCTTATTGGGATGGCCCAATGTATCGTTTGGCCAATATATCGGGCCGATATTTGCACTTTTTGGTGTATCTGCTATCGACCTTAAATCTTCATCAGATATTTTGTTTTGGCCGACCAGCCTAAGGAATTTATTTGAACACTTGATTGTGAAGACTACACGGCTTTATTATAAGTTTATGGTAAAAAAGGGCTGTGGGTGAGTTTGCAGTAAATTTAAATTAAACAATTACACACAAACACACAATCTGGGAAAAAAAAAAAAATCAAAATCTGCCCTATGTATCACTGGCAGAGCTTATAGGCCATCAGTTTCTCTGGATGTCAGTCGATCTCTATTCTTGACGTAATGTTGTTTATCCAAGATTGGGTTTGACAGAAAAAGTGGACTGGCAGAATTACACGCCTATTTTCTTTAGAAGTCACATTTACAACAAGAAATATGCATAATTTATTCCCCAAGACAATTCAGCAGAGACCACCTCTAAGCCTCCTTGTCGGTTTTGGGCATTGGCGAAAATCAGAAGGAAGCCTGTTTCTCCAAAAAATATTGTATGAAAATTCGAACGTTGAGTTTATGAAATTTTCATACTCCTACAAGTGCAATTTATTCCAAAGTAATTTAAGTGTATGTAAAGATAAATATTGTGTAGTTGACTAAAGACTGCACTATCATCTCAAACACAGAACAAAGGCTTCATTACATTAATAGCACAGTTAATTGTTTTATGCATATGTGCTTGTAGAGAGGTCATTTGCCCCTCAGCTTCAGCGCTCGTCTTCTGTCGGAACAAGCTACAAAACAAAGTTGGCGTCACCTCTTGGCCCTTGGGTGCTCTGCTCATGAAAGCGTGCATCGCTAACACTGAGAAGCACTGGTTCTGTTTATGCAAGAGCCACAGGTCAACGCGCAGAGATGCAGATTTCTGTTTCATTTGGCATAAGCAGCAGATGATAGCAGCAGGTTAGACGCGGACCAGCAGACACCTACGCGCTGCCCCAAGTTCAAGTGTTTGTGTGTTTCTTTTCGGTGAGAAGGAGAGGGGAGGGGGGATCAGCATTTAACCTCTGCAGGTCACGCCAAAAAAATCCCTCTGATCAATACGGCCAAGAAATGCAGGCACCCACACAGTGTTAGCCGGAACACAAATAAACACACACACACACACACACACACAACTTTAGCGCTAATGGGCACACTAGGCACGCTAGGGAAGAGATGGCCTCAGCTGTGCACTCCTCTCCAGCGCCGCGCTAACTGACGGCTAATCGATTAGCGCTACGTGACCTCTGACCCCGCTAGCTTCCTGTCTGACAGATTACACCTCCGCAGGCTCTATAGGACTGCGCTCGCCGGATCTGTGCAAAAAGTACTCGAGTGCTAGTGCCTCTTTAGCGCCTTAGCAGAGGAAGAAAATAAGAGAGGAGTGAATGCGGTCAGTGTTACATCACGAAGGAAAACATATTTGTGTTTGCGAGGCTTTTATGTAATCGGTGTCCAGGGGTCGTCTTCTGCACTGGTGTGGGGAAGAAGGGCGAGAGATACGCAAGTCATGGTTTGAATAGCAAGACAATGCATTACTAAAGTGTTTTTTTTTTCTTTTTTCTTTTATGATTTGCCAACTATGCAGATGCACTAACAATGTTTTTAAATTCACATGAAAAGTTTTGTATCAGAATTGCTATGGATTCCCTACTGATTAAAGAAAACGTGTTGGACAGTTCAGTTATTCATGGGACTAAATTCAAAGACACACAAATTTATTAGGAAAATTGTTTTGTTTTTGTCTGTTTCATATGTCAGATCATCTTGGTCAACTCTGACTCAATGTGTCAGCAATGTGTTACTTTTTGGAGTGTTCTACCATGTTCTAATATTGTTCCCTCATCAAAAACATGCCTGAAGAGATTTTAGTCATCCATGCATGTTTGAATCATTTAGCAATCTCTTCCAGGCACTATTCAAATCTTCCTTACGGTAACAGGAGTGACTTACAGTGGAAAACAAACGGAAGGGAGGCAGAGCAAAAACGAAAGTGAAGATTATTACGCATTTTTATATGTTGTTTTTCGGCAGATACAGCATTTACAAAGCGGTAAAAAGTAACATGGTGGTGTAAATATGTTGTGTGTGTTTAATACCCTAGAGAAGTGCAATACCCCCTCTTTAAGTTATAGAGCAAATAGTATGGCTAAGATGTCCAATCATAATATGGAACTTTTAATACTAAATACTGGACTGCATGGTGTGCGCCTCATCATGTTGATTTGGGCCAGCCAATCCTTGTGTATGTGTGCGTATGTGTGCGTATGTGTGCATATGTGTGCGTATGTGTGCGTATGTAGATTTGTGTGGCTGTGCTGTGTGCTCAGGGCCAGATAACAATGCCCCTCTCCACGGGACACTAGCGCCGTCTTCCTGGTTCGCTCCAACACGGGAAGCACCACCCCGCTCCTCTCTCACACACGATATTTATACATGTCCCAGCCGAGGATACAAGAGCTCATTGTGAAAAGTGCACTAGTGTTTTAGGATACGTGATAGTGAGAGGAAGAGTACTTGGAGGTCTAATCACCATATGAAATGTAATGCTCAATTAAACAGAGAGGAGCTAGGCCCTGCTTAGCTCCCATCAAGACTTCCAACAGTAGCTAACCTGAAAAAAAAAAAAAAAAAAAATATGGAGATTGTTTTAAGATTTTAAGGTGAATACATTAATCCAGCTTTAGATCTGTAGCCTGTTTATTGCCTACTGTGTGTTCTGATGTAAGTGATAATGATTCTGAGAAAACAGAAAAGAATTCATGTAAAGTAATTTAGTCAACTCTGATCGATATCTGCCTCCACAAATAATCAGCTGATGCTCAGCCCTATTTTGCTCCAATATTATGTCTCGAGACTATAGGTTTTTGGAAATCTTTTGTCTTATATCCCTTTATGCCAGATGCCCTCCCTGTCGCACCATTCACTTAAGTATTTTTACGACTTCATTGTTAGCACATACAGTCTTTTTTTGCATTATGACTTTTCATGAATATAAATTTTTAACATATTTTTTCCTTTCCTCCATTTCTTCCATCTTCCTCTTAAACTAACCAACTTCTATATATCTCATAGTTGATCTTCCTCTTGACCTCCTTCTACATCCTGTTCGAATTGAGAATGATCTGGAACCAGACCATCGAGTGTGAAAATCCTCTGTTCAAACTTGAGACGATCCAGCCACAGCCGCTAATTTGTATCACGTGTCTCTCAAATACGAAAGACATCATCTTGTAACAATCAGAACAAAAATGTCGTCTTTTACCTGAGATAAACAATAGTTTGGTGCTTCGATTCTTAATTTGGAGAAAATCCACGCTGTTTCTCAGCCCTTTATTTTGTTTTTTTTCCCCTTTTTTTTACATGTAAGCAAGCAGCCATGTTTGTTTTTGATGCAAATGGAGCATGCGTTTCTGATTGGTTAATCCGCCTGTCAATCACGCCCTCTACAATCAGGAGACATGATGCGGCTCCAGATCCACTCATCTTTGCAAAGTTTTGTCAAAGTAACTACACGTCTAATTACACATGTTTAGAAGTACACTTATTAGAGTGACTTCACCAGCCCCTATAGTAAAGCATACTGTGGGACATTTTAGTGGACCTGCCCCCTCTGTTCCACACGCACAGGAGTTTGTTGCGCGTGCAGAGTCAGCCGTCCGTTAGATCAGACAAGGTTAGCATTTTTACTCCGACACGGCTATTAATAATGAAATGATGCATGGCTGGCACATTTACTGTACACTCCCCTCTTTTCCTCTCTCCTCCTTGCCCCGTCTCTTTCTCCTTCTCTCCTCTCTCCTAGCCCAAATTCCTTTTTACAGTTGTACAAACTTTTATACATTTAGGCAAACATCTCCAGACCGCTAGCTCACTTTGCGGCGATGAAAAAATCCCTCTTCGCGTCTGTTAGCGGGACTTTCCAGATAAACTAAACGTATTTGCCTTTTAATGACAGAGGCTTAAGATATTCACATGCACACGGGTCGTAGCCACCTAGCATGAATGAGCGTCTGTGCTGGGTTTTAATTGGAGGAGTGTGAGGCAGGTCTAATGGGGCTACAGTAATGGCCGTACAGTGAGAGAGGGCTCTGTGCTGGAGAAGGCCCACAGCCCACCGGGAAACACACACACACACACACACACACGCACACACACACTGCAAATACAGGCCTGTAGTCTGTACACTAAATGGTACAGGCGTTACGGTATGGGACAGGCCAATGTAAAGCACAGCAGATTATTATCATGATTTACTAAGTGTTTACAATGAAAAATTTGGTATAATTTGGTATTGTGTGTTGGTCAATCTGCTGCCTAAAAATGACACACAAAGCTTTATACTGACACTTTAATACAAAGAGATAGCTGCACAAAACATGACTACACTGCTCTCTTAAATGTTAGTAGTAAAAAAAGGGCTATGGGTGAGTTTATAGTAAATGTAAATGACATAATTTGAGGAAAATAATAAAAAATATGCCCAAAAATATCAGTTGCTCTGTATTCTACACCATCTGTATCAGCACCAGCCATGGAAAAAAAACAAAAAAAAAAAACATATCGGTCTATCTCTAATTCTAAATCTAACTAAAACACTGTCATGAATCCCCTTTTTTGTCATTTTATTTTAGAAATACATTTCCAATTCCTGAAATGATTGCTTTCTTACAGCTCAAGTCAACATATTGTCTCATCATTTCTACCAACACCGTATTAATCGATAAGTTTTATTTTAGATGTCTCGTTTTTGTATCTTTTACATTGGGAAGTTTAGAGCTTTACTACACAGGCATCAGGGTCAGCAGCACACATCGTCATTACACCCCATTACAACACCAGCACCCATGTACACATTCAAAGCAGTATTTTCTTATATCACTATTTTGCTCGGTGCCCATCACTCAGCCTCCTGTTGTGTCTATCTGTGGGTTAATTAGCTCGTCAGCTCATTATCCAGTCATTATTGATTCAGCATAAACTGGCATCTCCTCTTGAGCCTCACTGACGCACACTGTAGGATACTCTCTGTGATACTGTCAGCACTACAAATCTCCCCGGCCCCGACCTTTTCATCCTCCTTCAATTTATGCACATGTTCACCCTGCGCTAGTCCATTTTTTTACCCTTTGCCTCGGCTCTCACCGGACCGAAATGTAGCTGAGCACTGTAAAAATGAATACAGTCTTGAAATGTTTTAAATACTAAGGAAAAAGCTAGTTCCTTGACACTTAAGTAAAACGCACACTGGAGAGAAAGAAAAAAAAATAAAGAACGGAAAATGCATTGATGAGTAAGTAAGTAGTAAGTACATTGTGTAGAACTTTTCACAGATAAAACTCATACACAGATTTACACAGAGACATTTAAATAGTCCTATCAAAATGACAAAACAACATAGAAAATATATTATCTTTCAAATGGTGAAAAGTGCTCGCATTTATATTAGCTACACTGCAAAAAGTAAGTTAAAAATGGCTTGAATCTAGATTAAAAGCCCCAGTATGTAACTTTTTAGCCCAAAAACAGGGAACAGTGGACATTAACAAAAACTGACTGATTAACAAAATAAACACAAACAATAGCTCAACAAAAACTAACTCATGTACGCATTATGAATAAAGTTGGCCTTGGACACAGAAGTGGACCCTGATCTTTCCCTGCAGGCTCAGATCTGACAGCTGCACTCGACAGGTGTGTTTGGCACGTGAAGATTTGAATACAGATTTTCACAGATGTTTGGGGGCGGTTTAAAAGTGATACAAGGTCTAATCAGCAATAAATAAAAAAATCATCTGATAATTAAACAGACTGGACCTTGGCCTGAGTTCAGCTGCTGTTCACAAAAACACCTCATCACTTTCATGCTCTTCCAGGATTATTTTAGGAAATCTCAAGCAAATTTATTTTAGGTCTTGAATTGAACTAAGAGTTGTGTTCATAAAATTGTTCTGTTTTTTATTATCTGCATTAAAGATAGCATATTAATCAACAAATTAGTTCTTTCAAGAATTACTGAGGTTTGGGCCACTGTGGTACATTACATTAAAATATTCTTGATAATGAAATGGACTTGGTATAGCTTTATAAAATAAGTCAAAACTATGTAGATCATTTGTTTGGATGTTGATGCTAATTGTACATAATCATAAATTGCACATTACGTCTGCTCACAAACCTGCTCATTTTGATGTACCAAAGCATAAATCCACTCACATAATATAAAAGTATTTCTAAGTGTTGACAATGCGCCTGCTCTTAAAGTAAACGACGCACCATAACGGTGTGAACAGGAGCAGATGGGGCCGTCCTGAGCGCGTCTGAGCTTTTAGGGAAACATGATCCTGCCCGAGGGGAGGGCATCTGAGCGTGTGTGGGACAGGGGTGAGAGAGAGACATGGAGCGAGAGAGAGAGAGAGAGAGAAAGAGTGAGTGGGAGAGAGAGAAAGGGAGAGGTGAAGGACTCGATTGGATTTGGTCCAGCTCTAGCCCACAGCACTTTGGATATGACTAATATTCATCAGTTCAATAATCGTTTCCAAAATTCAAAAGGGTCAGAAGGAGAAGAAAGAGGAGTGTAGTAAAAAATACAGTGCTGGCACCATTTTGAACCTCCGGCTCATTATTAGTCAAAGAAAAGAAAAAAACTATATACAATTTAAAAAGAAGCAACAGAAGCTGCCATATTTAATGTGCCCTTTCAACCCAAGATTTTAAGAAATGTGCAAGATTAACTGTACATAGTTAAAGGTGAATGGAAAATATATGTGTGCCGTATAGAAAATGTTAATACTTATAATTTTAGCATTGTTAAGGTCAGTTGCACATATATAATAAGGCCTTGTGTTAAATTGCATATCAAATTGTCCTTTATTCGTAGCATATCCTTCACTATAGGTTCTATAGATTTTATGTAAAAGTTGAACTATGTAACTTTCTGGAGGAGGACCTACAGCCTGCTTATCTTCATGGGAATGTAACTGCTTTGCCAACATTGTTCCTAAACTTAACTATCTCCATGGAGACAAATCACACAGGTCAGGTCTGTGGAGAGGCGAGACAGCTGTTATTGAATAAATGCATGATAGAGAAGCTAAATGCCATACAGTGGAACATTAGAGAAAAAGTAATAACATCTCCAGAGAGACAAGCGGGTGGTGGATCCTGAATTATACTGCAGCACAAAAGTCCTTGGTTAGGTCTTTGGCCCATATATGAAGGTCCTATATTACTCAAAAGTGACTCTACGCTGTTTCCTCATCACAAACAGACCTGGAGTTGTGTTTTGTTTCGTTTCACACATGTTTGAGTAACCCTGCATTATTAGGCTGTCTACATCTCCAAAGTTAACAGCTGCCTTTTACCTTTAGTTCAGCAGAGATTGGCAATTCCTGTAATTAATCCAAATGATTCTCGTGAAGGCATATGGAGTTTAAAAACACAGTGGAGCACGTCTTGTATTGACATGACATCACAAGACGGAATAGACGTGTGCAGGGATTGTGTGTTAAACATGTGTGAATGAAACAAAACACAAATCCAGGTGTATTTTTGACGAGGAAACAAAATTATAACATAGAACGGAAAATAGCGCAATATGGGCCCTTTAAACCAAAATTCTAAAATATGAGAAATATTCAAAACAATGAAAAACAAAGCAAAAGTAACACAAATAATTCAAGACATATAAAGAGCCCATTTTGTCATCTCACCAACAGAACCAGGAGCCTGAAATGTCCCTGCTCCGTTACATTGAGGCGTTTGTGTGTATGTGTGTTCTAAGTGAATATAGTTAGACTAAATCACGGGTAATGTGAATATTGGCCTTCTAAATGCTCGGACCGACTTGGAGCGAAGCACTAAATGAGGCAAATGAATAAAACATCTCCTCTCTGTATGAGCCTCACAAACACACACAAACAGGAGAAAGTGTGAAGAACCGTGACATTAAGTCGATGATATGAATAATTCCCAGAAGCCCTCATCTCCGAGCCACCGATGACCTTTCACACAGGAAGTAATTCCGACTGCGGGAGAGGCTGGAGTCACCGTTTTTGGAAAGAAGGAGGAGGAGTGTGCGTCCATTGAGCTGTCACTAATGTTTAAAATCTATACGATTATCAATATACTGGCTTTATTTTGATGAATTAATAATTATCTTTTTATCTTCATGAAATAAACATGAACAACTGAATCATAAATTTGACTGAGACCAACGTAAGATAAAACTGTCTTGATCTATAGCTGCATTCACACTTCCTGGTTGGTAGTTTGATCCAAATTTAGACCAGATGTATGTTTGGGCCTGTTCTAGTCCTGGTCTAGTCCAAGATTAGTTCAGACTCAGAGTTTAGTCCCAGTTTGAATGTGTTGTAAAAGTGTTAATGCACCGAAAGATACCCTGTAAAAGTCTAAGCATACAAAAAAAAAGGAGTTAAAATATAAACTAGGTAATTGCTTCGTTCATAATCTGCCAATCTCCAAGGAATATTGATTATAAAACTATTATATTATACTCCAAAATGTAACATGTTTGGTGGCATAGTGGTTAAGCAGCTTGCACACTTGCCCCCATAACAAGAAGGTATCAGGTTTGATTCCAAGACTGGGACCTTTCATTAGCAAATCCACTCCTCCTGACCATGAAACTATCTGAAGATTTGGAGAAGAGTCCCTGAGTGTTTCACAGTAAATTCAATTAATATTATAGCTATGTGTCATTGTAAGCAGACCTCACATTGTAAGTGTAATATTTAAACTACTTTATGCCACACAATGACAATAATGCAAGATAATCCCAGTAAACCATTTTTAAATAAACAGTATCATTCAAAAGGCCTGGGCTACAAATGCACAGCAGAATGAACCAATACTTAGCCATATGTTAGCGATGCAACGCTCTACAGCTCAGATCTTATCGTATTACAACAAAAATACCCAATATCTCCCCACTTTTACAAAGAAAATGTGTACACGATAAATACTGAAACCCAGCTTTCATTTACAGAAGTCAATATAGTAATTATCGTGACAACATCGTGAGATAGATAGATAGATAGATAGATAGATAGATAGATAGATAGATAGATGCTAGGAATTGTCTCATTGTCTTTTTGTTTATCTGTGCGACTAAATGACAGCTGAAACTCTGTCATACAGTTTGGCACGGAGATATTTTGGTAACTGGGACAAGAGAAGGATGGAGGAGAGAAAGAAAGAAAGAAAGAGGAAGACAAAGAGTGGAGAGATGAAAAGATCATTTAAAATACCCCTCCCTCGCACCCTCACACACACACACAGACACCCCGCCCCGTCTGTCCCGTGTGAGTGACAGGCCCCTCCCCCCCTCGCCCCTCGGTGATTGACAGGACTACCCAGACTCCGGCTCTTATCCCAGTAAAACAAACCCGTCCTCCTTCTCTATCGGCTGCACTCCTCCCTCTCACGCTCTCATCTGATCCCACTTCACACTGCTCACAGAGGAGGAGGGAGAGGGATATCAATAATACAATGACAAGCTATGAATCATGCCTACTTTTTATGATGTTTTTTTTTTTTTTATATGATTCTTTTTTTGATAAATAATAATAATAATAGGGAAAATAATTTGTGCAAAATACTGGTTTGAGGTTTGGAGCAAAAATAATGTGAAACAAAAATATTAGAAGACCACTGTAGTCTAACTATAAAGTTGGATAAGGTAAACACAATATATGTTTAGGGCAATGAAACTGATGCTAAAATAGTAAAACTTGTTGCAAATCTAAATTAAATAAGAGCTCAAAAGTATCCCCTGTCAGAAATAGTATAAAAAGCTTAAAAATATGAAAAGTATGTATATTGCGTGATATTTTGCACAAACTTCAAACAGTCCTATTCTCACGTTGCATCTTCACCTCTCACTTCCTCTTTCCTCTGCTCCTCAGTGCGTCTTCCTGAAGCGTTGACCCCTCTTGACCCCAGGGACTACACTTCCACACACACATGTTGGGTTTTCACGCTTTCTGACATGGACTTACATTTATTCAGACTGATCCTAACCTTAACCGTAATTACTACTTGCACAGCCAAAACCTAAACTCTTATCTTAACTTAATTCTCCCATGTTAACTTGCATGTCATTGATCTAATACTGAAGGATTTACCAGGAACCTGATTTTTGTCCCTGTGAAAGTGACATGTTCTTATAAAATCACATACAGATTTGAGTCCCCACAATGCGCTAAATACCTGCCCACACACTCAAACTGCACCCTCGCGCTCCCCTTAAACCCCGCAGGCTTCTGGGGGCCGCTGCGTCATAGAGGGGCCCCCCAGTTTGGACCTCACTCTCAAACGCACACACATTTAACACAGTGTAACAGCCTGAGCCCATTAGACTAATAAGAGGGGCTAAAGAGACAGCGGGCCGAGCAGTGAGGTGGGTCAGCCCCAGGGCCACTACACGGAGAGACAGAGAGAAAGAGACAGAGCAAAAAGTTAATTGACTTGAAATGAGTGATGATACTATAATTGCTTTCAAACCAGATTTATAAAGTCATGATGTGGTGGACAGTGGCACAGTGGCACAGTGGTTGGCTTTTCAGTAAGGAAGTTGTGGGCTCCATTCTCATTCCATTCCAGGAATTCAGTCAGTTTGACGCACTGAGTTTCCCCTCCCTGTGCTCCCCGCATTAAGTCACTCCCCCTTCAGAGCGCTATCACAACACAATCAGCGTGCATCCTGCTAATAAAACTACTGCACATGATATCAGGTTTGTCAAGTTGTGTACAGTTTTGTATCATGTTTTTGCGTATTTATGGAGAATTGTCCTGTTGGAGTATGGATGATATAGGCTTGTGAGCTGAGCACCGCACAGAATCTAACTGTAGATCGCTAAACTACTCAAACATGCATGGATGACATTTAAAACCACTTCAGGCATGTTTTTTGGTGAGGGAACTGTTATGGTACATGGTAGAAAGCTAAAAAAAAATCGATTTAGCATACCAACCCTTTATATCATATTTTCCAAGGTAAAGTCTGTGAAAATAATCCTTAGATTTTCGAGATATTTCTTGATGTTACCTTTGCATGTACAAAAGTTGCCCCTTAACGCCATGCGCAAAACTTTTTCACTCAATCATCCAAAAGTCAGAAACAATCTATTTCAAATTGTGAAAATGATACAAGTTTTCAATCCAAAGTCACATTCCACATTTCCAGAGAGCAGCAAAATAAAATGACTAAATTTGATTTGTGACAGCTCGATTTGAAATATCCAGTGGTGAGACAACGTTTGAGAAAAGACACAGGCACAGGAGTGGTTGAGTGGCAGCCCAGGACGACGGAGGAGAGAGGAGCAGACAGGAGCAGGCAGGAGCAGACAGGAGCAGTGCACAGCCTCTTTAGGAGTCAAGCAGGCGTATGATTGGATATCGCTGCATCTTGTTAACCCTATATTAACCCCGAGGGGCAGAGCGGCAGTGTTTTTAGACGACGATATGGATTAACTGGGCCACACAGGTTCGGGGCGTGATGGCGGTCTGTCATTCACAAACACGCGGAGATGCACTGAAGGACTTAAGTACAGCCAGAGTCAAACTATGAGCTGTCAATCACGGCAAAAACACTTAACAGAACTGCAAATGGACGGGCTAGCATCATTTCTCACCTCCGCGTACCACAAGTGAAAGCAGCTCAGGGCCATTCAAATGTACACAGCAGACCATAATGGGGAGAGGAAGGAGGGCATGGAAAGAGAGAGTTGTGTAATAATAAGAACACAAAGTCTGATTGGTTGAAAAAGAACGGCCAGATATAGTGTGGTCATTTGTAGAATGTTTCCGAGATATGATAAACTTATATTCAACAACTTCTTCAATCAATTATGCAGGATGATAATTGTGTCATACATAACCAAACCAAATCTTAAAGAGGCATTGTGCAACTTTTCCAGTGGAGGGCCCATCAAATACTCACAGTGTGGTATTAAACCTTTCTGTCTTCATGGAAACCAGACTAGACCAAGTTACAAGTCAGATCTGTGGAGAGTTTTTTTTTTTTTTGTGTGTGTTTTTCTAGATATTTTTGAGCTGTAAAACCACCTGTAATTGAATAAATGTAAGGTAGAGCTTTTTAATGTCATACTGTGGAACATTCCAGACAGAGCAATGACATATCCATAGAAACAAGCAGGTGATACACCCTGAACCAGAAAGTTACACAATGTAGCTTTAAAATCAAAATTCTCAAATTAAGTATTGTTATTGTGTAGCCAAAAGGAAAAATGTGTAAAGTCATTTTATTTCAAGGGGCACTATGTAACTTTTCTTGAGGAGGTTAGTGGTTCTGCTTGAGAGTTCATAGTATGGTATTAAACATATCTCAAACAGAAAACACTCTGTTCCACCTTGTGATGTCATGTGCTCCACTGTGTTTTTAAATTCCATACACCTTCAGTAGACTCCTTTGAATCGTTCTAGCCCTGAAATGACCAATCTCTACTGGACTAAAGGTAAAAGCCAGGTAGCTATCAACTTGAAAACTGTCACTACATGACATCAGGAGGTGGAACAGAGCATTTTAAGCTTGCGAGATGTAGACTGGCTTAGTCAAACATGTGTGAATGAAACAAAACACAACTTTAGGCATGTTTCTGGTGAGGTAACAACATTATAACATGACATGAGTCAATTTTGCGTAATATAGGACCTTTAATTTTGAGCTACTACTACTATCTATCTCTATACAACAACAAAGTGCACACGCGTCATGATCAAAGTGAAGTTGTGTCGCCGTATTTCCTGATACAACAGTAGGAAATGTTGGAGTCCAGGCGACATTTTACAGCTCCATAAATTTGCCCCATGGGGTTTGTCCTGATTTAAGTGGACTCTACTGTAAACACTCCAGTACAAGAGACACAGTAAACAGTCAGTGACAACTTCAAGCCTTTATTTGTCCACTTTTCCACATGTGCAGCCCGCTCACATCCAGATGTTCCACTCAGGGCCGTGACAACAGGAAGTGTCCCACGGTATCCACGGTAACCCCGACATTCCTTCCTGCCCGGGTCACCTGACTTCTCCCACAATTCACATCACTGCTACTGAGTTTAAAAACATGACTCATCAAAGACTTAATGCAGGCTGTTTACAAGAGTTTAAGCCGATAGTTTTCAAGATACAGGAAAAGTAGGACGAGAGTCTGAGAAAAGTAAAAGAAGTAGTTAGGCTTTATCAATTATCTCATTTTTCTAGATAATTACGATGATCAAAGGCTCACCAGAGATTTTAGTTTTCTATAAGTCGAATAATCAAATTATTATTTCTATTTTCTACATTGAGAATTTAAATACATTTAACTTTTTGGTTGGGGGTTTGTCACCTCCTTGTTTCTATGGATATGTCATTGCTCTGCCTGGAATGTTCCACAGTATGATATTAAACTGCTCTACTTTATATTTATTCAATTACATGTGGTTTTATAGCTCAAAAATACCTAGAAAAACAGGCATTCTGACTGTGAGCGGGGTCGCCTCTCCACAGATCTGACCTGTAATTTGGTCTGGTTTGGTCTCCATGAAGATAGAAAGGTTTAATGCCATACTGTGAAACATTCCAGACAAAGCAATAACATCTGTATGGAGAAAAGCATTTGACGGACACTCCACCAGAAAAGTTACACAATGCACCTTTAAAGGTACAGTACATGGTTACATAACCACACTTTGGAACATTCTCACTGGAGATAGGTGAGATTTATTTTTGCTATTTTTTAATGGGTTTATTTTTGCAAGTTTTTTCTATGCACACTCAACAAAAAAAAAAAGGTGATATTTTGTTTGTATTTGTCTAAAAAGTCACATACTGTAGCTTTAAATGAAATGTCATGACCTCACCTCTTATTTTCTGATGTTTCTCCTGTCAGTTTTGTGTTTGACCTCAGCTATTCTTCCCCCTCTATTGGCGCAGCCCAGGTAACAACAGCCAGTGTCCACTCCCCATTCACACACAGTGCTCCCAGCCTGCTTCTATAAAGGCGTGTAAGAGGAGACGTCTGAGACCGCCGACACACACACAAGAATGAGGTTTAAAGAGACCCTCCCCCATACACAATAACGCACAATAATACACAATAACCCTAACCTGTCCATCAGCACAGCCCTTCCACTCGCTGCCTTTGACTCTCCCATCAAAGCTTCTTTTAAGACACAAACGTTTATCTGCTTCATAAAAATTCCCTCTAAACAACAAAATAAAAAGAAAAACAGCAGAGTGCTTCAAGCTAAAAATGGGATCTTTGGGCTTTGAATTGAAAATTATGAGAAAAGTCCTGGTTACATATTATCAAAAAAGACAGAGCTATGCGTATATGTTTACAGGTCAAAGTCAAAGTAATTGGATTGGATAGTGTACAAAATAAAAGCATTCTAGCGTTTGACGTCTTGGAAGACAACACAACACAAAGTTTTAGCAAAGACACAACACTTTGAAGAACTGGCTGCCATATCTGTGTCCAATCACTGTTTTTGCTCTGATAACTCTGATCCAACTATTCAGAGATCTAGTTCACGCTGTATAAAGTTTGCAATGGTTTTGAAGAGGTCAAAAATGCACAAGAATCTGGCAAAAACAAGAATCAAATTTACGTCAGAGTATCAAAAAATCAACATCACATTTTTAACAGCAGTTGATATGGAAAGTTACATCTTACCTTCAAATTGTTTTAGATGGAAAACCACAGATAATTTTGCTTTTTCATTTGAATGTAAGTATTTCGCAATTTTTATTGGGTTAACTTTAAATTTGCTTCATTCACGAAAGGAGTTGTATTGTTGTAGTGGTTATTATGTTTGACGTCTACTAAAATATTCTCCTAATAATAATTAGATTAGCCTGTCAGAAAGTGCTGAGATGTCCCTGTAAAAGTCTTGGTTGAGGTTTAAGTCTTGCACAAAATGTGACTGAATTAGACATTTTAATAACCATTTTGCAGCTTTTCAGTACTACATTCTATATAGTTTTCGAAACATATTTTTGATATCATCTTGTAGCTGATGAGCCTCTAATTTGCTGTAATCTGATTTACAACCATTTGAAAGTATCTCCCTTTTCAGAGTGATAGTTAAATTCTTGTTTAGTTCTTGGTTGAAGCTGAATTGATTATTTCGGTGGATGTGATGACAGTGATAGTATCAGCACTTTCTCTCCTCCTCCATCTCTCTCCCTCTCTCTCTCTCCATCACACGCTGCTATTCGTCGCTCATAAAGGGTTAAAACAACTGCCAAGACCAAATCAGATTAAAATGAGGCTGGATCTCGTTTCACTTTTTTCTCATGACCCATTTTTCTGTGTCGCTGCTGAGGAGACAAGAGAGGAGGAGGAGGAGAAGCAGAGCCACCTCCGGAGAAAGCACACACACAGGTAGAACAGGGCTTTGTACTGGGGATTACATCGGAAACACTTCAGTCAAGCAGATGATCAATAAAAGTATAATGTAAAAAGAAATATATATATATCAATATATTTGGTTGGATTAGTGCTGTTGATACCCAAAACCAATTTTTATACCGCAATTATAATTGAAAACACCTACCTACACTTATGCGGTCTAGTTCCAATGATCAAGACCATTACAAAACTACTGAGGAAAGCTTTAGCTGTCTTACAAAGTTCTGAAAAATTATACATATCTGAACACAGCAAAGCAATGAAAGCCATCGTTAAATTTAGCTGTTACATCTGTACCGGTTAAGAGTTTGTGATAAACCAATGACTAATGTAAATACAGGGCCTCGTCTTGTCTGTCTTGAGTCTAACTATAAAGATCAGACATTTCTGGGTCCTTTGTTGAAGAAATCTTTCCCTCAAAATCACAATAAAACTGTGATCCATCAAAACCCATCAAATGTATCGAAACAAGATCTATTAAAAAGTCTGTATTATGAAGGCACACTGCTTCACAGCTTACTGAAATAGACGAGTGAGGTAGTTCTTAGAGGGAGATGGATTAAATGCTCATAATGCAAATATGTGCCAATGAAATAAAACTCTGACGGTGGTACAACATTATAGCATAGTTAAAAGCTCAAATAAAAGCAGATTTCACATGATGTTACTGGGGTTTTAAAGCTGTACTACTGAACTTTCCTGCTGGAAGGTCTGCCACCTGCTTGTCTCCATGGAGATGTTACTGATTTGGGCAGTAGCTCAGTTGGTAGAGCTTTTGTCCACTGATCTGAAAGTTGACAGTTCAAATCCCCCCAAAAAAACACATCATTGGTTAAATGGTCAGATCCAGTGACCCACAGGTTGGCGGGGCGATTCCATCTCCCACAGGTGAATGGTGTAGTTGTGTCCTTCAGCAAGACACTTAACTGGTGTATGAATGTGTGTGTGAATGGGTGGTTCCTTGACGTGAAGTGCTTTGAGTGCCTTGAAGGAAAAGTGCTATATAAAAAATGTGAATGCAGATGAAGGCACTATAGGCCAAGTTACAGGTCAGATCTGTGGAGAGGTGATCCTGTATTTGTGAGCATACAAAAACACAAACATTTGCAAGATAGATAGATACCTGTGGAACCTTCTAGGCAAAGCAATACCACCCTAATTGAGACAAACAGAAAAGGCCCTGTAAATCACCCCATTCTCCTGTTGGTCCCCATATTGAATCACTGTGTTCATGTGAGTGCAGCAGGCGTATAGTGTGGCTGGCTCCGTACCTGTCGATGATAACTGGGTCTGAAGGCGTCTCATTACGGTTTCCACAGCTCTTCTTGTCACAGCAGCGACTACAGCAGACACGACAGAGAAGAAGAAGAAACACGGGGCACAGTTAGACAAGGATAATAGACAGCGCATAATGTGGAGGTTCAAATTTCGCTGCTTAAATGCGAGAGAGGTGTTTTATCTGCACTGATGTGGGGCACACAGCCAAATTCACAGCCATTGATCAAAACTGTTGAGGTTTTAGTGAGGGAGTGTGCTGTGCCAGGCAGCGTGACAGCTCGGGTAAAAATAGATTTGTACGACACAGAAAGTGAAGTGATCGGCACTTAAGGAAGGAGTCGCCAGCTGCTCAGGTGAGTTATGGACCAAAACTTTAGATTAAGGTGTAATGAGGTGAAAGACCTATCAACAGGAGATACTCAATCATCTGGAAGTAGAGTTGAGGTTGGTTTTAGGTTCGTCACATAGAGACGTTTCTGGTTAATTGATAATGACTGAACTAACTGAACTAAAATAGTATTCTGAGAAGTATTGATGCAAAATAAATAAGTTGTTGATTACATATCAGAAGAATAGTAAAGACAGTAATGAAATAAAATGAAGGATTTTACTCTTGTGTATAACTTTAATAATCGTATTGTACTTTGCTAAATCTGGTGGAGGATTTGTTTATCTTTATATAAGATAAAAGTGTTTGTACATGGTCCCAGACAAATAAACTCACACACTACTAGGGATGTCACAAATACCAGAAATATCGTATATGAAAGCGTCCCTACATCTTACTCTTATGGCGTAAGAAAATAAAAGTGAAATAAAACAGAAGTAGTCAGAGAGTTTTAAGTTTTGAGTTTTTTAGGATTTACGTGTGAATGTTTTATGTGGCTACTATAGAACAAGGAACAAAACAGCGTGCACATTTTCTCTTAACTAACATTATCTGCAAAAATCTTACTGCGAATTCTGCACTTTTCATTTACAGTAGAGTTTATCGTCTTTGGAAAAAAGATACAGCATCAGTGAAAGTACCTTGCGGTGTTTTTAGACTGTCAAAATGAGGCGCCTAAAGACATGGATTGTTATGAAGAATGGTGAAAAATATTACTAAACGTCTTGGTCCCGATGGTACCTCTGAAACTGTCAGGTTCGATAGAAGGCAGAGCGAGTGGGAAACCTGAAACAGCCCCAGGCCTTTGACAAGAGAAGGGTGGGATTCACAAAGACATAATGTACACGTGAGCCGCACTGTGCAGTCCTGAGTGTAAGTATTCTAGTCCAGTTATATTCTTAGTTATTCCACAATTTGTTTTTTGTTACTTTAAAGGTCCTTTATTACGCAAAACTGACTCTTGCAATTCCAAATCTGAAATTATCCAAATGATTATAATGGTGTATGGAGTTGATGGAGTTTGGAGTTTATACATATAGATATGAAGGGCTTGTGTGTTAAACATGTGTGAATGAAACAAAACACAACTCCAGGTCTGTTTGTGATGAGGAAACAGGATTTTAACATAGATGGAAAATAGTGTAACATGGGCCCTTTAAGTGAAGTTTCAGTAAAAATCTATTTTTGGTTCTGATTTAGTCCTGCTTGGACCAAAACTTGCTATGTGAATATGGAGATTAACAGAACCAGACCACTTCCGAAAATAAATTCCACATTTATTTCCCCACAGATTTTTCAAAATATTCAACTGTCAAATTCAAGTAAAGTCTTGGTGGTTGGAGACTAAACAACCCCAGAACCAGATCTCATCATAACTCAAATATTTTCATCCATTCATAACTTGTGTACAGTTGAATTTTGATGATTGCTGATGTTTCCTTCTAAACTCTATTATTTTTTTCAAGGTGTTGGATTTTTTACCTATGGAATTATAGCAAGATAATAAGATAATACAGAACAAAGTATTTTAGACACATGCACAAAATACGTGCACCTAAAATCTTCACACGGGTACAAGTTTGTCAAAAGCCTTTCTTGTTCACATCAATTATGTATAAAAGTAAGCAGCGGTGAGCGTTGTAGCGTGGGTGGAGGAGAAAGCTACAACACAGAGGAGTTAATGGGGGAGGGAGAGGTAGGAAGGGAGAGAGAGAGAAAGAGGAAGAGAGGGAGAGAGAGAAGGGGGGATGGAGAGAGGAAGAGAGGGGGAGGCGGTTCAGGTTTCCCAGTGTCACAGATGGTGCAAAAAGAAAGACACAGATATGTTACACCAAAAGCATTGTCTCCTCTGCCTCCAACAGAGCTCCACTTTGGCCTGGGTTCCCTCGCGTTTCCTCTCCGTGAACTGGGTCACTAACACTAACACCAGCTAAAATGTGCAACTTTACAAATGATTTGGAAAACAAAATATTAAAAATATATACAGTAACATTAGTAATAGTCGAGATAGTAGAGATTAATGATAAGTTTGGTTTTAAGATCTGCTTAAAGGTGCATTGTGTAACCTTTCTGGCGGAGGATCCATCAAGTGCTTTTTTTCCATGAAACTCTTATTGCTTTGTCTGGAATGTTAAACCTTTCTATGTTCATGGAGACCAAACCAGGCCAACTTACAGGTCACATCTGCGGAGTGGCAGCCCTGCTTACAGTCAGAATGCCTGTTTTAGGTAATTCTGAGCTATAAAACCACCTGTAATAGAATAAATCTAAGGTAGAGCTGTTTAATTTCATACTGTGGAACATTCCAAGCAGAGCAATGACATTTCCATAGAAAAGAGAAGGTGACAGACCCCCAACTGAAAAAGTTACATAGTGCACCTTTAAGATATGCTTGGGTCTTTTTACATTGAGAGGTAAGTTGTCAGAGTTAGGACTATCTTTTTGTGTTAAATGGCAATGATTAAAAGTCTGTATTGTTTGGGTTTAGGAAATTAACAGAAAAATCAATTTAAACGCCAATGAAAAGGGGAAGGAGGCTGCCAACGATTCAAACATATACTGCAATGTTTTCAATAATGATTCTGCAATTTTAAGTACATTTGTTTCTCTCAGTCAACGCCTTGCACTAGCCCTGACTGGTCCTCTGTGACTGGATTAGAGCAGAGAAAAGATAGTGTGTAGATTGGGGGTGAGCAGTAGATGGATAGATGGTGTGGATGGTGTAAGTGGCTGGGGAGAGATGACGGTAATGTAGCACTTATTGCAGTGGATCTTGGTGATCTAATCATGACCCTCCTCCTCCTCCTCCTCCTGCACACACCCTCCTCTCTCACTACGCACTCAGACAATAGAGACTCAACAGTTCAGATGGAGACGCCTTCAACCACGAGGGAAGACTGGAACATGTGTGGGTTTGGCTTATACGTTCATAAAACTCATAATGACCTGATTTGATACAAAGGAGAGGCTTGATATTCTCATACCACAATGATAATAGAAACTATTTTTTTAGGCAAGAGAATGTGTCTTTTCTAAAACAATAGAGCAATGTCTTTATTATTACAATGTGGTCTTCTACAGTTTATAATACAGATTAAGACCCTTTTTTCATTTCATTTTTCATTTGTTTTTCAGCATCAATTGTTTTAATGAGTATCTAGTTTCTATTTTTAATACCGAATCTTATTTGAGTATCATTTTCACCCTCTGCATCAATAAACAAATGTTGTGGAAGTAAAGAAAAAGAAAATCTATATATGTTGTAGGGATACTTGCTATTGCTGCCTATTATTGGAAACAATGATTTATGTTGTCAAGAGTTACCCTTTAGGGGGAAGTCTAGACGCATTTTGTGGTTCCTGTTTAGTTACTGTAGACTACAGTTGGCTTTGCTCCAGGTTTTACAGGGTCTCCATTTCATTCAGAAGATAATTAAATTCATATTTTTAAAGATAAGATGAGGTATTTATTACACACTTGTATTCATTTCTATACCAACCCTATTTTTTCGGAGCCTGTGTTTGTTAATGTGGTTAAAGGTTGAATCACTGAGTGAAATGGACTGTGGGAAATGTTTATTCAGCTCTTGAGACAAAACATGCTAACACTTATGAATACACTTATGAAGCTTTATTGCTGCAAATGTCTGTTTAGATAAACCTAAAGACATACCATGCACTAAGCTGTACAGCGTTTACTATGGGCATATAAATGTGGGATTTTTGTTAGTACAAGTAAAGTGGAAACATGATCAGGACCACAGAAGGCCTGGGTGGGGTCTCAGGGGAGCTACGTTTGTGCATTATCCAAACAGCTTTGAAGAGCATGAGATGGTTCACTGTAGAAAGCTGCATCCAAAAACACACCAGGGTTATTCACTACCCTGAAGTCTCAGGCAAAAGGGACCAAGCTGTGGTGTGGGAGGATTTTTTGTCAGTGTCCCCTCTGTTTTTATTGTCTTTTAAGTTTTTGTAGTTTAGATGAACTTTAGTGACGGTTTAGTCCTATTTTACCAGGAACCCGGTATTTTTAGACATAACCATTTCCATTTGTCCAGGTTTAAGACTGGCACAAAGGCTTGGTCAAAAATGCATGAATATTTAAGTTGTATGAGCTACTGTATGTGGCCTGTGAAATAAATAAAGCAGTTCTGGCACAGGACCAAAAATGATCTCAATCAGATCTAGTTCACCATTCTTGAACTAAGCTAAGACTTGAATATGCAGAATACAGGAATCATAGTTTTTAGTATCTAATAAATAATAATTTAACAATAATATTTTTTGTTTCTATAAAAACATAAGTAAACAAAAATGTCTTAAAAACGTTTGATCAGCTAACAGTGACGAGAGTGAAATCACAGCTGGCCGTAGTTCCCCTCTTTATGGTATGAAGCTCTCCTGATCCGTCTGGAGGCATAAGCCGGTGCAGTGGTGGCAGATTGGCTGGGAGCATATGGCTAATAGCAGCCCCCTGACAATGAACCACACTGATTAATGGACGCTTGGCTTTTTGTGCGTCTCTCATGTATGTGTCTGTTTGGCTCTACGCTGTGTGTAGTTGTGTGTGGTTGTGTGTTTGTGCAAGAGGCCCCGAGCGCCGCATCAGCAGGGGAAAACAGCCTTAAGTTTGACCTCACTGGATGCTAAGGAAAAGCTACTGTTTAGGAAGGCTTACCACTGTAGGAAATGCTTGCAAATATATACCATGATATGTATTCTAGCTTTATGCAAAACACTTTACCCATGTTCACAAATCATTCCTTACAAGATGAATAACAATAACTTACAGTAAAACTTCTGGAGAAATACAATTACTTATAAATTCTCCGTAAATCGAATCAGAATTTCAATACAGCGCAGTGGTGGAAGCGGCTTGCCCGAGTCGCGGTGGTATAAAATATTATTGGTGCTGATTCTAGGCCTTAAATCCCTGCTTGTGCATATAGATGAACCCCGATTTATATTGTTATAGTTAAAGTTGTTCAGCGACAAGGTCAGGGAATAAGAACAACTTAATTCATGTGCTAAATTTGAATTTTTATCACTGCGTTGTGCGTGCGTGTGCATTTGTGAGTGTGTCCGTGCATATGTCTCTGTATGTGCGTCTATTTGCGTAAAAAAAGGCAACCCGGGATGCATATATTTTATAGTCAGATTGCCGGGGAAGGCCCATTTGTTAGTCTTGAAACAACAGGAGGCTTGGGATTGACTAATGACTTCTTCTGTGTCCTAATTAACCAGGCGTCACACACATTGTATAGGATAGGTTGGGTAAAACGCCTCTATAAATAGTTGTTCCTTCCAACCTACTTCTCGGAGGAAAATTCATCTTTAGATTATAATTAAAGCGAGCACTCTGAAAGCTAAAACTCGTCTTCGTCAACAGCGCGTAGCCGTGTTGTGTGCGCGAACGTGTGTGTGTGGGGGGGGGTTAACGAGGGTGACACTGTAAGGAATGCATCGAGTCCAGCCCAATGATTTGTAGGACATTTCTTCGAATGAATAAAGACTGTTGAGAGGAAAAGCAGGGATGGGCTAAATGAGAGAGTCGCAGCTCCGAGGATTCTAGTGTCTTGTAGTGTTTAGACAGTTCAGTTAGCCTAAGGTTGGACCAAAAGAGATTTAAGTGTTCTAAATGTAAGTATCTCTATGGACGCTTATGTTATGATAATGTGAAGCTTTTTGATGTTGGATCCCGAGCTCTGTGTTGTGTTGTGTTGTATGTGGGTTTAAACAGTGTAGTTACCTGCACATGATCTCGTGTGTGAGCAGCACTCGGCACATCTCGGGGTTCTTGTCTTGGCCTTCGTACACGATGGGCTGAAGGAAAGAGAAAAAACATACAGTTTTAGATGCTGAGAGAAGGTTTGTAATCTTGTGCACGTCGATGGTAATCATGTAATGTTCATTAGCCCTGCAAAAGTCATGGTAATGGCAATATAAGTGTTTTATGAAAAGAATTTAAAAAACAATACAATATACTACAAAACATAAAACAGCAATATGCAGTTGGAAAGTACTGCATCCACTGAGACTTTGGAACACTGACGCAACTTCAAAAATGACTTAAATAATGACTACATCATTTCAAGCTGCTGTCATTTCCCAGACTTGATCAAAAGTTACCCAACATCAACTTTAAAAACTACCTTGTGTAGTTGTTACATAATTAGTAACTTCACCAGTCCCGGTAAACAGGAACTTGAACATAACAGAAATGAAATAAATGTATATGTTTTCACAGCCTCACACTCTGAAAGGTGACAGTCATCGGCTGATATGTCTTAATTAGTGCTTTTTGGGGAAAACTGTGCATATTTGCAAATAACACCTTGGATTGACACTTATTGTGTCACATCACCTATAACATTTAACACACCCAACAGCACATTATTCATTCATATATTCAGAAATACATATAACAGCATATGACACTGAAAGTTCACTACTGAGAAAAACTCAAAAGATATTTAAATTATTTGGAGTATCTCTACCAGGCACTAAACATCAGCTAGAATTAGCTACTTGTCTAAATCATGTTTGAATGATATTGTATGATGGGACAAATATGATGTAGACAAGGAGAGGAGCCCTCCAGACAAAGATGTATGTTTTATCAAGGTTTTCACAAAAAAAAATAAATAAAAATGCCTGACCAAATGCAAGATAGTTGAAAAAACTATTATTTGACTATGGTGTCAATAATTTGGGGTTAGACCTTGAGCCTCATAACCAGAAGGTCCTGGGGTCGACTCCCAAACGGCACAGGGCCTTTCTGAGACCAAGTAGAGCCCACTGTTTACCTCTCCTTCACCTGCTGCCATTATCCTGTATCCTCCTTTCTAAACCCCAGAGCTCAGCCAGCCCTGGTCTGTCATTGAGTCGGAGCACACCCGCTCCATGTCTTTGGTCTATTCCCGGGCGTTTGAAGTGTCGCGCTGGATTCCAGAGCGTACGGACCACTCGGCTCTGAAAAAGTCGCTCTGTCCTTTCCAATCACATCACGTTTTTTCACTGCGCCATAAAGTCAGCAGCGTTTTCAACATCACTCACCCTCCATACAAATTCATACTTCTCATTTGACTGACATGCTCTTAGAAACTGAACATAGAAAAGTGCACATTGCTGTATATTTTTAGCTCAATTGTTGCTTATTATTGATGCAACTACAACTATTACAAGATGTTTACCAGCTACTATTACTACACCCACAAGTATACTTAAGGTAGATAAAAGTACCAACAGTATTTCTGTATTAATATTAAAGTTATTTACACTGCTGCCACTGTTAGACATGTACCAACTACAAGTTAGACTATAGTCCAAATATGTCACAACTTTGGTAACTGGAAAAATGGATAATTGGCATTTTATACTATACTATTTTATATAAATACTATTACCATTACTACAATTTCTCAATACAATTTTCTCAAGATGGCAAAACATTCAATCGCAATTATTATTCCTTGTATTGATTTCCTGCATATAATCAAGACAGTCTTGTAATCAATGCCATTTTTACACAAAAATAAGTCAAATTTCTTTTCTTTCTTTCTTCCTCCAAAGTCTCAACTCTGCTCCAAATCAGATGTTTACTGATACTGATACTGATACTGATACTGATACTGGCAGAGGATTGGCTGTAAACCTCTCAATTAGAAATGACTGAAGCTCAATCTCGATCCTACCAACACTGCTAAGGGTCACAACTTAACACAGAAAAAAATGTAACAGTGACTGACAAGTAGCAATGTTGTCCTGATATAGTACATTTCAAAACACATATAGCTTTATTTATAACCCTTTGTTGACACTTTAAGACTGACCTATTTCTGCGCAGTATTTTTTGCAATTTATTCACAAATCCACAAACAGAGAGAGCGAGCATTAGATGATTTTCTTATAATTCATATTTAAATTTGACTTCATTAATAACTTGTGTTTTTAACAAATGCAGTTGTATTGTCTGACCTAGTTGCGCGCTCACCAGTTAATCACATCAAAATAGTAAAAGAAAAGGTTGGCTCCCAAACATGCATTTATTAGACAGATTCATGCTGCTTTAACAAAGTGGGTTCAAATATATTACATTAATGAGGTGTTACATACTCAGCCTGGCAGACTTAGATGAACTACTCCAAATAAGTACTTAAGTAAAAATACTGCTATTTTTTTATATTATTCTTCATTAGATAGTTACTTCAAGATAAAGTGTTTTCAATACAGCGCTGATTTAGTACTTATTAACACAAACTAGTATTACTCTTATATTGGCAGGACTAATATCTTCTGCTACCACTATTTCAAGTGTACAAAAGTAAATCATTAGTTCTACCGACCGATTTGGGAAAAATATCAATATTTTTCTAACAAGCATTGAGATTCGAATTGCAATTTGTGTTTTAATAATAGAATTCTGTTCACATTTTACATTTTTTGTTTATATTTTAAACGTGTCCCGGAAGATTGACAAAAATAAATATGAAGTGACAAACAATTACAAAAAGATTCATGTTTCAGAACATGTTTGTACAGATCTAAACTACTGGGTTAGCAGTTTTTATGCAGAATAAGGCATGGTATTTTATAATTTGTGGAGGAAATTATGGTACTTCCAACATTGCAGCCTATATATGCTAATTGTGTCTATTTGAATTGCGACTTTGATTCAATATTGATTAATCTTGAATTAAGTAGCCTCCATGGGGCCTAAACCCGCTAGACCTCTACACACATGTTCTGAAATGCGTGTGGATCTTTCCTTAGTTTAGCATTAAATATAATAGTTTCCTCTCAAATATGAATTCTCCTTTATGCGCACTATGAACAGAATCTTGCTTTTAAAATACTAAAAATCCAATTGTGATACTTGAACTTTTTTGAACTGATATGCAAAAATAAGTCTGATGTATATTTTGCACCACCAAACTGACTTGGCGCCTAAAGGTAAACATGTACACGCTGGGCCTTAAACACTGTGGTCCTCATTTGTTAGAATCACACAACATAAAGCAGTCATATAAAGCTTATGTAAAACCGCCATGTAAAGAGCCGCTCTGAGCTCTGAGCCATAGTGAAATAACAGTCCCATAACATATCTGTGGAATTGCAGTTGTTGTAGCCTGCAGCCTTTGATACTAATAGCTCCTCACTATGAGCAGGGGAATTGGAGCCCCATTGATTTCAGCGCTTTAGGCGTGTGTCAGTCATAATTTTCTGTGAATGAGCAAAAATTCAACTTTAACAAAATACACGCTGCAATGTTTTTAGACTTCTTTCCTATAAGGCTCTGATGGTCCACCGCTCCAGGCTTCAATAAATGCAAGAGGAGTTAGAACTCAAGAAAAATGTAAATGCTAAGCAGAAAACTAGTACTTCTGTAAAGGGAAGGGTTGGCAAATAAGAAGTTGCACAGAATCTAAGCCGTATTCACACTGGAAATGCGTGCAAGAAACTTTAGGGCTGGGCCAGATCGTATTGCTCATGATATACTTTAGTTGGCTTTGGGGTGATATCAGATTTGAATATTGTGATATAATTTGGATATATGCACTGCCAGTGGTTTTTTATCTTAGACAACAGGGTGGGCAGACATAAACACTGACTATTACTTAAGAACTTACTAACTGCTATTAGCTATAACTTAAAGAGCTGACAACAATTCAGCACTAATACATACAAGTTTGTCTATTGTCAGTGTATCAATATCACAGATTTAAACTCCTCCACCCACAGAGCAGGGAGCAGGCTAAAGTGGCAGCCATTCTGCACCCTCTCCCTCTCTCACCACCACCTATCACACTACACTAGCACCTTCATAACCCACAACAACAAGCACCAAAGTCAACTTAATATGGGTGTTTTGCCAAAGGACACAACAGCACTGATAAAATATACCATAAACGTTCCACGCTGCACTTCCTTGGGCCTGATGGTAGTTGACCCGGTGACCCCGGTACAGGTCACTTCCTCTCTGCTTCGGACAGAGACTGGGCATCAGTGTCATCTAGACCTCCCTTTTCCTGCGTGTCTTTCTCATGTTTTGCTGTTAAAGAGGCGCTGTTATGCAAAATCGTTTTTTTTTTGAGCTTTCCACCATGTTATAAATGTTCCCTCATCAAAAACATGCCTGAAGAGGTTTTAAATGTCATCCATGTATGTTTGAGTATTTTAGTGATCTCTCCTGGGCTCTGTTCGAACCCTCCTTAAGGTTAGCTGTAAGATTCTGTACAAAGCTCAGCCCACAAGCCTCCTGCAGTCGTCCCTGCTCCCACACGACACTTCTCCATAAATATACAAAAGCAAAACTGTACAAAGCAACAAACCTGATGCCATGTGCAATAGTTTCATTAGTGGGCTGCTGACTGTGTTGCGATAGTGCTCTGAAGGGGGAGTGACAAAAGAAGGGGAGACTCAGAGCATCAAAAACTATAGTGATAAACATGTTAATTTTTTTTTTTTTTTCCACAAATACAGCATTAACAAAACAATAAAAGGTAACATGGTGATTTAAATGTTACTTGTTAGTAATTAATACCCCACCGAAGTAAAATACCACCTCTTTAAAGTGAACCCGCCCACAGGAGCAGAACAGGTCTCCACACCTTCACTGGAGCTGAGCATTCATCTCCTGAACAGAATCAGGCTGAGGTCCTCCCAAAACCCACAGAAAGGCCACGGCTGTCACCTGATCGCATGACACAAACACAGCTTTGTACTCTTTGTCTAACAGTCACTTTAAGCCCCTATTGTGCCCCTATTATCCAGCAGAGAGTCGAACCGCCCCAACCAAGAAACAAAAAGGAACTGATACATCCATAAAGTCAGGTGCAAGCAACAGAGGTGGAAGAATGACTCCAAATACTGTAAATCTGTAATGTGTTCTCACTTAATACACATAATTACTTGAAAAGAGGCTAAAAGTATTGAATGTTGACTTTAACTAGTAGACAGTACTACAAGGAGCTGCTACTACTAATGGGATATGTAACTCACTACACAATAAGCAATACTATAGCATTACTACCTTGCAAAGACCACCACTACCAGCTACTAGAGTTAGTCAGTGTTTTTGTATCTGTCCATATTCAAATAAACCAAATTAATAAATAAAAAAAAATTACTACACCCGTTTGCTAATACTTGCTCATATACTGTCCGTTAACACACAGTTAGATATCCATTTTCTAGGTGGATTTCAAATTATGATGTAATTATTTGTAACTTATTTGTTGATTTAAATTTATTTTACTTTATTTAAACATGTTCTATTTCCTCTAAATCTGTGTGTACATTACAATAATTACAATACTGACTTATTGTTCAATATATGAAAGCTGGAACAATATTTTTGGCAATATTTATTGTAGGTACTTTTTATTAGCGCCTAGTACTACAATAAGATTTGAGCCATAGAAGGTTGAATAAATAACTTTTAGAACTCATTCTTGATACAAACTAAGTACTAAAGTGTTTAATTCTGTTATTTATTTATTTCAGTTTGTGTTTCTTAACCATAACATACATTTAGAAAGGTTTTTTGATAATCCTGCTTTGTGTCAGTGGCATACATTAATTTCAGTATTATCGTTTATCGTCTGTATTTACTTCAGTAATATATCTCTCTTCAAATGTGTTATCGTGGGTGGATTGTAGATTTGAGTTACTTCCTCTCAAGCCATAAGATACCGCACATACAGCAAGCTTAAGGACATTTCTTAAGTAAAATCACAGTTTTACTATCCACCTGCACTAAGGAAGCAGGTTACTGTTTAAACTCTGGCTATTAAGATGAATGAGGCCAGTGTTAATTTATCCAGCTCTGTGTCACACTCTGTAATAGCTTCGCCCCCTTTGGCGTCTCTAAACTTAAGTTTCTCCCTCGGCTGTGTCCTCTTTCCCAACTTAAACCATCTGGATCCACAGAATGACACCAAGAGTAATTTCAGAATAATATTTAGTCCGGGCCAGTTTGACGAGCTCTTGTTAAAAGTGGGTCCCAGAGTACGTTTTCTTGGGTGTTTCATCAAATTGTCACTTAGGCGGCTGCGCTCTATTCCTTTCATCTGCTTTCTCCTGTCTCCTAGCTCCTCTCCTCGGCTGCTCTCCTAGCTCCTTTGAAGCGGTGTGACATGCGCAGCGTGTAAACAAGGCGGCGTTAAGCAGGGAACACACTTCGCGCTGCGTTAGTGTCAGCAGGAGGAGTGTCTGGGCGCCACAGACACACGCTTAAACATGAAGTACTCATTTAAGGAGCAAGTCAAGAGTGGGAGGGGTCTGCTGCTGTTTACCACCGCCATCAGTGCTGGGCTGAACAGGTAGATCGAGAAACAGATGAACAGATAAAGAAGTTCACTGTTTCAATGCCGTTATGGCTGTGTGGGAAATAAAAACATAAGTCCTAAGGCTGTTCATTAACACGCACTGTCCCTACTAAAAAAAACTATTTATTTATTTATTTATTTATTTATTTATTTATTTACATACTGTTTTTTACATTTTAAAGCATGGTGGTAGTTTGGTCTCAGACTTTCCACATACTTGTGTACGGCTTACAAACTTTTTGGTTAGTAGAACTTGATATAGCCTTGCACTTTAACCTCAAAATAAATGTCATAAAATGCAAAAGGGCAAACTAAAGTTTATCTTTTGGAGCAATGAGCTGACTATATTGCTTTTAATGACAAATAATATCTATCTATCAATCAGTCAAACTTTATTTATAAAGCACTTTTCATACAAAAAAATGTAACACAAAGTGCTTTAGAGTCATAAAAAAATCCCACCTTTAATAAATACTACTACTACTGTTTTGGTAGAGTTAAGACTCAGAGGTAGTGTAGTCAAATAATGCATACAAATGGTCATATATATATATATATATATATATATATATATATATATATATATATATATATATATATATATATATATATATATATATATATATATAATTTTTTTTTTTTTTTTTCTCAACAGTATATGTTGAGAAACTGCACACCAGTGGCCCCTGAAGAGTCTCTGTAATGAGACACGTACTGGCCCTGATTCTATTGACTCCTGTGTTGGCAGGACCAGCACTGACTCTCTATTTATTTATTTTAGCCAAGAAGTGTGTCCTGAGCAAAACAAACACAAAGTAATACAGTAGAATACTATTTATCTAACTGTTCCAGTGGGGGTCCACCATCTGCTTGTTTCCATGGAAATGTTATCACATTGCATGGAATGTTCCACAGTGGAGCATTAATCTTATCTATGTCCAATGAGACATGCAGGTGACACCACCAGGCCATGTTACAGATCAGATCTGTGGAGAATTACACTGTACACATTCTGTATACACACTCAATATAATTTAAACATTTCTGTATTTCTTTCCTTACAATCTCAACCTTATACAGTTGTTGGTCACATGTTCCCAGTTGGGCCGGCGCTCACATGCAGGTGCCTTGTACACCTGCACCAGTCCAAGACAAATGACTTCCACAAACCTAAAATCTTCTGCAGTTAGGCTCAAAACACATTCAAATACAGCGGCGTTTTGCCCTGGACTTCCACTGGGACTGAGGCCTGAACTGCTTACGTCGCCAGTGTGTGTGTTTTGGAGGGTCTCTTACAGCCTGGGCTAAACTGTGTTATTAGTGAACAGTTTGTCTCTAAGGCCTGCCAGACTTCAGCACTATGTGGGGTGTGAGACTAGAGTGCAGGGTCAAAGAATGCATTCGGACTTCATTTATAACCAAAATCATTCCTAGGCTGAGTGTTGACTGAAAGCAACTCACCTTATAGCATGTTTATCTATATTTTTCAAATACAACAGCATAGAAAAGTAGCTACACCTAGCTGCACAAAGGAAGCAACACCCTACAACACATAAATAGCAAAGGAGGAAGTTAAGTGAAATGCAAATAAATCTAGAGCACTCATGCAGCTATAATGGAACGGCACTGTCTAAACCAAACTAAGAGCTTGACACATTTAGACAAGCTCATGTGGTAGTGTATTTTTCAAAATAAGATGTATTTTCCTTCAAAAGATGCCATGGTTATGTATTTTCATTGCTGCTTATTAGTGCTTATCTAATAAAGCAAATATAATAACAGATATTTATAACTGGTAAAAATGTGTCAACAAGTAGGAATGAACTGATAAAACTGTTTGGAAGAGTCCACCTTTGGGCCTGAATGTAAGTCACGTGCAAACATCTACAAATACAGAATCATATTCAGTGCACAGACGCATTATTCTGATTTTACTTTTAATATAATAATAAAACTTTCATGTGTCGTGTTGTTGTTGGTGTAGGAGGTAATATTAAACGAGGAAATTCACTGGCCTCTCCTCTATCTGCACATATAAATACCTCAAACAGCAAGAAAATAGCAAAATCGGACGTGATCAGAAACGCCCATCTATGCTAACAGCAGACCGTCTCCCAAAGGTGCTGTTACATCTCTCCACTTCCCACTGTGAGCAACTCCTGTTCGCCAACCACCGCACGCTGCCTCCTAACTCTAATCACAGCAAGAAGAAACAGACAAAAAAAAAAAAAAAAAAAGATTGAAAGAAAGAAAAACGCCTCAAGCTATTCACTGCCAGTGTATGTGAACCCCCACCCACGAGGCTATAGAGGAAACACCCACCCACGCTCACAAACAGGGCTGGGAGAGAGCGAGGGAGAGGAGGGCGGTGAGAAGAACCGGATCAGTGTGAGAGCTTATTGTGACTACGGTAACAGGAGAGGGACAAACCACTGGGACAAGACAAGGAGAGAGTGTGTTTACCTGCTTCGTCATGGAGTCAATGAGGCGCACGTAAAAGTCTTGCTCTGTTCGGATGCCTGTCGGGAGAGAGAAAGAAAAAACATGAGGATCTGAATAAGCTGCTTAATGCTGGTAGTAATGTTAAGTACTGAAGGGGTTCATATTTTAATACCCAAACAAGTTAATAGTGAATACACAATAAAGTTTGTTCAGCAAGTTAGAGTTGTAATTTTAGGAATGTTTACTTATTCTACTCATGCATTATTTTAACTGTCACAATTCATATTTTAATAACTATTCTTTTTGCTCTTTGTAAATATTGTATAATGTATTTTTAGCTAGTCAGGAAAAGAAAAGTATTTGCGTCGTGGGTGTAACTTAGAGCATGATGCCTTATCTTATTTTAATGCATGCCCGTATTTTATTTTATCAGAGCGTTTTATAATCTTTTTTTAATGTTGTACTATAACACCGAAGCACATTCCTAGTTTGTGATTTTTTTTTACTGGCAATGGAAAAAAAACATATTCTGATTCTGATGATACAGCCTTGCGATTTAACCACAAACAAAATTGAATAAAATACAAAAAAAGGGCAAAGTAATTTTATATTTTATAACAATGTACTATTTTTTTTTTCTTTTTAAACATTCCCTCACAAAACATTGCTCAGTTTAGTTTAGGTTCGCCTACCAAAGTGATTACTAAAGTCACAATGGTTTTCACGGTTGGAATTCTAACTTACTGTTTAAATAATCTTCTCTGAAACCTTTATTGTTCTTTTACCACAATAACAACAAACATCTTTATGTGACACAAAGCCTATCAAATGATTCTGACAGAAAATATGCTTTTTACCCAACTGGCAACAAAGGATTTAGTGAGGACTTATGATGATTTGCACATGTGCCCAATCAAAACCAGCACTCATGGTCCACAAGTTGTAGCTGCAGACTGTTACACTGGAGTTTTGATATCCCTGCCAGCATTCAGCTCAAAGGGCCCAGTCACCACAAGCCACACAACAAACAATCACTGACACTAACAATGCCTGCAAAGTGTCAAACAGAGAAAAGCATGGGAAAATCATTGAAAAACCACAACATATTGCTTTGGGTGCATTTAAAGAGTGTAGTTTATACAAGATTTGGTCACATTACATGCATCAAACACAATAGACGACAGTGCATTTGATATTTGAGCCACGTTGGCCTAAAGCAACTGTCTGAATTTCCGCTGCGTAAAATGTAAATGCTATTAATACTGTGCGAAGAAAGTGCATTACGCTAATTGTGAATAGCGTTGACTCACCGTTACTGTACAGGAGCTGCAGGCGGTAATGAATCCCATTATTGGTCTTTTCACCGCTCGTCTCCTTCACAAACACACAGAACAAAGCCATAAAACATTTAGCACATTATAATTTTAAAGGATAAACAAGCACCGAGGCCTAAGTTGAAGCAGCACGCACTAAAACAACATGTGATTTACAGCGGGCTTGGGTTATTTCCACGTGTAACTGCGGCGTAGTTGTGGCTTTTTAATTTCTCTTAAATTACTACTTGCGCTTTAAGAACAAAACAAATCCAACATTTCATCCGAGTTTATTCACAATGACCGAGGAATGTGATGTTATTTATTTAGCCAAACAAGATTACATTACTGTTTATTTAATGTAGAACTTCGACAAGCAATTTTAGCTTTTAGACAAAATGGCACAAATAAAAGCGAAGAAAACAAATTGAATGTTCAAAACCGAAAACTGAAATCGCAAAATAAATCAATCAATAAAATAATAAATAAATAAATACATTTTTTTTTACTCATAAAAAATGTATTAATATTTAAAATGTAATATTTTCTGTTATAACGCGTTGCATCATTTATATTTGCTCTTTTATAGATTTTTAAAAGCTTAATAGACATTGAATCCCGTGGGGAATAAGGCCTGCAGGCTGTCAGACGCTCACATTACGATGGTATTACCGCCTTTGAAATAACCCTGAATGTTTTAGATGAAATGACTAACCTTTTCTTTCTCGATGAAGTCCACAAAGCTGGTCCTCTCGATCTCCACGGGCTGCCCCTGTCTGTCGTACAGCGCCAGCACGAAGTGGAAGAAGTTGGACTTGCGGAGGTTAGAGGGCGGCTGCTTCTCAAAGTGTGCCCGGGCCAGACCCACTCCGCTGCGGACACACGCCATCAGCCAGCGTTAGCAATGGATTTGAGTTTAGTAGCTTTAGTATATAGAACTAGATAATAGTGGCACTGCATCCAACCACAATATTTCTTGCAACCTTCTAATTTGCTAGCCTATTTGGTGATGGGAAGTTGTGATTTGATAGAAATAAAAAATGCATTTTGATTTATGAATTTGTATAGACATGCACTTCTTTAAAATTTATTTACTCTAACCAATATTCTGACTGTTTACATGCTCTGAAATGTAGCTCTAAATTGGCTTTTGTGGAAGTTATAACAACTTTTTCGACCAAAGGATTTTTTAATCACATGGCGAATATTTAATTGCTAATACAATTCATTTAGTAAGACGTAGCCTGTTACTGTGGGTGGGGGAAAAGGGCAAACAATGTGTGCGTAAAATCTGGGCTATTTTGCATTTGTTTCAGTTGGAATATGAAGTGCAGTCACACGGGGCTATAGGTCCTTTTCTTATATCTCCCATTCGTCACATCACAAAGTTTAACAGAGGCGAGCCTGGCACAAACTGTGATTTTCCAAACGCCGAAGTGTTGACGGGCTGCTAAATCTTCCCCTGGCTCACCTTTGCGCGGCTGTGTTGGCGTCCAGCACGCCTCCTCCCTGCATCCAACTCCGGACGGCGTTCATCCCTCCCAGCGGCTCCTCTTTCAGTCCGCTGCCGCTTCGCTGGATGCTCTCTTGGATTCCGAACATCAACACTCCGCGCCTCTCCGCTTTTTTGTCTTTTACCAGTCCACGTAAGTCCTAGTTACTTTCAGTTGCACTTGTTCTTGGCACAGCCCGCTGAGTCTACAGTCCCGTGAAAGAAGTGCAGGCTACAACAGTGCAAAAAGCATGTTCAAAGTGTAAATTCCCCAACGCGTAAAATGCGATTGAAAGCCGGTGAAAGGTGTTTCAAAGTGCGTCCTAGTCCAAGGAGATGTCACACGGGCCGATCACCGAGCGCTCGTGTCACATGTCAACAATGTATGACACTTTCTTTCTTCCTCGCTTCCTCTCCGCTGCGGGACTTGTCCGTGTCGTGTGTGATGCTCGGAGCTCCGCGCTGTGCCTCTTCCCAAAGGACTGTGGGAGAAGACGCGAGCACTGGGGAGAGAGACAGCCCGGGATGGGAAGTGGAAATAGGGGAGGGGACCACGATGATGGAGACGCCCCCAAACAAAGGAGAGAGTGGAGTGAGGTCCGCCCCACGCATCGCCTGCTGAGTGAGGAGTCGCACTCTCTCTGCGCTCTTCTTCACGTGAGGCGAAGAGGCGCACTGAGACGGAGCAAGTGTCTGATCTGATTTGGGTGTGTGAGAGATGGCAAAGAAGTGGAAGTTTATTTGTATTTATGGCAGAGGGGGTTCAGAAAATTGATGCGTAAAATCATATCAGCTCAAGGTTCTCATTGTTCAAGATCTTTTCTTGAGCTTAATGCATAATTTAGAGTCTGGCAATATTTCAGAGATTATTAAAAACAAAATTCTTACATAGTTCTCTTCATTTTAATCACGTTCAATCTTATCACGCTGAAGTAAAGAACTGAAAATTGTAGGAAGGGACATTAATTCTTATTGGAGATTATGTAAATGCTTTTATTTTGGCTGGAGACATGGACTAGGCTTTAGCTGATGATAACGGTTCTTGGATAAAAGTGCGCATATTAAATTATCTTTAAAGTCAGTCGCAAAACCACCTCTGTTCAGTGTTTTAAGCTCAACACAAGGTTCTTGATTAGTTGGATGGATGTCTCAAACTTTTACGCACAGCGCTTGACATGTTTTCTGTAGTCAGTTGTGATTCAAAACCTCAGACATGCTTTAACTCTTCATTTTTATTTAGCCAGCTGGTTAGGCACAATTATGAAAGCCATATTTCACAGTCAAAACATATCCGTGGCCCCATTGTCTTTCGGATAGGAGCCCTTATTGCAGTGCAGCGCCGCAAGACACACAAACAAAAGTGACAATAACAATAATTAGCTCAATATAACAATGAACATAATTGAGGATAATTGCTAGCAGATTTCTCTCCTTTGTCTCTCCCTCCAGCTCCATCTGTTATTTCAAACAATTCATCACGTCGCGACGCACACAGGGAATCAAAACAAAACACAAATATTATTAACAGGAACGCAGCGGTGTCTTTTAGCCAAATGACGCTACAGCATATCGATCTGTTAAGGTGCGAAAGGTCAACAACTTTGGTATTATTCAGCCGCGCACGAGGATGATTGGCAGCCGGTCCTGGCGCAGCTCCAGCCTCTAATTCCCAAAGGTTATTGAAAAACGCTCTTGACCTTGATTATGGAGAATGAGAGTCTTTTATGCGTCGGTTTCCTGCTTCGAGATGAGACACTGTGGCACAGCGGCCTTTTACAGGGTCTAAGCTCACAGCTCTAACAAGAACTGTGCGTAATTTGTGTTAACGAGCCGGGGCTGGATCGATCACAACGGGACGCCAGAGCCACTGGACATTTTGTTTAAAAAAAAAAAAAATAATAATAATAATAATAATAATAATAAGAAGAAGGATCTCAACACAAGTGGCAAACAAACACAAAAGTAGCTCTCAATGTAATAAAATAAAATGTGCATATCTGACAAAAGCAGATCAGTGATCAATTATTAGCCTATTTAATTAACCAATAGAAGAGCCTAATCTCTCTGTAATGGGCTTAATTATGGATATAAAATACATTTAAAAAATGACTTGAAAAAATACTGAGAAAAAGTTTCATAGTAAATGTAGTTACAAAATGCTTTTCAATAGAAAGGATGCACCAGAAGCGCTCCTGCGGGATGGTCAGAAGGAAAGACGCTCACTGCTAAAACAGCACAACAGCGCCATCTCGTGTCTGACCTAAACAACTACAATAGAAAAAGAGCTTACCAGGCTAAGGTGCTAAAACGATGAACTGTGGAGGAATCCTCGACCACTTCTCTGGAGGTCATAGGTCTGAACGTCACCCGAAGACTTGACTGGAGATCACGTGGAAAGAATGTGAGTTAGGCCTATACATGGACTATAAGGTAAACCTGCAATCTAAATGTGTTTTGTGCCCATTTAATCTTTTGTTCTAACACAGACATATCCACAAAATACATAGACAAACATGCATTTATATTCTCCTCTTATCTTGTTTTATGTATTAACTATATAAGCTTTTACTTCTTGAAAGCTATAACCACATAACACCAGTGACATAATACTAATTCAAAGTGGATCGTTCTTTTTATTTCTCACATTCAGTTTTGTAGCATAACCAACAGGGTAACAGTAACAGTTTTACAGAGGAGGTCCTTATTGTGTGAAAAATGTATTTGTAAAACGGTATACTGACGATTTCTTCAACAAAATCTACAAAGAGCATCCGTCAACGGGGGCCAGAAAGTGGTCCAACAGAAGCAACAGTAACACACAGCTGGCTTAGATCTACAACAAAAATGTCAAGGTCAATATTTTTCTAACAATTTTAGGAAGAAAACACAAAAACATTTTACTTTTAAATCTTACGAATACTAAATAGTGCAAGTTTCAAAAATACTAACATCTGTGAATGGAGTTGGCACTCAAGAATAAAAAAGTTGACTGAACAATGCCATATCTTTGGTAAACACAGTTAGGTATACTGTCTATAGTGTTACTACTGCTAATATGAATTCAAATACAAATGGCCATTGTTTATTAAATAATACTACTCTAAAGCTGCTGAGAATACTGTTGCTTCTTTCAGATACCACAACACTGAAACATGGTTTGGGCACAAACAGATTATATCTCTACAGTTCATTATACCTAGAATTCTTAATCACACAGTTTGTGATTATTCCAGTGGCGCATTGGCTTTCTTACTGTGAGAAAGTGGAAGTAAAAAAACATAAACAGAGATGGTAGAGGATGAAGACTTAAGACTGATAAGATTGAAACTCCAGAGGAACGATTACAGAAAATAACATTATGGAGATACAAGGCTTGCACAAAAAAAGCATGGATTTGTTCCCACATTCTGAGTATCTGATTGTAAGTGCTCCATTGAAAACAGTCAAATTTGTTTAACCATTTATGTGCTTAATTTTAAAGTAGAACTGTGAAGAATCGAGAATAAAAATTAGTCATTCAAGATTATGCTGTATATTCACCTCTTTGAGAACTTGTGCAAAATACATTTCTACATTTCAGCTTTTAAAAAAGAAACACAATGAGTTACATAACGCTGAGCAAGAATGATCCTACAAATAAACTGTATTCATACATAGTCCTGCCCCAGCGCATGCCAGAAAAAAGTCATTCATAGCAGTAAGACCATATCAATAACAGTCCTAATAGTAAATAATACTGTTGACGTGCCATATCCCATCATTCAGCGCCTCGCTAATCCCACTCCTACCAGTAGAGGGCATTGGAGCGATCACATCAGCTTTACAGCACTTCATATCGACAGGAGAAGCAGTAACACTGGCTGGTTGAAAGTTGCTCGATTTTCTCAAAGCGGTTTTAAAATATACTAAAGCTATAGAGAAACCAAGCCCCAGTCAACACTGTGACTATGATCAAACATAGCAACATGAATAATATAATTACACACAGATTTTAGGAAAATTTGGTAGCCACATAAACAGCTTTGGAGCGTTGCGAGTAGAAAGAACATTAGTGCAATAGCGACCCAAATTAAACAAAAAAGTGGCAAAAATACAGTAGCAAAAGGTAGCACAGCCCAACAAATAGATGTTATAATGGGCGTAGTGGCAACAGGCAAGCTCTACATACATGCATCAGAATATAGCATATATGAAACATTTAAGAACCACGTTTTCATTACAATCCAACAAATGCTGGAGTGTGTCTAAAATGTCCAATTAGCTGGTAATAGTGACAATACAAATTCAAGTGACAGGGCAGCCCATTTTTGATTAAGGTTTATGTGATTATATTAGCATGCCCTAGGTTTCTACAAGCGCAGAGGATGGTTCAAATGATATATTTGTATTTTAAGCTGTTTGAAATGAGTACCATAAAACAACCATTTATAAAAGCAGTGTAAAAATAACTTTATATTTAACAGTATAATAGGTTTGGCCGTGATAATGTATTTTGTTGGGACCAGCCAAACAAGTCAGATCTGAGCAATGGGTGAAAAATAAATGAGTTTGCCACATGGAGGCTTAAAGGTGCAGTGTGTAGGCCTTTGGCGACATCTGGTGGTGACATGAAACATTGCATTTTTTTCTTTCTGTCTACAAAATAGTTGTTATTAAGTTGGGTATAGACAGACTTTGTTGTTTTTATAGGTATACAAGTGTGAAATGCAAGGTAATGTGTTCAAAGCAACAAAATAATAATACAGAGGCTCCAATCAGATCAAATACAGTAAATTGTTTGATCAATATTATGATATGGAAATGAAAACTGAATTATCTACACGAGACATTTAAATAAAAAAGCAAACATAGCACCAAGCCTTAAATGTTTGATGGCATCGAGAATTATATGATATCGCTCCACATTAAAACTCAAATGGAACTTTTTATGAAATGTTAACACCCATTTGAGGTCCAACTATAATTGATAGTCTTAAACCTGTTTAAATCATGGCACATGCTGCAGAGGAAAACAGAAAAGTCCCAATACCACAAATAGTACAGCAGCAGTGGCAGAGCGGCAAAAATATAAATTTGAAAAGTTCTGCATGAAATGGTTGGAGTGAAATGGTAAGGATGACTTTGTAAACCGATGAAAAACCTTTGATGATTAGAAAAGATGCTTCAGTTCTTTAGAATTTCACATTTCCTGGACATAATCCTAAATGTGTACAAGACTTCTCCCCCATCTGGATAGAAAAAAATCCTGTTGCACTTTTGGTATAATGAAAAAGATAATTCAGCCCATCCTTCTGAAATGCTTTAAAGAACCACTTTACAGCACAATGCTAAGAGAGGGAGATGTCCGTCATGGATATCTGAAATTATATTTTGAAAAGAAATTATGACGATTTGGGATAATATGTGAAGTCATGTGGCTCAGTGATAGCTTTCTACTGCCTCTTCTTTTGCAGAAGACTTAGAGGGTCAGCTTTCGAGGGAAACTCAGAAGAGGATTCTGGGTAATCTGTGTTTGGGATGGGCTCAGATTCAGAGATGGCGGTGCTAGCTTTAGCTGTTAGCTCTAAAGACAAACCATGAAACATAGAGGGAGAAGTTGGAGAATTGTCCTCTTGTGAGTCAGCAGGATGTGAATGAGGCTTATGATGAGAGCTGGATGAGGGCGCAATTTTGAGATGTTGAGAACAAGTATACTCCAACGTATTTGAAGAATTATCAGCAGCTCCTTTGTCTTCCTCTTGTCCTGATCCCTCTCCATGTGTAAGTCCATTTTCTGCAGAGGTGGCATCTTCTTGCTCAGGTGTGGCCACACCCTCTTCCTGACCAGCAGGGTGGGGGTCGGCAGCGGCGGGACCGTCCTGGGTGAGGGTGGATGGGGCTGCTGATTGACTCTTGAGCTGTGAATGACAGAGAGGGCAGGTCTCCTGGACATAGAGCCACTTCTTCAGACAGCCAGCGTGGAAGAAGTGACTGCACGGGGTGATGACAGCACTGTTCATCTCCTAAAAGGACAAAAGAGAAATATATAGTTATGGTCAGATAACTATATCACTTTATAACACGTAATATGGCAAAGAAAGATAGAAAGATAAAGATAAAGCTTCTCCCTCACCTCAATCACAATTTTTAGAACTAGATTTTGTACAGCCCTACATAGAAGTACTCCTTTAAATCGTAATACATTCCACAGAAGTCCACATGACTGTAAAATAAATATCATCACACTAGTTGTAAAGTTTACCTGGTAGCAGATAGCGCAGATGTCATTGTACTGCTCCAGTTGGGAGCTGCTGGCCGTGGGGAGGCTCTTGATTTTGTTGACGGCGTCTCTTCGGAGTAGGAAACTCTGCCAGCCCAGCTGAGCCCGCAGCCACACGTTGTAATACGAGTGCACCAGGATGATGGTACTGCCCATTACACTCCACTCTCCGAAAACGGTCTCTGACACACCGTAGCACACCACGCACACAGCAACCTGCACACAACACAGAAGTCTTTACTTTGTACCCAAGACAATAATTTACTATTGGCTGTACAAGCCATTTAGTTTAGTAATTATGGTTTAAAGTTTTAACCAAATGTCATGGTAATTTAGTTGCCTAAATAATTATATGGCTTCATCAATCTTCTGCCTCAAGAATGGAAAACATTAAAGATTATGTTGTGCCAACACAACATAATTTACCATGTTACCTTTTATGGTTTTGAAAATGATATATTTGCAGAAAACAACGAATTTCACTTTCATTTTTGACACTCTGAGTGTCCCCTCCCGGGGTCCAGGAGAGATCACTAAAATACTCAAACATGTATGGAAGAAATCTAAATCTCTTCATGTTATAACATGGTAGAAAACTTAAAAAAATAAAAATAAAATAAATTGATTTTGCGTAACACCCCCTCTTTAAAATGAGAATGAATTTATGCCTCACCAGAAACTCCAGCAGACGATAGGTGCCATTGACACAGTAGATGACCTCATCCATGTTTTCTACTGGAGCTTTACGAAACTCCTCCACCATAAACAGCACATAGATCAGCAGAGTCCCCAGCACCTGATTAGTGTCAAGCAAAATGACACATTCATTTTAGTGTTACTGTTTAGTAATGTTAGTATTAAACTATTTCCCTACTGATTTTCACCAGACATTTTTCAAATTGAAGGATTGAAATTGTCAGCTTTTATAAATAAGAGCCATCCAGCATGTGTTACCTGCAGGGAGGTGAGGATGGAGGAGGAGATGATGATGAGGAGCCAAAAGTCCATGTGGAAGAACTGACAGATCATATAAGCCATGTAGGCTGGAAATATGAGCAGGAACAGGCACAGACTCACAGCTCGGAAGTGCTTCCAAAGGCTCCTGCAAGACATACTACATTTGAGAGACATGGCATGGCAAACAATCATTACATTGTGTACAATGTTTTCGTCATTGTGAGTCAATCAACAGTATTCGAACACAAGTCATATCTGAGGACAGAGACTGGCAATTTTCAAGAACTGACTGATTTAAACCAGATTAATAAAATGCTCTTACTTGTCTCTGGATGCTCCAAGAGCCAGGACAATGGGGTCAGCTATTTCCAGCATGGACTGCAGGATGGAAGCCACAACGATGAAGAGGATGATGGAGAGGAGGAAGGCTCGATGGATTACCTGTAGCTCAATGAGACCAGTCTGAACTGCCAGGATCAGAAGAGTGATGCCCTCAGTCATGCCCCTAAAAACAAATTCACACATTAAATATTCTAAGATCCTATATCATGCATTTTAGAAGCTTTCCAATGCCTGTAACAAGCTAAACAAAAAACTGACTGCTGACACTGCCATCTAGACCTGTATTTGCAAAGATGAATAACAGAGGCAACAAAATGATCACAACAAATCTGGAAAACATATGCAATTGGTCTGAATAGTCCATTTTAAACTCCCTTGAAGACAATTATTTATTTAAGGTGAATAGGAGATGAGTCTAACCGGTGCATGGTGTTGTCGTTCATAAAGGCCCTGTATCCTTGCAGGTAAAACTTGCAGAGCGTCAAAACTCCCAAAGCGATGAAGGACACAGTGAAGACCAGCCCAAGAAGGGAGTACGGTGTGCTACAACATTCTGCAACACTGGAAGAAAAATGGAAAGGATAAATATTAAGGTACAATGAATAAAAGGTGATTTTTGTAATTGTTGTATATTTAATAATTTGTTTTAGACCAAAGGCTTTATTCAATGTAAAACGCAGGTGTTCACTGTTTTCCAAGATGGCGCCGCGCATGGTTGCCCTGGTGATTTGGTGCTCTTTGTTTTGTCTGTTTTTGTTCGTAAATCATGTGTCTGCGTGCTCTTGCACACCCAGACTGAGACAGCTGAGGAAGGAGAAGGAGGAGGCGCATAGAAGTGGTGACCCTCACTCATACAGACAGAGCAAGTACTCATTTAGCAAGGAAGTGGAGAAGGCTAAATCGAGATACAATAACCATCTGAAGGAGAAGTTCTGGTCCAACGACTCCGTCTCTGTCTGGAAAGGTCTGAGGGGTATTACAAACTATAGGCCCAAAGCCCCCCCTGCTGTGGATGACCGACAACTAGCAGAAAAGCTTAACACCTACTACGCTAGATTTGAAGTCTCACACCCCACCCCACTGACTACAATGGACATTGCGGCCAAGCCCACCTCAGACCCCTCCTCCTCCCCCACTGCCCTCACACTCTCCAAGCAGGATGTGACTAAGACTTTTAAAAGGCAAAACCCACGGAAAGCCCCAGGTCCGGACGGTGTCTCTCCTTCCACCCTGAGACACTGTGCTGAAGAACTGGCTCCTGTCTTCACGGACATCTTTAACATCTCCCTGGAGTTATGCCATGTCCCAGCCTGCTTCAAGCTGTCCACCATTGTTCCCGTCCCCAAGAAGCCCAGGATCACTGGACTTAATGACTACAGGCCTGTGGCGCTGACGTCTGTAGTCATGAAGTCATTTGAGCGCCTGGTTCTGCCTCACCTCAAGTCCTTCACCTCCCCTCTCCTGGACCCTCTGCAGTTCGCCTACAGAGCAAATCGGTCTGTAGACGATGCCATCAACCTGGCCCTCCACTTCATCCTTCAGCATCTGGACTCCCCGGGACCCTACGCCAGGATCCTGTTTGTGGACTTCAGCTCTGCATTCAACACCATCCTCCCTGCTCTGCTCCAGGACAAGCTTGCCCAGCTCAACGTGCCTGACTCCACCTGCAGGTGGATCACTGACTTCCTGACGGACCGGAGGCAGTGCGTGCGGCTGGGGAAGAATGTCTCGGACACTCGGACTATAAGCACAGGATCTCCACAGGGCTGTGTACTTTCTCCCCTGCTCTTCTCCCTTTACACCAACTGCTGCACCTCCAGCCACGACTCCGTGAAACTGGTTAAGTTTGCGGATGACACCACCCTCATCGGGCTCATCTCGGACGGCGATGAGTCTGCCTACAGGAGGGAGGTGGACCGGCTGGTGTCCTGGTGCAGCAGCAACAACCTGGAGCTCAACGCCCAGAAGACAGTGGAGATGATCGTGGACTTCAGGAAAGTCACAGCCCCCCTGCCTCTCCTCACCCTGACAGACTCCCCCATCACCACTGTGGATTCTTTCCGCTTCCTGGGCACCTGAATCACCCACGACCTCAAGTGGGAGCCGACCATCAGCTCCCTCATCAAGAAAGCCCAGCAGAGGATGTACTTCCTGTGGCAGGTGAGGAAAGCCAAGCTGCCTGCCCAGATGATGGTGCAGTTTTACACGGCCATCACTGAGTCCATTCTCACCTCCTCCATCACTGTGTGGTATGCTGGGGCCACTGCCAGGGACAGACAGAGACCGCAGCACATAGTGCGCTCTCCTGAGAAGGTGATCGGCTGTACCCTTCCATCTCTCCAGGACCTGTACGTCTCCAAGACTCGGGGGCGAGCAGGCCGGATAGCAGCTGACCCCTCTCACCCTGGACATGGACTATTCGAGCCACTCTCTGGCAGAAGGCTACGGTCCATACGGACCAGAACCTCTCGCCATAAGAACAGTTTCTTCCCCTCTGCTGTTGGACTCATAAACACTTTATGAACACTTATAACACCTGTACTAAGGACACTTTATAATACCTGTACTAAGATGGACACTTTATAACACCTGTCACCTTAAATAAGTCATGTCACGTCACTTGCTCTTTTGCACTGTCAGTTTGCACTGTTGTTCTGATGCTCTGTATATACTTGACTATTTTTATTTTTTTATTATATATCTTAATCTTTTGCATGCTCTTACTTTATTTTTAATAGTGATAATATAATAATAATAAAGTATCTTTTTTTTTAATAGTGATATCTCTACTTTATATTATTATTATTATTATTATTATTATTATTATTATTATTATTATTATTATTATTATTATTATTATTCAGTGTTCTATGTTGCACCTCATCACCAAAGCAAGTTCCTAGTCTGTGAATTGTGTTCACTGACAATGGTAATAAAAGCTTTCTGATTCTGATTCTGAGGTGAAGAGTGGGGACACATTCTGTTAATCGCTGGAGCCAGTGTTGAGTTGGGTTGATATGCCGTGTATGCGCTAATCCAGTATGCCGTTTATTATTATATATAGTCAGGTCCAGGGGGGCAGCCTGCTGCGATTGGTCATTAGCAGGAAATAAATTTAAGGTTATAAATGACACATATCAACTCTATCGAACACTGGGAATCGATCTTAGGACACTGACCCTAGCACATGTAGCCAGACCACATGACTATTGTTTTGTGAGGGTTTTGATAATTTATATTTAGGATTTAGGATGTATATAGATCCCTGGGCCAAGACCTGGTCAGGAAGAGGAAGAGCAGTCTCTCTCTGGAGGTGGGCTTGTCGCGGGTGCTGAAGTAGGAGTAGATCTGCAGAGCGAATAGCACGAGCCAGAAGCACATGAAGAGAACAGGCAGCACCAACTGGTTCCACAGAGACATGCCCAGAGCCAGCAGGCCGTACACCTCCACCACCTGCACACGGTTCATATATTTACGCAACTTTAAGTCTTTTTATACTTCACTTTTTTTTATTTTGTTGAGTAATATGCATTGGATAATATGACAAAACAAAAACTAAACACACATTCCAGTGACTAAAACTGGACAAAAAAATATTTAGAATCTCAACTAAAATGAAATAAATAAACTGAAAATTAGCAACTCCGTACAAACATGATTAAGCTTTACCTGAGCCAGCTCACGGTAGGCAGTTTTGGCAAGATTGTAAGGAACCAGCAGGTTAGAGGCCAGGAAGTAAATGACCTCCAGGCCAGTGAAGATCATAGAAAATTTGTTGATGAAGACAATGGTCTCGAGTGGCACGAGACACAGTCTGGCCACAAGAGGGAGCAGATGAGCAGAAAAGAGCCAGATCCTCTTGGTCTGCATTACACAGGAGCAGAGTGTGCATACAACCAACTGAGCTGCAAGAAAGAAGAACCAACCAGTTAGCTCTGCCATACCAATTGATAATAAAATAGTCCTTACAGTGACAGCCACAATAGTAAAAATGTCTGACTGAAATCCATGAATAGCTGACAATTTCTATGTATGACGACAACACAGTTTCATACAATTATGAGTATTACAAGTTTATAATCTGTCCACTCCAAACTAGCTACAATGTGCCATCATAGAAAATAATGTTGTTGTTTAGAAAATGGGTACAGCAACATAACTTCCAAGCCAGAACTAATACAGGCTTCCACAAAGCCTTAAGGCCTTTGCTCAAGTTTCTACTCGTTTTCCAAAAACATCACAAATTTCATACTTTCATGCTGTTTTTACATGAATTCCCGTAGGTGTTATTGTAACAGTTGAATTCTAAGATGGCACATATTAGCTTATGCAGCATGCTTGTTTTAGTTGTAATAATATACCAATGAGTGCAGTGGTGAATCTGTTCATGGAAAGAGGTTCCAGGTAGACCGGTCCTTCATTGCCAGAATCCAGTTCACTGCGGACGTAATCCCTGACAAAGAGAGATTGGCTGATCAATTTACAAAAGAACATCCTGCCCCTTTTCACAGAAGATACATGCACAATGAAGATACATGATCACATGGAAACAAGAGTCAAGTTACTGAGATTGTCTTTTATCACTGATACATTTTCAACAATATAAATAATTGGGTTTTTGATCTTGCCAAGCAAAATCAGTGCAAAGACTTTCCATAAAACAAACACTAATATAAGTTTTCTGGTGGAGGGTCTACCACCCACTTGGAGATGGAAATTTCCACTCGAACAATAACATGTCCATGGAGATGAGCCGGTGGCGATCACTCCACCAGACATGTGACATAGTGCACCTTTAAGTGATGAGATTTTACTGTAAACTGTGTGGTCTTAACAATTGGCCTAATACATATCAGATATCTAGAACTGATCCAGTCATGATGTCTGGATCGAACCCGATACCCAATAGCAGCATGAGTGTCAGTGCATCTCTGGTCTTTTGTCAAAATCTAAAAACCTTATGTAACATTATACATCTTATCACTCATAGGGATCACCGTTTTGGGTGTGCTGCACAATATTATCTTTGCACTTTTGTTTAGCACTTGACTTAAACTGTTGGATTTGAGAGTTATTTTACAATGAGAGGATGCTAGTTGATACAGGAGAGAGGGATAGATGGGACAGGGATAATGATCAAAGAAAATGCAGGATGCTCTACTTTGCTATAATACTATATTTTGCAACATTATTATTTTATAGATGAATGTGCTGCTCGCACTACAAAGGCCGCTTGCTTTATTTTGAAATGCAGTGTACCTTGAGACTTGGTGTCCAGCAAACAGAAGCAGTGCGGTGAGGACGTACAGGTACAGTTTAACCAGGTGCTGGCGAGGCAGAGTCAGGAGCACCAGGCTCAGGATGTAACCTACAAAAACACACACAACAAGGTTAACTAAACTAGCTACACAGAAAATGTGGGAGAGAATGAGAAGATTAAATGTGAAACAATTCAGTTTGTATGCCTGTGGGTTCAACGGTACATTCCAATCCTGCTGGTTCATTTACAACTGGAGGCCAAAGGCAAAATTACATCTGAAACAATAACTATAATTTCTCGCTTATGAAGAATATTTAGTTCAGAAAATAAACAATTACAGAATGTTGTCACAAATGATTCACTTAAACACTCTGAAGAGAAGTTGTATAGAACTGGAATGATTTAACTATATTGGTTCATAAAAATTGTACACAGTACACAGGTACTGAACTATTCTTAGACACTGCCTGACAGTTGAACCCCAACAACACAGTGGTAAGAGATAAGACAGTTCCTCTAACGGCTCGTGGTTTCCTTCTACATGAGTACTGAGAGTGAGTGTATGTGCTGTTAGCTAGTACTGACCTACATAGTGCAGGTAAAGTGCCAGATACTTGTACTGAAACAAGGGATTGTTGGAGAGGCTCGATCTCTGGACCTTCTGGAAGAAAGAGCTGACGTCCCAGCGGTACAGGACGTCCAGCAGCATGATACTGGGCACACGCAGGCCCACATTGAGGACAGACTCCACGCGGTCCTTCAGCGCCATGGTAACAGGTTAGGCAGGCTGAACTGACCACTACCACTCTGCACTGTGCACAGAGACACACAAAAAGAAAACAGGAAAACACTGTTGGATTAAGACATTCCACTCAAAACTCTATATAGGGACAACAAAGCGCAGGGAAAAAAGACTCAGAACTTAAAAATACACCAATGCTACTCTAAATTAAACTAAGGCTAAGTGACGTTTTGGAGAAATATTTGATTTGTGATTTTCCTGACAAATACTGTGGTTGCCATTCATGGTTTGGTTAGTTTCAGGCTGCAAAATATATTGCAACTGATTCAAAGTTTTGCAATGATCAAATTGCAGTCATCGTTTAGCAAAAGGATTTGCAAATCTAGTTTACAAACATCTGAAAAGTATGCACAGTGGCAGATCATACCTCGGTTTAAAATGTGCATTGTGAACTGAATATTGTTTGAAGACATAAATTGCAAATTTAACTGCACTTGCAACACATCCAGGAGCAGAAATAACAAGTGCTAATTGCCATACATTTCACAGCATTTGGAGGAGGTCTAAAACTACAGGACTTGAAAGTTCTGCGTGAGAAGACAAAAAATAGATTATGTAGTCTGCGAATTGTGACCATTCAAATGGCAATTTAGATACTGCAGCCCCAGAGTGACCTACACTAAACACAGAAAAATCTTTCACTTTAACTGAAATCTACATTTGCATGCATATTTAAGTCTTTTTGTTCCTCCTTTAAACTGTGTGTGGTTTCCGGGACCAGGTACAAACAGAACGCTGAGCTCTGATGTTTCCAGCCAGGTGCAGAAACACCTGCTCCGTGCACCATGAGTTTTCCACTCAAGGTCTGTGGTTTATGGATAGATTCACTGTAGTGCATCAGTCCCCCACTGTCTACAAAATCTATAGTAACTTTAATATGCCTTAAACAAAATACAATGTCAAATTAACATGCAGATAAAAATAAGAGAGTACTGGGACATCAAGGATAAGATACAACGTTTTAGGATCAAAATACTTTGACATGATCCACTGAATGGGACAGTGTCCTGACATTACATAACGGAACCTAAGACTATATCCAGCCAGCAGACAGAACACTACAGAATAGGAGATTACATAACCAGCAGTCTAACGCTATGCTATTTAGTTACAAGTTTAATCTGGTTTTGTTTTGACCACAGTTAGACCCGTATGTGTTGAAAATCCACAACAACAGGACTACAGACAGCATGGATGAGTGAGTGCTGCATCGACAGAGGAGCTCATGAACTCTAGTAACCTCACGGTCTCGTTTGCAGAGCTCACCCCCTCAAGCCGCAGAGCTTCAGACATAAACTAGTCCAGCATCAAAGTCGAGTGAAATGAGTAATGAGTGCACTTGGAGTGGAGCAGTCTGTCTGTTTAGACAAACTGTGTAAAACAGAGCCGAATAATGATACTGTGCTATGATAGTGTACGTGCCGAGAGGATATGATGAGCTGCACTGAACACACACACACACACACACACACACACACACACACACACACACACACACACACACAGGCTAACAGTAGCCACATACAACTATAATCAACACAACAAGAGCAAATGATCCAAAGCGACACATTCAGATGTGTGTCTGTGCACGTTACGCGTTTATGTGACTCTAGACAAACACAGACTGCACGCGCTTTTAGCGCTGCTAGCAACACAGACACGGACACAAATTCCAATCAAGCTAACGAAGACGCGTAGCCAAAAGTCGGAATAGAAGGGGACTTACATTTGAAGGGCGATCTTCGCGATGTATACTACAGATTTGAGTTGCTTTCCTGCTTGGATATAAACCATTTTAACTCGGCGTCGCCCGAGCTAACGGTCCTCTTGAAGGGAGCGCCGCGGACTCAAAAGATGTGGCCCATCCGCTCATCTCAGCAGCAGCCATTAGGCCTCTGCTGCTCCTGAGATGTGCTGAGCATGCGCACTGCGGAGCAGCCGAGCGAAGTCCACTTGAGTGTATAGGAGGAGTAATAAGTGTACTTCTGAGGCAGTAGCGCCATTCAGCGGCTCTGTCAAGTCATGAAGGACTAAAGACTAAATGCGACAAACTTTAAGCTCCTCTTACACATACCATGGCATATAACCATAACATATATCTTCTCCTCTGTATTCATTATATAGGGTACACATAGCCATGGTATTAAATCTTTAGCATTGCACACACAATACACATTTCCTCATTTAGACTAGGTTATATCGTATCAAAATTAAAATTGCCTTTAGATAAAAATTGACGCGTGGTTCTGTTGCTATGGTAACATGCTTCTTTTCTACGTCACTTCCGGTAGTTTTCGGGACGCCAGGAAGAAACAACTGAGTGTATCCCGATGAATGGAAGTGACCAGAAAACTTCTGCTCTTTAATCTATGGTCCTCATAAACTAAATATTTTGTCCGTTGCGGCACCATAGGCAACTGTAGACGGTAAGGCTAGACAAATGATGTTCCTAGGTTGGTTAACGCGTGATCTTTGTGGTGGGATACTGCCTTTTATAATGACAGCGTTAGCCTCTCAATGCTACAAATAACATTGTGGATTGGTAAGGTTAAGTCAAGCGTTGGGGGGAAAATCAAACGTTTATCGTGCTGAAATGTTATAATTTTCTGTGCGAAAGTGCCTTATATTTATTTATTACACACTGTACTAAGTAAATGTCTAAATATGGCCTGAGGACGCAGAATCATTATTATCGAACACATTTTGCTTAAAAATTTGAAGAAACAATGTATGCCATATACTCGACACAACTGAGTAACAAGTTAACTCAATACTTTTAATACAAATGAATGAATGTCTAAGTCGTGGTTTGTCTAAATCTTGTATTATTTGATCTTGTGCACTTTTTTGCAGATAAAGTATTTCGGTGGAATTTTCGGAGTGCCTTCAGTTTGTCTGCAATTGTGTTTATGTCGTAAAGATCCCGTGTAGTCATGTCTGTATCAGTGATAATAAAATGGGGAGGCCAAGAGTACTCCATCAGCTCTCTGTCTGAGGAGGACACTGTCATGGACCTGAAACAATCTATTAAATCTCTGACCGGAGTGCTGCCCGAAAGACAAAAACTACTGGGACTAAAGGTCAAAGGTGACTATAGTAGTTACATTCATCGCCATATAATAACACATTTATAATTTAATAACTGCATTGTTGAAGTCTACTTGTTTGTGTAGTTTGTCTTGTTGAAGTGAACTGCTTTTCATCTGGTTTATGTGACACAAGTTTTATCTCAGTGGAAATACATTCAAGTATAAACTGTAGTTGACATAATTTACATATAAGACTATAGATACGAGACTATAGATGGGAGGTAACTTAAATAGTTTATTATAATTTATCATCACCTAATTAAATGTTTTCCAAAGAATCAAACGTGTTGGACTAAAATGTCTTACATAGCATTAGTGACTGGATAAATTCAGGCCTAAACCAGCTGTCAGTGTTTGGTCCTGGTTTGAACTCAATTTAGTTCAGATGTATGAAAAAACAACAAATACTAAATCTTTTACTTTGCTTTATTTTACTTTGCTATGGGCCTAATTTTGATGAGTTTCTATACCCCCTTTTTTGTCCTTCAGGTAAACCAGCTGAAGATGAGGTGAAGTTGGGTTCTCTTAAACTGAAGCCAAACACAAAGATTATGATGATGGGCACCAGAGAGGAAAGCTTGGTATGTCGTTAATGAATTGTATCTATAAACTCAAGGACAGTGGGACATGCCGTAACATTTTGGTGTACTCAGTATTCTGGTATATTGTTATTTTATTAGGAGGACGTCCTTGCCCCTCCTCCTGAAAACGATGATGTGGTTAATGATTTTGACATTGAAGAGGAAGTGATTGAAGTGGAGAACAGGTCAGAAAATCATAAATCAAGATTTTTATTGAGAAGAAAATAGTATTAAATTCCTTTTGGAGTATAACATTTGTGCCACTGAGCATCCCTGCAGCACCATCATGTTTTATGTATGCCATGGGACACATTCAATGCATATGTTTACTGTACATTCATTTATCTTGATGCTGCACATGGCTATGCAGAGACTTTCATATCATCATGATTAAGTTAACTGTCACTGTCCTCTGTAGCCAAATAAGAGAACCTAACATTCAAAATGTATGTGCATTTTTATTTTGAAATAAATGCTGCTGTCTGTCTCTAGAGAGGAGAACCTGGCAAAAATAGCACGTAGAGTAAAGGACTATAAAGTGGAGGAGATTAACCCGCCCAGAGAAGGAAAGAAGCTACTAGTGCTTGATGTGGACTACACTTTGTTTGGTGAGTTACAGTAAAAGAAATATTAGATATTATGTTGTATTATACACAATTAAGAGGTTAATTCTATACTCAATTTATATTTGTTCAGACCACAAGTCATGCGCAGAAACAGGTCAGGAGCTTATGAGGCCATACCTCCATGAGTTTTTAACATCTGCCTACGAGGACTACGACATTGTGATCTGGTGTAAGTGAAGGATTGCTAATTATTAAAGATCATTTTTGTGTCACATTAAAACACAAATTCAAATGCAAATTAATTACCTACAATGAATTACCTTAAATACATTATCTTTTGCTGTGCACTGATAATTGATAACATAACAATGTAATTATCTAATGAAGCTGTGTCATCTCTTTAGCCGCAACAAGTATGAAGTGGATTGAAGCCAAAATGAAAGTATGTAATTAGTAAAATCTTGTCCTCAGTCAAAAAATGTGATTGATATGATTTTGTATTTGTGTTTGCAGGAGCTGGGAGTGACAGACAACCCAAACTACAAGATCACCTTCATGTTGGACAGCGCTGCCATGATCACAGTACACACGCCCAAGAGGGGAGTGGTGGAGGTCAGGGCTTAAGTATCTTTAATCAGTCTGAATTGGGAAAAGGAGAAATTCAATTTGTCAACTGGACAAAAGTTTATTTGGTCGAATACGTTTCGCAGTTCATCCAAGCTGCTTCTTCAGTTCTGGTCAGACGCTGGTGGACACTGCCTTATATCTATCTGAAGGGAGGAGCTAACTACAATGAAATTACTCTGAGACTACCACACCTATTTGTTTACAGTTTCTGTTAGTTAGGTGTGTCTGTTCAATATGGAGTAGGAGTGGGGTGTTGTTAGCAGAACCATTCAGGGCCATAATGGGTGTTTTCTGGACATGACCTGGCTAGCCCTATTGTTTTCTCTGTTTGTTTTGATTTAGGTTTGAGGATAGAGTTATAAATGGGAGACAGATGATGTCTGAAACCTCCATTTCTGTTCAAGGAAGGATTCTCTTTCTTGACAAAAATAGGCTCTTTAACTCCCCTCTCAAACCAGTTCTTTTCTCTGGCCAAGATCTGGACGTCACTGTCCTCAAAGGAGTGGCCCGTGGCTTTCAGGTGGAGATGTACAGCAGACTGATGTCCACTCTGGACCTTAGCTGTGAAGCGTATTCAACCAAATAAACTTTTGTCCAGTTGACAAATTGAATTTCTCCTTTTGCCATGGATTTTACCTGGACGACTGAGGGATTCTACACACAGTCTGAATTGGCATAAACCTGTCCTGGCTTGGGCATGATGCTATAAATGAATGAAAGTATGTGAGTGCGACAATGGGGTACTGTCGGCAAAACATCCGCTAGGGGCGCTACGAGCATAGCGACCGGAAGTGAGCTTCGTGTCCCTCCATTGCCATTTACTTCAATGACAAATACTTCACGGGAAAATGGCTTCAAAATATGGGTCGTGGACGTTAGTTTTATTAAAGGAGGAGTTGAAGAGAAGGGGAAAGTCGGTGTCCGGCCGAAAATGCCAACTTATTGAAAGGCATGCTTATCTTTGTGTATATTTCATACTATATATTTGTTTGCTTCTAGTACACGGGTACACACTTTGCAGACTCGAAGCACTGGACCAAATGGGTGTTACAGAGGCCGATGATGAAACTGCAAGAAAATATTGGATGACACTACCAGATTTTACGACTTCCAAGATCCCGAAAATGCCAATGAGCCGTATTACATCATACCTTGAAATAATAATTATTAGACATATTATTAGACATATTATTAGAAATTATTAGTATAATTGTGTTGCCACTCAGCACGGTGGCTGAGTGGCAACACTCATGCCTCACAGCAAGAAGGTTACAGGTTCGATCCCCGGGTCGCCCTGCATGTTTGCATGTTTCCTCCCCGTGTCTGGATGGGTTTCCTCCGGGTACTCCGGTTTCCCCCCATCAACCAAAAACATGCAACACCCCTATGAACAGTATACAATTAAGGACCGTCAAGGAATTCCTCCCTCCTGTGGGCTCACCACCTGCAGAGGGGTTCATAGGGGTCTGGGTCTGGTGCACAGAGTAATGGGCAGCGTGCTGCCCCCGCGACCCAGCCGGATTAAGCGGGAGAAGATGGATGGATGGATGGATAGTATATGTTGAATTTAATGAAGCGTGACTGAAATTGTCTGTACAAAATCAATGGCGCATCTGTACACTTCCGGTCTCTACGCTCGGAGCGCCTCTAGCGGTATAAATTTCCTAGCCGGAACCCCATTGCATTTCTGAAGCACATCTTGTGTTTTGCCCTTTGCCACTCATAGCTTCTACCAAGTCATAATAAATGAACTCTTGTAGACAATGAGTCATTGCTTCCAGTTTTAGAAATGTCACTTTCCTTTCCTTTCTTCACTGCTCCAGGTCAAACCATTAGGTGTCATATGGGGGAAGTATGAGGAGTTTTACCATAGGAAGAACACTATTATGTTTGACGACATTGGACGCAACTTTCTCATGAATCCTCAAAATGGACTAAAGGTCAGTGCTTCAGCCTTTTAACATGGCTGTGTGGCATTTGAAGTGTTTAACTTTAAAGTTTTATGTGGGCATTTTCTTCCTAATAAAGACGGTAATAAACATGTTTATTTAGATCCGACCTTTCATGAAGGCCCATCTGAATCGAGAGAAGGACAGAGAACTGTACAAACTAGCCCAGTATCTCAAAGAAATTGCCAAGCTGGAGGACTTCACTGGACTGAACCACAAACACTGGGAGAGGTGAGAGACATACTGACCCTTCAAAAGCTGCTTGAACAATGGGTTGGACAAGGCACATAAAATACAGACTGATCTTGGGCTGAACCAGCGCCACACTAGGCCTAAGATATTGACTTGTAGACCTAGAAAAATTACAAAATGCATTCAGAGACAAGCTACACTACTGGTTATAAAAGATTGTACTTTGTTTATTTGTTCCTTCTCAGATACCTCTCAAAGAGGCAACACCACTGAAAGTGAGACTTCTGTCCCATAAGCTGCTTCTCAAAACAAACTTGATGATGAGTCCTCTTTTCAAACTACTCCTATGATTTCTCCAGCTCAGGACTCCACAGGCTTCCCCCCAGTATACTTCTGCATGTGCTCTCTCCTTGAAAGTTCAAGACCTACCAGAACCACAAATGACATACATGAACAAAGTGCGTTTTAATGCACCTTAAAAATAAACAGTATTTTCAATGCTTGTCAAACTAGTTACCTAAAAATAATGCAAATTTTCATATCTACAGAATGCAACTTATAACAATTCAATTTTTATTTCATTTTTCTGGTAATGCAGCACATTCAATTTTAGAAAAATAATTGTAAAATGCTTTCTTTGGCTTTTTATCAATACTTGTTTAATCATCCCAAGTCTTGGGGGACTCTTCTGCTGCTATGACTCTGTTAATTTAAAACTCAAATGCCAAATGGTTCCTTTATTTTTTTGGGAAAAAAAAACATTTAGTAAATTTGGCATTGAAGAAAAATGTAAAAATAATAATAATAATAATAAAAGCATTTCCCCTTTGTTTGAAATATTTCTGCACTTACACATGAAGACTGGCACTAATTTTAGGTTATGGATTGTAAGCTAAGTGTTATGTATCGTACATATTTTGGGATTTCATTTATTTTTCATACATTGTTTACAGGGCTCTGAGCATTGGGATGTTCATTTGATGTAAAAAAAAAAAAAAAAAAAGAAAAAAAAGTGTGTGTTTGTGTTAGCCTAACTACATCTTCTACATGTAAATATGACAAGTAAACCATTTTTGTAGCAACAGTGTTGTGTGTGTGTTGCTTTTTACTATTAATAAGCATGCCTACAAAAACTGACTATGCACTGGAAAAACGTTTTTTATAAATACACATGTGAAAGATGGGAATTGAAAATCTAACTCCACCCACTGTCCAGTGTACATTGCATGTTTCCAAAATGTACAGAGAAAAGATCACCGACTTCCTTTCCTTAATGTCCATATAATATTTAATAATATAGAATAGGCAGACCCACAGGTCAATAAATACTGTACATACATAGATTTAAACAGTACATTCAGAGGGAGCAGTCTTGTTTGTTTCGGAGTCGGTTGACACTGTAAGGAAGGAAAAAGATTTATTTTAAGTTAAGTAATGATAAACTAAAACATGTAAATAATATTCCCCTACAGATTCATCCAAGTAGAGCAAACTTCTCTTATCATATACGCACATAGAGTGCGGCACTGTTAAAACTATTTGTTTTACTCACGTGCAGTGACTCCAGTGGCTCCATGGTCCTCCTGTATGCTTGTCCTGAGCTCTTAGACAGAAAACAAACTTCTTCTGTAGGATTTTATCAACTGAATATTCCGTTTCTGAAATGTTTTTATCCTGCACAAGACATTATGAAGACATTATCAAGACAAGACATTATCAATCTTCCATTTATTTTATTTATTCATTTTTTGAGTCTTTTTCTTACATCTAAAATATGATCGGAGTGGCAGTTTTCTCCATTGCGCACCACTTTGACATGAAACAACAGACTGAAGAAACTGCAGGGCTTCTCCCAGGACGCAGGATAGTCCCATTTGAACACATTGCCATTAATGAGTTGCAGGTTTGGGGGTGGTTCGGGGGTCACTAAAATTGCAGAATATATAAATAAAAAATAAATATTATAAATAAATGTTAAATGCATTATTGTGTTAAATATTCAATTCCTTTTTAGCATATTTCAAATGATCACAATGCCTTACAACAAATGGAATTTAACTATTGTGCAAACTTATAGCCACTGTTATTGTTATTCGAGAACATGTCCAGCAGCCCATTTAAAGCTATTTTGATAGTGATTATTAATATTTTAACTTGTCTGTAGATTCCCTATGTTTTAACATGAACTTTTTAGTTATATTTAAAGTGCTCCATAGAGTCACTGACCAATTTCCCTGAGGTAGAACTTCTTGGTGAAGGCCTCCAGGCGGAACACACTCCTCATGTAGAGGGTCAGAGAGATGCGGTGCTGCTCCTCTTTGTATGGACAGTTATTGTCCACACATGTCATGCCCAACCCACCAGGCTTCACCTCACATGGGACCGGCTCCTGATTACTGAAACAAAACCCCACTCAGTGACAGTTTGCCCCAGCACCACTGAAGGATGAGGGCATCTGCCATATGTGTTATTTTTGAGTTTATATAATGGCAAGATTTATTCAATTCAATATTACTGATTGTATTACAGAATTTGTATTGCAGTGATTTACTTGGTTCGTTTTGGCAGTAACTTCAATCTTACTATCTCTTTCAAACAAATACATTTATAAAAAAAAGCTAATTGTGACATTCCTGTTATCCATACTGTACATTTATTTTTTAGAATAAAGTTTGCAGGGGCATGTAGTCACCCCCTCAGTGTGATTTTACTGTGCATGTGTGGGCCACTGGAGGAAGTTAAAAGAGTACATGTGAAAGACACATCTATAACTCAAGTTCTAATAGTATTGTGTAATTATGAATCAAGCTCTAATAGTGTTGTGTACAGATGAGTTCTCACCGGTGGCCCTTGACCAGCAGCACACTGGCATCTGGGCGATCCATAGATCTGCTCCAGCTGCAATGGAAGAGGCCTCTGTAGTTTGGGGTCGAACAGTGGATATATTCTGCAAGAAAATGAGCCATTTTATATGCACTCTTTATTTACACTTGTAGCCAAAATATTAAGTATTCAGGATCTCGTAGTTTGTGTTATTTTGACACAAAATAGTATTTTATGATCCAGTGGTGAAATACAATAAATAGCAATATAACTCTCTCTCTCCATCTCTCTCTGTCTCTGTATCTCACTCTGTGTCTCTCTGTTGCTCTCTCTCTGTCTCTGTATCTGTATCTCTCTGTGTCTCTCTGTTGCTCTCTCTCTTACTCTCTCTCTGTCTCTGTATCTCTGTGTCTCTCTGTCTTTCTGTCTCTGTGTCTCGCTCTCACCCTGGTCGTGGCCTCTGGGCTCCAGTATGACGGTACGGTTGTCAGGCTCCAGTTGGATCATGATCACAGTGTGGTTGAGTGGGGGCCCCTGTGGTTCTTGGTGGCAGGTGTAGTTGCCTCCGCCCCACTCCTGCACAGTCACCTCGATGTGGTTCCCCTGCAGCCTGGGTTGGGGAACACCTAAACCAGACCAAAGGCTCCACAAGTTAATAATGTCAAAAAACAATTAATAAAGTCTGAAGAAACTTCTATGCCAAAACAGGTATACTTCTACTAATTATATTAGTGAGTACTCTCGTGATAAAATCTGAAACCTACAAGTGGCAGTACAATATCAGTGTTCTAATAAAACTGAATTTAAAAATAAAATAATGTGTTCCTCACCATTTTTCTTCCAGATCACAGGTTGATTCTGAAAAGCATCTCCACAGCTTATAGGCACAGTCACTTTTGAGCCATCAATGTTTCGCACCCGCAAAACCACCACTGAAACAGAGACGAGCACAGGTCTGTGATGTCCATTCAGTTTTGTGCTTTGTGCTCTACAATGGGTCCTGGAGGGGAAACCCCTGAACAGCAGCCACAATAGAGATACACTATTGGATTTATGGGTCAACAGTCTTTACACATTTACTATTGGGAATTTACATTATAAATGAGCAATGAAAAACAAACATTTGCTCTACAGCGAGTTATTAAAGCAAACCTTGGTTTAAACAAATATTTCCATAGATGTATGTATGTATGTACAGCTCTTATCTCTTTTTTCTTTTTATGAAGATATGAATGAATCGCTTATTATATAAGCAAGTGCTGTGTTTTTCCATGATAAAAGTACCCAAACTATGCACAGAAAATATGACATCATAATACCGCAGTTAAAATCCAGAAAGGCTGTTTACCATTCAGTGTGTCGTGAATCTTTCTGAAATTGATTATTTGATTATTTAATTAAACCTTTAACCAAAAATGAGTTGAGGATGAGTTGGTGATGTGTTTGTAACAGTCCTATCTATAGTCCACAGTATAAAATGTTCTTTACTTACCATTGTCCATAAGTCTCTCAAAGTTTGCAGAAAAACTTTTGGAGGTAAAACACAGCATCCCAAACAGAGCCAAAAACACAAGCCTGCCCATCTGTAGAAAACACAAATCAAAACACTATTTCAGTCACATCATGTTATCTAAGTCTATTGCAACCTGGAGACAATCTGAAAACATGTATATACTTCAAATCTTACCTTAAAGTCAATGTTCACAAGTCTTTCTTCTACCTGTCACACGTGTGCTGCTTTGTCTGTTTTGGTGTATCTGAGGAACAGTTATGGTCTGGACGTATTTATTGTGTGAGAAGCAAAAAACCCCAACACAAACAGGAACTGAGTATCCAGCCAATGCCTGTGACTCTAGTGAAATGAATACTGGAGGAAACTGATAAGAACAAAATATTCTTCCACGAAATATCAAAAACTACACACCAACTATAGATTTAACAAGATGATTCATCAGTCCTAGTTAATACGTGGTTCTGTCCTTAACTGTGATCCTGTTTTTGTTCTGAATTAATCATTGCTTCAGAAACTCCAAGTGTATATTCTATGTGTGTACTTAATTGATTATGTAAAATGAATGGTTGTGTTATTATTTATTACATAAAGGGTTTTCATGTTTATTTCATTATTACTTGATTTGGTGGGTTAGTTGATTAGCTGTATTAAATCGTTATTATATATTTACATCAGGCACATTTTTTTGAAGAAAAAATTTAAAATATGAGGTGAATGCTACACGAAGTAGTGCTGAGTTCTAAAAATGAATACAGCTATGTCATCAATAGGCTTACTCAAAATTCCATCCAAAATTAAGGGACAGTTTATGTGCAAGGATCACATGTTTTCACAGATGTTTGGTTAACCCTTTATTATTAGTCTGTCTACATCTCCAAAGCTCAAAATGTCCTGTTCCACCTTGTGACCTTTTACCTTTAGAGATCGGAAATTGTAGGACTGAAATCATCCAGATGATTCTAGTGGAGGTGTATGGAGTTTAAAAACACAGTGGAGCTCTCCATGTATTACCACATGACATCACAAGGTGGAAGAGAGGGTTTTCTGTTTGAGAGAAGTGCAGAGTTTGTGTATTAAAAACATGTGACTGAAACAAAACATAATTCCAGGTAGAGTATGTTTGTGATGAGGAAACAACAGTATAAAATAGATTAGAAGATAGCGTAATATGGCCCCTTTAAACATTAACTTAACAAAAATAAAGGTGCAGTCATATATTTTATTTGTCAGATAATAACTAATGTGTAAATTAGAGAACTTGTTGGCCCTTGTCTAATGTCACATCTGCTGCCTGTGTCCAACCAGGTAAAGTAAATGAAAGTATTAACTTTCACAAAATTGTTGAAATAGTGAAAAGTAGTTAAGATTATTAGCAAAACTGTATAATTATGTTTACAAAGTTTTAATAAAAAGTGCAGTCTAACATGTCATATGCACTTTAAATATGACATAACAACTAAAATGCATGAATTGTTTGCCTGGTATTAATAATGGTATTGAATACCTCCACACTGTGATGGGGTAAGAGAAGTGGACACAGCACACTGTAATTATGATAATAGCTAATTATGGTTTTATTAAACATGTCTGGTTTACAATTTAGAAGTGTGTAACTGGAAGCTCCAAATGCTAAAATAAATAGTTTCAGTTAATTCCTGTGATTCAGCCATTGTACACAGACCATATTCCAAAAGGAAAGGTGATATGTGTGTAAGATCTTTTTGGGGAAGTAACTGAAACCTTTTAAAAGGGAACTAACAGACTTCATTCAAAGCCTGTACTGTAGAGGTTTTCAGTGACACAGGTCAAAAAGGGGTACTGGTCCTAACCATCTAAACTTCTTAGGAAATAGAATAGCATGCAGATGACGCAGCCTCTCTGGAATCTGAAAGAGGAATGAAGTCAATGGGACAAATACTGGAACACATAAAACTGAAAATATATGTCATAGTGTTGTGTTGTGTTGTGGTTGGTATTGAATTGGTTTAGAACTAACATTTCCTCCATAAACCTGAAATATTTACAATGCGCCAATACTGCAGCCAGTCAGAGGCAAGATTAATATGACAAATTATTCTTTACTATTTACTATCTTTTACTATTCTTGACAAAAATTATAACATTTGACATCTGGACTTTCTGTGTTGAGCTACATTTAAAAAAAAAAGTACACTAACTCTGTAGTTTGTGTCTGTCCGATTACATTAATGGTTTAGTCAGTTATAAAATATGTTTCTTTTTGTATGTTTTATGTTTGTTTGTTTTTTCAAAGATATTACTTATTTGATTTTAAACTGTAAGTTTTATTATTAAAATCCTGGTGTGATCAGGGTTTAGCTTAATCCAAGCAAATGGGTTTATTTATATGTAAGATATATAATGTATTCAAAAATACTACTTTATGGTTAAAACATGGGGAAGTTTGCAAAGTAATATCATATCCATATTTGAGTATTGTTGGTGTTTCATGGGCAAACCTCTGGAGCAGGGTTATACAGTGACACAGAAAAAGGTGCACAAATGACTTTGTACATACATGTTTTGATAGGACCTGAGAGGAATTTCACTTAATATCATGTCTATTAATACCACATGACTGAGCACAAAGGAAACCTGCCTCTTATAAATGCCAACCTTTGACTGACAATGAGTGTTATTTGACCATTGGCCTTTGATTTTAGGGAAGGTAATGTACGGCATGCGTGTGTGTGTGCTCTGTATCTGTTTAAGTCACCTGCTGTCTCACTTTCACTCATGCTTTTAGTTTTCATTTATATTTAGGTATAACACATTTAAGATATGAAACTTTTCTGATGGAGGGCTCACCACTTCATTGTTTCCTGAAATTGTTTCTTAGCTATAGCTATGAAGTTATTTCTTAGCTATAAAAACACCTGCAATTGATAAAATGCAAGACTGGCTTAATACCATACTGTGGAACTATGGAACACAGCAAAATATGATTAATTATATTATTTATATATAGTTATATATGATATATATAATTGGATGCATGTAACCTTGGCATCCATGTGAACAACAGGCTGGACTGGAGGGACAACTGTAATGCTGTGTACAAGAAGAGCATGAGCAGACTCTACTTCCTGAGAAAGCTCAAGTCTTTCAATGTGTGCAGCGAGTTACTGGAGATCTTCTACCAGTCTGTGGAGGCCAGCGCCCTGGACTTCACTGTGGTTCTGCTGGGGGAGCGGCACCAGTAAAAGGAACATTGGGCGGATTGACAAATTGATCCGTAAAGCGGGTCACGTGATCGGCTGTGAGCTGGAGACATTTGTCACAGTGAGGGACAGGAGGACACTGGATAAACTGCTCTCCATCATGAACATTCCTGCTCACCCACTGCACCAGAATATAGAGGGACAGAGGAGATAATACTCCCTACAACTGTACAACAATTCACCCACTGCACCAGACTATAGAGGGACAGAGGAGATAATACTCCCTACAACTGCTACAACTGTACAACAACTCACCCACTGCACCAGACTATAGAGGCACAAAGGAGCTCATTCTCCAACAGGCTCCTACAGCTCCGCTCAAACAGTGAGAGATACAGGACTACATTCATACTATAATACTCCCTACAACTGTACAACAACTCACCCTTATGTAACAGATAAGTAACGTATATATATATATATATATATATATATATATATATATATATATATATGTATATATATATATATATATATAGCCTGTGTAGTTACACTGATAACCTAAAAGGCACATAATGTGACTTGTCTCCATGAAGATGTTATTGTATTCTTATCTTATCTAATCCTCCACTTCTCAGCAATAAAAGCTTTTATGTGGGTTAGTCCAGTGTCTTTTCCCCTCAACAGTTTATCAACATAATACTTTATGAAGAACTTCTTTATCAATGATATTCATTGTAACATTACCAGCAGGAAAAGCCAATGTTACTTCATAGCTGTCCACAACAGTAAAACAATATGGGCTATGTGTAGATTTTCCAAGATACGCACACATAAAGCCAACTAGGAATATGACACAAAAGGGGAAGTTTCAAATATCTCAGATGATAAGAACAAGTTATATTATTATGGTTTTCTTGTATCACTGTTAAACCCATTAGGCACTATATCAATATCAATATCAATATCAATATCAATATCAATATCAATAATATCAATAACAGCCTAGAGGACAAAGTGAAGTACAATTTAAACTGGATGCTTCAAGCCATATATTCATAATGAGGTATTATGTATATATGTAACATTAAACAAATCAGCCCCAGTTTATATTTAACTATATGGTTACAAAGTGATCGTTTAACCTTTCTATTTCCCATTGGCTTCAAAGGGAAGCCAAAGTCATGTGTTTTAAACCTACATGACATTAACAGAGCGATCTAGACTAACTTCCACTGTTGGCATTTTGACTGTCTGGCACGTAAATAAATACCACTTAATTATCTTGTTTACAAGATGACTAAGCTTAACCTGGCTCATGCAAGATTCATATGTAAAGCACTCTGAACTGAGTTCAACACATGGGGAAAAGGCGGAACATCATGAAGGATATTTGAATCTGATTGTACAGCGGGAATATCTAATATCTATATGGATTCCCGTGTGTTTGTGAACTCAAATATATTACGAGAATCCATCTTGCTACACAAGGTTAGTCTAAGCTGTGAGTGTAGCAACCAACAGGGCTTAAAATTGACCTAATTATACATTTGCTCTATTCTTTTTCAATAATTACCAGAACTTAAAGCTCAGCTATTTTTGGAAATACACTGTTTTTGTAAGATTAGTTCACAGTGCACATTTTACAGTATCTAAGAAAATGTTTAAAAGTCTTACAGAGCTAGCAGGCTTTACACATAATATGTTAATAAATAACTGCAGTCTTTGGGGTTTGCTAATTGCACACACTCAAATACTACAGCCCTTCGGGAGATAGTTAGTGTAAAGATAGAACTGATTTTAATGTATGTATTATATCAGGTCTATCAAATAAAACAAATAAGGTCTACTTGAATATATGACTAAACTCTACAGATAATATTCAGTGCATTGCCGTCAACATGGACAGGTGTTGTCATCAAATGAAGGTTTGGTGACACTAATCATCATAGACCAGTGATAGAGACCATTTCAACCAATCCTGAACTTTTTTATCTGGCAATAAAATCTCAGTCCAATACAATATTTATATGAAAGGAGCATAACTACGTACTGGTGCCCTTCTATATACTTGCCATTCTACTACTAGTACTGGCAATCAGATGATAAAAATAATGTTACTAATATAAGAAATAGAAATATAAGAATAAGAAACATTTATACCAGGAAATAGTGGAATGATGTCTCTTATCTAATTGTGTAACACATTTCTGATATAATACATTTTTTTCCCTCTAAAATTCAGCCCTCATACCAGTTGAGTTTTGAAAAGAATACAAAAGTCAAGAATACAGTTTAATTAAAAACACTATTTTAATAATCAAAATATGCAGCTGTGTGCCTGCCGCCCATCTTTCAATCCCACAGAGAAGTGATAGTGAACGCTTGTGAATGGGTTTCTTGGTGTCTTGTCTCAGCCACAGCATTTGAGATTAACTGATTGTTTTGAAGATGACTGAAGTAAAGCATCTAATCCAGCAGCATCTTGTTTAAACATTCCTTCTTGCTCCCATAATAAATTTCTTAATGTGTCTTGTCAAATGGAGCTAAGATTCTTAATGCAAAATTGTGATAACAGCTTACCCGAATAGACAGTAATTTAAACTTCTTTTTATCTAAACTGAAATATTAAAACTCAAACTTAAACATATGGTACAACCCTGTAACCTATAAAAACATTTGCTGCAGAACATGAATGGAAAGTAAGATTCAGATCTCAGCTCATTAAGAAAATCCTTCAATCCAGTCAAGCTAGACACAGTTCTCCATTTGTAGTTTGGTTTCCATAGGAACAGTTAAAAAGACTTGAAAAAGGTCAACGTGTAAAATCAAAAAGAAAGATAGAAGGCTGTATTTTTCAATTCAACAGTCCTCCAGCAGACAGCCTATTGCCCCGGACAAGGATCATCTCATCAAAAACAATCCAGTAGAAAATAATTCCTAAACTCAAAATTCAACTGTCTGTAGCAGCCAGCTCTCGCCAGTCTCGAGTGTTAAGTTTGCGTCAGTTTTCTACTGGAGTGGGATCTTGAGACGCCACTCCTTCCACCTCCACAGCGCCCCCTTCAGTTTGACTTTGCCCTAGGACAGGTGAGGCAGGGGCAGGGGGCTGACTCAGAATCACCTGCACCACATAGTCCTTGGAGATATTGAGCTGATCCAACCGTAGCCTGTCCGTGAGTGGTCGCCCTGAGAAAAACCAGCGCTGGGTGTTGGCTGCGACCCCCTCCTGGTTCTGGAGTCTCCTCTTCATCATCCCCACTGTGTCTGTGGATCGCACCGTCAGACGCAGGTCCCGCCCCGTGGAGAGGCGCAGGCGCAGTTGGGACTCCCCCCCCACCGCCGTCGGGTCCCCTCCCCCTCCCCCGCCCCCCGATGTGGAGTTTGGGTCCGCCGCGCTGGAGTCCGGGTCAGAACCGTCGGGCTCATCTGACCGCTCTTCAATCATGTTCACGGGAGGGGAGAGGCAGTACACGGGCAGCTGGTACCGGTTCCCCAGCTCATCATAGCATTCGGTAAGAGCTCCTAAAGACAGAAGGATAAGGGTCAGTCACTGCTGTTACACGGGACAATAATATGAGAAATATGACCAGCCTAAACCCCCGGAGCATCTGTCAATTTATTCATGGGTTTAGTCTTGCTTAAAAGATTGATCAGAATAATTGATTATTCAAATAATTGTTGACTATTTGTTATCTTGACAATACATGCTCAAGAACACATGCCTGGTTTTATAACAAAGACAAAAAAAGCTAAATTTTGATAAATGCACATTATTTGATCAAAAAAGAATGGCTAACTGGTCGATTACTAAAATAATTGATAGTTAACTTGATAGAATAACTGATAGTTGGAAGTCACTGTGCACCTTGTTTTGTCACTGTGTGCATATTAATGTTTTATTTTTTTTTAATTATAAAAAGACAAACAGTGTGTAAACATACAAGAAATGAATGAAAAGGAACAGAAATAAGAGTAATTTTATGTTATCTGTCCCCTTTTCCAGACAATACATTAACACTGATAGTTACTTTAAAACATTTCAAATCAATGCATTTCATTTCAAACACAAATATAAACTAGTTGCAAACATATATCTTCACTTTTTTGCACAACTTAGTTTAATGGACAGTGTACACCACTAAGGGCATGATGGAGGGTTATTAACATAACCCTCTTGTTCGAGGTTAAACTTTGCCTGACTCTGGCTTGGAGTTACAGCTTGTTGCTATAAACACAATTATCAAAACAGTAGATAAATATAAATCCCATTTTCAGTTTGTGTTGACTCCATGTACTACCTAAGGCTAAAAAGAGAATAATGCAATTTAGATTAGAGTGAAACATTTGTTGAAACAACCCAATTTGAAGACACACAAACATGCTGCTAGTTTTTATTGATAAAGCCATTTTCCAGACTTGCTTTTTTGTGCTTGGTTGGCTGAAAGTGGAGTGTAAGGGGAAAGAGAGAATTTCACATCACAAAATCACAAAAGTCACTTTGTCACGAGTTTCACATGAGTTTCACTAAGAGAAATGAAAGCTAAAGTCACCAAGTTCCTAAATAGATCAGAGCCAGGACAGTGAAAAATGATGGATGTGCTGAGAGGTCATGGTACAGAGTCGGAGTGAAGGGGCTCCCAGGACACACACCAGGTTTCTTTTAAACACACTTTCAGCTTAGACAGAGACTAATAAAACATGAGGTCATCATGGTTTCAATGGGAACATAGCTCTGAGGACATACATTACTCAGCAATGTAATTTAGATCTAAGTAGCTTGGAATTTGTGAAAAGTGCATTTATATGAAATTATAATAGATGGTAAAAAATAGATGGTAAAAAATAGATGGTAAAAAAAAAATAAATATATATATATATATATATATATATATATATATATATATATATATATTTTTTTTTTTTTTATTATTTTTTTTTTTTATAGCAAACATGACTCAAATCACCACTTTGAGTTTTGTCATTATGAGACTATCCCCCTTTGCCTCTGGTTTAGATTTCAGTTCCTTAAGAATAAAAATGATATGAATATAAAATGATCTAATAATGAATACAGACATGACACAGTGCCTTGACCAAACTGAAAGGTCACGTGTATCACCTGAAAGTGATTGTGTTGAGGGAGAAGAAGTGTTCAAAAGTGAAATGTCTTCTGCTCTCTGTTGGAAGTGTGCTTAAACACAGCACCTGGTTAACCAACATGAACTCATGTCTTGTTTCTTTACGTGATCAGCAGCTTTAAAGTTCACTGTAGCTTTTCGGATGGAGAGTGAGCCAACTGCTTTTCTCCATGGAATGTTATACAATATGACAGAAAAATGAGCTATCTCAATAAACTGACGCCTCCAGGTCAAGTTACAGATAAGATCTGTGAATAAGCTACCCTGCTAACAGCAAGAATGATTTTTAAGGTATTTCAGCAATTATAACATAACAGAATACATTCAAAATAGGCAAGTTTAATAATTGTGGAATATTTTAGGCAAAGCAATAACATTAACATCTCCACAGAAACAAGCAGGTAGTGAACATCCCCACCAGAAAAGTTGCACAGCGCACCTTTAATTCACAGCATTGATAGTTACTGTATAGAGACAGACACTTTATATCATGATATCATTATTTACCACATCATACTTAGAACACTTGTAGTGGACAACCCAAAACCACCGAATATGCGGATTTGTTTTAGTTACATCGACATTTTTCCAGAAACTGATTTTGCTGAATGAAAGCATTTTTCATGTACTTTTTCCTGTCTCAAACAAACAGTCAAAAAAGATAATTTAATTTAAATAAACTGGCAAAGAGAAAAACTTTAAGTATGCTTGCCTTTTCTTTACTTGGTTAGTGACACATTAATCATGTCACAAGCACATCATTTAAAGGAAACTCAGTCTGCTTCAATCTTTTAAATAGAATACATTAAATAGATAGAATTGTATTCATAAGAAATGATAAGTTAACTTGTTGGAGTCTTCATGTGTGTTGCTGTATGAGACGACAAAACATTGAGACCTAGTGTTTTTATCTACACCTATTTTAAAGAAGTGGCAAATGCATGTGAACCTTTACAAGCATTTCCTCCCTTTGTTCAGCACTGGGTTATCCATTATTGTGCTTAAGGACAAAACAGCGTGCCCTTTAGTGAGGCAACATCAACAACATTGATTACTGTCTGCCTTTTTTTGTGTGTGTTTTGGTCCTGAAGCCTATACTTTGACATAAAAAAAAATTAAAAATCACAATTGCCAGGAAAGGAAGGAAGAAAAATCTAATATATGGTATGAAGTATATAAGTTATAAGTATATACATAGAAACATTATGGTCTGTTCAAGCTTCAAGGGCCCATATTAGAATCATTTCAGCCCTGGTATTGCCAATCTCTATTGAATTTAAGGTAAAAGGTAGCTCTTAACTTGAAAACTACCACTTCATCATCATCATAGTATTTTGAGTTTTGGAAATATATGCAGACTAATAATAAAGGGTTACTCAAACATGTGTAAAAGAAACAAAACACAACTCCAGGTCTGTTTCTGACAAGGCAACAGCATTCACATAACACGTCTTAAAGCTCACAAGTCAATTTTGCATAATATAGGACCTTTAATTTTGAGTATATTTTAATATTGTAGCACAAGTCTAGTTTTAATGCTTGCTTTTCATACTTTGTTTTCACACTTGCGTTGCAGCACTGAATTTTCCTCTATTGTGGCCCAATTTGCAGTGCCTACAGTTAGCACCACACCCACAGGGAACACTGACGACATCAGCTGCAAAGTATGAATTAAACCGTGAGAATTTACAGTATGTTAAAATACTAAATACAATTGGAGAGTGAAAACATTGTACACCCCAAAAGTGAAATGCCTTCCCTGTTGAGTTTCCAGTGCTCTCCGCCTCTGCGTTTACCTTAGCGCTGCAGAATGCTAATTGTTTCCAGCTGTACAAATGACCTCAGTAACACAAGATTATACAAGTGGAACAAATGTGCTCCAAATTACCGCTGTTTGGGTTTGTTTGTTAGAGATACAATGTACTTGAATGAGAATTCTTTTTCTATCATATTATTTTTCAAGGCCGCAAAGAGGACAGCAGGTGGAGCTGTTGTGCTTTTAACGCAGAGCTCTGGAATTCATTGGTTTAGTAGTCCATAGTACATTATTAATGTTTGAGGAAGTATTAAATAAATTGGGTACTTTACGTGACATCCATTTTCGGTCTTACTACTTTAGATGACTTTCCAAATAATATTGTTTTTCCTACAAAATTCATTTGAACTGTGCACAAGTATCTGTTGCCATGGCAAAAAAGGAGAAAATTTAATTTGTCAACTGGACATAGTTTATTTGGTTGAATACGTTTCGCAGCTCATCCAAGCTGCTTCTTCAGTTCTGGTCAGATGCTGGCGGACACTGCTTTATATCTGCCTGAAGGGAGGAGCTTAATTACAATGAAAATTACTCTGAGACAACACATATTTAAATACAGTTTCAGTTGGTCAGGTGATTCAATATGGAGTTGTTAACTGTTAACAACTTGGATGAGCTGCGAAACGTATTCAACCAAATAAACTATGTCCAGTTGACAAATTAAATTTTCTCCTTTTTTGCCATGGATTCTACCTGGACGACTGAGGGATTTTACATACACAAGTATCTGTTCTATAAATTATATATATTTAGAATGAAGATGTGTTTCATTTTTTTGTGTTTTAACTCAATTTTACTCATTTTAATTCATTTTAACACTAAAATGTCCTCGGGTGTGACTGTAACACTGTTCTTTTAAAGATTCTAGAATACGTGACTTGTGACAGTTCATCAGAAGTATCCATAGATTAAAGTTGTACTTTTGTTAAAGATAAAAGCAGTTTAATACTGTAATCCAGAGGGTGTCCTGCAGCGCAAAATCACAGATTTAAAAAGACTAAAGAGCTCATCTGACATTTATGCACCAGGTGCATGATGTCCTGTGGTGTGACAGCTGTTTCCTGAGAAAAATACTATTTTAATGATCAAGAAGACATTCATTAAGAAAGGACAGTTACACCATTATTATTGTATCAATATAGACACATTCAGTGTTTATCTGACTTTTTTGTTTTTGTGAATATCCATCAGGGTGACTTGAGAGGTGAAATGTTTGAAATGACAAGTATTACACACAAAATGTTTGTGTTTGTGAAAAGGCTTCTTTGCAATTGTCGTAGAACTGATTTGTTTTCAAAATCATTTTTGCTACAAAGGCATGTCACACTGTAGGCAAAAAAAGTGTTAAACCCTCAAATGTCAAGTATCCATTTTTATATGAACTATTGATTATTTAAAAAATGTAATACAGGTCATTTAAATCCTATAATACTACCAGGCAAAAGCGAGAACATCTCCAAAGAGACAAGCAGGTACAATACACATGTCTTCTCTTTTTGTATGAAAGACACATGTTAAACTGAATGAACTCTGCTGTATTTTGATTGGATAATGGGCACAGATATCACTTTTTGACACTTCAATGTTGAGAAAACAAGATTTTCCCTGTATATTTTGCATGGGTAATAATGTCTAATGGGAAATGGCAAAGGAAAAGTATACAGCAGTGATTGTTTTGGCCTTTCGGTGCAGAGAGCAGTAGGGACGGTTCCAACAATGATTCCCGATATTTGTCTTGCTACTGTGGCTGATAACCAATAATTTCCAATATCAGTATGCAGATTTTAAAACCCTTAGCAAGGCCCACACATGTATACTGAACAGTGGTGGAATGTCATGACGTAAAAATAAAAAAGACTGTAGGTATCTGTACTTTACTTCATTTTAAAATGAATACTTTTTACTTTTACTTCACTACATCTGAGTGCAGGTATCTGTACTTTCTACTCCACTACATTTTTTTTTACTGAAAAGTACAAGCACTTTTTATTATAGTTGGAGACCAGCAGAAAAGCCTGAGGGTTTATTTTTAACATGTTAAAAAAAATATACAAAACAAAAATATACAAAAACAGTTTCTGTTCAACAAAATTCAGCACAAATTCTTATCAAAATAACTACATCTGAAGCTTTATTAGATCTCAAAATCTGTGCGGAATACTTTTACTTTTTACTCTTTAAGTACATTTTTAAATTGGTACTTTAATACTTTTACTTAAGCAGATTATTTGTCATGTCATACTTTTACTTTTACTTGAGTATTTTTTTTCCTCCTATAACTGTACTTTTACTTAAGTAACAAAATTGAGTACTTCTTCCATCACTGATACTGAATACAGAAGTTAAATAGAAAAGCACTCAGAGAGCGCAGACCTCCGCCAAGCCCCATTTAACGCAATGCTAACGAAATTTTGTGATCCAGAATCCAGGATTTCTTCTGGATCATCACCAAAATTTAATCATCTGTTGGATTTACCATTCAGAACATTTCCTGAAAATTTCATCAAGATCAGCCCATAACTTTTTGAGTTATCTTGCTAACAAACAAACAAACAAACAAACAAACAAACAAACAAACAAACAGACTCAGGCGAAAACGATGATCTTTATCAATAGAAAATACAAGAATTTGTAGCACACATGAAGCCATATGTTTATTCCCAGGCTAATCCAGAATGATCCCTCTGTATTTTTCATACAGATGATATCAGTCTGGTCCCCACGGCCGTCATCGCGTCTCAAGCCTGGCCAAACGTGATCGTCCAATCAGATTTGTTTATTTCAGTGACACATATGAAACTAAGGAGCTCATTCATCACCTGTCATTTACAAATAAAAACACACTGATCTCACCTGAACTGAGATTAGTGCTTCTCTTATTGATTCTGCAGAAATCTGTGAGGAATGTGTGATGTTTTTTCCATTCTTTTTTCCTCTTAAGCAGTCATTTGTTTTGATATGGGCATACCATGTGTGCCCCTGATTGGCTAATCCATCTGTCAATCATACCCATTTGAACTCTGGGAGATTCACCGGTGATGACCAGATTCACATGTTCATAAAGTATTTAAGAGTCTATTCCAGATCCTGGGTAAATATTTTTAGGCTTGCCTATTTCAGGTTTTCTCATTAGTCTTTTTAAAATGACATATCTGATGCACTGAGGAAAAAGATCAGTGCCAAATATCAGCAAGCTATTGAATGACTCAAGACTCTGGGAATCCACAGCTGACCTGAATCAACACACAAGAGTCACTACAAGACACCACTGTTTACTTTCATAACACACAGATACATGTGACTGTAATTATGAAACGTGTGGACAATTCTTCCTGTAAGTCATCGTCTGTAGATGCCAGGAAAAATATAAGCTCATAAAATCACTCACAAAAAATATGATAAACTGTAGCAGCGAGATGTGAAGTGCTATATGATATGATATAAGTTTTAGATGGTTTTGGTCTGAATATTTTTCAGTGCAAGACAATGCCTATAGTGTGGATGCACCCATAATGATACACCTGCTCTGATCTAAAACAATTAGCTGGATAAGGTCCAGGTAGAAGACACTGGCTAGTCTATAAATTGATGAAAACTGTATTTTTTATACTTTACAAACACATTTTATGATCTATGCCATTTTTAATTATGCTCCAAACACTTGACTTGACTGTGACAAGCTTCACACACACAGCAGCCATCTCTGGCATTTTGAACCTGCTGAATAGGCATTCGTATAGTACTGCACAGAACACTGTTTTGACATGTACTTTCACTGGCACATACTCCACTTCACTTTGACACAGAACGAAGCCAAGATTGCTAATTCAGCACAAAGAAAGAAAACAGCTCACAGTAGGAAAACTTGGGTATAGAAAGACTAGATATGTTGAATATATCTGAAGTGGCTTTAAAAGTGGCAGTTGGTGTTAATTGTTGACTAATTAGGTAAATATATGCACCGATACAATATGTGCATTGGATATCAGTGCTAATATGAAAAATTTTGGTGGAATGGATATCGGCCTCCAAGATATCGGTTCAGACAATATCCCATTTTGGTCTATAAATTGGTGTAAAAAGATGATTTACTGGTCAATATTGCACCAAAATGTCTCATTATATTAAACATTTATTTTTAGAAAGCTGTTTCTTAGTTACAAAACACATTTGGATCTTTTTTTTTTTTACCTTATGCTGCTTGTGTTTAAAGAAAATAAATGATATTTTTAGTCTCTGCCCTACTGTTGGTTGATATCGGATAACAGCAGATCTTTAAGTATCGGCAAAGTATTGGCTTTGGTATTGGAACTGAAAACCATGGATTGGTGCATCAGCAGTAAATATTTAATGAGTTTTTTTTGTACTTTGAGGAACCAGAAGTTACCAAAGATCACAAAGTGGCCCTCTAGCTAGAGAAAGTAGGTACAGTTGAAACCATGCTGTAGTCATGTTTATGTTTATATAGAGCTTGGTGTATAATCAAAATGGTTGGGTTATTGTACATTTTCCCTCTATACCACCGTATACCACTGTATACTGTGGTTTAGAGGGAAAATGTGTGCAGTAATAATGAGAATAGAATGACGCACTTCCACTGAGTACAGGACAAACAGGCACATAATTACTGAGAGGAGCCTCCACTATTCTATCGATTCACACTGAAAGCTCCTGAGTGCCTTTTTCTGTGGGCCGCTTTCTTCTGCCATCTTTGACTTTCTTACAGACTAAACTGTCACTCTACATCTCCAGAACTAACTCTATGTAACTCTTCTGAAGAGGGTTTGGCCACCTTCTCTCTTGGAATGTTCCACAGTATGACATAAAACTTTTTACTGCCGTCATGAATTCTTATATCGGCCTTTATCGTGGCCTGGTGGTGTAAAATGCTCAGTTTAATGCCGTACTGTGGAACATTCTTGGCAGGCGGCAGACCCTCCACCAGAAAAGTGACGTAGTTCTGATCTGAAGTTAAAAAGATGCATGACAAGATAATATCCCAGGCCTAATTTCCATCTGTTGACACTGTTGACATATATTCATATATAACAGTACAAACACTAAAGGCTAGTGCAGTGTCTTGCCAATGGGCACAACAACAGGATGTACTAACCTGTAATAGGTTAGAGGCCTGACCAACTCGTTTTCATCACTACTGAAATAAGAATGCTTATTATTTTCCTGTAACTCTTTGGTGGAGTACAACCTGGAGACTAGCTGACCACTCACTTATTTCAAGTGGCATTAGTTTTACTTCTGTTACGTTATGTATTTTGTGTAACAGATTTTCAAGTGGGGTAAAAATACATCCAATCAGAAACATGTCTTACACAATGTACTTCCTGTTTACATTCAACTTTGGACAAGATACTAAAACAACAGGGGGCTGCAAATGACACTTCCTCTACACTCCAACGCTATCTATAAACATGAGGAAACAGAGATTAGAGGCAGTCTTTGATGAATACTAACATGGTTTAACTTAATTTAAATCTTTAACTATACAATTAGTTATATTTCTCAAAATACTGGAACACATGAGACCAAAAAATGTAATACAATGCAATTTGAAATGTAAGAGTAATTTACATAGTAGTTATTCTGTGCTCATATCATATCCAGAATTTGCATGTATTTTTTTAGTTGCAAAAAATTCAGTAGATGCTAACCTTTGGCCAAGTATAACTACACACTTTCAGTCCTAGCAAGGTCACAACAGCTCATCTGATAAAACACCCAACAAATTACATACAACAGTAAAAAGTGAAATTCATGGAAGTTGCAAATTTTGAAATCACAAAATGTTTTCTTTGTGAGGAAAACTAGCAACACTTTCATTGTCAACAGTTTTGTTTTGTGATGCAATGGAATTTGTTTAGTTTCATGGACACTTTTTCCATTCCCATCAACATTCATTTTCACTAAATTGCTAGAAAGTGAGTCAGCAGCAATTACAATGTGTGAGTCTAAAGTTTTCTCTTAAAATACTTGTCTTGTTACGGTGGCGCAGGGTGATCCAAAAATGTCCCTTACCCTCTTTAGATTCACACTCATCAAGTCACTTTTAGCTTAGCTCAGGGGTGCCCAAACTTTTTTCCTCAGTGGACCAAAATGAATGCGAATGAACGATCCAAAGGCCAAACCTATTAATACTGTTAATGAAAAAAGTGGAATTTGAATTACTGTTCTTTTTAGAGGGATAGGCTGGTTTGTGTTCCCTTTCATTTCTTGACAGTGTTTTCAGCACAGAATTTAATCAAAATATGTCATCTGAAACATCTAAACCTAAATTTGCATAATGCATATATGAGACATTAATTTAGTGTTTTCACTGACTGCGGTACATGCGGACTCAAAATCTGATTAATAACAAATCTTTGGGAGTTTTTTGGTGTGCGTATGATCAAGGTCACTGCCACTACATTTATAGTATTATCTTTTAAGGGTCAAAGCTTATCTAATATACATACGTTGTTATTTCACAAATAAAAATACATGGCACACATATATTTTGCTAAAAATGAATGTTTAAACTGTCAGAAAATTGTTAAAATCATTTTAGAGTGAATTTGTGTAGTGATGATATGGATAGAATGACTGCTTTTTACAACTCATTGCTACTTCCTGTAATTTTCTTTCTTTTTTGGTAAACTTATCTTTACAAACCACCACTTAACTGATGTAAAACTATGATATCATTTTTACCACAGATATTATCCCACCAAACTAAGAAATAAAAGATGTGGAAAAATAGCTACAGAATGACTTATAATAGAATACAATTCTATAGAATATTGAAACGTAAACTGAAATCCAGCTACATCTGTATCATAGACTGTATAAAGAAGTGAAGCTCTAGTCAAATGAAGCTCACCGAGGCTAGCAGTTATTAGTACAGGAGCGAATTTTAGTTGAGTTCTACATTAAGAATAGGACCTGATTTTCGGATAAAAGAGCGAAATAAAAACACCAGGAAAATTACAAGGCTCAATACAGCAGTCACAAAGAGAGGGGTGACAATTTTTCAATGTGAAGTCAACTGGAATCAAAGTCAATGGAGATGGAAGCGCTCTCATGGTCACTTCTGATTTGTAATGCCGTGGCTAGCGGGTTAGCTATGTCCATTTATATACAAAGTCTATGGTATGTATACAGTTGTATGGCCTATTTACCGTGTGGTAGTGTGATGCTTGCTCCGTCCAGAATGGCCTGAGCCAGTAGGTGGTCATTGCCCTCGAAGGCGCTGGCCGCGGCTCGAAGGGCGTCCCAGATCTCCTTGCGCCCCTCAAACGCTGGTGCCGTATCCCAGAATTCATCTCTCTTACTGCGCAGCTGGCCCTCTGTCATCGGGTAGTCGCTTTTCCATTTGGGCCTTTCGCGTTTTAAGGGCTGGTTTCGCCCTATAGTGAACCGCTGAAACCAAAACATAGACAGGAAAGAATGCAAAATAAGCCCATAAGTAATGTCACAAATGGAGGAAAAGTAATTTGTGTAAAATCTAAAATTGCACTTACCAAGAAATTATCAGGAAGTGGTCAGTAGTAACATCCGGACATGAAGTTGTGGTTGCAGATGTAGAAAGAAAGAGATGGGGAAGGGGAGCGAAAGAGAGAGAAATGAAAGACGATATTAGCCATTACCAGAGTGGATGTGATTCACTAAAACTCAAGAGACACTTTAACCTAATGTTGTTTTATCAGCACACAGACACAAGGCTTAAGACTGAACGAATCAATAAGGAGCAAACTGGAGAAAGACCAAGGTATCTTTAAACCAGTCCTGATGTGTATGCTGTAAGTATGTAATAATGAATAGGAATGCATACTGACATTGGAAGAAAAGTACATCAAATTATGTTATTATATTGATCTGTATGCCTGATATGAACCAACTCTGTCTGTGTAAGTGATAAATAGAAATCATTATACCACACTAAAGCCACTTCTACTGAGATGACAAAGCACATACACTATAATCGGGAAAGAGATGGAAACTAAGCCAGACTTATTTGACTGAATGAACAAATTTTTATGGATTTTAAAGACAAAATGTGTGCTTTAACAACTACAAGTGGAGCGAGGGAGTTGAGTTTCACCTGCTTCTGTTCCACAAATCAAACTTGACATAAATGTAACACCACTGAGCTGTTTGTATTGATAAAATACAAGATTTTCTCTAGAGCGACTAAATTAAATGGTAAGTTTTATGCTGAAGTGGTTACAGCTTACAACCTGAGAGTTTGACTGAAATAGTGAACTCAAGTACATTTTGAATAACACATTCTGACCTTGTTTAATCAACAAAACTGTAGACTTGTATTCTATCACCAAATGTATCCATGGGTTTGAGAATGATGAAAACTTAACCCCATAGCAATTAACAATTTACAACAAAATAATATATCTTTTGAAGGAAAGGTACTCAAAATGTCACATATAACACTGTGTGGTGACAGTGTCTTTTCCAATTGCCTCATAAAGATCTCAGTGGGCCCCGGGAGGGTTGTGTTCAATGACATCCTGGAAACTTTAGTTGTACCTCTAGGGAAATGTGGAGAGGTGTAGCAGCAACTGCCACAAAGTAATACTACAATACAATACAATAATAAACATCAATGGCTATGTATTTTATGTTGTATTTTCACGCCTAAATGCTCAGTATTACTCAAACATTAATATTTATTGTATTCCCTTTGAAGCTACATGATTTTAAAGGTCCTATATTATGCAAAATTTACTTTATAATGCTGTTACCTCCTCAAAACTATACCTGGAGTTGTGTTTTGTTTCATTCACACATGCTTGAGTAATCCTGCATTATTAGTCTTGTCTACCTCTCCAAAGCTCAAAATGCTCTGTTCCACCTTGTGATGTCAAGTAGTGGTAGTTTTTAAGTTAACAGCTACCTTTTACATTTTGTTCAGCAGAGATTGGCAATTCGCTATGCAGACATTATTACAACTGACAGGGAAAGTATAATAATATAATCAGTTCAGTGTGGTCCGTGTCATTAGGTGAGAAATGAATGCAAAGATCTGACAAAAATGTAATTGTGATGACATGGAAAGCTGATTCAAAGTAGCTGTAAAGCGTGTGTGGCCTTTAACAGGTCCGCTGTGGTCTATAGCTGTCAAAACAGGTTAAAAAAAGAAATAGTGGTGAACTGGTGATGGGTCATGATGAAGGCAGAACTACTGTATTTGATAAGGAAGAAACTATCATCTCAGAACGTATATAAAAGAATGTAGCACAGTTTGTAACATAGTCACAACTTTAGTGATATGATAATGATTGATAATGCTTTTCTATTGCACAGTCTTACAAAAATGTCATGAACTTTAACCATAAAAATCCTCATTGAATGCATTAAAGCAGCAGTATATACTTTTGTTATAGACTCGCCTCTCTCTTTTGTTATATGCCTCTCTCTGCAGCAGGTTTGAGTGTTCTTTCCATGTCTGTCTACTTTCAGTCTTCAGTTTCCTCTTCCTCAAATCTACAGGTTGGGTTTGATAATGGTGGCCCTCCGTCCATCTGCACAAATTGTTGTACAATATGTAATGACAAATGAAGCACTTCACTATCTGTTTGTTGTTGCACCTGACAGAGGCTGCAGGTCTATACTTTGGTAAACTCCCTCTCCTGAGCTCTGGTGCAAGCTGAGCTGATTTGACATGTGTTCATCCTGGTGGCTGTGGTGTCAGGTAGCAGCTCTGTTTGGACACTGTGGGCATCCCGTTACTCCACTTAACTTTGACATGTGATTATAAGACAAGCAGGACGCACTGGAGGCACAGCTCACAGACAGGGAGATGTTTAGTAGTAGTAGTAGTAGTAGTAGTAGTAGTAGTAGTAGTAGTATGCCGAGGATTTGATGACTTTGTGAATGAATAGGCATTGAGATTATAGTATCTGTCCTCATGTGTGTCAAAACAGATAATGACTATATGGTACATTGTGGAAGAGGTGTTTCTGATTCTAAACCAAGGTCTTTTGCTGTGCGCAGAAAATGTATTAATTTGTGTACCAAGAACTGTTGGCCTGTTAAGACCATTCCACCAGTCCAAAAGTGAAATCTTTATTAAAAGATGTACTGTGTAACTTTTCTGTGGGAAGGTTTGCCACCTGTTTGTCTCCATGGTGATGCTATTGCTTCACCTAGAATATCCCACACCTAGACAAGCAGGTGAAACCAGCAGGCAAAGTCATAGGCCAGATTTGCAGAGGTTAATTGAAAAAAAAAAAAAAAAAAAAGAGCATATATAAGTTTACTGATTTACTGAGAAACATTCCAGGCAGAGCAATAACATCATCTCAGTAGAGACAAGTAGGTAGGGTATCTTCAGGTAACCGTGTTAAAATCATCTGTCACACTCCAAATCAATGGCTCAAGAACAGCATGAAACATCAGGGCTCACATTCTAACGCATTTGTAACTTAAAGCCTCCTGCATATTGTACTATGTAATAAAATGTTGAGGTCTACAGTAAGTCCCATTTTGTAGCCGCTTCCTGTCCGCTGGCTCAGCTGATTGTCAAAGGGATCAATGACTCCTGAGTCCTGTCTGCTCTTTAATACACTAAATACTGCACTGTTCCTATGGACACTCTCATTCACGTAATGATAAAATTAACCACACACAATTCATAGTAGTATGTTCACAAACAATAGCTGATTCATTTTCATTGTCAGTAACAAAAACAAAGCAATTTCACAACACTGTTATGACAATGCCTTTCGTCTAAATCCATTACCCATAATCCTTCAAACTAGGGCACAGCCTCTGAATCACAGACATAATCAAAATGTCCCTTGTGTAAAATGTGTGATTAAATTAATACTGGACACATCTACACCAGCGGTTCTCAAAGTGTGGTAGAGGCATCTTTTGTGGTATGAAGTGAGATTATTATTTTACAATCTTACAGCCTTACATGATGCGAAAGTTGTTTATGATTACATTTTGTTTTTATTTCTCAAGCTGATCCAATTAGAAAGCAGAATTGGCTCCTCACTTTGAGCTGACTGAAAACATATGCAATAAACCAAAAGGGCTCACTCTCTTCAGTGTATATGACAGCTGATGGGAACCAAAGTGTAGTGATATTTTATTGCTGTTTTTAAACCAGTATAAGTGAATGTTACAGCAAGGATCTTTACATTTGGTGTTTACCATTGTCAAGTCATGCATTAGTCTTAATTGAACCCTGGTTTAGTCTTGTTTATATCCCAGTTTAGTCACTTTAATCTCATTTTAGATGTGGTTATATCCTGGATTAGGTCTTGGAATTTTGAGCTTGTTGTAGTGTGGTTTATTTTATCCACTCCTGACCTGTGCACATCTACTGAATTTTCTTTACAGCAGTACACACAATCATCAACTTTTCATCCAACTCTTCAACTATTACAGCACATCTTTAAGTTGCACTGTGGAACTTTTCTGGACAGTGCTCCACAACTTGTTTGACTGCATGGAGACTTGCGCGATTAACTAGAATTCATTTTCTTACATGCATTCTTACTGTGAACGGGGTCGCCTCTCCACACATCTAACCTATAACTTGGCCAGGTGGTGTCATCTGCTTGTCTTCATGGAACTAGATAAGTGTTAAGATAAAAGATACCCTGATGCATTCCACACAAGGCAACAACAACCAGAAAAGTTACATAGTGCGCTTTTAAATAGGCACCATGTCATTCGCTATGTTGCCAAATAATCTTGTCTGTATCCTGTGGCAGATCCAGCTGAACGCTATCTCACCCATGACCTTGGCTGGGTGCTTGCATCATTGTCTGTGCTAGTCTACAATGTGCTCACATTAACCCACATTTCATCTGTTTCTGTCTAACACTTTGCATTGTGACGCTCTATCCTGCTTCTCAGACTAAAAACAACCACAAAATGTTTCACCATACAATGCACTTCCTTCCTCTGCCATAAAGATACGTTACAGCAACTTATTTTCAACAACAGGTCACACAACATGTATCTGAAATCTGCTCTCTGCAAACAAAACAGTGTTAATGTTAATGGATTTGTTGTGAAACTAATCTGGGAGAATTTGAATTATACTTGAACCAAATGTAAATACACCTAGATATAAAAATGTGTGTCTTAAGAAAAGGGTTGGGTATCATTAACAAGTTGCAGATACGATACATACCTCAATACATAGGCCACGATACGATATGTAGCTTGATACAGTGAGCTTTCGATTCAATACAATATATTTCAAATTGATTCCATGAAAATAAAAACTAAATCATGGCTGTGATACTAAAAGTCTTTGTCAGACCACTTCTTGTGCAAAGTTAATATGAAACACACCCATTTTAATCATCAAAACAGTGAAAATGTCAGATGTGTTGCATAAACCTTCCTCTAAACAAGCAACAAAACTGTAGCGCTGTAACAATAATTCAGTAAAATACAATATATCGATATGCACACCCCTACTTAAGAATGTAATTAATGAGGTATTACTGAAATATTAATCAAATTGGGTAGTTAGCCTTATCTAAAATCCAGCCAAGGACAACAATAATTTGAATAGCAAATAAACGTGTTATAATGAGTTCACATGACAGTCTGTTGGCTTGCTTTTTAATATCCGTAAAGCTGCCTCAGTCCCATATAATGCACCCTCTTGTCCAAAGTCTAAATCTGAAGTGTGTGTAATTTGTATAGGATCCTCGCTTCCTGGACACTGCCTGATAACATCAACCAGGACCATGTTTGCAGTAAATCACAACACTGTTTTGAATGTACTGGGCCTAAGCATAGAAGTAGTAGGCCTAGTAGTAGATTGTCTTGTTGTATTAGTGGTATATGTAGTAGTAGAAGTAGTAGTAGTAGTAGTAGTATTTAGTATGGCGGAGAGGTTCAAGTAGTTTTAATTGCTATGTTGTGTGATTTGTGAAAAGTTAAAATGTTAAATTATTATTATCTTAAATACTTATCTAAATCATTTAAGTTGGCTGCCTTTTACGCTATCCAAACATAGAGATATCATAAAACAAGTCATTTTGGAGATGCAAAAATTACATGTTAAAATAGTTAGTGACAAGGCTCCATCACATTTGACCATAACCCTCAACTGGTAATTTATGGAGCATTGCAATTTTACTAAACGGGCATGGCAAGACCTAAACCACATGAGAATAACGATTAACAGAGAACACTCATGAATTAAAGGTCTTAAAATGGCTATTGTTGAATGTTGACACACGGAGGAGAGGGACTGTAAACGCCATGCCAAACAGAAAGTGTCCATAATGTAAGGTTGCGTGGTTTGCACCGGGGCCCACTTTAATCACCAAACGCACTGTCTGTGACCCATATATTTATTATGCACAAGAGCTAGCAGGCTAACTGAGCTACTACGCTTTAGCCACCGCTAGCACCGCCAAAGAACAAAGGGTGGCAGCGGCGTTCACTTCACATTACCCGTACTTTCTAAAGTGGCGAGCAGACGCGGCATCAGGGCCCGCAGCGAGGACGACGCACACCGGGGAGAGCTGTCGTGTCTGCCCGCTGCTCCGATTTAACGCACCGGAGCGATCGCCAGCCGTAGGACCCCCTCAACCAGCAAAATCCAGCCAGGACACAACATGCTTTTAATCCCCAAAGGAAGCCCATTTAAACACACACCCTCTCAGCCGCCGAAAGCTGCGGATAAGCTGGCTATAAGTTACCTCCAGTGCCGTCCGAGTTCTCGTTGAGGCTGCCCGAAGAGTCGTGATGGCTCCCGACGCAACCACCCATGGATGTTTTGGCGGAGCAGCCCGGGCGTTTGGGTAGCTCACCCTAGCTACATCTACAACTAGCCCCTCTCTCGCTGCTTGTTCCTCCGGTGTCCTCCCCCCTCCCCTTCCCTCCTCCAGCCTCCTCCTCGCTCCTGTCCTCGTATCTGGTATCTACGCCTCTTTGCTTCGTCTTCAGCCCAGCGTGCGTCCGTGCGTCCTCTCCGCTCCTGTCCGGTGCGAGTCAGCAGCAGGAGGAGCAGCAGCAGCAGCAGCAGCATTTGGGTCGCTGACTGGCCGCTGTCCCGTGCAGAGAGGGGGTGGATGGGGGGAAGGGGGTGATAGGAAGTCAAGCACAAGGTGACCCACAAAGACACAACTAAACCAGAACTGCACAGCCACAGTTTAACGTGGTGTGAGGGTCGGATTTCATGCGTAACAAAGTGCGGTTTTCCGGGATGTCCTGAGTTGGGGTTCTTATCAGAGAGAAAAAACAGTGGAGTGCTACAGATATTGGCCTAATGTGTTTTTTGCTGCTTAGTTTCTAGTAGTACTGAGAGTCTGCAGGATTTCTCTAGTCTCTTCTAACTCAAATTCCAACGCAACTTTAATGGATTGATGCTTATGGTTAAATAAGACAGCATCCTTTCTACATCTGCACATAGAGGGATTATTATGGCTTTTAATTGACCAATAGGCTCTACATCCTACTATAATAAATGCTACAAGTCTTATTCAGGTCTTTTGAGAGAAGTGTAGAGTAGGTATGAGGCTTTAACATGTTTATTATAGGCCTAGATAGATACCATTATACCATCACATTTGCGATGACTTACAGAGAGTCAAACAGTAGACAATGCACTCAGTAATAACACAACATCTTATGACCTTGAATATTTAACTCACAGGGAATATGGTTTCCATTAAAGGTGGACTTAGTAAGTTTTCTATGGGATCTGCCACGAGCTTGTCTCCATGGTGATGCTATCGTTTTGTCAGGAATGTTGAACAGTCATAAGACTTGTCTATCATGCTTTTATTCAGATGTTTATATTGTTCTAAAATAGCCAGAGAAACATGCACATTATCGTGAGATGGCTCTCCTCTCCACAGATTTGACTTCTAACTTGATCTTTTGGCATCACCTACTTGTCTCCATAGCGATAAATAAGTTTAATGCCATACTGCAGAACATTCCAGGCAAAGCAATAACATCTCCATGGAGACAAGTGGGTGGCTTTTCCACAAGAAAAGTTACATATAGTTTACCTGTAAATGCAATAAAACAATTTCATTTGATTTTGTTTTGTGTAAGCTAGAACATATTAACCTGTGAATGTGAGTGCTTTCAAAGATGTGAAACTGAAGCAGAAGTCGTTTATTTCCTCTTTAGTCTGGCACCTTCATTATGTGCTCATGATTACTGTTGACGTATAAAAGAAATGTCCAGCTTGACCAAAGCTTTACTGTCCTCACTGCCAAGACACTCCCCTTTCTATACAGTGCTCTGGGCCTGCTGCAGTTACATGACATATATCACTACATCATTAGCATATTTGACACGTTTATTTAAGTCTTTGGGGCCCTCATATTCACTAAGGCTTTGTCACAGAGCTGTCCTTGGCAACAATGAACAGATGGTGTACAAGCTTGGGACAACTCTCTGGACTCTTTTGTAGTTCAGTTTTTTTTTTTTTTGTTTTGAGACATTTTTTTTTTTTTGTCACTTGCTCTGTTGGTCAACATCTACAACATCCATTCATAAAAGTCCATTTGATTTCTTATTCATAGCGTCCTGAAAGGATTTTTGAGCTTTAAATTTTCATTCACAAATTTCAGCACTTTGTAGTTTCTGGTGCTGAGGAGAAGAGATAAGAAACAGAGTAAAACATGGGCTGCCTTGAGGAGTTAGAAATGATCAGAGCTGGAGTCTTTTTAGGCTTTTATGAATGGACAATTGGAAGAGACTTTGTTCTGTCGAAATATGCTTAGGGTGACCAAATTTTCCAAATTAAAAACTGCGAGTTGGGATGTTTGGTATAAATAAAATGGTGAAAAGAGCATAACATTGTCCAATCTTGTGTCAATCATACTCTGAGACGCTTCTGTCGGTGCATTTTCCTAAATTGTTTCTGTATGTTATCTAAACAAATGACAATATAGTTCCCTCTTTACTGTTGGCAGGTATCAGATTGGTCAAGCATTTCTTCTATAAAACTGGGACAAATCACTGGTTTTGCATAAATCTGCTGGGACAGGGGACACAGGGCTCAAAACTGGGACTGTTTTGGCTAAATAAGGACATCTGGTTACCCTAGTTTAGGGCTACTTCATTTAATTTTGGGAATATTGTGATAGGCCTGCATGCTCTGCATTTGACCCATCTGTCTGTTGATTTTCTATGTTGAAAACTGAAAATGAAGCAAACTAACTGCAACGACACAAAAGAGGTAAGAAGAACATCGCCTCTGCTCAGTCAGACATTGTCCTAAGTTGTCTAGTTAATTCTTATCTTGTTTCTTAGCAAAAATGAACTAACTTTTTTTTTCTATCTTTGTTATCGTAATGTGTGAGCTACTGTCCATGTGATTCCCTTATGGATTATTAAAGTTTGTCTATTTTGATAGAAGGCCATATTGTTATTATCTTTATGTAAATCTGTATTCATAAAATGTGTGTGTTATTGATACTCTATTCTCCCCCGTAATAATACTGTAGTAGTAGTACATGATCCTTGTATGATGTTCCTGTTCGTGAAAGTGGAGCCTGCTCAAACACAGCTCTATCTTTAGTTCTGAGGAGTCACTGTAACTCGACACAGTTGAGACCTCACGTGTCTTTACTAACATCAACATCTACAACAGCATATGCAACTTGACAGGAAAGTTTGTTAGTCATAGATTAGGGTTTGATAAGAATTCATTTTAAAATTAGGCTTATCATATGTTGAGTTTTTTAACAAACTTTTTACAAAGAGTTTTGACCATGCCCTAGTCTATGTTATGTTATGTCCTATATCCTAAATATATCCTATGTATTGAATGTTGATGACATTCCCACAGAGATTAACAATTCAAAACTAAATATATCCTGAATATATCCTATATATATAATATTGATGACTGTTACCACAACGATTAACAATTCAAAACTAAATATGTCTCATAAGGTGAATGTTGAGGACCGTTACCACAGCGATTAACAATTTAAAAAAAAAATATCCTAAACATATTCTATTAGATGAATTTAATGTTGAGGGCCGTTACCACAGCAATTATCAATTTAAAACTAAATATTTCCTATGTATTGAATGTTGAGGACCGTTACCACAGCGATTAACAATTTAAAACTAAATACATCCTATAAATACATAGGATATATTTAGGACATATTTAGTTTGTAATTGTTAATTGCTATGGTAATGACGGTCAACATTCAACTTATAGGCTATATTTAATTTGGAATTGGTAATCGCTGTGGTAATGTTCCTCAACATTCAATACATAGAATATATTGAGTTTTGAATTGTTAATCGCTGTGGTAACGGTCCTCAACATTCAAATTATAGGATAAATTTTATTTGGAATAGTTCATCGCTGTGGTAACTTTCCCCAGCATTCAACTTATAGGAAATATTTAGTTTTGTGATGTTAATCGCTGTGGTAACGGTTCTCAACATTCAACTTATAGGATATATTTAATTTGGAATTGGTAATCGCTGTGGTAATGTTCCTCAACATTCAATACATAGAATATATTGAGTTTTGAATTGTTAATCGCTGTGGTAACGGTCCTCAACATTCAAATTATAGGATAAATTTAATTTGGAATAGTTCATCGCTGTGGTAACTTTCCCCAGCATTCAACTTATAGGAAATATTTAGTTTTGTGATGTTAATCGCTGTGGTAACGGTTCTCAACATTCAACTTATAGGATATATTTAATTTTGAATTGGTAATCGCTGTGGTAACGGTCCTCAAGATAAGATAAGATAAGATAAGATAATCCTTTATTTCTCCCACAATGGGGAAATTGCAACGCAAGTTTCAGAAACAGTAGGAAGACAAGAGCATGCATCAAAATCAAGATACATAATAAGTATTTACAATCAATTAAAAAAAAAAACACAACACTGTAAAGCTAAAAGGCACAGGAACGTTGCACAATAAGTGTCTTTGATTCTGAACAGTGAACAAACAGCAGTTAAAGTGACTCCAGTATAGTAATATATAATATTACTACAATAAAGTGACTCAGATGATTGTGTACAGTGCAGTGATGGACAGTGGTGGTTAAATAAATAAGTAGCAGGTAAAGTGACTTTAAATAATATTGCACATTGTTATTGTTACCATGGAGATGACACATGGTTGCTATGGAGATGACACATGACTAGCATTGTTCACTGTACAGTCTGACAGCAGCAGGAAGGAAAGACCTGCGAAATCTCTCCTTAACACAGCGAGGGTGAATCAGTCTCAAAACTCAACATTCAATACATAGGAAATATTTCGTTTTGAATTGTTAATCACTGTGGAAACAGTCCTCAAGATTCTATACATAGAATATATTTAGATTGGAATTGTTCATTGCTGTGGTAACGGTCCTCAATATTCAACTTAGAGGATATATTTAGTTTTGAATTGGTCATCGCTGTGGTAACGGCCCTCAAAATTCAACTTATAGGATATATTTAGTTTTGAATTGGTCATCGCTGTGGTAACGGCCCTCAACATTCAACTTATAGGATATATTTAGTTTTGAATTGGTCATCGCTGTGGTAACGGCCCTCAACATTCAACTTATAGGATATATTTAGTTTTGAATTGGTCATCGCTGTGGTAACGGCCCTCAACATTCAACTTATAGGATATACTTAGTTTTGAATTGGTCATCGCTGTGGTAACGGCCCTCAACATTCAATAAATAGAATATTTTTAGATTGGAAATGTTCATTGCTGTGGTAACGGTCCTCAATATTCAACTTATAGGATAAATTTAGTTTTAAATTGGTCATCGCTGTGGTAACGGCCCTCAGCATTCAACTTATAGGATATATTTAGTTTTGAATTGGTAATCTCTGTGGCAACGGTTCTCAACTTTCAATATATAGAAAATATTTAGATTGGAATTGTTCATTGCTGTGGTAACGGCCGTCAACCTTCAACTTATAGGATATATTTAGTTTTGAATTGGTCATCGCTGTGGCAACGGCCCTCAACATTCAATAAATAGAATTTATTTAGATTGGAATTGTTCATTGCTGTGGTAACGGCCCTCAACAATCAACGTATAGGATATATTTTGATTGGAATTGTTCGTTGCTGTGGTAACGGTCCTCAATATTTAACTTATAGGATATATTTAGTTTTGAATTGGTCATCGCTGTGGTAACGGTCCTCAATATTAAACTTATAGGATATATTTAGTTTTGAATTGGTCATCGCTGTGGTAACGGCCGTCAGCATTCAACTTATAGGATATATTTAGTTTTGAATTGGTAATCTCTGTGGCAACGGTTCTCAACTTTCAATATATAGAAAATATTTAGATTGGAATTGTTCATTGCTGCGGTAACAGTACTCAATATTCAACTTATAGGATATATTTAGTTTTGAATTGGTCATCGCTGTGGCAACGGCCCTCAACATTCAATAAATAGAATATATTTAGATTGGAAATGTTCATTGCTGTGGTAACGGTCCTCAATATTCAACTTATAGGATAAATTTAGCTTTGAATTGGTGATCTCTGTGGTAACGGCCCTCAACATTCAACTTATAGGATATATTTAGACTGGAATTGTTCATTGCTGTAGTAACGGTCCTTAATATTCAACTTTTGAGATATATTTAGTTTTGAATTGGTCATCGCTGTGGCAACGGCCCTCAACATTCAATAAATAGAATATATTTAGATTGGAATTGTTCATTGCTGTGGTAACGGTCCTTAATATTCAACTTTTGGGATATATTTAGTTTTAAATTGGTCATCTCTGTGGTAACGGCCCTAAACATTCAACTTATAGGATATATTTAGTTTTGAATTGGTCATCGCTGTGGCAACGGCCCTCAACATTCAATAAATAGAATATATTTAGATTGGAATTGTTCATTGCTGTGGTAACGGTCCTTAATATTCAACTTTTGGGATATATTTAGTTTTAAATTGGTCATCTCTGTGGTAACGGTCGTCAATATTCAACTTATAGCATATATTTAGTTTTGAATTGGTCATCGCTGTGGCAACGGCCCTCAACATTCAATAAATAGAATATATTTAGATTGGAATTGTTCATTGCTGTGGTAACGGTCCTCAATATTCAACTTATAGGAAAGATTTAGTTTTGAATTGGTCATCGCTGTGGTAACGGCCCTCAACATTCAACTTATAGGATATATTTAGATTGTAATTGTTCATTGCTGTGGTAACGGTACTCAATATTCAACTTATAGGATATATTTTGTTTTGGAATTGGTAATCTCTGTGGCAACGGTTCTCCACTTTCAATATATAGAAAATATTTAGATTGGAATTGTTCATCGCTGTGGTAACGGCCGTCAACCTTCAACTTATAGGATATATTTAGCTTTGAGTTGGTCATCGCTGTGGCAACGGCCCTCAACATTCAATAAATAGAATATTTTTAGATTGGAAATGTTCATTGCTGTGATAACGGTCCTCAATATTCAACTTATAGGATATATTTAGGTTTGAATTGGTAATCGCTGTAGCAACGGCCCTCAAAATTCAAATAATAGAATATATTTAGATTGGAATTGTTCATTGCTGTGGTAACGGTCCTTAATATTCAACTTTTGGGATATATTTAGTTTTAAATTGGTCATCTCTGTGGTAACGGCCCTAAACATCCCTGATAACATGACGACGTCATGCCAACGTTGGGCCAACGTATGTGTATACGTTGGGCCAACGTTGGCAGTTGACGTTGGGCCGACGTCATTTTGCTCATTGGCAAGTGGTTGGGCCAACGTCATCAAAAGACGGTTGGCTAGACGTTGGCAGTTGACGTTGGGCCAACGTTAGCAGTTGACGTTGGGCCGACGTCATTTTGCTCATTGGCAAGTGGTTGGGCCAACGTCATCAAAAGACGGTTGGATAGACGTTGGCCCAACGTCTACCCAACTATTAATTAGGCTTTTTATATACTGTATATATTGTACTACTAAATTGCATACTTTATGGAAAGTAATCACAGTTGAACAGTGCATGTAGGTTTTGTTGCAGTATTGCAACATTTATTGATAATACTTGAATTCATGTACACACATATTATCAAAATATAATGTTCAAGGGTGGTTCTTAATTACAATGTACAAAAAATGTTACCAAAATATATTGCTGAAGGCTGATTTACAACAGAAAAAGTTAACTACATTTCAAATGCATTAAAATGCACTACAAGTTTCTGTGTACCTATATAAGTAGATGGAAATAAATGTAATGAGATCAACTTCTGAATGTAAAAATAAAATACTAACAACATGTCAAAACATACCTGAACAATCATGAGAAATCATAGCACCAAAACATAGCATATTTTCATACTTTTATCAACTAAACACACCCTAACTATGCATACACCGTGCGTGTGCCAGCACTGGATGGAATTACTAACAAAATAACAACCAAAATTACGAACCCAAATCTTAGACAATATATCTAAAGTGAATTTCAAATACAAGCCGATAAACCACGTGGGACAAAATCCAGTTGGAAAATGGATAATTAGTCAATATTCAGTGAGTAATCTAGCACTTTTCACGGGTGACGGCACATGCTTGAAAACCGATGGGATGTAGTCAGGTGAAAGCGGGTTGTCACTCTTTTTACCTAGGACACAAAATAAGTAACGTTAAGTAAAGAAACCACTAAGATTACACTGAGAAAAAATATTCACTATTCAATGATATAGGCAGTTTAAAATGTTGTGATGTCACATGAATGCAACCCATTAGCTAATACGTTTTTAGGTCTGGACATTAACCACCGTAGTGAGGTTTATATCGCCAACTAGACTGGGTTGGTAGATTAGGTTGAGGACGTTTCGGCTCGTCCGACTGAAATACAATCCACCCAGTTTAGTCGGTGATATTTATTGTCCAAAACAATAACTATCAGCACCATTTAAGATAATATGAAATGTATAATGTTTACGTGAAATTACCTGATATGAAATGGTCACTGCACAAGCGAAATCCATTAGGTGACGGGTTCCAACGCTCGGTTTTCTTCAGCGCGCTTCTTGCCCGTTTTATCGCAGAAATCCATTTTCCCCTCCGAGCTGGATCTTTGGGAATGCGATAAAAGGCTTTATCTTTAACTTGTCCTCGGTGGTTTGTACATCCAGGGGCACAGCATGAGTCTACCATTGTTGTAAGCTGGAAGTTTTGTAGGCTAGTTAGTTAGTTTGTTTACAATAATTCCTGCCAAGATGGCGCCTGGTGGTGCATGCTCGGATAGCGTGACGTCATCTCCCGGAGCTCTATTGAAACGAATTGTCATTACAAACGTCGGCTCGACGGTCGCACCAACGTCGTTAACCTGTGTCAGATATGACGGAATACCGAAAAATCGCGAACTTCAAACAACGTCGGTTCGACGTTGCGTTGCGTCGTGTAGACGTCGGCTCGACGTCTAAGATTATACGTCGGCAACGCCGACGTCGGCAAGACGGATCAATGTTTTCAGGGATTCAACTTAAAGGATATATTTAGTTTTGAATTGGTCATCGCTGTGGCAACGGCCCTCAACATTCAATAAATAGAATATATTTAGATTGGAATTGTTCATTGCTGTGGTAACGGTCCTTAATATTCAACTTTTGGGATATATTTAGTTTTGAATTGGTCATCGCTGTGGCAACGGCCCTCAACATTCAATAAATAGAATATATTTAGATTGGAATTGTTCATTAATGTGGTAACGGTCCTTAATATTCAACTTATAGGATATATTTAGTTTTGAATTGGTCATCGCTGTAGCAACGGCCCTCAAAATTCAATTAATAGAATATATTTAGATTGGAATTGTTCATTGCTGTGGTAACGGTCCTTAATATTCAACTTTTGGGATATATTTAGTTTTAAATTGGTCATCTCTGTGGTAACGGCCCTAAACATTCAACTTATAGGATATATTTAGTTTTGAATTGGTCATCGCTGTGGCAACGGCACTCAACATTCAATAAATAGAATATATTTAGATTGGAATTGTTCATTGCTGTGGTAACGGTCCTTAATATTCAACTTTTGGGATATATTTAGTTTTAAATTGGTCATCTCTGTGGTAACGGTCGTCAATATTCAACTTATAGGATATATTTAGTTTTGAATTGGTCATCGCTGTGGCAACGGCCCTCAACATTCAATAAATAGAATATATTTAGATTGGAATTGTTCATTGCTGTGGTAACGGTCCTTAATATTCAACTTTTGGGATATATTTAGTTTTAAATTGGTCATCTCTGTGGTAACGGTCGTCAATATTCAACTTATAGGATATATTTAGTTTTGAATTGGTCATCGCTGTGGCAACGGCCCTCAACATTCAATAAATAGAATATATTTAGATTGGAATTGTTCATTGCTGTGGTAACGGTCCTTAATATTCAACTTTTGGGATATATTTAGTTTTAAATTGGTCATCGCTGTGGCAACGGCCCTCAACATTCAATAAATAGAGTATATTTAGATTGGAATTAATCATCGCTGTGGTGACGGCCGTCAACCTTCAACTTATAGGATATATTTAGTTTTGAATTGGTCATCGCTGTGGTAACGGTCCTCAACATTCAACTTATAGGATATATTTAGTTTTGAATTGGTCATCGCTGTGGTAACGGCCCTCAACATTCAACTTATAGGATATATTTAGTTTTGAATTGGTCATCGCTGTAGCAACGGCCCTCAACATTCAATAAGTAGAATATATTTAGATTGGAATTGTTCATTGCTGTGGTTACGGTCCTCAATATTCAACTTAAAGGATATATTTAGAGTGGAATTGGTCATTGCTGTGGTAACGGTCCTCAACCTTCAACTTATAGGATATATTTAGTTTTGAATTGGCCATCGCTGTTGCAACGGCCCTCAACATTCAATAAATAGAATATATTTAGATTGGAATTGTTCATTGCTGTGGTAACGGTCCTTAATATTCAACTTTTGGGATATATTTAGTTTTAAATTGGTCATCTCTGTGGTAACGGCCCTAAACATTCAACTTATAGGATATATTTAGTTTTGAATTGTTTCTCGCTGTGGTAACGGCCCTCAACTTTCAACGTATAGGATATATTTTGATTGGAATTCTTCGTTGCTGTGGTAACGGTCCTCAATATTCAACTCATAGGATATATTTAGTTTTGAATTGGCCATCGCTGTGGTAACGGCTCTCAATATTCAATAAAAAGAATATATTTAGATTGGAATTGTTCATTGCTGTGGTAACGGTCCTCAATATTTAACTTATAGGATATATTTAGTTTTGAATTGGTCATCGCTGTGGCAACGGCCCTCAACATTCAATAAATAGAATATATTTAGATTGGAATTGTTCATTGCTGTGGTAACGGTCCTTAATATTCAACTTTTGGGATATATTTAGTTTTAAATTGGTCATCTCTGTGGTAACGGTCCTCAATATTAGACTTATAGGATATATTTAGTTTTGAATTGGTCATCGCTGTGGCACCGGCTCTCAACATTCAACTTAAAGAACATATTTGGATTGGAATTGTTCATTGCTGTGGTGACGGTCCTCAATATTTAACTTATACGATATATTTAGATTGGAATTGTTCATTGCTGTGGTAACGGTCCTTAATATTCAACTTTTGGGATATATTTAGTTTTAAATTGGTCATCTCTGTGGCAACGGTCCTCAATATTCAACTTATAGGATATATTTAGTTTTGAATTGGTCATCGCTGTGGTAACGGCTGTCAACCTTCAACTTATAGGATATATTTAGTTTTGAATTGGTCATCGCTGTGGCAACGGCCCTCAGCCTTCAACTTATAGGATATATTTAGTTTTGAATTGGTAATCTCTGTGGCAACGGTTCCCAACTTTCAATAAATAGAATATATTTAAATTGGAATTGTTCATTGCTGTGGTAACGGTCCTTAATATTCAACTTTTGGGATATATTTAGTTTTAAATTGGTCATCTCTGTGGTAATGGCCCTAATCATTCAACTTATAGGATATATTTAGTTTTGAATTGGTCGTCGCTGTGGCAACGGCCCTCAACATTCAATAAATAGAATGTATTTAAATTGGAATTGTTCATTGCTGTGGTAACGGTCCTTAATATTCAACTTTTGGGATATATTTAGTTTTAAATTGGTCATCTCTGTGGTAATGGCCCTAATCATTCAACTTATAGGATATATTTAGTTTTGAATTGGTCATCGCTGTGGTAACGGCCCTCAACATTCAACGTATAGGATATATTTAGATTGGAATTGTTCGTTGCTGTGGTAACGGTCCTCAATATTCAACTCATAGGATATATTTAGTTTTGAATTGGTCATCGCTGTGGCAACGGCCCTCAACATTCAATAAATAGAATATATTTATATTGGAATTGTTCATTGCTGTGGTAACGGTCCTTAATATTCAACTTTTGGGATATATTTAGTTTTAAATTGGTCATCTCTGTGGTAATGGCCCTAATCATTCAACTTATAGGATATATTTAGTTTTGAATTGGTCATCGCTGTGGCAACGGCCCTCAACATTCAATAAATAGAATATTTTTAGATTGGAAATGTTCATTGCTGTGGTAACGGTCCTCTTTATTCAACTTATAGGATATATTTAGGTTTGAATTGGTAATCGCTGTAGCAACGGCCCTCAAAATTCAATTAATAGAATATATTTAGATTGGAATTGTTCATTGCTGTGGTAACGGTCCTTAATATTCAACTTTTGGGATATATTTAGTTTTAAATTGATCATCTCTGTGGTAACGGCCCTAAACATTCAATTTATAGGATATATTTAGTTTTGAATTGGTCATCGCTGTGGCAACGGCCCTCAACATTCAATAAATAGAATTTATTTAGATTGGAATTGTTCATTGCTGTGGTAACGGTCCTTAATATTCAACTTTTGGGATATATTTAGTTTTGAATTGGTCATCGCTGTGGCAACGGCCCTCAACATTCAATAAATAGAATATATTTAGATTGGAATTGTTCATTGCTGTGGTAACGGTCCTTAATATTCAACTTTTGGGATATATTTAGTTTTAAATTGGTCATCTCTGTGGTAATGGCCCTAATCATTCAACTTATAGGATATATTTAGTTTTGAATTGGTCGTCGCTGTGGCAACGGCCCTCAACATTCAATAAATAGAATGTATTTAAATTGGAATTGTTCATTGCTGTGGTATCGGTCCTTAATATTCAACTTTTGGGATATATTTAGTTTTAAATTGGTCATCTCTGTGGTAATGGCCCTAATCATTCAACTTATAGGATATATTTAGTTTTGAATTGGTCATCGCTGTGGTAACGGCCCTCAACATTCAACGTATAGGATATATTTAGATTGGAATTGTTCGTTGCTGTGGTAACGGTCCTCAATATTCAACTCATAGGATATATTTAGTTTTGAATTGGTCATCGCTGTGGCAACGGCCCTCAACATTCAATAAATAGAATATATTTATATTGGAATTGTTCATTGCTGTGGTAACGGTCCTTAATATTCAACTTTTGGGATATATTTAGTTTTAAATTGGTCATCTCTGTGGTAATGGCCCTAATCATTCAACTTATAGGATATATTTAGTTTTGAATTGGTCATCGCTGTGGCAACGGCCCTCAACATTCAATAAATAGAATATTTTTAGATTGGAAATGTTCATTGCTGTGGTAACGGTCCTCTTTATTCAACTTATAGGATATATTTAGGTTTGAATTGGTAATCGCTGTAGCAACGGCCCTCAAAATTCAATTAATAGAATATATTTAGATTGGAATTGTTCATTGCTGTGGTAACGGTCCTTAATATTCAACTTTTGGGATATATTTAGTTTTAAATTGATCATCTCTGTGGTAACGGCCCTAAACATTCAATTTATAGGATATATTTAGTTTTGAATTGGTCATCGCTGTGGCAACGGCCCTCAACATTCAATAAATAGAATTTATTTAGATTGGAATTGTTCATTGCTGTGGTAACGGTCCTTAATATTCAACTTTTGGGATATATTTAGTTTTGAATTGGTCATCGCTGTGGCAACGGCCCTCAACATTCAATAAATAGAATATATTTAGATTGGAATTGTTCATTGCTGTGGTAACGGTCCTTAATATTCAACTTTTGGGATATATTTAGTTTTAAATTGGTCATCTCTGTGGTAACGGTCGTCAATATTCAACTTATGGGATATATTTAGGTTTGAATTGGTCATCGCTGTGGCACCGGCTCTCAACATTCAACTTAAAGAACATATTTGGATTGGAATTGTTCATTGCTGTGGTGACGGTCCTCAATATTTAACTTATAGGATATATTTAGATTGGAATTGTTCATTGCTGTGGTAACGGTCCTTAATATTCAACTTTTGGGATATATTTAGTTTTGAATTGGTCATCGCTGTGGTAACGGTCCTCAACATTCAACTTAAAGGATATATTTCGATTTGAATTTTTCATCGCTGTGGTAACGGCTGTCAATCTTCAACTTATAGGATATATTTAGTTTTGAATTGGTCATCGCTGTGGCAACGGCCCTTAGCCTTCAACTTATAGGATATATTTAGTTTTGAATTGGTAATCTCTGTGGCAACGGTTCCCAACTTTCAGTAAATAGAATATATTTAAATTGGAATTGTTCATTGCTGTGGTAACGGTCCTTAATATTCAACTTTTGGGATATATTTAGTTTTAAATTGATCATCTCTGTGGTAACGGCCCTAAACATTCAATTTATAGGATATATTTAGTTTTGAATTGGTCATCGCTGTGGCAACGGCCCTCAACATTCAATAAATAGAATTTATTTAGATTGGAATTGTTCATTGCTGTGGTAACGGTCCTTAATATTCAACTTTTGGGATATATTTAGTTTTGAATTGGTCATCGCTGTGGCAACGGCCCTCAACATTCAATAAATAGAATATATTTAGATTGGAATTGTTCATTGCTGTGGTAACGGTCCTTAATATTCAACTTTTGGGATATATTTAGTTTTAAATTGGTCATCTCTGTGGTAACGGTCGTCAATATTCAACTTATGGGATATATTTAGTTTTGAATTGGTCATCGCTGTGGCACCGGCTCTCAACATTCAACTTAAAGAACATATTTGGATTGGAATTGTTCATTGCTGTGGTGACGGTCCTCAATATTTAACTTATAGGATATATTTAGATTGGAATTGTTCATTGCTGTGGTAACGGTCCTTAATATTCAACTTTTGGGATATATTTAGTTTTGAATTGGTCATCGCTGTGGTAACGGTCCTCAACATTCAACTTAAAGGATATATTTCGATTTGAATTTTTCATCGCTGTGGTAACGGCTGTCAACCTTCAACTTATAGCATATATTTAGTTTTGAATTGGTCATCGCTGTGGCAACGGCCCTCAGCCTTCAACTTATAGGATATATTTAGTTTTGAATTGGTAATCTCTGTGGCAACGGTTCCCAACTTTCAATAAATAGAATATATTTAAATTGGAATTGTTCATTGCTGTGGTAACGGTCCTTAATATTCAACTTTTGGGATATATTTAGTTTTAAATTGGTCATCTCTGTGGTAATGGCCCTAATCATTCAACTTATAGGATATATTTAGTTTTGAATTGGTCGTCGCTGTGGCAACAGCCCTCAACATTCAATAAATAGAATGTATTTAAATTGGAATTGTTCATTGCTGTGGTAACGGTCCTTAATATTCAACTTTTGGGATATATTTAGTTTTAAATTGGTCATCTCTGTGGTAATGGCCCTAATCATTCAACTTATAGGATATATTTAGTTTTGAATTGGTCATCGCTGTGGTAACGGCCCTCAACATTCAACGTATAGGATATATTTAGATTGGAATTGTTCGTTGCTGTGGTAACGGTCCTCAATATTCAACTCATAGGATATATTTAGTTTTGAATTGGTCATCGCTGTGGCAACGGCCCTCAACATTCAATAAATAGAATATTTTTAGATTGGAAATGTTCAATGCTGTGGTAACGGTCCTCAATATTCAACTTATAGGATATATTTAGGTTTGAATTGGTAATCGCTGTAGCAACGGCCCTCAAAATTCAATTAATAGAATATATTTAGATTGGAATTGTTCATTGCTGTGGTAACGGTCCTTAATATTCAACTTTTGGGATATATTTAGTTTTAAATTGATCATCTCTGTGGTAACGGCCCTAAACATTCAATTTATAGGATATATTTAGTTTTGAATTGGTCATCGCTGTGGCAACGGCCCTCAACATTCAATAAATAGAATTTATTTAGATTGGAATTGTTCATTGCTGTGGTAACGGTCCTTAATATTCAACTTTTGGGATATATTTAGTTTTGAATTGGTCATTGCTGAGGCAACGGCCCTCAACATTCAATCAATAGAATATATTTAGATTGGAATTGTTCATTGCTGTGGTAACGGTCCTTAATATTCAACTTTTGGGATATATTTAGTTTTAAATTGGTCATCTCTGTGGTAACGGTCGTCAATATTCAACTTATAGGATATATTTAGTTTTGAATTGGTCATCGCTGTGGCAACGGCCCTCAACATTCAATAAATAGAATATATTTAGATTGGAATTGTTCATTGCTGTGGTAACGGTCCTTAATATTCAACTTTTGGGATATATTTAGTTTTAAATTGGTCATCGCTGTGGCAACGGCCCTCAACATTCAATAAATAGAGTATATTTAGATTGGAATTAATCATCGCTGTGGTGACGGCCGTCAACCTTCAACTTATAGGATATATTTAGTTTTGAATTGGTCATCGCTGTGGTAACGGTCCTCAACATTCAACTTATAGGATATATTTAGTTTTGAATTGGTCATCGCTGTGGTAACGGCCCTCAACATTCAACTTATAGGATATATTTAGTTTTGAATTGGTCATCGCTGTAGCAACGGCCCTCAACATTCAATAAGTAGAATATATTTAGATTGGAATTGTTCATTGCTGTGGTTACGGTCCTCAATATTCAACTTAAAGGATATATTTAGAGTGGAATTGGTCATTGCTGTGGTAACGGTCCTCAACCTTCAACTTATAGGATATATTTAGTTTTGAATTGGCCATCGCTGTTGCAACGGCCCTCAACATTCAATAAATAGAATATATTTAGATTGGAATTGTTCATTGCTGTGGTAACGGTCCTTAATATTCAACTTTTGGGATATATTTAGTTTTAAATTGGTCATCTCTGTGGTAACGGCCCTAAACATTCAACTTATAGGATATATTTAGTTTTGAATTGTTTCTCGCTGTGGTAACGGCCCTCAACTTTCAACGTATAGGATATATTTTGATTGGAATTCTTCGTTGCTGTGGTAACGGTCCTCAATATTCAACTCATAGGATATATTTAGTTTTGAATTGGCCATCGCTGTGGTAACGGCTCTCAATATTCAATAAAAAGAATATATTTAGATTGGAATTGTTCATTGCTGTGGTAACGGTCCTCAATATTTAACTTATAGGATATATTTAGTTTTGAATTGGTCATCGCTGTGGCAACGGCCCTCAACATTCAATAAATAGAATATATTTAGATTGGAATTGTTCATTGCTGTGGTAACGGTCCTTAATATTCAACTTTTGGGATATATTTAGTTTTAAATTGGTCATCTCTGTGGTAACGGTCCTCAATATTAGACTTATAGGATATATTTAGTTTTGAATTGGTCATCGCTGTGGCACCGGCTCTCAACATTCAACTTAAAGAACATATTTGGATTGGAATTGTTCATTGCTGTGGTGACGGTCCTCAATATTTAACTTATACGATATATTTAGATTGGAATTGTTCATTGCTGTGGTAACGGTCCTTAATATTCAACTTTTGGGATATATTTAGTTTTAAATTGGTCATCTCTGTGGCAACGGTCCTCAATATTCAACTTATAGGATATATTTAGTTTTGAATTGGTCATCGCTGTGGTAACGGTCCTCAACATTCAACTTAAAGGATATATTTCGATTTGAATTTTTCATCGCTGTGGTAACGGCTGTCAACCTTCAACTTATAGGATATATTTAGTTTTGAATTGGTCATCGCTGTGGCAACGGCCCTCAGCCTTCAACTTATAGGATATATTTAGTTTTGAATTGGTAATCTCTGTGGCAACGGTTCCCAACTTTCAATAAATAGAATATATTTAAATTGGAATTGTTCATTGCTGTGGTAACGGTCCTTAATATTCAACTTTTGGGATATATTTAGTTTTAAATTGGTCATCTCTGTGGTAATGGCCCTAATCATTCAACTTATAGGATATATTTAGTTTTGAATTGGTCGTCGCTGTGGCAACGGCCCTCAACATTCAATAAATAGAATGTATTTAAATTGGAATTGTTCATTGCTGTGGTAACGGTCCTTAATATTCAACTTTTGGGATATATTTAGTTTTAAATTGGTCATCTCTGTGGTAATGGCCCTAATCATTCAACTTATAGGATATATTTAGTTTTGAATTGGTCATCGCTGTGGTAACGGCCCTCAACATTCAACGTATAGGATATATTTAGATTGGAATTGTTCGTTGCTGTGGTAACGGTCCTCAATATTCAACTCATAGGATATATTTAGTTTTGAATTGGTCATCGCTGTGGCAACGGCCCTCAACATTCAATAAATAGAATATATTTATATTGGAATTGTTCATTGCTGTGGTAACGGTCCTTAATATTCAACTTTTGGGATATATTTAGTTTTAAATTGGTCATCTCTGTGGTAATGGCCCTAATCATTCAACTTATAGGATATATTTAGTTTTGAATTGGTCATCGCTGTGGCAACGGCCCTCAACATTCAATAAATAGAATATTTTTAGATTGGAAATGTTCATTGCTGTGGTAACGGTCCTCTTTATTCAACTTATAGGATATATTTAGGTTTGAATTGGTAATCGCTGTAGCAACGGCCCTCAAAATTCAATTAATAGAATATATTTAGATTGGAATTGTTCATTGCTGTGGTAACGGTCCTTAATATTCAACTTTTGGGATATATTTAGTTTTAAATTGATCATCTCTGTGGTAACGGCCCTAAACATTCAATTTATAGGATATATTTAGTTTTGAATTGGTCATCGCTGTGGCAACGGCCCTCAACATTCAATAAATAGAATTTATTTAGATTGGAATTGTTCATTGCTGTGGTAACGGTCCTTAATATTCAACTTTTGGGATATATTTAGTTTTGAATTGGTCATCGCTGTGGCAACGGCCCTCAACATTCAATAAATAGAATATATTTAGATTGGAATTGTTCATTGCTGTGGTAACGGTCCTTAATATTCAACTTTTGGGATATATTTAGTTTTAAATTGGTCATCTCTGTGGTAATGGCCCTAATCATTCAACTTATAGGATATATTTAGTTTTGAATTGGTCGTCGCTGTGGCAACGGCCCTCAACATTCAATAAATAGAATGTATTTAAATTGGAATTGTTCATTGCTGTGGTATCGGTCCTTAATATTCAACTTTTGGGATATATTTAGTTTTAAATTGGTCATCTCTGTGGTAATGGCCCTAATCATTCAACTTATAGGATATATTTAGTTTTGAATTGGTCATCGCTGTGGTAACGGCCCTCAACATTCAACGTATAGGATATATTTAGATTGGAATTGTTCGTTGCTGTGGTAACGGTCCTCAATATTCAACTCATAGGATATATTTAGTTTTGAATTGGTCATCGCTGTGGCAACGGCCCTCAACATTCAATAAATAGAATATATTTATATTGGAATTGTTCATTGCTGTGGTAACGGTCCTTAATATTCAACTTTTGGGATATATTTAGTTTTAAATTGGTCATCTCTGTGGTAATGGCCCTAATCATTCAACTTATAGGATATATTTAGTTTTGAATTGGTCATCGCTGTGGCAACGGCCCTCAACATTCAATAAATAGAATATTTTTAGATTGGAAATGTTCATTGCTGTGGTAACGGTCCTCTTTATTCAACTTATAGGATATATTTAGGTTTGAATTGGTAATCGCTGTAGCAACGGCCCTCAAAATTCAATTAATAGAATATATTTAGATTGGAATTGTTCATTGCTGTGGTAACGGTCCTTAATATTCAACTTTTGGGATATATTTAGTTTTAAATTGATCATCTCTGTGGTAACGGCCCTAAACATTCAATTTATAGGATATATTTAGTTTTGAATTGGTCATCGCTGTGGCAACGGCCCTCAACATTCAATAAATAGAATTTATTTAGATTGGAATTGTTCATTGCTGTGGTAACGGTCCTTAATATTCAACTTTTGGGATATATTTAGTTTTGAATTGGTCATCGCTGTGGCAACGGCCCTCAACATTCAATAAATAGAATATATTTAGATTGGAATTGTTCATTGCTGTGGTAACGGTCCTTAATATTCAACTTTTGGGATATATTTAGTTTTAAATTGGTCATCTCTGTGGTAACGGTCGTCAATATTCAACTTATGGGATATATTTAGGTTTGAATTGGTCATCGCTGTGGCACCGGCTCTCAACATTCAACTTAAAGAACATATTTGGATTGGAATTGTTCATTGCTGTGGTGACGGTCCTCAATATTTAACTTATAGGATATATTTAGATTGGAATTGTTCATTGCTGTGGTAACGGTCCTTAATATTCAACTTTTGGGATATATTTAGTTTTGAATTGGTCATCGCTGTGGTAACGGTCCTCAACATTCAACTTAAAGGATATATTTCGATTTGAATTTTTCATCGCTGTGGTAACGGCTGTCAATCTTCAACTTATAGGATATATTTAGTTTTGAATTGGTCATCGCTGTGGCAACGGCCCTTAGCCTTCAACTTATAGGATATATTTAGTTTTGAATTGGTAATCTCTGTGGCAACGGTTCCCAACTTTCAGTAAATAGAATATATTTAAATTGGAATTGTTCATTGCTGTGGTAACGGTCCTTAATATTCAACTTTTGGGATATATTTAGTTTTAAATTGATCATCTCTGTGGTAACGGCCCTAAACATTCAATTTATAGGATATATTTAGTTTTGAATTGGTCATCGCTGTGGCAACGGCCCTCAACATTCAATAAATAGAATTTATTTAGATTGGAATTGTTCATTGCTGTGGTAACGGTCCTTAATATTCAACTTTTGGGATATATTTAGTTTTGAATTGGTCATCGCTGTGGCAACGGCCCTCAACATTCAATAAATAGAATATATTTAGATTGGAATTGTTCATTGCTGTGGTAACGGTCCTTAATATTCAACTTTTGGGATATATTTAGTTTTAAATTGGTCATCTCTGTGGTAACGGTCGTCAATATTCAACTTATGGGATATATTTAGTTTTGAATTGGTCATCGCTGTGGCACCGGCTCTCAACATTCAACTTAAAGAACATATTTGGATTGGAATTGTTCATTGCTGTGGTGACGGTCCTCAATATTTAACTTATAGGATATATTTAGATTGGAATTGTTCATTGCTGTGGTAACGGTCCTTAATATTCAACTTTTGGGATATATTTAGTTTTGAATTGGTCATCGCTGTGGTAACGGTCCTCAACATTCAACTTAAAGGATATATTTCGATTTGAATTTTTCATCGCTGTGGTAACGGCTGTCAACCTTCAACTTATAGCATATATTTAGTTTTGAATTGGTCATCGCTGTGGCAACGGCCCTCAGCCTTCAACTTATAGGATATATTTAGTTTTGAATTGGTAATCTCTGTGGCAACGGTTCCCAACTTTCAATAAATAGAATATATTTAAATTGGAATTGTTCATTGCTGTGGTAACGGTCCTTAATATTCAACTTTTGGGATATATTTAGTTTTAAATTGGTCATCTCTGTGGTAATGGCCCTAATCATTCAACTTATAGGATATATTTAGTTTTGAATTGGTCGTCGCTGTGGCAACAGCCCTCAACATTCAATAAATAGAATGTATTTAAATTGGAATTGTTCATTGCTGTGGTAACGGTCCTTAATATTCAACTTTTGGGATATATTTAGTTTTAAATTGGTCATCTCTGTGGTAATGGCCCTAATCATTCAACTTATAGGATATATTTAGTTTTGAATTGGTCATCGCTGTGGTAACGGCCCTCAACATTCAACGTATAGGATATATTTAGATTGGAATTGTTCGTTGCTGTGGTAACGGTCCTCAATATTCAACTCATAGGATATATTTAGTTTTGAATTGGTCATCGCTGTGGCAACGGCCCTCAACATTCAATAAATAGAATATTTTTAGATTGGAAATGTTCAATGCTGTGGTAACGGTCCTCAATATTCAACTTATAGGATATATTTAGGTTTGAATTGGTAATCGCTGTAGCAACGGCCCTCAAAATTCAATTAATAGAATATATTTAGATTGGAATTGTTCATTGCTGTGGTAACGGTCCTTAATATTCAACTTTTGGGATATATTTAGTTTTAAATTGATCATCTCTGTGGTAACGGCCCTAAACATTCAATTTATAGGATATATTTAGTTTTGAATTGGTCATCGCTGTGGCAACGGCCCTCAACATTCAATAAATAGAATTTATTTAGATTGGAATTGTTCATTGCTGTGGTAACGGTCCTTAATATTCAACTTTTGGGATATATTTAGTTTTGAATTGGTCATTGCTGAGGCAACGGCCCTCAACATTCAATCAATAGAATATATTTAGATTGGAATTGTTCATTGCTGTGGTAACGGTCCTTAATATTCAACTTTTGGGATATATTTAGTTTTAAATTGGTCATCTCTGTGGTAACGGCCCTAAACATTCAACTTATAGGATATATTTAGTTTTGAATTGGTCATCGCTGTGGCAACGGCCCTCAACATTCAATAAATAGAATATATTTAGATTGGAATTGTTCATTGCTGTGGTAACGGTCCTTAATATTCAACTTTTGGGATATATTTAGTTTTAAATTGGTCATCTCTGTGGTAACGGTCGTCAATATTCAACTTATGGGATATATTTAGGTTTGAATTGGTCATCGCTGTGGCACCGGCTCTCAACATTCAACTTAAAGAACATATTTGGATTGGAATTGTTCATTGCTGTGGTGACGGTCCTCAATATTTAACTTATAGGATATATTTAGATTGGAATTGTTCATTGCTGTGGTAACGGTCCTTAATATTCAACTTTTGGGATATATTTAGTTTTAAATTGGTCATCTCTGTGGCAACGGTCCTCAATATTCAACTTATAGGATATATTTAGTTTTGAATTTTTCATCGCTGTGGTAACGGCTGTCAACCTTCAACTTATAGAATATATTTAGTTTTGAATTGGTCATCGCTGTGGCAACGGCCCTCAGCCTTCAACTTATAGGATATATTTAGTTTTGAATTGGTAATCTCTGTGGCAACGGTTCTCAACTTTCAATAAATAGAATATATTTAAATTGGAATTGTTCATTGCTGTGGTAACGGTCCTTAATATTCAACTTTTGGGATATATTTAGTTTTAAATTGGTCATCTCTGTGGTAATGGCCCTAATCATTCAACTTATAGGATATATTTAGTTTTGAATTGGTCATTGCTGTGGTAACGGCCCTCAACATTCAACGTATAGGATATATTTAGATTGGAATTGGTCGTTGCTGTGGTAACGGTCCTCAATATTCAACTCATAGGATATATTTAGTTTTGAATTTGTCATCGCTGTGGCAACGGCCCTCAACATTCAATAAATAGAATATATTTATATTGGAATTGTTCATTGCTGTGGTAACGGTCCTTAATATTCAACTTTTGGGATATATTTAGTTTTAAATTGGTCATCTCTGTGGTAATGGCCCTAATCATTCAACTTATAGGATATATTTAGTTTTGAATTGGTCATCGCTGTGGCAACGGCCCTCAACATTCAATAAATAGAATATTTTTAGATTGGAAATGTTCATTGCTGTGGTAACGGTCCTCAATATTCAACTTATAGGATATATTTAGGTTTGAATTGGTAATCGCTGTAGCAACGGCCCTCAAAATTCAATTAATAGAATATATTTAGATTGGAATTGTTCATTGCTGTGGTAACGGTCCTTAATATTCAACTTTTGGGATATATTTAGTTTTAAATTGATCATCTCTGTGGTAACGGCCCTAAACATTCAATTTATAGGATATATTTAGTTTTGAATTGGTCATCGCTGTGGCAACGGCCCTCAACATTCAATAAATAGAATTTATTTAGATTGGAATTGTTCATTGCTGTGGTAATGGTCCTTAATATTCAACTTTTGGGATATATTTAGTTTTGAATTGGTCATCGCTGTGGCAACGGCCCTCAACATTCAATCAATAGAATATATTTAGATTGGAATTGTTCATTGCTGTGGTAACGGACCTTAATATTCAACTTTTGGGATATATTTAGTTTTAAATTGGTCATCTCTGTGGTAACGGCCCTAAACATTCAACTTATAGGATATATTTAGTTTTGAATTGGTCTTCGCTGTGGCAACGGCCCTCAACATTCAATAAATAGAATATATTTAGATTGGAATTGTTCATTGCTGTGGTAACGGTCCTTAATATTCAACTTTTGGGATATATTTAGTTTTAAATTGGTCATCTCTGTGGTAACGGTCGTCAATATTCAACTTATGGGATATATTTAGTTTTGAATTGGTCATCGCTGTGGCACCGGCTCTCAACATTCAACTTAAAGAACATATTTGGATTGGAATTGTTCATTGCTGTGGTGACGGTCCTCAACATTCAACTTAAAGGATATATTTCGATTTGAATTTTTCATCGCTGTGGTAACGGCTGTCAACCGTCAACTTATAGAATATATTTAGTTTTGAATTGGTCATCGCTGTGGCAACGGCCCTCAGCCTTCAACTTATAGGATATATTTAGTTTTGAATTGGTAATCTCTGTGGCAACGGTTCTCAACTTTCAATAAATAGAATATATTTAAATTGGAATTGTTCATTGCTGTGGTAACGGTCCTTAATATTCAACTTTTGGGATATATTTAGTTTTAAATTGGTCATCTCTGTGGTAATGGCCCTAATCATTCAACTTATAGGATATATTTAGTTTTGAATTGGTCATCGCTGTGGCAACGGCCCTCAACATTCAATAAATAGAATGTATTTAAATTGGAATTGTTCATTGCTGTGGTAACGGTGCTTAATATTCAACTTTTGGGATATATTTAGATTGGAATTGTTCGTTGCTGTGGTAACGGTCCTCAATATTCAACGTATAGGATATATTTAGATTGGAATTGTTCGTTGCTGTGGTAACGGTCCTCAATATTCAACTCATAGGATATATTTAGTTTTGAATTGGTCATCGCTGTGGCAACGGCCCTCAACATTCAATAAATAGAATATATTTAGATTGGAATTGTTCATTGCTGTGGTAACGGTCCTTAATATTCAACTTTTGGGATATATTTAGTTTTAAATTGGTCATCTCTGTGGTAACGGTCGTCAATATTCAACTTATGGCATATATTTAGTTTTGAATTGGTCATCGCTGTGGCACCGGCTCTCAACATTCAACTTAAAGAACATATTTGGACTGGAATTGTTCATTGCTGTGGTGACGGTCCTCAATATTTAACTTATAGGATATATTTAGATTGGAATTGTTCATTGCTGTGGTAACGGTCCTTAATATTCAACTTTTGGGATATATTTAGTTTTAAATTGGTCATCTCTGTGGCAACGGTCCTCAATATTCAACTTATAGGATATAATTAGTTTTGAAATGGTCATCGCTGTGGTAACGGTCCTCAACATTCAACTTAAAGGATATATTTCGATTTGAATTGGTAATCTCTGTGGCAACGGTTCTCAACTTTCAATAAATAGAATATATTTAAATTGGAATTGTTCATTGCTGTGGTAACGGTCCTTAATATTCAACTTTTGGGATATATTTAGTTTTAAATTGGTCATCTCTGTGGTAATGGCCCTAATCATTCAACTTATAGGATATATTTAGTTTTGAATTGGTCATCGCTGTGGCAACGGCCCTCAACATTCAATAAATAGAATGTATTTAAATTGGAATTGTTCATTGCTGTGGTAACGTGCTTAATATTCAACTTTTGGGATATATTTAGTTTTAAATTGGTCATCTCTGTGGTAATGGCCCTAATCATTCAACTTATAGGATATATTTAGTTTTGAATTGGTCATCTCTGTGGTAATGGCCCTAATCATTCAACTTATAGGATATATTTAGTTTTGAATTGGTCATCGCTGTGGCAACGGCCCTCAACATTCAATAAATAGAATGTATTTAAATTGGAATTGTTCATTGCTGTGGTAACGGTGCTTAATATTCAACTTTTGGGATATATTTAGTTTTAAATTGGTCATCTCTGTGGTAATGGCCCTAATCATTCAACTTATAGGATATATTTAGTTTTGAATTGGTCATCGCTGTGGTAACGGCCCTCAACATTCAACGTATAGGATATATTTAGATTGGAATTGTTCGTTGCTGTGGTAACGGTCCTCAATATTCAACTCATAGGATATATTTAGTTTTGAATTGGTCATCGCTGTGGCAACGGCCCTCAACATTCAATAAATAGAATATATTTATATTGGAATTGTTCATTGCTGTGGTAACGGTCCTTAATATTCAACTTTTGGGATATATTTAGTTTTAAATAGGTCATCTCTGTGGTAATGGCCCTAATCATTCAACTTATAGGATATATTTAGTTTTGAATTGGTCATCGCTGTGGCAACGGCCCTCAACATTCAATAAATAGAATATATTTAGATTGGAATTGTTCATTGCTGTGGTAACGGTCCTTAATATTCAACTTTTGGGATATATTTAGTTTTAAATTGGTCATCTCTGTGGTAACGGTCGTCAATATTCAACTTATGGCATATATTTATTTTTGAATTGGTCATCGCTGTGGCACCGGCTCTCAACATTCAACTTAAAGAACATATTTGGATTGGAATTGTTCATTGCTGTGGTGACGGTCCTCAATATTTAACTCATAGGATATATTTAGATTGGAATTGTTCATTGCTGTGGTAACGGTCCTTAATATTCAACTTTTGGGATATATTTAGTTTTAAATTGGTCATCTCTGTGGCAACGGTCCTCAATATTCAACTTATAGGATATATTTAGTTTTGAATTGGTCATCGCTGTGGTAACGGTCCTCAACATTCAACTTAAAGGATATATTTCGATTTGAATTTTTCATCGCTGTGGTAACGGCTGTCAACCTTCAACTTATAGAATATATTTAGTTTTGAATTGGTCATCGCTGTGGCAACGGCCCTCAGCCTTCAACTTATAGGATATATTTAGTTTTGAATTGGTAATCTCTGTGGCAACGGTTCTCAACTTTCAATAAATATAATATATTTAAATTGGAATTGTTCATTGCTGTGGTAACGGTCCGTAATATTCAACTTTTGGGATATATTTAGTTTTAAATTGGTCATCTCTGTGGTAATGGCCCTAATCATTCAACTTATAGGATATATTTAGTTTTGAATTGGTCATCGCTGTGGCAACGGCCCTCAACATTCAATAAATAGAATGTATTTAAATTGGAATTGTTCATTGCTGTGGTAACGGTGCTTAATATTCAACTTTTGGGATATATTTAGTTTTAAATTGGTCATCTCTGTGGTAATGGCCCTAATCATTCAACTTATAGGATATATTTAGTTTTGAATTGGTCATCGCTGTGGTAACGGCCCTCAACATTCAACGTATAGGATATATTTAGATTGGAATTGTTCGTTGCTGTGGTAACGGTCCTCAATATTCAACTCATAGGATATATTTAGTTTTGAATTGGTCATCGCTGTGGCAACGGCCCTCAACATTCAATAAATAGAATATATTTATATTGGAATTGTTCATTGCTGTGGTAACGGTCCTTAATATTCAACTTTTGGGATATATTTAGTTTTAAATTGGTCATCTCTGTGGTAATGGCCCCAATCATTCAACTTATAGGATATATTTAGTTTCGAATTGGTCATCGCTGTGGCAACGGCCCTCAACATTCAATAAATAGAATATTTTTAGATTGGAAATGTTCATTGCTGTGGTAACGGTCCTCAATATTCAACTTATAGGATATATTTAGGTTTGAATTGGTAATCGCTGTAGCAACGGCCCTCAAAATTCAATTAATTGAATATATTTAGATTGGAATTGTTCATTGCTGTGGTAACGGACCTTAATATTCAACTTTTGGGATATATTTAGTTTTAAATTGATCATCTCTGTGGTAACGGCCCTAAACATTCAATTTATAGGATATATTTAGTTTTGAATTGGTCATCGCTGTGGCAACGGCCCTCAACATTCAATAAATAGATTTTATTTAGATTGGAATTGTTCATTGCTGTGGTAACGGTCCTTAATATTCAACTTTTGGGATATATTTAGTTTTAAATTGGTCATCTCTGTGGTAACGGTCGTCAATATTCAACTTATGGGATATATTTAGGTTTGAATTGGTCATCGCTGTGGCACCGGCTCTCAATATTCAACTTAAAGAACATATTTGGATTGGAATTGTTCATTGCTGTGGTGACGGTCCTCAATATTCAACTTATAGGATATATTTAGTTTTGAATTGGTCATCGCTGTGGTAACGGTCCTCAACATTCAACTTAAAGGATATATTTCGATTTGAATTTTTCATCGCTGTGGTAACGGCTGTCAACCTTCAACTTATAGAATATATTTAGTTTTGAATTGGTCATCGCTGTGGCAACGGCCCTCAGCCTTCAACTTATAGGATATATTTAGTTTTGAATTGGTAATCTCTGTGGCAACGGTTCTCAACTTTCAATAAATAGAATATATTTAAATTGGAATTGTTCATTGCTGTGGTAACGGTCCTTAATATTCAACTTTTGGGATATATTTAGTTTTAAATTGGTCATCTCTGTGGTAATGGCCCTAATCATTCAACTTATAGGATATATTTAGTTTTGAATTGGTCATCGCTGTGGTAACGGCCCTCAACATTCAACGTATAGGATATATTTAGATTGGAATTGTTCGTTGCTGTGGTAACGGTCCTCAATATTCAACTCATAGGATATATTTAGTTTTGAATTGGTCATCGCTGTGGCAACGGCCCTCAACATTCAATAAATAGAATATATTTATATTGGAATTGTTCATTGCTGTGGTAACAGTCCTTAATATTCAACTTTTGGGATATATTTAGTTTTAAATTGGTCATCTCTGTGGTAATGGCCCTAATCATTCAACTTATAGGATATATTTAGTTTTGAATTGGTCATCGCTGTGGCAACGGCCCTCAACATTCAATTAATAGAATATATTTAGATTGGAATTGTTCATTGCTGTGGTAACGGTCCTTAATATTCAACTTTTGGGATATATTTAGTTTTAAATTGATCATCTCTGTGGTAACGGCCCTAAACATTCAATTTATAGGATATATTTAGTTTTGAATTGGTCATCGCTGTGGCAACGGCCCTCAACATTCAATAAATATAATTTATTTAGATTGGAATTGTTCATTGCTGTGGTAACGGTCCTTAATATTCAACTTTTGGGATATATTTAGTTTTGAATTGGTCATCGCTGTGGCAACGGCCCTCAACATTCAATCAATAGAATATATTTAGATTGGAATTGTTCATTGCTGTGGTAACGGTCCTTAATATTCAACTTTTGGGATATATTTAGTTTTAAATTGGTCATCTCTGTGGTAACGGCCCTAAACATTCAACTTATAGGATATATTTAGTTTTGAATTAGTCATCGCTGTGGCAACGGCCCTCAACATTCAATAAATAGAATATATTTAGATTGGAATTGTTCATTGCTGTGGTAACGGTCCTTAATATTCAACTTTTGGGATATATTTAGTTTTAAATTGGTCATCTCTGTGGTAACGGTCGTCAATATTCAACTTATGGGATATATTTAGTTTTGAATTGGTCATCGCTGTGGCAACGGCCCTCAACATTCAATAAATAGAATACATTTAGATTGGAATTGTTCATTGCTGTGGTAACGGTCCTTAATATTCAACTTTTGGTATATATGTAGTTTTATATTGGTCATCTCTGTGGTAACGGTCCTCAATATTCAACTCATAGGATATATTTAGTTTTGAATTGGTCATCGCTGTGGTAACGGCTCTCAATATTCAATAAAAAGAATATATTTAGATTGGAATTGTTCATTGCTGTGGTAACGGTCCTCAATATTTAACTTATAGGATATATTTAGTTTTGAATTGGTCATCGCTGTGGTAACGGCCCTCAACATTCAACGTATAGGATATATTTAGATTGGAATTGTTCGTTGCTGTGGTAATGGTCCTCAATATTCAACTTATAGGATATATTTAGTTTTGAATTGGTAATCGCTGTAGCAACGACCCTCAACATTCAATAAATAGAATATATTTAGATTGGAATTGTTCATTGCTGTGGTAACGGTCCTCAATATTCAACTTAAAGGATATATTTAGATTGGAATTGGTCATCGCTGTGGTAACGGCCATCAATCTTCAACTTATAGGATATATTTAGTTTTGAATTGTTCCTCGCTGTGGTAACGGCCCTCAACATTCAACTTGTAGAATATATTTAGATTGGAATTGGTAATCTCTGTGGCAACGGTTCTCAATATTCAATAAAAAGAATATATTTAGATTGGAAATGTTCATTGCTGTGGTAACGGTCCTCAACATTTAATAAATAGAATATATTTAGATTGGAATTGTTCATTGCTGTGGTAACGGTCCTCAATATTCAACTTAAAGGATATATTAAGTTTTGAAATGGTCATCGCTGTGGTATCGGCCCTCAACATTCAATAAATAGAATATATTTATATTGGAATTGTTCATTGCTGTGGTAACGGTCCTCAATATTCAACTTATAGGATATATTTAGGTTTGAATTGGTAATCGCTGTGGCAACGGCCCTCAAAATTCAATTAATAGAATATATTTAGATTGGAATTGTTCATTGCTGTGGTAACGGTCCTTAATATTCAACTTATAGGATATATTTAGTTTTGAATTGGTCATCGCTGTGGTAACGGCCCTCAACATTCAACGTATAGGATTTATTTAGATTGGAATTGTTCGTTGCTGTGGTAACGGTCCTCAATATTCAACTTATAGGATATATTTAGTTTTGAATTGGTAATCGCTGTAGCAACGACCCTCAACATTCAATAAATAGAATATATTTAGATTGGAATTGTTCATTGCTGTGGTAACGGTCCTCAATATTCAACTTAAAGGATATATTTAGATTGGAATTGGTCATCGCTGTGGTAACGGCCATCAATCTTCAACTTATAGGATATATTTAGATTGGAATTCTTCGTTGCTGTGGTAACGGTCCTCAATATTCAACTCATAGGATATATTTAGTTTCGAATTGTTCCTCGCTGTGGTAACGGCCCTCAACATTCAACTTGTAGAATATATTTAGATTGGAATTGGTAATCTCTGTGGCAACGGTTCTCAATATTCAATAAAAAGAATATATTTAGATTGGAATTGTTCATTGCTGTGGTAACGGTCCTCAATATTCAACTTAAAGGATATATTTAGTTTTGAAATGGTCATCGCTGTGGTATCGGCCCTCAACATTCAATAAATAGAATATATTTATATTGGAATTGTTCATTGCTGTGGTAACGGTCCTCAATATTCAACTTATAGGATATATTTAGTTTTAAATTGGTCATCTCTGTGGTAATGGCCCTAATCATTCAACTTATAGGATATATTTAGTTTTGAATTGGTCATCGCTGTGGCAACGGCCCTCAACATTCAATTAATAGAATATATTTAAATTGGAATTGTTCATTGCTGTGGTAACGGTCCTTAATATTCAACTTTTGGGATATATTTAGTTTTAAATTGATCATCTCTGTGGTAACGGCCCTAAACATTCAATTTATAGGATATATTTAGTTTTGAATTGGTCATCGCTGTGGCAACGGCCCTCAACATTCAATAAATAGAATTTATTTAGATTGGAATTGTTCATTGCTGTGGTAACGGTCCTTAATATTCAACTTTTGGGATATATTTAGTTTTGAATTGGTCATCGCTGTGGCAACGGCCCTCAACATTCAAGCAATAGAATATATTTAGATTGGAATTATTCATTGCTGTGGTAACGGTCCTTAATATTCAACTTTTGGGATATATTTAGTTTTAAATTGGTCATCTCTGTGGTAACGGCCCTAAACATTCAACTTATAGGATATATTTAGTTTTGAATTAGTCATCGCTGTGGCAACGGCCCTCAACATTCAATAAATAGAATATATTTAGATTGGAATTGTTCATTGCTGTGGTAACGGTCCTTAATATTCAACTTTTGGGATATATTTAGTTTTAAATTGGTCATCTCTGTGGTAACGGTCGTCAATATTCAACTTATGGGATATATTTAGTTTTGAATTGGTCATCGCTGTGGCAACGGCACTCAACATTCAATAAATAGAATATATTTAGATTGGAATTGTTCATTGCTGTGGTAACGGTCCTTAATATTCAACTTTTGGGATATATTTAGTTTTAAATTGGTCATCTCTGTGGTAATGGCCCTAATCATTCAACTTATAGGATATATTTAGTTTTGAATTGGTCATCGCTGTGGCAACGGCTCTCAACATTCAATAAATAGAATATATTTAGATTGGAATTGTTCATTGCTGTGGTAACGGTCCTTAATATTCAACTTTTGGGATATATTTAGTTTTAAATTGGTCATCTCTGTGGTAATGGCCCTAATCATTCAACTTATAGGATATATTTAGTTTTGAATTGGTCATCGCTGTGGCAACGGCTCTCAACATTCAATAAATAGAATATATTTAGATTGGAATTGTTCATTGCTGTGGTAACGGTCCTTAATATTCAACTTTTGGGATATATTTAGTTTTGAATTGGTCATCGCTGTGGCAACGGCCCTCAACATTCAATCAATAGAATATATTTAGATTGGAATTGTTCATTGCTGTGGTAACGGTCCTTAATATTCAACTTTTGGGATATATTTAGTCTTAAATTGGTCATCTCTGTGGTAATGGCCCTAATCATTCAACTTATAGGATATATTTAGTTTTGAATTGGTCATCGCTGTGGCAACGGCCCTCAACATTCAATTAATAGAATATATTTAAATTGGAATTGTTCATTGCTGTGGTAACGGTCCTCAATATTCAACTTAAAGGATATATTAAGTTTTGAAATGGTCATCGCTGTGGTATCGGCCCTCAACATTCAATAAATAGAATATATTTATATTGGAATTGTTCATTGCTGTGGTAACGGTCCTCAATATTCAACTTATAGGATATATTTAGGTTTGAATTGGTAATCGCTGTGGCAACGGCCCTCAAAATTCAATTAATAGAATATATTTAGATTGGAATTGTTCATTGCTGTGGTAACGGTCCTTAATATTCAACTTATAGGATATATTTAGTTTTGAATTGGTCATCGCTGTGGTAACGGCCCTCAACATTCAACGTATAGGATATATTTAGATTGGAATTGTTCGTTGCTGTGGTAACGGTCCTCAATATTCAACTTATAGGATATATTTAGTTTTGAATTGGTAATCGCTGTAGCAACGACCCTCAACATTCAATAAATAGAATATATTTAGATTGGAATTGTTCATTGCTGTGGTAACGGTCCTCAATATTCAACTTATAGGATATATTTAGATTGGAATTGGTCATCGCTGTGGTAACGGCCATCAATCTTCAACTTATAGGATATATTTAGATTGGAATTCTTCGTTGCTGTGGTAACGGTCCTCAATATTCAACTCATAGGATATATTTAGTTTCGAATTGTTCCTCGCTGTGGTAACGGCCCTCAACATTCAACTTGTAGAATATATTTAGATTGGAATTGGTAATCTCTGTGGCAACGGTTCTCAATATTCAATAAAAAGAATATATTTAGATTGGAATTGTTCATTGCTGTGGTAACGGTCCTCAATATTCAACTTAAAGGATATATTTAGTTTTGAAATGGTCATCGCTGTGGTATCGGCCCTCAACATTCAATAAATAGAATATATTTATATTGGAATTGTTCATTGCTGTGGTAACGGTCCTCAATATTCAACTTATAGGATATATTTAGTTTTAAATTGGTCATCTCTGTGGTAATGGCCCTAATCATTCAACTTATAGGATATATTTAGTTTTGAATTGGTCATCGCTGTGGCAACGGCCCTCAACATTCAATTAATAGAATATATTTAAATTGGAATTGTTCATTGCTGTGGTAACGGTCCTTAACATTCAACTTTTGGGATATATTTAGTTTTAAATTGATCATCTCTGTGGTAACGGCCCTAAACATTCAATTTATAGGATATATTTAGTTTTGAATTGGTCATCGCTGTGGCAACGGCCCTCAACATTCAATAAATAGAATTTATTTAGATTGGAATTGTTCATTGCTGTGGTAACGGTCCTTAATATTCAACTTTTGGGATATATTTAGTTTTGAATTGGTCATCGCTGTGGCAACGGCCCTCAACATTCAATCAATAGAATATATTTAGATTGGAATTATTCATTGCTGTGGTAACGGTCCTTAAAATTCAACTTTTGGGATATATTTAGTTTTAAATTGGTCATCTCTGTGGTAACGGCCCTAAACATTCAACTTATAGGATATATTTAGTTTTGAATTAGTCATCGCTGTGGCAACGGCCCTCAACATTCAATAAATAGAATATATTTAGATTGGAATTGTTCATTGCTGTGGTAACGGTCCTTAATATTCAACTTTTGGGATATATTTAGTTTTAAATTGGTCATCTCTGTGGTAACGGTCGTCAATATTCAACTTATGGGATATATTTAGTTTTGAATTGGTCATCGCTGTGGCAACGGCACTCAACATTCAATAAATAGAATATATTTAGATTGGAATTGTTCATTGCTGTGGTAACGGTCCTTAATATTCAACTTTTGGGATATATTTAGTTTTAAATTGGTCATCTCTGTGGTAATGGCCCTAATCATTCAACTTATAGGATATATTTAGTTTTGAATTGGTCATCGCTGTGGCAACGGCTCTCAACATTCAATAAATAGAATATATTTAGATTGGAATTGTTCATTGCTGTGGTAACGGTCCTTAATATTCAACTTTTGGGATATATTTAGTTTTAAATTGGTCATCTCTGTGGTAATGGCCCTAATCATTCAACTTATAGGATATATTTAGTTTTGAATTGGTCATCGCTGTGGCAACGGCTCTCAACATTCAATAAATAGAATATATTTAGATTGGAATTGTTCATTGCTGTGGTTACGGTCCTTAATATTCAACTTTTGGGATATATTTAGTTTTGAATTGGTCATCGCTGTGGCAACGGCCCTCAACATTCAATCAATAGAATATATTTATATTGGAATTGTTCATTGCTGTGGTAACGGTCCTTAATATTCAACTTTTGGGATATATTTAGTCTTAAATTGGTCATCTCTGTGGTAATGGCCCTAATCATTCAACTTATAGGATATATTTAGTTTTGAATTGGTCATCGCTGTGGCAACGGCCCTCAACATTCAATTAATAGAATATATTTAAATTGGAATTGTTCATTGCTGTGGTAACGGTCCTTAATATTCAACTTTTGGGATATATTTAGTTTTAAATTGATCATCTCTGTGGTAACGGCCCTAAACATTCAATTTATAGGATATATTTAGTTTTGAATTGGTCATCGCTGTGGCAACGGCCCTCAACATTCAATAAATAGAATTTATTTAGATTGGAATTGTTCATTGCTGTGGTAACGGTCCTTAATATTCAACTTTTGGGATATATTTAGTTTTGAATTGGTCATCGCTGTGGCAACGGCCCTCAACATTCAATCAATAGAATATATTTAGATTGGAATTGTTCATTGCTGTGGTAACGGTCCTTAATATTCAACTTTTGGGATATATTTAGTTTTAAATTGGTCATCTCTGTGGTAACGGCCCTAAACATTCAACTTATAGGATATATTTAGTTTTGAATTAGTCATCGCTGTGGCAACGGCCCTCAACATTCAATAAATAGAATATATTTAGATTGGAATTGTTCATTGCTGTGGTAACGGTCCTTAATATTCAACTTTTGGGATATATTTAGTTTTAAATTGGTCATCATTGTGGTAACGGTCGTCAATATTCAACTTATGGGATATATTTAGTTTTGAATTGGTCATCGCTGTGGCAACGGCACTCAACATTCAATAAATAGAATATATTTAGATTGGAATTGTTCATTGCTGTGGTAACGGTCCTTAATATTCAACTTTTGGGATATATTTAGTTTTAAATTGCTCATCTCTGTGGTAACGGTCCTCAATATTCAACTCATAGGATATATTCAGTTTTGAATTGGTCATCGCTGTGGTAACGGCTCTCAATATTCAATAAAAAGAATATATTTAGATTGGAATTGTTCATTGCTGTGGTAACGGTCCTCAATATTTAACTTATAGGATATATTTAGTTTTGAATTGGTCATCGCTGTGGTAACGGCCCTCAACATTCAACGTATAGGATATATTTAGATTGGAATTGTTCGTTGCTGTGGTAACGGTCCTCAATATTCAACTTATAGGATATATTTAGTTTTGAATTGGTAATCGCTGTAGCAACGACCCTCAACATTCAATAAATAGAATATATTTAGATTGGAATTGTTCATTGCTGTGGTAACGGTCCTCAATATTCAACTTAAAGGATATATTTAGATTGGAATTGGTCATCGCTGTGGTAACGGCCATCAATCTTCAACTTATAGGATATATTTAGTTTTGAATTGTTCCTCGCTGTGGTAACGGCCCTCAACATTCAACTTGTAGAATATATTTAGATTGGAATTGGTAATCTCTGTGGCAACGGTTCTCAATATTCAATAAAAAGAATATATTTAGATTGGAAATGTTCATTGCTGTGGTAACGGTCCTCAACATTTAATAAATAGAATATATTTAGATTGGAATTGTTCATTGCTGTGGTAACGGTCCTCAATATTCAACTTAAAGGATATATTAAGTTTTGAAATGGTCATCGCTGTGGTATCGGCCCTCAACATTCAATAAATAGAATATATTTATATTGGAATTGTTCATTGCTGTGGTAACGGTCCTCAATATTCAACTTATAGGATATATTTAGGTTTGAATTGGTAATCGCTGTAGCAACGGCCCTCAAAATTCAATTAATAGAATATATTTAGATTGGAATTGTTCATTGCTGTGGTAACGGTCCTTAATATTCATCTTTTGGGATATATTTAGTTTTAAATTGATCATCTCTGTGGTAACGGCCCTAAACATTCAACTTATAGGATATATTTAGTTTTGAATTGGTCATCGCTGTGGCAACGGCCCTCAACATTCAATAAATAGAATATATTTAGATTGGAATTGTTCATTGCTGTGGTAACGGTCCTTAATATTCAACTTTTGGGATATATTTAGTTTTGAATTGGTCATCGCTGTGGCAACGGCCCTCAACATTCAATCAATAGAATATATTTAGATTGGAATTGTTCATTGCTGTGGTAACGGTCCTTAATATTCAACTTTTGGGATATATTTAGTTTTAAATTGGTCATCTCTGTGGTAATGGCCCTAATCATTCAACTTATAGGATATATTTAGTTTTGAATTGGTCATCGCTGTGGCACCGGCCCTCAACATTCAATAAATAGAATATTTTTAGATTGGAAATGTTCATTGCTGTGGTAACGGTCCTCAATATTCAACTTATAGGATATATTTAGGTTTGAATTGGTAATCGCTGTAGCAACGGCCCTCAAAATTCAATTAATAGAATATATTTAGATTGGAATTGTTCATTGCTGTGGTAACGGTCCTTAATATTCAACTTTTGGGATATATTTAATTTTAAATTGATCATCTCTGTGGTAACGGCCCTAAACATTCAATTTATAGGATATATTTAGTTTTGAATAGGTCATCGCTGTGGCAACGGCCCTCAACATTCAATAAATAGAATTTATTTAGATTGGAATTGTTCATTGCTGTGGTAACGGTCCTTAATATTCAACTTTTGGGATATATTTAGTTTTGAATTGGTCATCGCTGTGGCAACGGCCCTCAACATTCAATCAATAGAATATATTTAGATTGGAATTGTTCATTGCTGTGGTAACGGTCCTTAATATTCAACTTTTGGGATATATTTAGTTTTAAATTGGTCATCTCTGTGGTAACGGTCCTCAATATTCAACTCATAGGATATATTTAGTTTTGAATTGGTCATCGCTGTGGTAACGGCTCTCAATATTCAATAAAAAGAATATATTTAGATTGGAATTGTTCATTGCTGTGGTAACGGTCCTCAATATTTAACTTATAGGATATATTTAGTTTTGAATTGGTCATCGCTGTGGCAACGGCCCTCAACATTCAATAAATAGAATATATTTAGATTGGAATTGTTCATTGCTGTGGTAACGGTCCTTAATATTCAACTTTTGGGATATATTTAGTTTTAAATTGGTCATCTCTGTGGTAATGGCCCTAATCATTCAACTTATAGGATATATTTAGTTTTGAATTGGTCATCGCTGTGGTAACGGCCCTCAACATTCAACGTATAGGATATATTTAGAATGGAATTGTTCGTTGCTGTGGTAACGGTCCTCAATATTCAACTTATAGGATATATTTAGTTTTGAATTGGTAATCGCTGTAGCAACGACCCTCAACATTCAATAAATAGAATATATTTAGATTGGAATTGGTCATTGCTGTGGTAACGGTCCTCAATATTCAACTTAAAGGATATATTTAGATTGGAATTGGTCATCGCTGTGGTAACGGCCATCAATCTTCAACTTATAGGATATATTTAGTTTTGAATTGTTCCTCGCTGTGGTAACGGCCCTCAACATTCAACTTGTAGAATATATTTAAATTGGAATTGGTAATCTCTGTGGCAACGGTTCTCAATATTCAATAAAAAGAATATATTTAGATTGGAAATGTTCATTGCTGTGGTAACGGTCCTCAACATTCAATAAATAGAATATATTTAGATTGGAATTGTTCATTGCTGTGGTAACGGTCCTCAATATTCAACTTAAAGGATATATTAAGTTTTGAAATGGTCATCGCTGTGGTATCGGCCCTCAACATTCAATAAATAGAATATATTTATATTGGAATTGTTCATTGCTGTGGTAACGGCCCTAAACATTCAACTTATAGGATATATTTAGTTTTGAATTGGTCATCGCTGTGGCAACGGCCCTCAACATTCAATAAATAGAATATATTTAGATTGGAAATGTTCATTGCTGTGGTAACGGTCCTCAATATTCAACTTATAGGATATATTTAGGTTTGAATTGGTAATCACTGTAGCAACGGCCCTCAAAATTCAATTAATAGAATATATTTAGATTGGAATTGTTCATTGCTGTGGTAACGGTCCTTAATATTCAACTTTTGGGATATATTTAGTTTTAAATTGATCATCTCTGTGGTAACGGCCCTAAACATTCAATTTATAGGATATATTTAGTTTTGAATTGGTCATCGCTGTGGCAACGGCCCTCAACATTCAATAAATAGAATTTATTTAGATTGGAATTGTTCATTGCTGTGGTAACGGTCCTTAATATTCAACTTTTGGGATATATTTAGTTTTGAATTGGTCATCGCTGTGGCAACGGCCCTCAACATTCAATCAATAGAATATATTTAGATTGGAATTGTTCATTGCTGTGGTAACGGTCCTTAATATTCAACTTTTGGGATATATTTAGTTTTAAATTGGTCATCTCTGTGGTAACGGCCCTCAACATTCAATAAATAGAATATATTTAGATTGGAATTGTTCATTGCTGTGGTAACGGTCCTTAATATTCAACTTTTGGGATATATTTAGTTTTAAATTGGTCATCTCTGTGGTAACGGTCGTCAATATTCAACTTATGGGATATATTTAGTTTTGAATTGGTCATCGCTGTGGCAACGGCACTCAGCATTCAATAAATAGAAAATATTTAGATTGGAATTGTTCATTGCTGTGGTAACGGTCCTTAATATTCAACTTTTGGGATATATTTAGTTTTAATTTGGTCATCTCTGTGGTAACGGTCCTTAATATTCAACTTATGGGATATATTTAGTTTTGAATTGGTCATCGCTGTGGTAACGGCTCTCAATATTCAATAAAAAGAATATATTTAGATTGGAATTGTTCATTGCTGTGGTAACGGTCCTCAATATTTAACTTATAGGATATATTTAGTTTTGAATTGGTCATCGCTGTGGCAACGGCCCTCAACATTCAATAAATAGAATATATTTAGATTGGAATTGTTCGTTGCTGTGGTAACGGTCCTTAATATTCAACTTTTGGGATATATTTAGTTTTAAATTGGTCATCTCTGTGGTAATGGCCCTAATCATTCAACTTATAGGATATATTTAGTTTTGAATTGGTCATCGCTGTGGTAACGGCCCTCAACATTCAACGTATAGGATATATTTAGATTGGAATTGTTCGTTGCTGTGGTAACGGTCCTCAATATTCAACTCATAGGATATATTTAGTTTTGAATTGGTCATCGCTGTGGCAACGGCCCTCAACATTCAATAAATAGAATATATTTATATTGGAATTGTTCATTGCTGTGGTAACGGTCCTTAATATTCAACTTTTGGGATATATTTAGTTTTAAATTGGTCATCTCTGTGGTAATGGCCCTAATCATTCAACTTATAGGATATATTTAGTTTTGAATTGGTCATCGCTGTGGCAACGGCCCTCAACATTCAATAAATAGAATATTTTTAGATTGGAAATGGTCATTGCTGTGGTAACGGTCGTCAATATTCAACTTATAGGATATATTTAGGTTTGAATTGGTAATCGCTGTAGCAACGGCCCTCAAAATTCAATTAATAGAATATATTTAGATTGGAATTGTTCATTGCTGTGGTAACGGTCCTTAATATTCAACTTTGGGATATATTTAGTTTTAAATTGATCATCTCTGTGGTAACGGCCCTAAACATTCAATTTATAGGATATATTTAGTTTTGAATTGGTCATCGCTGTGGCAACGGCCCTCAACATTCAATAAATAGAATTTATTTAGATTGGAATTGTTCATTGCTGTGGTAACGGTCCTTAATATTCAACTTTTGGGATATATTTAGTTTTGAATTGGTCATCGCTGTGGCAACGGCCCTCAACATTCAATCAATAGAATATATTTAGATTGGAATTGTTCATTGCTGTGGTAACGGTCCTTAATATTCAACTTTTGGGATATATTTAGTTTTAAATTGGTCATCTCTGTGGTAACGGCCCTAAACATTCAACTTATAGGATATATTTAGTTTTGAATTGGTCATCGCTGTGGCAACAGCCCTCAACATTCAATAAATAGAATATATTTAGATTGGAATTGTTCATTGCTGTGGTAACGGTCCTTAATATTCAACTTTTGGGATATATTTAGTTTTAAATTGGTCATCTCTGTGGTAACGGTCGTCAATATTCAACTTATGGGATATATTTAGTTTTGAATTGGTCATCGCTGTGGCAACGGCACTCAACATTCAATAAATAGAATATATTTAGATTGGAATTGTTAATTGCTGTGGTAACGGTCCTTAATATTCAACTTTTGGGATATATTTAGTTTTAAATTGGTCATCGCTGTGGTAACTGCCCTCAACATTCAACGTATAGGATATATTTAGATTGGAATTGTTCGTTGCTGTGGTAACGGTCCTCAATATTCAACTTATAGGATATATTTAGTTTTGAATTGGTAATCGCTGTAGCAACGACCCTCAACATTCAATAAATAGAATATATTTAGATTGGAATTGTTCATTGCTGTGGTAACGGTCCTCAATATTCAACTTAAAGGATATATTTAGATTGGAATTGGTCATCGCTGTGGTAACGGCCATCAATCTTCAACTTATAGGATATATTTAGTTTTGAATTGTTCCTCGCTGTGGTAACGGCCCTCAACAATCAACTTGTAGAATATATTTAGATCGGAATTGGTAATCTCTGTGGCAACGGTTCTCAATATTCAATAAAAAGAATATATTTAGATTGGAAATGTTCATTGCTGTGGTAACGGTCCTCAACATTAAATAAATAGAATATATTTAGATTGGAATTGTTCATTGCTGTGGTAACGGTCCTCTATATTCAACTTATAGGATATATTTAGGTTTGAATTGGTAATCGCTGTAGCAACGGCCCTCAAAATTCAATTAATAGAATATATTTAGATTGGAATTGTTCATTGCTGTGGTAACGGTCCTTAATATTCAACTTTTGGGATATATTTAGTTTTGAATTGGTCATCGCTGTGGCAACGGCCCTCAACATTCAATCAATAGAATATATTTAGATTGGAATTGTTCATTGCTGTGGTAACGGTCCTTAATATTCAACTTTTGGGATATATTTAGTTTTAAATTGGTCATCTCTGTGGTAACGGCCCTAAACATTCAACTTATAGGATATATTTAGTTTTGAATTGGTCATCGCTGTGGCAACGGCCCTCAACATTCAATAAATAGAATATATTTAGATTGGAATTGTTCATTGCTGTGGTAACGGTCCTTAATATTCAACTTTTGGGATATATTTAGTTTTAAATTGGTCATCTCTGTGGTAACGGTCCTCAATATTCAACTCATAGGATATATTTAATATTGAATTGGTCATCGTTGTGGTAACGGCTCTCAATATTCAATAAAAAGAATATATTTAGATTGGAATTGTTCATTGCTGTGGTAACGGTCCTCAATATTTAACTTATAGGATATATTTAGTTTTGAATTGGTCATCGCTGTGGCAACGGCCCTCAACATTCAATAAATAGAATATATTTAGATTGGAATTGTTCATTGCTGTGGTAACGGTCCTTAATATTCAACTTTTGGGATATATTTAGTTTTAAATTGGTCATCACTGTGGTAACGGCCCTCAACATTCAACGTATAGGATATATTTAGATTGGAATTGTTCGTTGCTGTGGTAACGGTCCTTAATATTCAACTTATAGGATATATTTAGTTTTGAATTGGTCATCGCTGTGGTAACGGCCATCAATCTTCAACTTATAGGATATATTTAGTTTTGAATTGGTAATCGCTGTAGCAACGACCCTCAACATTCAATAAATAGAATATATTTAGATTGGAATTGTTCATTGCTGTGGTAACGGTCCTCAATATTCAACTTAAAGGCTATATTTAGATTGGAATTGGTCATCGCTGTGGTAACGGCCATCAATCTTCAACTATAGGATATATTTAGTTTTGAATTGTTCCTCGCTATGGTAACGGCCCTCAACATTCAACTTGTAGAATATATTTAGATTGGAATTGGTAATCTCTGTGGCAACGGTTCTCAATATTCAATAAAAAGAATATATTTAGATTGGAAATGTTCATTGCTGTGGTAACGGTCCTCAACATTCAATAAATAGAATATATTTAGATTGGAATTGTTCATTGCTGTGGTAACGGTCCTCAATATTCAACTTAAAGGATATATTAAGTTTTGAAATGGTCATCGCTGTGGTATCGGCCCTCAACATTCAATAAATAGAATATATTTATATTGGAATTGTTCATTGCTGTGGTAACGGTCCTCAATATTCAACTTATAGGATATATTTAGGTTTGAATTGGTATTCGCTGTAGCAACGGCCCTCAAAATTCAATTAATAGAATATATTTAGATTGGAATTGTTCATTGCTGTGGTAACGGTCCTTAATATTCAACTTATAGGATATATTTAGTTTTGAATTGGTCATCGCTGTGGTAACGGCCCTCAACATTCAACGTATAGGATATATTTAGATTGGAATTGTTCGTTGCTGTGGTAACGGTCCTCAATATTCAACTTATAGGATATATTTAGTTTTGAATTGGTCATCGCTGTAGCAACGACCCTCAACATTCAATAAATAGAATATATTTAGATTGGAATTGTTCATTGCTGTGGTAACGGTCCTCAATATTCAACTTAAAGGATATATTTAGGTTTGAATTGGTAATCGTTGTAGCAACGGCCCTCAAAATTCAATTAATAGAATATATTTAGATTGGAATTGTTCATTGCTGTGGTAACGGTCCTTAATATTCAACTTTTGGGATATATTTAGTTTTAAATTGGTCATCTCTGTGGTAATGGCCCTAATCATTCAACTTATAGGATATATTTAGTTTTGAATTGGTCATCGCTGTGGCAACGGCCCTCAACATTCAATAAATAGAATATTTTTAGATTGGAAATGTTCATTGCTGTGGTAACGGTCCTCAATATTCAACTTATAGGATATATTTAGGTTTGAATTGGTAATCGCTGTAGCAACGGCCCTCAAAATTCATTTAATAGAATATATTTAGATTGGAATTGTTCATTGCTGTGGTAACGGTCCTTAATATTCAACTTTTGGGATATATTTAGTTTTAAATTGATCATCTCTGTGGTAACGGCCCTAAACATTCAATTTATAGGATATATTTAGTTTTGAATTGGTCATCGCTGTGGCAACGGCCCTCAACATTCAATAAATAGAATTTATTTAGATTGGAATTGTTCATTGCTGTGGTAACGGTCCTTAATATTCAACTTTTGGGATATACTTAGTTTTAAATTGGTCATCTCTGTGGTAACGGCCCTAAACATTCAACTTATAGGATATATTATTTTTGAATTGGTCATCGCTGTGGCAACGGCCCTCAACATTCAATAAATAGAATATATTTAGATTGGAATTGTTCATTGCTGTGGTAACGGTCCTTAATATTCAACTTTTGGGATATATTTAGTTTTAAATTGGTCATCTCTGTGGTAACGGTCGTCAATATTCAACTTATGGGATATATTTAGTTTTGAATTGGTCATCGCTGTGGCAACGGCACTCAGCATTCAATAAATAGAATATATTTAGATTGGAATTGTTCATTGCTGTGGTAACGGTCCTTAATATTCAACTTTTGGGATATATTTAGTTTTAAATTGGTCATCTCTGTGGTAACGGTCCTCAATATTTAACTTATAGGATATATTTAGTTTTGAATTGGTCATCGCTGTGGCAACGGCCCTCAACATTCAATAAATAGAATATATTTATATTGGAATTGTTCATTGCTGTGGTAACGGTCCTTAATATTCAACTTTTGGGATATATTTAGTTTTAAATTGGTCATCTCTGTGGTAATGGCCCTAATCATTCAACTTATAGGATATATTTAGTTTTGAATTGGTCATCGCTGTGGTAACGGCCCTCAACATTCAACGTATAGGATATATTTAGATTGGAATTGTTCGTTGCTGTGGTAACGGTCCTCAATATTCAACTCATAGGATATATTTAGTTTTGAATTGGTCATCGCTGTGGCAACGGCCCTCAACATTCAATAAATAGAATATATTTATATTGGAATTGTTCATTGCTGTGGTAACGGTCCTTAATATTCAACTTTTGGGATATATTTAGTTTTAAATTGGTCATCTCTGTGGTAATGGCCCTAATCATTCAACTTATAGGATATATTTAGTTTTGAATTGGTCATCGCTGTGGCAACGGCCCTCAACATTCAATAAATAGAATATTTTTAGATTGGAAATGGTCATTGCTGTGGTAACGGTCGTCAATATTCAACTTATAGGATATATTTAGGTTTGAATTGGTAATCGCTGTAGCAACGGCCCTCAACATTCAATAAATAGAATTTTTTTAGATTGGAATTGTTCATTGCTGTGGTAACGGTCCGTAATATTCAACTTTTGGGATATATTTAGTTTTGAATTGGTCATCGCTGTTGCAACGGCCCTCAACATTCAATCAATAGAATATATTTAGATTGGAATTGTTCATTGCTGTGGTAACGGTCCTTAATATTCAACTTTTGGGATATATTTAGTTTTAAATTGGTCATCTCTGTGGTAACGGCCCTAAACATTCAACGTATAGGATATATTTAGTTTTGAATTGGTCATCGCTGTGGCAACGGCCCTCAACATTCAATAAATAGAATATATTTAGATTGGAATTGTTCATTGCTGTGGTAACGGTCCTTAATATTCAACTTTTGGGATATATTTAGTTTTAAATTGGTCATCTCTGTGGTAACGGTCGTCAATATTCAACTTATAGGATATATTTAGTTTTGAATTGGTCATCGCTGTGGCAACGGCCCTCAACATTCAATAAATAGAATATTTTTAGATTGGAAATGTTCATTGCTGTGGTAACGGTCCTCAATATTCAACTTATAGGATATATTTAGGTTTGAATTGGTAATCGCTGTAGCAACGGCCCTCAAAATTCAATTAATAGAATATATTTAGATTGGAATTGTTCATTGCTGTGGTAACGGTCCTTAATATTCAACTTTTGGGATATATTTAGTTTTAAATTGATCATCTCTGTGGTAACGGCCCTAAACATTCAATTTATAGGATATATTTAGTTTTGAATTGGTCATCGCTGTGGCAACGGCCCTCAACATTCAATAAATAGAATTTATTTAGATTGGAATTGTTCATTGCTGTGGTAACGGTCCTTAATATTCAACTTTTGGGATATATTTAGTTTTGAATTGGTCATCGCTGTGGCAACGGCCCTCAACATTCAATCAATAGAATATATTTAGATTGGAATTGTTCATTGCTGTGGTAACGGTCCTTAATATTCAACTTTTGGGATATACTTAGTTTTAAATTGGTCATCTCTGTGGTAACGGCCCTAAACATTCAACTTATAGGATATATTTAGTTTTGAATTGGTCTTCGCTGTGGCAACGGCCCTCAACATTCAATAAATAGAATATATTTAGATTGGAATTGTTCATTGCTGTGGTAACGGTCCTTAATATTCAACTTTTGGGATATATTTAGTTTTAAATTGGTCATCTCTGTGGTAACGGTCGTCAATATTCAACTTATGGGATATATTTAGTTTTGAATTGGTCATCGCTGTGGCAACGGCACTCAGCATTCAATAAATAGAATATATTTAGATTGGAATTGTTCATTGCTGTGGTAACGGTCCTTAATATTCAACTTTTGGGATATATTTAGTTTTAAATTGGTCATCTCTGTGGTAACGGTCCTCAATATTTAACTTATAGGATATATTTAGTTTTGAATTGGTCATCGCTGTGGCAACGGCCCTCAACATTCAATAAATAGAATATATTTAGATTGGAATTGTTCATTGCTGTGGTAACGGTCCTTAATATTCAACTTTTGGGATATATTTAGTTTTAAATTGGTCATCTCTGTGGTAATGGCCCTAATCATTCAACTTATAGGATATATTTAGTTTTGAATTGGTCATCGCTGTGGTAACGGCCCTCAACATTCAACGTATAGGATATATTTAGATTGGAATTGTTCGTTGCTGTGGTAACGGTCCTCAATATTCAACTCATAGGATATATTTAGTTTTGAATTGGTCATCGCTGTGGCAACGGCCCTCAACATTCAATAAATAGAATATATTTATATTGGAATTGTTCATTGCTGTGGTAACGGTCCTTAATATTCAACTTTTGGGATATATTTAGTTTTAAATTGGTCATCTCTGTGGTAATGGCCCTAATCATTCAACTTATAGGATATATTTAGTTTTGAATCGGTCAGCGCTGTGGCAACGGCCCTCAACATTCAATAAATAGAATATTTTTAGATTGGAAATGGTCATTGCTGTGGTAACGGTCGTCAATTTTCAACTTATAGGATATATTTAGGTTTGAATTGGTAATCGCTGTAGCAACGGCCCTCAACATTCAATAAATAGAATTTATTTAGATTGGAATTGTTCATTGCTGTGGTAACGGTCCTTAATATTCAACTTTTGGGATATATTTAGTTTTGAATTGGTCATCGCTGTTGCAACGGCCCTCAACATTCAATCAATAGAATATATTTAGATTGGAATTGTTCATTGCTGTGGTAACGGTCCTTAAAATTCAACTTTAGGGATATATTTAGTTTTAAATTGGTCATCTCTGTGGTAACGGCCCTAAACATTCTACTTATAGGATATATTTAGTTTTGAATTGGTCATCGCTGTGGCAACGGCCCTCAACATTCAATAAATAGAATATATTTAGATTGGAATTGTTCATTGCTGTGGTAACGGTCCTTAATATTCAACTTTTGGGATATATTTAGTTTTAAATTGGTCATCTCTGTGGTAACGGTCGTCAATATTCAACTTATGGGATATATTTAGTTTTGAATTGGTCATCGCTGTGGCAACGGCACTCAGCATTCAATAAATAGAATATATTTAGATTGGAATTGTTCATTGCTGTGGTAACGGTCCTTAATATTCAACTTTTGGGATATGTTTAGTTTTAAATTGGTCATCTCTGTGGTAACGGTCCTCAATATTTAACTTATAGGATATATTTAGTTTTGAATTGGTCATCGCTGTGGCAACGGCCCTCAACATTCAATAAATAGAATATATTTAGATTGGAATTGTTCATTGCTGTGGTAACGGTCCTTAATATTCAACTTTTGGGATATATTTAGTTTTAAATTGGTCATCTCTGTGGTAATGGCCCTAATCATTCAACTTATAGGATATATTTAGTTTTGAATTGGTCATCGCTGTGGTAACGGCCCTCAACATTCAACGTATAGGATATATTTAGATTGGAATTGTTCGTTGCTGTGGTAACGGTCCTCAATATTCAACTCATAGGATATATTTAGTTTTGAATTGGTCATCGCTGTGGCAACGGCCCTCAACATTCAATAAATAGAATATATTTATATTGGAATTGTTCATTGCTGTGGTAACGGTCCTTAATATTCAACTTTTGGGATATATTTAGTTTTAAATTGGTCATCTCTGTGGCAACGGCCCTCAACATTCAATAAATAGAATATTTTTAGATTGGAAATGTTCATTGCTGTGGTAACGGTCCTCAATATTCAACTTATAGGATATATTTAGGTTTGAATTGGTAATCGCTGTAGCAACGGCCCTCAAAATTCAATTAATAGAATATATTTAGATTGGAATTGCTCATTGCTGTGGTAACGGTCCTTAATATTCAACTTTTGGGATATATTTAGTTTTAAATTGATCATCTCTGTGGTAACGGCCCTAAACATTCAATTTATAGGATATATTTAGTTTTGAATTGGTCATCGCTGTGGCAACGGCCCTCAACATTCAATAAATAGAATTTATTTAGATTGGAATTGTTCATTGCTGTGGTAACGGTCCTTAATATTCAACTTTTGGGATATATTTAGTTTTGAATTGGTCATCGCTGTGGCAACGGCCCTCAACATTCAATCAATAGAATATATTTAGATTGGAATTGTTCATTGCTGTGGTAACGGTCCTTAATATTCAACTTTTGGGATATACTTAGTTTTAAATTGGTCATCTCTGTGGTAACGGCCCTAAACATTCAACTTATAGGATATATTTAGTTTTGAATTGGTCTTCGCTGTGGCAACGGCCCTCAACATTCAATAAATAGAATATATTTAGATTGGAATTGTTCATTGCTGTGGTAACGGTCCTTAATATTCAACTTTTGGGATATATTTAGTTTTAAATTGGTCATCTCTGTGGTAACGGTCGTCAATATTCAACTTATGGGATATATTTAGTTTTGAATTGGTCATCGCTGTGGCAACGGCACTCAGCATTCAATAAATAGAATATATTTAGATTGGAATTGTTCATTGCTGTGGTAACGGTCCTTAATATTCAACTTTTGGGATATATTTAGTTTTAAATTGGTTATCTCTGTGGTAACGGTCCTCAATATTTAACTTATAGGATATATTTAGTTTTGAATTGGTCATCGCTGTGGCAACGGCCCTCAACATTCAATAAATAGAATATATTTAGATTGGAATTGTTCATTGCTGTGGTAACGGTCCTTAATATTCAACTTTTGGGATATATTTAGTTTTAAATTGGTCATCTCTGTGGTAATGGCCCTAATCATTCAACTTATAGGATATATTTAGTTTTGAATTGGTCATCGCTGTGGTAACGGCCCTCAACATTCAACGTATAGGATATATTTAGATTGGAATTGTTCGTTGCTGTGGTAACGGTCCTCAATATTCAACTCATAGGATATATTTAGTTTTGAATTGGTCATCGCTGTGGCAACGGCCCTCAACATTCAATAAATAGAATATATTTATATTGGAATTGTTCATTGCTGTGGTAACGGTCCTTAATATTCAACTTTTGGGATATATTTAGTTTTAAATTGGTCATCTCTGTGGTAATGGCCCTAATCATTCAACTTATAGGATATATTTAGTTTTGAATTGGTCATCGCTGTGGCAACGGCCCTCAACATTCAATAAATAGAATATTTTTAGATTGGAAATGGTCATTGCTGTGGTAACGGTCGTCAATATTCAACTTATAGGATATATTTAGGTTTGAATTGGTAATCGCTGTAGCAACGGCCCTCAACATTCAATAAATAGAATTTATTTAGATTGGAATTGTTCATTGCTGTGGTAACGGTCCTTAATATTCAACTTTTGGGATATATTTAGTTTTGAATTGGTCATCGCTGTTGCAACGGCCCTCAACATTCAATCAATAGAATATATTTAGATTGGAATTGTTCATTGCTGTGGTAACGGTCCTTAATATTCAACTTTAGGGATATATTTAGTTTTAAATTGGTCATCTCTGTGGTAACGGCCCTAAACATTCAACTTATAGGATATATTTAGTTTTGAATTGGTCATCGCTGTGGCAACGGCCCTCAACATTCAATAAATAGAATATATTTAGATTGGAATTGTTCATTGCTGTGGTAACGGTCCTTAATATTCAACTTTTGGGATATATTTAGTTTTAAATTGGTCATCTCTGTGGTAACGGTCGTCAATATTCAACTTATGGGATATATTTAGTTTTGAATTGGTCATCGCTGTGGCAACGGCACTCAGCATTCAATAAATAGAATATATTTAGATTGGAATTGTTCATTGCTGTGGTAACGGTCCTTAATATTCAACTTTTGGGATATATTTAGTTTTAAATTGGTCATCTCTGTGGTAACGGTCCTCAATATTTAACTTATAGGATATATTTAGTTTTGAATTGGTCATCGCTGTGGCAACGGCCCTCAACATTCAATAAATAGAATATATTTAGATTGGAATTGTTCATTGCTGTGGTAACGGTCCTTAATATTCAACTTTTGGGATATATTTAGTTTTAAATTGGTCATCTCTGTGGTAATGGCCCTAATCATTCAACTTATAGGATATATTTAGTTTTGAATTGGTCATCGCTGTGGTAACGGCCCTCAACATTCAACGTATAGGATATATTTAGATTGGAATTGTTCGTTGCTGTGGTAACGGTCTTCAATATTCAACTCATAGGATATATTTAGTTTTGAATTGGTCATCGCTGTGGCAACGGCCCTCAACATTCAATAAATAGAATATATTTATATTGGAATTGTTCATTGCTGTGGTAACGGTCCTTAATATTCAACTTTTGGGATATATTTAGTTTTAAATTGGTCATCTCTGTGGTAATGGCCCTAATCATTCAACTTATAGGATATATTTAGTTTTGAATTGGTCATCGCTGTGGCAACGGCCCTCAACATTCAATAAATAGAATATTTTTAAATTGGAAATGGTCATTGCTGTGGTAACGGTCGTCAATATTCAACTTATAGGATATATTTAGGTTTGAATTGGTAATCGCTGTAGCAACGGCCCTCAACATTCAATAAATAGAATTTATTTAGATTGGAATTGTTCATTGCTGTGGTAACGGTCCTTAATATTCAACTTTTGGGATATATTTAGTTTTGAATTGGTCATCGCTGTTGCAACGGCCCTCAACATTCAATCAATAGAATATATTTAGATTGGAATTGTTCATTGCTGTGGTAACGGTCCTTAATATTCAACTTTAGGGATATATTTAGTTTTAAATTGGTCATCTCTGTGGTAACGGCCCTAAACATTCAACTTATAGGATATATTTAGTTTTGAATTGGTCATCGCTGTGGCAACGGCCCTCAACATTCAATAAATAGAATATATTTAGATTGGAATTGTTCATTGCTGTGGTAACGGTCCTTAATATTCAACTTTTGGGATATATTTAGTTTTAAATTGGTCATCTCTGTGGTAACGGTCGTCAATATTCAACTTATAGGATATATTTAGTTTTGAATTGGTCATCGCTGTGGCAACGGCACTCAGCATTCAATAAATAGAATATATTTAGATTGGAATTGTTCATTGCTGTGGTAACGGTCCTTAATATTCAACTTTTGGGATATATTTAGTTTTAAATTGGTCATCTCTGTGGTAACGGTCCTCAATATTCAACTCATAGGAAATATTTAGTTTTGAATTGGTCATCGCTGTGGTAACGGCTCTCAATATTCAATAAAAAGAATATATTTAGATTGGAATTGTTCATTGCTGTGGTAACGGTCATCAATATTTAACTTATAGGATATATTTAGTTTTGAATTGGTCATCGCTGTGGCAACGGCCCTCAACATTCAATAAATAGAATATATTTAGATTGGAATTGTTCATTGCTGTGGTAACGGTCCTTAATATTCAACTTTTGGGATATATTTAGTTTTAAATTGGTCATCTCAGTGGTAATGGCCCTAATCATTCAACTTATAGGATATATTTAGTTTTGAATTGGTCATCGCTGTGGTAACGGCCCTCAACATTCAACGTATAGGATATATTTAGATTGGAATTGTTCGTTGCTGTGGTAACGGTCCTCAATATTCAACTTATAGGATATATTTAGTTTTGAATTGGTAATCGCTGTAGCAACGACCCTCAACATTCAATAAATAGAATATATTTAGATTGGAATTGTTCATTGCTGTGGTAACGGTCCTCAATATTCAACTTAAAGGATATATTTAGATTGGAATTGGTCATCGCTGTGGTAACGGCCATCAATCTTCAACTTATAGGATATATTTAGTTTTGAATTGTTCCTCGCTGTGGTAACGGCCCTCAACATTCAACTTGTAGAATATATTTAGATTGGAATTGGTAATCTCTGTGGCAACGGTTCTCAATATTCAATAAAAAGAATATATTTAGATTGGAAATGTTCATTGCTGTGGTAACGGTCCTCAACATTTAATAAATAGAATATATTTAGATTGGAATTGTTCATTGCTGTGGTAACGGTCCTCAATATTCAACTTAAAGGATATATTAAGTTTTGAAATGGTCATCGCTGTGGTATCGGCCCTCAACATTCAATAAATAGAATATATTTATATTGGAATTGTTCATTGCTGTGGTAACGGTCCTCAATATTCAACTTATAGGATATATTTAGGTTTGAATTGGTAATCGCTGTAGCAACGGCCCTCAAAATTCAATTAATAGAATATATTTAGATTGGAATTGTTCATTGCTGTGGTAACGGTCCTTAATATTCATCTTTTGGGATATATTTAGTTTTAAATTGATCATCTCTGTGGTAACGGCCCTAAACATTCAACTTATAGGATATATTTAGTTTTGAATTGGTCATCGCTGTGGCAACGGCCCTCAACATTCAATAAATAGAATATATTTAGATTGGAATTGTTCATTGCTGTGGTAACGGTCCTTAATATTCAACTTTCGGGATATATTTAGTTTTGAATCGGTCATCGCTGTGGCAACGGCCCTCAACATTCAATCAATAGAATATATTTAGATTGGAATTGTTCATTGCTGTGGTAACGGTCCTTAATATTCAACTTTTGGGATATATTTAGTTTTAAATTGGTCATCTCTGTGGTAATGGCCCTAATCATTCAACTTATAGGATATATTTAGTTTTGAATTGGTCATCGCTGTGGCACCGGCCCTCAACATTCAATAAATAGAATATTTTTAGATTGGAAATGTTCATTGCTGTGGTAACGGTCCTCAATATTCAACTTATAGGATATATTTAGGTTTGAATTGGTAATCGCTGTAGCAACGGCCCTCAAAATTCAATTAATAGAATATATTTAGATTGGAATTGTTCATTGCTGTGGTAACGGTCCTTAATATTCAACTTTTGGGATATATTTAGTTTTAAATTGATCATCTCTGTGGTAACGGCCCTAAACATTCAATTTATAGGATATATTTAGTTTTGAATAGGTCATCGCTGTGGCAACGGCCCTCAACATTCAATAAATAGAATTTATTTAGATTGGAATTGTTCATTGCTGTGGTAACGGTCCTTAATATTCAACTTTTGGGATATATTTAGTTTTGAATTGGTCATCGCTGTGGCAACGGCCCTCAACATTCAATCAATAGAATATATTTAGATTGGAATTGTTCATTGCTGTGGTAACGGTCCTTAATATTCAACTTTTGGGATATATTTAGTTTTAAATTGGTCATCTCTGTGGTAACGGTCCTCAATATTCAACTCATAGGATATATTTAGTTTTGAATTGGTCATCGCTGTGGTAACGGCTCTCAATATTCAATAAAAAGAATATATTTAGATTGGAATTGTTCATTGCTGTGGTAACGGTCCTCAATATTTAACTTATAGGATATATTTAGTTTTGAATTGGTCATCGCTGTGGCAACGGCCCTCAACATTCAATAAATAGAATATATTTAGATTGGAATTGTTCATTGCTGTGGTAACGGTCCTTAATATTCAACTTTTGGGATATATTTAGTTTTAAATTGGTCATCTCTGTGGTAATGGCCCTAATCATTCAACTTATAGGATATATTTAGTTTTGAATTGGTCATCGCTGTGGTAACGGCCCTCAACATTCAACTTATAGGATATATTTAGAATGGAATTGTTCGTTGCTGTGGTAACGGTCCTCAATATTCAACTTATAGGATATATTTAGTTTTGAATTGGTAATCGCTGTAGCAACGACCCTCAACATTCAATAAATAGAATATATTTAGATTGGAATTGGTCATTGCTGTGGTAACGGTCCTTAATATTCAACTTAAAGGATATATTTAGATTGGAATTGGTCATCGCTGTGGTAACGGCCATCAATCTTCAACTTATAGGATATATTTAGTTTTGAATTGTTCCTCGCTGTGGTAACGGCCCTCAACATTCAACTTGTAGAATATATTTAAATTGGAATTGGTAATCTCTGTGGCAACGGTTCTCAATATTCAATAAAAAGAATATATTTAGATTGGAAATGTTCATTGCTGTGGTAACGGTCCTCAACATTCAATAAATAGAATATATTTAGATTGGAATTGTTCATTGCTGTGGTAACGGTCCTCAATATTCAAACTAAAGGATATATTAAGTTTTGAAATGGTCATCGCTGTGGTATCGGCCCTCAACATTCAATAAATAGAATATATTTAGATTGGAATTGTTCATTGCTGTGGTAACGGTCCTTAATATTCAACTTTTGGGATATATTTAGTTTTAAATTGGTCATCTCTGTGGTAATGGCCCTAATCATTCAACTTATAGGATATATTTAGTTTTGAATTGGTCATCGCTGTGGTAACGGCCCTCAACATTCAACGTATAGGATATATTTAGATTGGAATTGTTCGTTGCTGTGGTAACGGTCTTCAATATTCAACTCATAGGATATATTTAGTTTTGAATTGGTCATCGCTGTGGCAACGGCCCTCAACATTCAATAAATAGAATATATTTATATTGGAATTGTTCATTGCTGTGGTAACGGTCCTTAATATTCAACTTTTGGGATATATTTAGTTTTAAATTGGTCATCTCTGTGGTAATGGCCCTAATCATTCAACTTATAGGATATATTTAGTTTTGAATTGGTCATCGCTGTGGCAACGGCCCTCAACATTCAATAAATAGAATATTTTTAGATTGGAAATGGTCATTGCTGTGGTAACGGTCGTCAATATTCAACTTATAGGATATATTTAGGTTTGAATTGGTAATCGCTGTAGCAACGGCCCTCAACATTCAATAAATAGAATTTATTTAGATTGGAATTGTTCATTGCTGTGGTAACGGTCCTTAATATTCAACTTTTGGGATATATTTAGTTTTGAATTGGTCATCGCTGTTGCAACGGCCCTCAACATTCAATCAATAGAATATATTTAGATTGGAATTGTTCATTGCTGTGGTAACGGTCCTTAATATTCAACTTTAGGGATATATTTAGTTTTAAATTGGTCATCTCTGTGGTAACGGCCCTAAACATTCAACTTATAGGATATATTTAGTTTTGAATTGGTCATCGCTGTGGCAACGGCCCTCAACATTCAATAAATAGAATATATTTAGATTGGAATTGTTCATTGCTGTGGTAACGGTCCTTAATATTCAACTTTTGGGATATATTTAGTTTTAAATTGGTCATCTCTGTGGTAACGGTCGTCAATATTCAACTTATAGGATATATTTAGTTTTGAATTGGTCATCGCTGTGGCAACGGCACTCAGCATTCAATAAATAGAATATATTTAGATTGGAATTGTTCATTGCTGTGGTAACGGTCCTTAATATTCAACTTTTGGGATATATTTAGTTTTAAATTGGTCATCTCTGTGGTAACGGTCCTCAATATTCAACTCATAGGAAATATTTAGTTTTGAATTGGTCATCGCTGTGGTAACGGCTCTCAATATTCAATAAAAAGAATATATTTAGATTGGAATTGTTCATTGCTGTGGTAACGGTCCTCAATATTTAACTTATAGGATATATTTAGTTTTGAATTGGTCATCGCTGTGGCAACGGCCCTCAACATTCAATAAATAGAATATATTTAGATTGGAATTGTTCATTGCTGTGGTAACGGTCCTTAATATTCAACTTTTGGGATATATTTAGTTTTAAATTGGTCATCTCAGTGGTAATGGCCCTAATCATTCAACTTATAGGATATATTTAGTTTTGAATTGGTCATCGCTGTGGTAACGGCCCTCAACATTCAACGTATAGGATATATTTAGATTGGAATTGTTCGTTGCTGTGGTAACGGTCCTCAATATTCAACTTATAGGATATATTTAGTTTTGAATTGGTAATCGCTGTAGCAACGACCCTCAACATTCAATAAATAGAATATATTTAGATTGGAATTGTTCATTGCTGTGGTAACGGTCCTCAATATTCAACTTAAAGGATATATTTAGATTGGAATTGGTCATCGCTGTGGTAACGGCCATCAATCTTCAACTTATAGGATATATTTAGTTTTGAATTGTTCCTCGCTGTGGTAACGGCCCTCAACATTCAACTTGTAGAATATATTTAGATTGGAATTGGTAATCTCTGTGGCAACGGTTCTCAATATTCAATAAAAAGAATATATTTAGATTGGAAATGTTCATTGCTGTGGTAACGGTCCTCAACATTTAATAAATAGAATATATTTAGATTGGAATTGTTCATTGCTGTGGTAACGGTCCTCAATATTCAACTTAAAGGATATATTAAGTTTTGAAATGGTCATCGCTGTGGTATCGGCCCTCAACATTCAATAAATAGAATATATTTATATTGGAATTGTTCATTGCTGTGGTAACGGTCCTCAATATTCAACTTATAGGATATATTTAGGTTTGAATTGGTAATCGCTGTAGCAACGGCCCTCAAAATTCAATTAATAGAATATATTTAGATTGGAATTGTTCATTGCTGTGGTAACGGTCCTTAATATTCATCTTTTGGGATATATTTAGTTTTAAATTGATCATCTCTGTGGTAACGGCCCTAAACATTCAACTTATAGGATATATTTAGTTTTGAATTGGTCATCGCTGTGGCAACGGCCCTCAACATTCAATAAATAGAATATATTTAGATTGGAATTGTTCATTGCTGTGGTAACGGTCCTTAATATTCAACTTTCGGGATATATTTAGTTTTGAATCGGTCATCGCTGTGGCAACGGCCCTCAACATTCAATCAATAGAATATATTTAGATTGGAATTGTTCATTGCTGTGGTAACGGTCCTTAATATTCAACTTTTGGGATATATTTAGTTTTAAATTGGTCATCTCTGTGGTAATGGCCCTAATCATTCAACTTATAGGATATATTTAGTTTTGAATTGGTCATCGCTGTGGCACCGGCCCTCAACATTCAATAAATAGAATATTTTTAGATTGGAAATGTTCATTGCTGTGGTAACGGTCCTCAATATTCAACTTATAGGATATATTTAGGTTTGAATTGGTAATCGCTGTAGCAACGGCCCTCAAAATTCAATTAATAGAATATATTTAGATTGGAATTGTTCATTGCTGTGGTAACGGTCCTTAATATTCAACTTTTGGGATATATTTAGTTTTAAATTGATCATCTCTGTGGTAACGGCCCTAAACATTCAATTTATAGGATATATTTAGTTTTGAATAGGTCATCGCTGTGGCAACGGCCCTCAACATTCAATAAATAGAATTTATTTAGATTGGAATTGTTCATTGCTGTGGTAACGGTCCTTAATATTCAACTTTTGGGATATATTTAGTTTTGAATTGGTCATCGCTGTGGCAACGGCCCTCAACATTCAATCAATAGAATATATTTAGATTGGAATTGTTCATTGCTGTGGTAACGGTCCTTAATATTCAACTTTTGGGATATATTTAGTTTTAAATTGGTCATCTCTGTGGTAACGGTCCTCAATATTCAACTCATAGGATATATTTAGTTTTGAATTGGTCATCGCTGTGGTAACGGCTCTCAATATTCAATAAAAAGAATATATTTAGATTGGAATTGTTCATTGCTGTGGTAACGGTCCTCAATATTTAACTTATAGGATATATTTAGTTTTGAATTGGTCATCGCTGTGGCAACGGCCCTCAACATTCAATAAATAGAATATATTTAGATTGGAATTGTTCATTGCTGTGGTAACGGTCCTTAATATTCAACTTTTGGGATATATTTAGTTTTAAATTGGTCATCTCTGTGGTAATGGCCCTAATCATTCAACTTATAGGATATATTTAGTTTTGAATTGGTCATCGCTGTGGTAACGGCCCTCAACATTCAACGTATAGGATATATTTAGAATGGAATTGTTCGTTGCTGTGGTAACGGTCCTCAATATTCAACTTATAGGATATATTTAGTTTTGAATTGGTAATCGCTGTAGCAACGACCCTCAACATTCAATAAATAGAATATATTTAGATTGGAATTGGTCATTGCTGTGGTAACGGTCCTTAATATTCAACTTAAAGGATATATTTAGATTGGAATTGGTCATCGCTGTGGTAACGGCCATCAATCTTCAACTTATAGGATATATTTAGTTTTGAATTGTTCCTCGCTGTGGTAACGGCCCTCAACATTCAACTTGTAGAATATATTTAAATTGGAATTGGTAATCTCTGTGGCAACGGTTCTCAATATTCAATAAAAAGAATATATTTAGATTGGAAATGTTCATTGCTGTGGTAACGGTCCTCAACATTCAATAAATAGAATATATTTAGATTGGAATTGTTCATTGCTGTGGTAACGGTCCTCAATATTCAAACTAAAGGATATATTTAGGTTTGAATTGGTAATCACTGTAGCAACGGCCCTCAAAATTCAATTAATAGAATATATTTAGATTGGAATTGTTCATTGCTGTGGTAACGGTCCTTAATATTCAACTTTTGGGATATATTTAGTTTTAAATTGATCATCTCTGTGGTAACGGCCCTAAACATTCAATTTATAGGATATATTTAGTTTTGAATTGGTCATCGCTGTGGCAACGGCCCTCAACATTCAATAAATAGAATTTATTTAGATTGGAATTGTTCATTGCTGTGGTAACGGTCCTTAATATTCAACTTTTGGGATATATTTAGTTTTGAATTGGTCATCGCTGTGGCAACGGCCCTCAACATTCAATCAATAGAATATATTTAGATTGGAATTGTTCATTGCTGTGGTAACGGTCCTTAATATTCAACTTTTGGGATATATTTAGTTTTAAATTGGTCATCTCTGTGGTAACGGCCCTCAACATTCAATAAATAGAATATATTTAGATTGGAATTGTTCATTGCTGTGGTAACGGTCCTTAATATTCAACTTTTGGGATATATTTAGTTTTAAATTGGTCATCTCTGTGGTAACGGTCGTCAATATTCAACTTATGGGATATATTTAGTTTTGAATTGGTCATCGCTGTGGCAACGGCACTCAGCATTCAATAAATAGAATATATTTAGATTGGAATTGTTCATTGCTGTGGTAACGGTCCTTAATATTCAACTTTTGGGATATATTTAGTTTTAAATTGGTCATCTCTGTGGTAACGGTCTTCAATATTCAACTCATAGGAAATATTTAGTTTTGAATTGGTCATCGCTGTGGTAACGGCTCTCAATATTCAATAAAAAGAATATATTTAGATTGGAATTGTTCATTGCTGTGGTAACGGTCCTCAATATTTAACTTATAGGATATATTTAGTTTTGAATTGGTCATCGCTGTGGCAACGGCCCTCAACATTCAATAAATAGAATATATTTAGATTGGAATTGTTCGTTGCTGTGGTAACGGTCCTTAATATTCAACTTTTGGGATATATTTAGTTTTAAATTGGTCATCTCTGTGGTAATGGCCCTAATCATTCAACTTATAGGATATATTTAGTTTTGAATTGGTCATCGCTGTGGTAACGGCCCTCAACATTCAACGTATAGGATATATTTAGATTGGAATTGTTCGTTGCTGTGGTAACGGTCCTCAATATTCAACTCATAGGATATATTTAGTTTTGAATTGGTCATCGCTGTGGCAACGGCCCTCAACATTCAATAAATAGAATATATTTATATTGGAATTGTTCATTGCTGTGGTAACGGTCCTTAATATTCAACTTTTGGGATATATTTAGTTTTAAATTGGTCATCTCTGTGGTAATGGCCCTAATCATTCAACTTATAGGATATATTTAGTTTTGAATTGGTCATCGCTGTGGCAACGGCCCTCAACATTCAATAAATAGAATATTTTTAGATTGGAAATGGTCATTGCTGTGGTAATGGTCGTCAATATTCAACTTATAGGATATATTTAGGTTTGAATTGGTAATCGCTGTAGCAACGGCCCTCAAAATTCAATTAATAGAATATATTTAGATTGGAATTGTTCATTGCTGTGGTAACGGTCCTTAATATTCAACTTTGGGATATATTTAGTTTTAAATTGATCATCTCTGTGGTAACGGCCCTAAACATTCAATTTATAGGATATATTTAGTTTTGAATTGGTCATCGCTGTGGCAACGGCCCTCAACATTCAATAAATAGAATTTATTTAGATTGGAATTGTTCATTGCTGTGGTAACGGTCCTTAATATTCAACTTTTGGGATATATTTAGTTTTGAATTGGTCATCGCTGTGGCAACGGCCCTCAACATTCAATCAATAGAATATATTTAGATTGGAATTGTTCATTGCTGTGGTAACGGTCCTTAATATTCAACTTTTGGGATATATTTAGTTTTAAATTGGTCATCTCTGTGGTAACGGCCCTAAACATTCAACTTATAGGATATATTTAGTTTTGAATTGGTCATCGCTGTGGCAACAGCCCTCAACATTCAATAAATAGAATATATTTAGATTGGAATTGTTCATTGCTGTGGTAACGGTCCTTAATATTCAACTTTTGGGATATATTTAGTTTTAAATTGGTCATCTCTGTGGTAACGGTCGTCAATATTCAACTTATGGGATATATTTAGTTTTGAATTGGTCATCGCTGTGGCAACGGCACTCAACATTCAATAAATAGAATATATTTAGATTGGAATTGTTAATTGCTGTGGTAACGGTCCTTAATATTCAACTTTTGGGATATATTTAGTTTTAAATTGGTCATCGCTGTGGTAACTGCCCTCAACATTCAACGTATAGGATATATTTAGATTGGAATTGTTCGTTGCTGTGGTAACGGTCCTCAATATTCAACTTATAGGATATATTTAGTTTTGAATTGGTAATCGCTGTAGCAACGACCCTCAACATTCAATAAATAGAATATATTTAGATTGGAATTGTTCATTGCTGTGGTAACGGTCCTCAATATTCAACTTAAAGGATATATTTAGATTGGAATTGGTCATCGCTGTGGTAACGGCCATCAATCTTCAACTTATAGGATATATTTAGTTTTGAATTGTTCCTCGCTGTGGTAACGGCCCTCAACAATCAACTTGTAGAATATATTTAGATCGGAATTGGTAATCTCTGTGGCAACGGTTCTCAATATTCAATAAAAAGAATATATTTAGATTGGAAATGTTCATTGCTGTGGTAACGGTCCTCAACATTAAATAAATAGAATATATTTAGATTGGAATTGTTCATTGCTGTGGTAACGGTCCTCTATATTCAACTTATAGGATATATTTAGGTTTGAATTGGTAATCGCTGTAGCAACGGCCCTCAAAATTCAATTAATAGAATATATTTAGATTGGAATTGTTCATTGCTGTGGTAACGGTCCTTAATATTCAACTTTTGGGATATATTTAGTTTTGAATTGGTCATCGCTGTGGCAACGGCCCTCAACATTCAATCAATAGAATATATTTAGATTGGAATTGTTCATTGCTGTGGTAACGGTCCTTAATATTCAACTTTTGGGATATATTTAGTTTTAAATTGGTCATCTCTGTGGTAACGGCCCTAAACATTCAACTTATAGGATATATTTAGTTTTGAATTGGTCATCGCTGTGGCAACGGCCCTCAACATTCAATAAATAGAATATATTTAGATTGGAATTGTTCATTGCTGTGGTAACGGTCCTTAATATTCAACTTTTGGGATATATTTAGTTTTAAATTGGTCATCTCTGTGGTAACGGTCCTCAATATTCAACTCATAGGATATATTTAATATTGAATTGGTCATCGCTGTGGTAACGGCTCTCAATATTCAATAAAAAGAATATATTTAGATTGGAATTGTTCATTGCTGTGGTAACGGTCCTCAATATTTAACTTATAGGATATATTTAGTTTTGAATTGGTCATCGCTGTGGCAACGGCCCTCAACATTCAATAAATAGAATATATTTAGATTGGAATTGTTCATTGCTGTGGTAACGGTCCTTAATATTCAACTTTTGGGATATATTTAGTTTTAAATTGGTCATCACTGTGGTAACGGCCCTCAACATTCAACGTATAGGATATATTTAGATTGGAATTGTTCGTTGCTGTGGTAACGGTCCTTAATATTCAACTTATAGGATATATTTAGTTTTGAATTGGTCATCGCTGTGGTAACGGCCATCAATCTTCAACTTATAGGATATATTTAGTTTTGAATTGGTAATCGCTGTAGCAACGACCCTCAACATTCAATAAATAGAATATATTTAGATTGGAATTGTTCATTGCTGTGGTAACGGTCCTCAATATTCAACTTAAAGGCTATATTTAGATTGGAATTGGTCATCGCTGTGGTAACGGCCATCAATCTTCAACTATAGGATATATTTAGTTTTGAATTGTTCCTCGCTATGGTAACGGCCCTCAACATTCAACTTGTAGAATATATTTAGATTGGAATTGGTAATCTCTGTGGCAACGGTTCTCAATATTCAATAAAAAGAATATATTTAGATTGGAAATGTTCATTGCTGTGGTAACGGTCCTCAACATTCAATAAATAGAATATATTTAGATTGGAATTGTTCATTGCTGTGGTAACGGTCCTCAATATTCAACTTAAAGGATATATTAAGTTTTGAAATGGTCATCGCTGTGGTATCGGCCCTCAACATTCAATAAATAGAATATATTTATATTGGAATTGTTCATTGCTGTGGTAACGGTCCTCAATATTCAACTTATAGGATATATTTAGGTTTGAATTGGTATTCGCTGTAGCAACGGCCCTCAAAATTCAATTAATAGAATATATTTAGATTGGAATTGTTCATTGCTGTGGTAACGGTCCTTAATATTCAAATTATAGGATATATTTAGTTTTGAATTGGTCATCGCTGTGGTAACGGCCCTCAACATTCAACGTATAGGATATATTTAGATTGGAATTGTTCGTTGCTGTGGTAACGGTCCTCAATATTCAACTTATAGGATATATTTAGTTTTGAATTGGTCATCGCTGTAGCAACGACCCTCAACATTCAATAAATAGAATATATTTAGATTGGAATTGTTCATTGCTGTGGTAACGGTCCTCAATATTCAACTTAAAGGATATATTTAGGTTTGAATTGGTAATCGCTGTAGCAACGGCCCTCAGAATTCAATTAATAGAATATATTTAGATTGGAATTGTTCATTGCTGTGGTAACGGTCCTTAATATTCAACTTTTGGGATATATTTAGTTTTAAATTGGTCATCTCTGTGGTAATGGCCCTAATCATTCAACTTATAGGATATATTTAGTTTTGAATTGGTCATCGCTGTGGCAACGGCCCTCAACATTCAATAAATAGAATATTTTTAGATTGGAAATGTTCATTGCTGTGGTAACGGTCCTCAATATTCAACTTATAGGATATATTTAGGTTTGAATTGGTAATCGCTGTAGCAACGGCCCTCAAAATTCAATTAATAGAATATATTTAGATTGGAATTGTTCATTGCTGTGGTAACGGTCCTTAATATTCAACTTTTGGGATATATTTAGTTTTAAATTGATCATCTCTGTGGTAACGGCCCTAAACATTCAATTTATAGGATATATTTAGTTTTGAATTGGTCATCGCTGTGGCAACGGCCCTCAACATTCAATAAATAGAATTTATTTAGATTGGAATTGTTCATTGCTGTGGTAACGGTCCTTAATATTCAACTTTTGGGATATACTTAGTTTTAAATTGGTCATCTCTGTGGTAACGGCCCTAAACATTCAACTTATAGGATATATTATTTTTGAATTGGTCATCGCTGTGGCAACGGCCCTCAACATTCAATAAATAGAATATATTTAGATTGGAATTGTTCATTGCTGTGGTAACGGTCCTTAATATTCAACTTTTGGGATATATTTAGTTTTTAAATTGGTCATCTCTGTGGTAACGGTCGTCAATATTGAACTTATGGGATATATTTAGTTTTGAATTGGTCATCGCTGTGGCAACGGCACTCAGCATTCAATAAATAGAATATATTTAGATTGGAATTGTTCATTGCTGTGGTAACGGTCCTTAATATTCAACTTTTGGGATATATTTAGTTTTAAATTGGTCATCTCTGTGGTAACGGTCCTCAATATTTAACTTATAGGATATATTTAGTTTTGAATTGGTCATCGCTGTGGCAACGGCCCTCAACATTCAATAAATAGAATATATTTAGATTGGAATTGTTCATTGCTGTGGTAACGGTCCTTAATATTCAACTTTTGGGATATATTTAGTTTTAAATTGGTCATCTCTGTGGTAATGGCCCTAATCATTCAACTTATAGGATATATTTAGTTTTGAATTGGTCATCGCTGTGGTAACGGCCCTCAACATTCAACGTATAGGATATATTTAGATTGGAATTGTTCGTTGCTGTGGTAACGGTCCTCAATATTCAACTCATAGGATATATTTAGTTTTGAATTGGTCATCGCTGTGGCAACGGCCCTCAACATTCAATAAATAGAATATATTTATATTGGAATTGTTCATTGCTGTGGTAACGGTCCTTAATATTCAACTTTTGGGATATATTTAGTTTTAAATTGGTCATCTCTGTGGTAATGGCCCTAATCATTCAACTTATAGGATATATTTAGTTTTGAATTGGTCATCGCTGTGGCAACGGCCCTCAACATTCAATAAATAGAATATTTTTAGATTGGAAATGGTCATTGCTGTGGTAACGGTCGTCAATATTCAACTTATAGGATATATTTAGGTTTGAATTGGTAATCGCTGTAGCAACGGCCCTCAACATTCAATAAATAGAATTTATTTAGATTGGAATTGTTCATTGCTGTGGTAACGGTCCTTAATATTCAACTTTTGGGATATATTTAGTTTTGAATTGGTCATCGCTGTTGCAACGGCCCTCAACATTCAATCAATAGAATATATTTAGATTGGAATTGTTCATTGCTGTGGTAACGGTCCTTAATATTCAACTTTTGGGATATATTTAGTTTTAAATTGGTCATCTCTGTGGTAACGGCCCTAAACATTCAACGTATAGGATATATTTAGTTTTGAATTGGTCATCGCTGTGGCAACGGCCCTCAACATTCAATAAATAGAATATATTTAGATTGGAATTGTTCATTGCTGTGGTAACGGTCCTTAATATTCAACTTTTGGGATATATTTAGTTTTAAATTGGTCATCTCTGTGGTAACGGTCGTCAATATTCAACTTATAGGATATATTTAGTTTTGAATTGGTCATCGCTGTGGCAACGGCCCTCAACATTCAATAAATAGAATATTTTTAGATTGGAAATGTTCATTGCTGTGGTAACGGTCCTCAATATTCAACTTATAGGATATATTTAGGTTTGAATTGGTAATCGCTGTAGCAACGGCCCTCAAAATTCAATTAATAGAATATATTTAGATTGGAATTGTTCATTGCTGTGGTAACGGTCCTTAATATTCAACTTTTGGGATATATTTAGTTTTAAATTGATCATCTCTGTGGTAACGGCCCTAAACATTCAATTTATAGGATATATTTAGTTTTGAATTGGTCATCGCTGTGGCAACGGCCCTCAACATTCAATAAATAGAATTTATTTAGATTGGAATTGTTCATTGCTGTGGTAACGGTCCTTAATATTCAACTTTTGGGATATATTTAGTTTTGAATTGGTCATCGCTGTGGCAACGGCCCTCAACATTCAATCAATAGAATATATTTAGATTGGAATTGTTCATTGCTGTGGTAACGGTCCTTAATATTCAACTTTTGGGATATACTTAGTTTTAAATTGGTCATCTCTGTGGTAACGGCCCTAAACATTCAACTTATAGGATATATTTAGTTTTGAATTGGTCTTCGCTGTGGCAACGGCCCTCAACATTCAATAAATAGAATATATTTAGATTGGAATTGTTCATTGCTGTGGTAACGGTCCTTAATATTCAACTTTTGGGATATATTTAGTTTTAAATTGGTCATCTCTGTGGTAACGGTCGTCAATATTCAACTTATGGGATATATTTAGTTTTGAATTGGTCATCGCTGTGGCAACGGCACTCAGCATTCAATAAATAGAATATATTTAGATTGGAATTGTTCATTGCTGTGGTAACGGTCCTTAATATTCAACTTTTGGGATATATTTAGTTTTAAATTGGTCATCTCTGTGGTAACGGTCCTCAACATTCAACGTATAGGATATATTTAGATTGGAATTGTTCGTTGCTGTGGTAACGGTCCTCAATATTCAACTCATAGGATATATTTAGTTTTGAATTGGTCATCGCTGTGGCAACGGCCCTCAACATTCAATAAATAGAATATATTTATATTGGAATTGTTCATTGCTGTGGTAACGGTCCTTAATATTCAACTTTTGGGATATATTTAGTTTTAAATTGGTCATCTCTGTGGTAATGGCCCTAATCATTCAACTTATAGGATATATTTAGTTTTGAATTGGTCATCGCTGTGGCAACGGCCCTCAACATTCAATAAATAGAATATATTTAGATTGGAATTGTTCATTGCTGTGGTAACGGTCCTTAATATTCAACTTTTGGGATATATTTAGTTTTAAATTGGTCATCTCTGTGGTAATGGCCCTAATCATTCAACTTATAGGATATATTTAGTTTTGAATTGGTCATCGCTGTGGTAACGGCCCTCAACATTCAACGTATAGGATATATTTAGATTGGAATTGTTCGTTGCTGTGGTAACGGTCCTCAATATTCAACTCATAGGATATATTTAGTTTTGAATTGGTCATCGCTGTGGCAACGGCCCTCAACATTCAATAAATAGAATATATTTATATTGGAATTGTTCATTGCTGTGGTAACGGTCCTTAATATTCAACTTTTGGGATATATTTAGTTTTAAATTGGTCATCTCTGTGGTAATGGCCCTAATCATTCAACTTATAGGATATATTTAGTTTTGAATTGGTCATCGCTGTGGCAACGGCCCTCAACATTCAATAAATAGAATATTTTTAGATTGGAAATGGTCATTGCTGTGGTAACGGTCGTCAATATTCAACTTATAGGATATATTTAGGTTTGAATTGGTAATCGCTGTAGCAACGGCCCTCAACATTCAATAAATAGAATTTATTTAGATTGGAATTGTTCATTGCTGTGGTAACGGTCCTTAATATTCAACTTTTGGGATATATTTAGTTTTGAATTGGTCATCGCTGTTGCAACGGCCCTCAACATTCAATCAATAGAATATATTTAGATTGGAATTGTTCATTGCTGTGGTAACGGTCCTTAATATTCAACTTTTGGGATATATTTAGTTTTAAATTGGTCATCTCTGTGGTAACGGCCCTAAACATTCAACGTATAGGATATATTTAGTTTTGAATTGGTCATCGCTGTGGCAACGGCCCTCAACATTCAATAAATAGAATATATTTAGATTGGAATTGTTCATTGCTGTGGTAACGGTCCTTAATATTCAACTTTTGGGATATATTTAGTTTTAAATTGGTCATCTCTGTGGTAACGGTCGTCAATATTCAACTTATAGGATATATTTAGTTTTGAATTGGCCATCGCTGTGGCAACGGCCCTCAACATTCAATAAATAGAATATTTTTAGATTGGAAATGTTCATTGCTGTGGTAACGGTCCTCAATATTCAACTTATAGGATATATTTAGGTTTGAATTGGTAATCGCTGTAGCAACGGCCCTCAAAATTCAATTAATAGAATATATTTAGATTGGAATTGTTCATTGCTGTGGTAACGGTCCTTAATATTCAACTTTTGGGATATATTTAGTTTTAAATTGATCATCTCTGTGGTAACGGCCCTAAACATTCAATTTATAGGATATATTTAGTTTTGAATTGGTCATCGCTGTGGCAACGGCCCTCAACATTCAATAAATAGAATTTATTTAGATTGGAATTGTTCATTGCTGTGGTAACGGTCCTTAATATTCAACTTTTGGGATATATTTAGTTTTGAATTGGTCATCGCTGTGGCAACGGCCCTCAACATTCAATCAATAGAATATATTTAGATTGGAATTGTTCATTGCTGTGGTAACGGTCCTTAATATTCAACTTTTGGGATATACTTAGTTTTAAATTGGTCATCTCTGTGGTAACGGCCCTAAACATTCAACTTATAGGATATATTTAGTTTTGAATTGGTCTTCGCTGTGGCAACGGCCCTCAACATTCAATAAATAGAATATATTTAGATTGGAATTGTTCATTGCTGTGGTAACGGTCCTTAATATTCAACTTTTGGGATATATTTAGTTTTAAATTGGTCATCTCTGTGGTAACGGTCGTCAATATTCAACTTATGGGATATATTTAGTTTTGAATTGGTCATCGCTGTGGCAACGGCACTCAGCATTCAATAAATAGAATATATTTAGATTGGAATTGTTCATTGCTGTGGTAACGGTCCTTAATATTCAACTTTTGGGATATATTTAGTTTTAAATTGGTCATCTCTGTGGTAACGGTCCTCAACATTCAACGTATAGGATATATTTAGATTGGAATTGTTCGTTGCTGTGGTAACGGTCCTCAATATTCAACTCATAGGATATATTTAGTTTTGAATTGGTCATCGCTGTGGCAACGGCCCTCAACATTCAATAAATAGAATATATTTATATTGGAATTGTTCATTGCTGTGGTAACGGTCCTTAATATTCAACTTTTGGGATATATTTAGTTTTAAATTGGTCATCTCTGTGGTAATGGCCCTAATCATTCAACTTATAGGATATATTTAGTTTTGAATTGGTCATCGCTGTGGCAACGGACCTCAACATTCAATAAATAGAATATTTTTAGATTGGAAATGGTCATTGCTGTGGTAACGGTCGTCAATATTCAACTTATAGGATATATTTAGGTTTGAATTGGTAATCGCTGTAGCAACGGCCCTCAACATTCAATAAATAGAATTTATTTAGATTGGAATTGTTCATTGCTGTGGTAACGGTCCTTAATATTCAACTTTAGGGATATATTTAGTTTTAAATTGGTCATCTCTGTGGTAACGGCCCTAAACATTCAACTTATAGGATATATTTAGTTTTGAATTGGTCATCGCTGTGGCAACGGCCCTCAACATTCAATAAATAGAATATATTTAGATTGGAATTGTTCATTGCTGTGGTAACGGTCCTTAATATTCAACTTTTGGGATATATTTAGTTTTAAATTGGTCATCTCTGTGGTAACGGTCGTCAATATTCAACTTATGGGATATATTTAGTTTTGAATTGGTCATCGCTGTGGCAACGGCACTCAGCATTCAATAAATAGAATATATTTAGATTGGAATTGTTCATTGCTGTGGTAACGGTCCTTAATATTCAACTTTTGGGATATATTTAGTTTTATATTGGTCATCTCTGTGGTAACGGTCCTCAATATTTAACTTATAGGATATATTTAGTTTTGAATTGGTCATCGCTGTGGCAACGGCCCTCAACATTCAATAAATAGAATATATTTAGATTGGAATTGTTCATTGCTGTGGTAACGGTCCTTAATATTCAACTTTTGGGATATATTTAGTTTTAAATTGGTCATCTCTGTGGTAATGGCCCTAATCATTCAACTTATAGGATATATTTAGTTTTGAATTGGTCATCGCTGTGGTAACGGCCCTCAACATTCAACGTATAGGATATATTTAGATTGGAATTGTTCGTTGCTGTGGTAACGGTCCTCAATATTCAACTCATAGGATATATTTAGTTTTGAATTGGTCATCGCTGTGGCAACGGCCCTCAACATTCAATAAATAGAATATATTTATATTGGAATTGTTCATTGCTGTGGTAACGGTCCTTAATATTCAACTTTTGGGATATATTTAGTTTTAAATTGGTCATCTCTGTGGCAACGGCCCTCAACATTCAATAAATAGAATATTTTTAGATTGGAAATGTTCATTGCTGTGGTAACGGTCCTCAATATTCAACTTATAGGATATATTTAGGTTTGAATTGGTAATCGCTGTAGCAACGGCCCTCAAAATTCAATTAATAGAATATATTTAGATTGGAATTGTTCATTGCTGTGGTAACGGTCCTTAATATTCAACTTTTGGGATATATTTAGTTTTAAATTGATCATCTCTGTGGTAATGGCCCTAAACATTCAATTTATAGGATATATTTAGTTTTGAATTGGTCATCGCTGTGGCAACGGCCCTCAACATTCAATAAATAGAATTTATTTAGATTGGAATTGTTCATTGCTGTGGTAACGGTCCTTAATATTCAACTTTTGGGATATATTTAGTTTTGAATTGGTCATCGCTGTGGCAACGGCCCTCAACATTCAATCAATAGAATATATTTAGATTGGAATTGTTCATTGCTGTGGTAACGGTCCTTAATATTCAACTTTTGGGATATACTTAGTTTTAAATTGGTCATCTCTGTGGTAACGGCCCTAAACATTCAACTTATAGGATATATTTAGTTTTGAATTGGTCTTCGCTGTGGCAACGGCCCTCAACATTCAATAAATAGAATATATTTAGATTGGAATTGTTCATTGCTGTGGTAACGGTCCTTAATATTCAACTTTTGGGATATATTTAGTTTTAAATTGGTCATCTCTGTGGTAACGGTCGTCAATATTCAACTTATGGGATATATTTAGTTTTGAATTGGTCATCGCTGTGGCAACGGCACTCAGCATTCAATAAATAGAATATATTTAGATTGGAATTGTTCATTGCTGTGGTAACGGTCCTTAATATTCAACTTTTGGGATATATTTAGTTTTAAATTGGTCATCTCTGTGGTAACGGTCCTCAATATTTAACTTATAGGATATATTTAGTTTTGAATTGGTCATCGCTGTGGCAACGGCCCTCAACATTCAATAAATAGAATATATTTAGATTGGAATTGTTCATTGCTGTGGTAACGGTCCTTAATATTCAACTTTTGGGATATATTTAGTTTTAAATTGGTCATCTCTGTGGTAATGGCCCTAATCATTCAACTTATAGGATATATTTAGTTTTGAATTGGTCATCGCTGTGGTAACGGCCCTCAACATTCAACGTATAGGATATATTTAGATTGGAATTGTTCGTTGCTGTGGTAACGGTCCTCAATATTCAACTCATAGGATATATTTAGTTTTGAATTGGTCATCGCTGTGGCAACGGCCCTCAACATTCAATAAATAGAATATATTTATATTGGAATTGTTTATTGCTGTGGTAACGGTCCTTAATATTCAACTTTTGGGATATATTTAGTTTTAAATTGGTCATCTCTGTGGTAATGGCCCTAATCATTCAACTTATAGGATATATTTAGTTTTGAATTGGTCATCGCTGTGGCAACGGCCCTCAACATTCAATAAATAGAATATTTTTAGATTGGAAATGGTCATTGCTGTGGTAACGGTCGTCAATATTCAACTTATAGGATATATTTAGGTTTGAATTGGTAATCGCTGTAGCAACGGCCCTCAACATTCAATAAATAGAATTTATTTAGATTGGAATTGTTCATTGCTGTGGTAACGGTCCTTAATATTCAACTTTTGGGATATATTTAGTTTTGAATTGGTCATCGCTGTTGCAACGGCCCTCAACATTCAATCAATAGAATATATTTAGATTGGAATTGTTCATTGCTGTGGTAACGGTCCTTAATATTCAACTTTAGGGATATATTTAGTTTTAAATTGGTCATCTCTGTGGTAACGGCCCTAAACATTCAACTTATAGGATATATTTAGTTTTGAATTGGTCATCGCTGTGGCAACGGCCCTCAACATTCAATAAATAGAATATATTTAGATTGGAATTGTTCATTGCTGTGGTAACGGTCCTTAATATTCAACTTTTGGGATATATTTAGTTTTAAATTGGTCATCTCTGTGGTAACGGTCGTCAAGATTCAACTTATGGGATATATTTAGTTTTGAATTGGTCATCGCTGTGGCAACGGCACTCAGCATTCAATAAATAGAATATATTTAGATTGGAATTGTTCATTGCTGTGGTAACGGTCCTTAATATTCAACTTTTGGGATATATTTAGTTTTAAATTGGTCATCTCTGTGGTAACGGTCCTCAATATTAAACTTATAGGATATATTTAGTTTTGAATTGGTCATCGCTGTGGCAACGGCCCTCAACATTCAATAAATAGAATATATTTAGATTGGAATTGTTCATTGCTGTGGTAACGGTCCTTAATATTCAACTTTTGGGATATATTTAGTTTTAAATTGGTCATCTCTGTGGTAATGGCCCTAATCATTCAACTTATAGGATATATTTAGTTTTGAATTGGTCATCGCTGTGGTAACGGCCCTCAACATTCAACGTATAGGATATATTTAGATTGGAATTGTTCGTTGCTGTGGTAACGGTCCTCAATATTCAACTCATAGGATATATTTAGTTTTGAATTGGTCATCGCTGAGGCAAAGGCCCTCAACATTCAATAAATAGAATATATTTATATTGGAATTGTTCATTGCTGTGGTAACGGTCCTTAATATTCAACTTTTGGGATATATTTAGTTTTAAATTGGTCATCTCTGTGGTAATGGCCCTAATCATTCAACTTATAGGATATATTTAGTTTTGAATTGGTCATCGCTGTGGCAACGGCCCTCAACATTCAATAAATAGAATATTTTTAGATTGGAAATGGTCATTGCTGTGGTAACGGTCGTCAATATTCAACTTATAGGATATATTTAGGTTTGAATTGGTAATCGCTGTAGCAACGGCCCTCAACATTCAATAAATAGAATTTATTTAGATTGGAATTGTTCATTGCTGTGGTAACGGTCCTTAATATTCAACTTTTGGGATATATTTAGTTTTGAATTGGTCATCGCTGTTGCAACGGCCCTCAACATTCAATCAATAGAATATATTTAGATTGGAATTGTTCATTGCTGTGGTAACGGTCCTTAATATTCAACTTTAGGGATATATTTAGTTTTAAATTGGTCATCTCTGTGGTAACGGCCCTAAACATTCAACTTATAGGATATATTTAGTTTTGAATTGGTCATCGCTGTGGCAACGGCCCTCAACATTCAATAAATAGAATATATTTAGATTGGAATTGTTCATTGCTGTGGTAACGGTCCTTAATATTCAACTTTTGGGATATATTTAGTTTTAAATTGGTCATCTCTGTGGTAACGGTCGTCAATATTCAACTTATAGGATATATTTAGTTTTGAATTGGTCATCGCTGTGGCAACGGCACTCAGCATTCAATAAATAGAATATATTTAGATTGGAATTGTTCATTGCTGTGGTAACGGTCCTTAATATTCAACTTTTGGGATATATTTAGTTTTAAATTGGTCATCTCTGTGGTAACGGTCCTCAATATTCAACTCATAGGAAATATTTAGTTTTGAATTGGTCATCGCTGTGGTAACGGCTCTCAATATTCAATAAAAAGAATATATTTAGATTGGAATTGTTCATTGCTGTGGTAACGGTCCTCAATATTTAACTTATAGGATATATTTAGTTTTGAATTGGTCATCGCTGTGGCAACGGCCCTCAACATTCAATAAATAGAATATATTTAGATTGGAATTGTTCATTGCTGTGGTAACGGTCCTTAATATTCAACTTTTGGGATATATTTAGTTTTAAATTGGTCATCTCAGTGGTAATGGCCCTAATCATTCAACTTATAGGATATATTTAGTTTTGAATTGGTCATCGCTGTGGTAACGGCCCTCAACATTCAATGTATAGGATATATTTAGATTGGAATTGTTCGTTGCTGTGGTAACGGTCCTCAATATTCAACTCATAGGATATATTTAGTTTTGAATTGGTCATCGCTGTGGCAACGGCCCTCAACATTCAATAAATAGAATATATTTATATTGGAATTGTTCATTGCTGTGGTAACGGTCCTTAATATTCAACTTTTGGGATATATTTAGTTTTAAATTGGTCATCTCTGTGGTAATGGCCCTAATCATTCAACTTATAGGATATATTTAGTTTTGAATTGTTCCTCGCTGTGGTAACGGCCCTCAACATTCAACGTATAGGATATATTTAGATTGGAATTGTTCGTTGCTGTGGTAACGGTCCTCAATATTCAACTTATAGGATATATTTAGTTTTGAATTGGTAATCGCTGTAGCAACGACCCTCAACATTCAATAAATAGAATATATTTAGATTGGAATTGTTCATTGCTGTGGTAACGGTCCTCAATATTCAACTTAAAGGATATATTTAGATTGGAATTGGTCATCGCTGTGGTAACGGCCATCAATCTTCAACTATAGGATATATTTAGTTTTAAATTGGTCATCACTGTGGTAACGGCCCTCAACATTCAACGTATAGGATATATTTAGATTGGAATTGTTCATTGCTGTGGTAACGGTCCTTAATATTCAACTTATAGGATATATTTAGTTTTGAATTGGTCATCGCTGTGGTAACGGCCCTCAACATTCAACGTATAGGATATATTTAGATTGGAATTGTTCGTTGCTGTGGTAACGGTCCTCAATATTCAACTTATAGGATATATTTAGTTTTGAATTGGTAATCGCTGTAGCTACGACCCTCAACATTCAATAAATAGAATATATTTAGATTGGAATTGTTCATTGCTGTGGTAACGGTCCTCAATATTCAACTTAAAGGATATATTTAGATTGGAATTGGTCATCGCTGTGGTAACGGCCATCAATCTTCAACTTATAGGATATATTTAGATTGGAATTCTTCGTTGCTGTGGTAACGGTCCTCAATATTCAACTCATAGGATATATTTAGTTTTGAATTGTTCCTCGCTGTGGTAACGGCCCTCAACATTCAACTTGTAGAATATATTTAGATTGGAATTGGTAATCTCTGTGGCAACGGTTCTCAATATTCAATAAAAAGAATATATTTAGATTGGAATTGTTCATTGCTGTGGTAACGGTCCTTAATATTCAACTTTTGGGATATATTTAGTTTTAAATTGGTCATCTCTGTGGTAACGGCCCTAAACATTCAACTTATAGGATATATTTAGTTTTGAATTGATCATCGCTGTGGCAACGGCCCTCAACATTCATTAAATAGAATATATTTAGATTGGAATTGTTCATTGCTGTGGTAACGGTCCTTAATATTCAACTTATAGGATATATTTAGTTTTGAATTGGTAATCGCTGTAGCTACGACCCTCAACATTCAATAAATAGAATATATTTAGATTGGAATTGTTCATTGCTGTGGTAACGGTCCTCAATATTCAACTTAAAGGATATATTTAGTTTTGAAATGGTCATCGCTGTGGTATCGGCCCTCAACATTCAATAAATAGAATATATTTATATTGGAATTGTTCATTGCTGTGGTAACGGTCCTCAATATTCAACTTATAGGATATATTTAGGTTTGAATTGGTAATCGCTGTAGCAACGGCCCTCAAAATTCAATTAATAGAATATATTTAGATTGGAATTGTTCATTGCTGTGGTAACGGTCCTTAATATTCAACTTATAGGATATATTTAGTTTTGAATTGGTCATCGCTGTGGTAACGGCCCTCAACATTCAACGTATAGGATATATTTAGATTGGAATTGTTCGTTGCTGTGGTAACGGTCCTCAATATTCAACTTATAGGATATATTTAGTTTTGAATTGGTAATCGCTGTAGCTACGACCCTCAACATTCAATAAATAGAATATATTTAGATTGGAATTGTTCATTGCTGTGGTAACGGTCCTCAATATTCAACTTAAAGGATATATTTAGATTGGAATTGGTCATCGCTGTGGTAACGGCCATCAATCTTCAACTTATAGGATATATTTAGATTGGAATTCTTCGTTGCTGTGGTAACGGTCCTCAATATTCAACTCATAGGATATATTTAGTTTTGAATTGTTCCTCGCTGTGGTAACGGCCCTCAACATTCAACTTGTAGAATATATTTAGATTGGAATTGGTAATCTCTGTGGCAACGGTTCTCAATATTCAATAAAAAGAATATATTTAGATTGGAATTGTTCATTGCTGTGGTAACGGTCCTTAATATTCAACTTTTGGGATATATTTAGTTTTAAATTGGTCATCTCTGTGGTAACGGCCCTAAACATTCAACTTATAGGATATATTTAGTTTTGAATTGATCATCGCTGTGGCAACGGCCCTCAACATTCATTAAATAGAATATATTTAGATTGGAATTGTTCATTGCTGTGGTAACGGTCCTTAATATTCAACTTATAGGATATATTTAGTTTTGAATTGGTCATCGCTGTGGTAACGGCCCTCAACATTCAACGTATAGGATATATTTAGATTGGAATTGTTCGTTGTTGTGGTAACGGTCCTCAATATTCAACTTATAGGATATATTTAGTTTTGAATTGGTAATCGCTGTGGCAACGGCCCTCAACATTCAATAAATAGAATATATTTATATTGGAATTGTTCATTGCTGTGGTAACGGTCCTCAATATTCAACTTATAGGATATATTTAGGTTTGAATTGGTAATCGCTGTAGCAACGGCCCTCAAAATTCAATTAATAGAATATATTTAGATTGGAATTGTTCATTGCTGTGGTAACGGTCCTTAATATTCAACTTATAGGATATATTTAGTTTTGAATTGGTCATCGCTGTGGTAACGGCCCTCAACATTCAACGTATAGGATATATTTAGATTGGAATTGTTCGTTGTTGTGGTAACGGTCCTCAATATTCAACTTATAGGATATACTTAGTTTTGAATTGGTAATCGCTGTGGCAACGGCCCTCAACATTCAATAAATAGAATATATTTATATTGGAATTGTTCATTGCTGTGGTAACGGTCCTTAATATTCAACTTTTGGGATATATTTAGTTTTAAATTGATCATCTCTGTGGTAACGGCCCTAAACATTCAACTTATAGGATATATTTAGTTTTGAATTGGTCATCGCTGTGGCAACGGCCCTCAACATTCAATAAATAGAATATATTTAGATTGGAATTGTTCATTGCTGTGGTAACGGTCCTTAATATTCAACTTTTGGCATATATTTAGTTTTGAATTGGTCATCGCTGTGGCAACGGCCCTCAACATTCAATCAATAGAATATATTTAGATTGGAATTGTTTATTGCTGTGGTAACGGTCCTTAATATTCAACTTTTGGGATATATTTAGTTTTAAATTGGTCATCTCTGTGGTAACGGCCCTAAACATTCAACTTATAGGATATATTTAATTTTGAATTGGTCATCGCTGTGGCAACGGCCCTCAACATTCATTAAATAGAATATATTTAGATTGGAATTGTTCATTGCTGTGGTAACGGTCCTTAATATTCAACTTTTGGGATATATTTAGTTTTAAATTGGTCATCTCTGTGGTAACGGTCGTCAATATTCAACTTATGGGATATATTTAGTTTTGAATTGGTCATTGCTGTGGCAACGGCACTCAACATTCAATAAATAGAATATATTTAGATTGGAATTGTTCATTGCTGTGGTAACGGTCCTTAATATTCAACTTTTGGGATATATTTACTTTTAAATTGGTCATCTCTGTGGTAACGGTCCTCAATATTCAACTCATAGGATATATTTAGTTTTGAATTGGTCATCGCTGTGGTAACGGCTCTCAATATTCAATAAAAAGAATATATTTAGATTGGAATTGTTCATTGCTGTGGTAACGGTCCTCAATATTTAACTTATAGGATATATTTAGTTTTGAATTGGTCATCGCTGTGGCAACGGCCCTCAACATTCAATAAATAGAATATATTTAGATTGGAATTGTTCATTGCTGTGGTAACGGTCCTTAATATTCAACTTTTGGGATATATTTAGTTTTAAATTGGTCATCGCTGTGGTAACGGCCCTCAACATTCAACGTATAGGATATATTTAGATTGGAATTGTTCGTTGCTGTGGTAACGGTCCTTAATATTCAACTTATAGGATATATTTAGGTTTGAATTGGTAATCGCTGTAGCAACGGCCCTCAAAATTCAATTAATAGAATATATTTATATTGGAATTGTTCATTGCTGTGGTAACGGTCCTTAATATTCAACTTATAGGATATATTTAGTTTTGAATTGGTCATCGCTGTGGTAACGGCCCTCAACATTCAACGTATAGCATATATTTAGATTGGACTTGTTCGTTGCTGTGGTAACGGTCCTCAATATTCAACTTATAGGATATATTTAGTTTTGAATTGGTAATCGCTGTAGCAACGACCCTCAACATTCAATAAATAGAATATATTTAGATTGGAATTGTTCATTGCTGTGGTAACGGTCCTCAATATTCAACTTAAAGGATATATTTAGATTGGAATTGGTCATCGCTGTGGTAACGGCCATCAATCTTCAACTTATAGGATATATGTAGAATGGAATTCTTCGTTGCTGTGGTAACGGTCCTCAATATTCAACTCATAGGACATATTTAGTTTTGAATTGTTCCTCGCTGTGGTAACGGCCCTCAACATTCAACTTGTAGAATATATTTAGATTGGAATTGGTAATCTCTGTGGCAACGGTTCTCAATATTCAATAAAAAGAATATATTTAGATTGGAATTGTTCATTGCTGTGGTAACAGTCCTTAATATTCAACTTTTGGGATATATTTAGTTTTAAATTGATCATCTCTGTGGTAACGGCCCTAAACATTCAACTTATAGGATATATTTAGTTTTGAATTGGTCATCGCTGTGGCAACGGCACTCAACATTCAATAAATAGAATATATTCAGATTGGAATTGTTCATTGCTGTGGTAACGGTCCTTAATATTCAACTTTTGGGATATATTTAGTTTTAAATTGGTCATCTCTGTGGTAACGGTCGTCAATATTCAACTTATGGGATATATTTAGTTTTGAATTGGTCATCGCTGTGGCAACGGCTCTCAACATTCAATAAATAGAATATATTTAGATTGGAATTGTTCATTGCTGTGGTAACGGTCCTTAATATTCAACTTTTGGGATATATTTAGTTTTGAATTGGTCATCGCTGTGGCAACGGTCCTCAACATTCAATAAATAGAATATATTTAGATTGGAATTGTTCATTGCTGTGGTAACGGTCCTTAATATTCAACTTTTGGGATATATTTAGTTTTAAATTGGTCATCTCTGTGGTAATGGCCCTAATCATTCAACTTATAGGATATATTTAGTTTTGAATTGGTCATCGCTGTGGCAACGGCCCTCAACATTCAATTAATAGAATATATTTAGAATGGAATTGTTTATTGCTGTGGTAACGGTCCTTAATATTCAACTTTTGGGATATATTTAGTTTTAAATTGATCATCTCTGTGGTAACGGCCCTAAACATTCAATTTATAGGATATATTTAGTTTTGAATTGGTCATCGCTGTGGCAACGGCCCTCAACATTCAATAAATAGAATTTATTTAGATTGGAATTGTTCATTGCTGTGGTAACAGTCCTTAATATTCAACTTTTGGGATATATTTAGTTTTGAATTGGTCATCGCTGTGGCAACGGCCCTCAACTTTCAATCAATAGAATATATTTAGATTGGAATTGTTCATTGCTGTGGTAACGGTCCTTAATATTCAACTTAAAGGATATATTTAGATTGGAATTGGTCATCGCTGTGGTAACGGTCCTCAATATTCAACTCATAGGATATATTTAGTTTTGAATTGTTCCTCGCTGTGGTAACGGCCCTCAACATTCAACTTGTAGAATATATTTAGATTGGAATTGGTAATCTCTGTGGCAACGGTTCTCAATATTCAATAAAAAGAATATATTTAGATTGGAATTGTTCATTGCTGTGGTAACGGTCCTCAACATTCAATAAATAGAATATATTTATATTGGAATTGTTCATTGCTGTGGTAACGGTCCTCAATATTCAACTTATAGGATATTTTTAGGTTTGAATTGGTAATCGCTGTAGCAACGGCCCTCAAAATTCAATTAATAGAATATATTTAGATTGGAATTGTTCATTGCTGTGGTAACGGTCCTTAATATTCAACTTATAGGATATATTTAGTTTTGAATTGGTCATCGCTGTGGTAACGGCCCTCAACATTCAACGTATAGGATATATTTAGATTGGAATTGTTCGTTGCTGTGGTAACGGTCCTCAATATTCAACTTATAGGATATATTTAGTTTTGAATTGGTAATCGCTCTAGCAACGACCCTCAACATTCAATAAATAGAATATATTTAGATTGGAATTGTTCATTGCTGTGGTAACGGTCCTCAATATTCAACTTAAAGGATATATTTAGATTGGAATTGGTCATCGCTGTGGTAACGGCCATCAATCTTCAACTTATAGGATATATTTAGATTGGAATTCTTCGTTGCTGTGGTAACGGTCCTCAATATTCAACTCATAGGATATATTTAGTTTTGAATTGTTCCTCGCTGTGGTAACGGCCCTCAACATTCAACTTGTAGAATATATTTAGATTGGAATTGGTAATCTCTGTGGCAACGGTTCTCAATATTCAATAAAAAGAATATATTTAGATTGGAATTGTTCATTGCTGTGGTAACGGTCCTCAATATTCAACTTAAAGGATATATTTAGTTTTGAAATGGTCATCGCTGTGGTATCGGCCCTCAACATTCAATAAATAGAATATATTTATATTGGAATTGTTCATTGCTGTGGTAACGGTCCTCAATATTCAACTTATAGGATATATTTAGGTTTGAATTGGTAATCGCTGTAGCAACGGCCCTCAAAATTCAATTAATCGAATATATTTAGATTGGAATTGTTCATTGCTGTGGTAACAGTCCTTAATATTCAACTTATAGGATATATTTAGTTTTGAATTGGTCATTGCTGTGGTAACGGCCCTCAACATTCAACGTATAGGATATATTTAGATTGGAATTGTTCGTTGTTGTGGTAACGGTCCTCAATATTCAACTTATAGGATATATTTAGTTTTGAATTGGTAATCGCTCTGGCAACGGCCCTCAACATTCAATAAATAGAATATATTTATATTGGAATTGTTCATTGCTGTGGTAACGGTCCTTAATATTCAACTTTTGGGATATATTTAGTTTTAAATTGATCATCTCTGTGGTAACGGCCCTAAACATTCAACTTATAGGATATATTTAGTTTTGAATTGGTCATCGCTGTGGCAACGGCCCTCAACATTCAATAAATAGAATATATTTAGATTGGAATTGTTCATTGCTGTGGTAACGGTCCTTAATATTCAACTTTTGGGATATATTTAGTTTTGAATTGGTCATCGCTGTGGCAACGGCCCTCAACATTCAATCAATAGAATATATTTAGATTGGAATTGTTCATTGCTGTGGTAACGGTCCTTAATATTCAACTTTTGGGATATATTTAGTTTTAAATTGGTCATCTCTGTGGTAACGGTCGTCAATATTCAACTTATGGGATATATTTAGTTTTGAATTGGTCATCGCTGTGGCAACGGCACTCAACATTCAATAAATAGAATATATTTAGATTGGAATTGTTCATTGCTGTGGTAACGGTCCTTAATATTCAACTTTTAGGATATATTTAGTTTTAAATGGGTCATCTCTGTGGTAACGGTCCTCAATATTCAACTCATAGGATATATTTAGTTTTGAATTGGTCATTGCTGTGGTAACGGCTCTCAATATTCAATAAAAAGAATATATTTAGATTGGAATTGTTCATTGCTGTGGTAACGGTCCTCAATATTTAACTTATAGGATATATTTAGTTTTGAATTGGTCATCGCTGTGGCAACGGCCCTCAACATTCAATAAATAGAATATATTTAGATTGGAATTGTTCATTGCTGTGGTAACGGTCCTTAATATTCAATATTTGGGATATATTTAGTTTTAAATTGGTCATCTCTGTGGTAACGGTCGTCAATATTCAACTTATGGGATATATTTAGTTTTGAATTGGTCATCGCTGTGGCAACGGCCCTCAACATTCAATAAATAGAATGTATTTAAATTGGAATTGTTCATTGCTGTGGTAACGGTCCTTAATATTCAACTTTTGGGATATATTTAGTTTTAAATTGGTCATCTCTGTGGTAATGGCGCTAATCATTCAACTTATAGGATATATTTAGTTTTGAATTGGTCATCGCTGTGGTAACGGCCCTCAACATTCAACGTATAGGATATATTTAGATTGGAATTGTTCGTTGCTGTGGTAACGGTCCTCAATATTCAACTCATAGGATATATTTAGTTTTGAATTGGTCATCGCTGTGGCAACGGCCCTCAACATTCAATAAATAGAATATATTTATATTGGAATTGTTCATTGCTGTGGTAACGGTCCTTAATATTCAACTTTTGGGATATATTTAGTTTTAAATTGGTCATCTCTGTGGTAATGGCCCTAATCATTCAACTTATAGGATATATTTAGTTTTGAATTGGTCATCGCTGTGGCAACGGCCCTCAACATTCAATAAATAGAATATTTTTAGATTGGAAATGGTCATTGCTGTGGTAACGGTCCTCAATATTCAACTTATAGGATATATTTAGGTTTGAATTGGTAATCGCTGTAGCAACGGCCCTCAAAATTCAATTAATAGAATATATTTAGATTGGAATTGTTCATTGCTGTGGTAACGGTCCTTAATATTCAACTTTGGGATATATTTAGTTTTAAATTGATCATCTCTGTGGTAACGGCCCTAAACATTCAATTTATAGGATATATTTAGTTTTGAATTGGTCATCGCTGTGGCAACGGCCCTCAACATTCAATAAATAGAATTTATTTAGATTGGAATTGTTCATTGCTGTGGTAACGGTCCTTAATATTCAACTTTTGGGATATATTTAGTTTTGAATTGGTCATCGCTGTGGCAACGGCCCTCAACATTCAATAAATAGAATATATTTAGATTGGAATTGTTCATTGCTGTGGTAACGGTCCTCAATATTCAACTTATAGGATATATTTAGTTTTGAATTGGTAATCGCTCTAGCAACGACCCTCAACATTCAATAAATAGAATATATTTAGATTGGAATTGTTCATTGCTGTGGTAACGGTCCTCAATATTCAACTTAAAGGATATATTTAGATTGGAATTGGTCATCGCTGTGGTAACGGCCATCAATCTTCAACTTATAGGATATATTTAGATTGGAATTCTTCGTTGCTGTGGTAACGGTCCTCAATATTCAACTCATAGGATATATTTAGTTTTGAATTGTTCCTCGCTGTGGTAACGGCCCTCAACATTCAACTTGTAGAATATATTTAGATTGGAATTGGTAATCTCTGTGGCAACGGTTCTCAATATTCAATAAAAAGAATATATTTAGATTGGAATTGTTCATTGCTGTGGTAACGGTCCTCAATATTCAACTTAAAGGATATATTTAGTTTTGAAATGGTCATCGCTGTGGTATCGGCCCTCAACATTCAATAAATAGAATATATTTATATTGGAATTGTTCATTGCTGTGGTAACGGTCCTCAATATTCAACTTATAGGATATATTTAGGTTTGAATTGGTAATCGCTGTAGCAACGGCCCTCAAAATTCAATTAATCGAATATATTTAGATTGGAATTGTTCATTGCTGTGGTAACAGTCCTTAATATTCAACTTATAGGATATATTTAGTTTTGAATTGGTCATCGCTGTGGTAACGGCCCTCAACATTCAACGTATAGGATATATTTAGATTGGAATTGTTCGTTGCTGTGGTAACGGTCCTCAATATTCAACTTATAGGATATATTTAGTTTTGAATTGGTAATCGCTCTGGCAACGGCCCTCAACATTCAATAAATAGAATATATTTATATTGGAATTGTTCATTGCTGTGGTAACGGTCCTTAATATTCAACTTTTGGGATATATTTAGTTTTAAATTGATCATCTCTGTGGTAACGGCCCTAAACATTCAACTTATAGGATATATTTAGTTTTGAATTGGTCATCGCTGTGGCAACGGCCCTCAACATTCAATAAATAGAATATATTTAGATTGGAATTGTTCATTGCTGTGGTAACGGTCCTTAATATTCAACTTTTGGGATATATTTAGTTTTGAATTGGTCATCTCTGTGGTAACGGTCGTCAATATTCAACTTATGGGATATATTTAGTTTTGAATTGGTCATCGCTGTGGCAACGGCCCTCAACATTCAATAAATAGAATGTATTTAAATTGGAATTGTTCATTGCTGTGGTAACGGTCCTTAATATTCAACTTTTGGGATATATTTAGTTTTAAATTGGTCATATCTGTGGTAATGGCGCTAATCATTCAACTTATAGGATATATTTAGTTTTGAATTGGTCATCGCTGTGGTAACGGCCCTCAACATTCAACGTATAGGATATATTTAGATTGGAATTGTTCGTTGCTGTGGTAACGGTCCTCAATATTCAACTCATAGGATATATTTAGTTTTGAATTGGTCATCGCTGTGGCAACGGCCCTCAACATTCAATAAATAGAATATATTTATATTGGAATTGTTCATTGATGTGGTAACGGTCCTTAATATTCAACTTTTGGGATATATTTAGTTTTAAATTGGTCATCTCTGTGGTAATGGCCCTAATCATTCAACTTATAGGATATATTTAGTTTTGAATTGGTCATCGCTGTGGCAACGGCCCTCAACATTCAATAAATAGAATATTTTTAGATTGGAAATGGTCATTGCTGTGGTAACGGTCCTCAATATTCAACTTATAGGATATATTTAGGTTTGAATTGGTAATCGCTGTAGCAACGGCCCTCAAAATTCAATTAATAGAATATATTTAGATTGGAATTGTTCATTGCTGTGGTAACGGTCCTTAATATTCAACTTTGGGATATATTTAGTTTTAAATTGATCATCTCTGTGGTAACGGCCCTAAACATTCAATTTATAGGATATATTTAGTTTTGAAATGGTCATCGCTGTGGCAACGGCCCTCAACATTCAATAAATAGAATTTATTTAGATTGGAATTGTTCATTGCTGTGGTAACGGTCCTTAATATTCAACTTTTGGGATATATTTAGTTTTGAATTGGTCATCGCTGTGGCAACGGCCCTCAACATTCAATAAATAGAATATATTTAGATTGGAATTGTTCATTGCTGTGGTAACGGTCCTCAATATTCAACTTATAGGATATATTTAGTTTTGAATTGGTAATCGCTCTAGCAACGACCCTCAACATTCAATAAATAGAATATATTTAGATTGGAATTGTTCATTGCTGTGGTAACGGTCCTCAATATTCAACTTAAAGGATATATTTAGATTGGAATTGGTCATCGCTGTGGTAACGGCCATCAATCTTCAACTTATAGGATATATTTAGATTGGAATTCTTCGTTGCTGTGGTAACGGTCCTCAATATTCAACTCATAGGATATATTTAGTTTTGAATTGTTCCTCGCTGTGGTAACGGCCCTCAACATTCAACTTGTAGAATATATTTAGATTGGAATTGGTAATCTCTGTGGCAACGGTTCTCAATATTCAATAAAAAGAATATATTTAGATTGGAATTGTTCATTGCTGTGGTAACGGTCCTCAATATTCAACTTAAAGGATATATTTAGTTTTGAAATGGTCATCGCTGTGGTATCGGCCCTCAACATTCAATAAATAGAATATATTTATATTGGAATTGTTCATTGCTGTGGTAACGGTCCTCAATATTCAACTTATAGGATATATTTAGGTTTGAATTGGTAATCGCTGTAGCAACGGCCCTCAAAATTCAATTAATCGAATATATTTAGATTGGAATTGTTCATTGCTGTGGTAACAGTCCTTAATATTCAACTGATAGGATATATTTAGTTTTGAATTGGTCATCGCTGTGGTAACGGCCCTCAACATTCAACGTATAGGATATATTTAGATTGGAATTGTTCGTTGCTGTGGTAACGGTCCTCAATATTCAACTTATAGGATATATTTAGTTTTGAATTGGTAATCGCTCTGGCAACGGCCCTCAACATTCAATAAATAGAATATATTTATATTGGAATTGTTCATTGCTGTGGTAACGGTCCTTAATATTCAACTTTTGGGATATATTTAGTTTTAAATTGATCATCTCTGTGGTAACGGCCCTAAACATTCAACTTATAGGATATATTTAGTTTTGAATTGGTCATCGCTGTGGCAACGGCCCTCAACATTCAATAAATAGAATATATTTAGATTGGAATTGTTCATTGCTGTGGTAACGGTCCTTAATATTCAACTTTTGGGATATATTTAGTTTTGAATTGGTCATCGCTGTGGCAACGGCCCTCAACATTCAATCAATAGAATATATTTAGATTGGAATTGTTCATTGCTGTGGTAACGGTCCTTAATATTCAACTTTTGGGATATATTTAGTTTTAAATTGGTCATCTCTGTGGTAACGGTCGTCAATATTCAACTTATGGGATATATTTAGTTTTGAATTGGTCATCGCTGTGGCAACGGCACTCAACATTCAATAAATAGAATATATTTAGATTGGAATTGTTCATTGCTGTGGTAACGGTCCTTAATATTCAACTTTTGGGATATATTTAGTTTTAAATTGGTCATCTCTGTGGTAACGGTCCTCAATATTCAACTCATAGGATATATTTACTTTTGAATTGGTCATCGCTGTGGTAACGGCTCTCAATATTCAATAAAAAGAATATATTTAGATTGGAATTGTTCATTGCTGTGGTAACGGTCCTCAATATTTAACTTATAGGATATATTTAGTTTTGAATTGGTCATCGCTGTGGCAACGGCCCTCAACATTCAATAAATAGAATATATTTAGATTGGAATTGTTCATTGCTGTGGTAACGGTCCTTAATATTCAACTTTTGGGATATATTTAGTTTTAAATTGGTCATCTCTGTGTTAACGGTCGTCAATATTCAACTTATGGGATATATTTAGTTTTGAATTGGTCATCGCTGTGGCAACGGCCCTCAACATTCAATAAATAGAATGTATTTAAATTGGAATTGTTCATTGCTGTGGTAACGGTCCTTAATATTCAACTTTTGGGATATATTTAGTTTTAAATTGGTCATCTCTGTGGTAATGGCGCTAATCATTCAACTTATAGGATATATTTAGTTTTGAATTGGTCATCGCTGTGGTAACGGCCCTCAACATTCAACGTATAGGATATATTTAGATTGGAATTGTTCGTTGCTGTGGTAACGGTCCTCAATATTCAACTCATAGGATATATTTAGTTTTGAATTGGTCATCGCTGTGGCAACGGCCCTCAACATTCAATAAATAGAATATATTTATATTGGAATTGTTCATTGCTGTGGTAACGGTCCTTAATATTCAACTTTTGGGATATATTTAGTTTTAAATTGGTCATCTCTGTGGTAATGGCCCTAATCATTCAATTTATAGGATATATTTAGTTTTGAATTGGTCATCGCTGTGGCAACGGCCCTCAACATTCAATAAATAGAATATTTTTAGATTGGAAATGGTCATTGCTGTGGTAACGGTCCTCAATATTCAACTTTTGGGATATATTTAGTTTTAAATTGGTCATGTCTGTGGTAACGGTCCTCAATATTCAACTCATAGGATATATTTAGTTTTGAATTGGTCATCGCTGTGGTAACGGCTCTCAATATTCAATAAAAAGAATATATTTAGATTGGAATTGTTCATTGCTGTGGTAACGGTCCTTAATATTCAACTTTTGGGATATATTTAGTTTTAAATTGGTCATCGCTGTGGTAACGGCCCTCAACATTCAACGTATAGGATATATTTAGATTGGAATTGTTCGTTGCTGTGGTAACGGTCCTTAATATTCAACTTATAGGATATATTTAGTTTTGAATTGGTCATCGCTGTGGTAACGGCCCTCAACATTCAACGTATAGGATATATTTAGATTGGAATTGTTCGTTGCTGTGGTAACGGTCCTCAATATTCAACTTATAGGATATATTTTGTTTTGAATTGGTAATCGCTGTAGCAACGACCCTCAACATTCAATAAATAGAATATATTTAGATTGGAATTGTTCATTGCTGTGGTAACGGTCCTCAATATTCAACTTAAAGGATATATTTAGATTGGAATTGGTCATCGCTGTGGTAACGGCCATCAATCTTCAACTTATAGGATATATTTAGATTGGAATTCTTCGTTGCTGTGGTAACGGTCCTCAATAATCAACTCATAGGATATATTTAGTTTTGAATTGTTCCTCGCTGTGGTAACGGCCCTCAACATTCAACTTGTAGAATATATTTAGATTGGAATTGGTAATCTCTGTGGCAACGGTTCTCAATATTCAATAAAAAGAATATATTTAGATTGGAATTGTTCATTGCTGTGGTAACGGTCCTCAATATTTAACTTATAGGATATATTTAGCTTTGAATTGGTCATCGCTGTGGCAACGGCCCTCAACATTCAATAAATAGAATATATTTAGATTGGAATTGTTCATTGCTGAGGTAACGGTCCTTAATATTCAACTTTTGGGATATATTTAGTTTAAAATTGGTCATCGCTGTGGTAACGGCCCTCAACATTCAACGTATAGGATATATTTAGATTGGAATTGTTCGTTGCTGTGGTAACGGTCCTTAATATTCAACTTATAGGATATATTTAGTTTTGAATTGGTCATCGCTGTGGTAACGGCCCTCAACATTCAACGTATAGGATATATTTAGATTGGAATTGTTCGTTGCTGTGGTAACGGTCCTCAATATTCAACTTATAGGATATATTTAGTTTTGAATTGGTAATCGCTGTAGCAACGACCCTCAACATTCAATAAATAGAATATATTTAGATTGGAATTGTTCATTGCTGTGGTAACGGTCCTCAATATTCAACTTAAAGGATATATTTAGATTGGAATTGGTCATTGCTGTGGTAACGGCCATCAATCTTCAACTTATAGGATATATTTAGATTGGAATTGTTCATTGCTGTGGTAACGGTCCTCAATATTCAACTCATAGGATATATTTAGTTTTGAATTGTTCCTCGCTGTGGTAACGGCCCTCAACATTCAACTTGTAGAATATATTTAGATTGGAATTGGTAATCTCTGTGGCAACGGTTCTCAATATTCAATAAAAAGAATATATTTAGATTGGAATTGTTCATTGCTGTGGTAACGGTCCTCAATATTTAACTTATAGGATATATTTAGTTTTGAATTGGTCATCGCTGTGGCAACGGCCCTCAACATTCAATAAATAGAATATATTTAGATTGGAATTGTTCATTGCTGTGGTAACGGTCCTTAATATTCAACTTTTGGGATATATTTAGTTTTAAATTGGTCATCGCTGTGGTAACGGCCCTCAACATTCAACGTATAGGATATATTTAGATTGGAATTGTTCGTTGCTGTGGTAACGGTCCTTAATATTCAACTTATAGGATATATTTAGTTTTGAATTGGTCATCGCTGTGGTAACGGCCCTCAACATTCAACGTATAGGATATATTTAGATGGGAATTGTTCGTTGCTGTGGTAACGGTCCTCAATATTCAACTTATAGGATATATTTAGTTTTGAATTGGTAATCGCTGTAGCAACGACCCTCAACATTCAATAAATAGAATATATTTATATTGGAATTGTTCATTGCTGTGGTAACGGTTCTCAATATTCAACTTATAGGATATATTTAGGTTTGAATTGGTAATCACTGTAGCAACGGCCCTCAAAATTCAATTAATAGAATATATTTAGATTGGAATTGTTCATTGCTGTGGTAACAGTCCTTAATATTCAACTTTTGGGATATATTTAGTTTTAAATTGATCATCTCTGTGGTAACGGCCCTCAACATTCAACTTATAGGATATATTTAGTTTTGAATTGGTCATCGCTGTGGCAACGGCACTCAACATTCAATAAATAGAATATATTTAGATTGGAATTGTTCATTGCTGTGGTAACGGTCCTTAATATTCAACTTTTGGGATATACAGTATTTAGTTTTAAATTGGTCATCTCTGTGGTAACGGTCGTCAATATTCAACTTATGGGATATATTTAGTTTTGAATTGGTCATCGCTGTGGCAACGGCACTCAACATTCAATAAATAGAATATATTTAGATTGGAATTGTTCATTGCTGTGGTAACGGTCCTTAATATTCAACTTTTGGGATATATTTAGTTTTGAATTGGTCATCGCTGTGGCAACGGCCCTCAACATTCAATCAATAGAATATATTTAGATTGGAATTGTTCATTGCTGTGGTAACGGTCCTTAATATTCAACTTTTGGGATATATTTAGTTTTGAATTGATCATCTCTGTGGTAACGGCCCTAAACATTCAACTTATAGGATATATTTAGTTTTGAATTGGTCATCGCTGTGGCAACGGCCCTCAACATTCAATAAATAGAATATATTTAGATTGGAATTGTTCATTGCTGTGGTAACGGTCCTTAATATTCAACTTTTGGAATATATTTAGTTTTGAATTGGTCATCGCTGTGGCAACAGCCCTCAACATTCAATCAATAGAATATATTTAGATTGGAATTGTTCATTGCTGTGGTAACGGTCCTTAATATTCAACTTTTGGGATATATTTAGTTTTAAATTGGTCATCTCTGTGGTAACGGCCCTAAACATTCAACTTATAGGATATATTTAGTTTTGAATTGGTCATCGCTGTGGCAACGGCCCTCAACATTCAATAAATAGAATATATTTAGATTGGAATTGTTCATTGCTGTGGTAACGGTCCTTAATATTCAACTTTTGGGATATATTTAGTTTTAAATTGGTCATCTCTGTGGTAACGGTCGTCAATATTCAACTTATGGGATATATTTAGTTTTGAATTGGTCATCGCTGTGGCAACGGCACTCAACATTCAATAAATAGAATATATTTAGATTGGAATTGTTCATTGCTGTGGTAACGGTCCTTAATATTCAACTTTTGGGATATATTTAGTTTTAAATTGGTCATCTCTGTGGTAACGGTCCTCAATATTCAACTCATAGGATATATTTAGTTTTGAATTCGTCATCGCTGTGGTAACGGCTCTCAATATTCAATAAAAAGAATATATTTAGATTGGAATTGTTCATTGCTGTGGTAACGGTCCTCAATATTTAACTTATAGGATATATTTAGTTTTGAATTGGTCATCGCTGTGGCAACGGCCCTCAACATTCAATAAATAGAATATATTTAGATTGGAATTGTTCATTGCTGTGGTAACGGTCCTTAATATTCAACTTTTGGGATATATTTAGTTTTAAATTGGTCATCGCTGTGGTAACGGCCCTCAACATTCAACGTATAGGATATATTTAGATTGGAATTGTTCGTTGCTGTGGTAACGGTCCTTAATATTCAACTTATAGGATATATTTAGTTTTGAATTGGTCATCGCTGTGGTAACGGCCCTCAACATTCAACGTATAGGATATATTTAGATTGGAATTGTTCGTTGGTGTGGTAACGGTCCTCAATATTCAACTTATAGGATATATTTAGTTTTGAAGTGGTAATCGCTGTAGCAACGACCCTCAACATTCAATAAATAGAATATATTTAGATTGGAATTGTTCATTGCTGTGGTAACGGTCCTCAATATTCAACTTAAAGGATATATTTAGATTGGAATTGGTCATCGCTGTGGTAACGGCCATCAATCTTCAACTTATAGGATATATTTAGATTGGAATTCTTCGTTGCTGTGGTAACGGTCCTCAATATTCAACTCATAGGATATATTTAGTTTTGAATTGTTCCTCGCTGTGGTAACGGCCCTCAACATTCAACTTGTAGAATATATTTAGATTGGAATTGGTAATCTCTGTGGCAACGGTTCTCAATATTCAATAAAAAGAATATATTTAGATTGGAATTGTTCATTGCTGTGGTAACGGTCCTCAATATTCAACTTAAAGGATATATTTAGTTTTGAAATGGTCATCGCTGTGGTATCGGCCCTCAACATTCAATAAATAGAATATATTTATATTGGAATTGTTCATTGCTGTGGTAACGGTCCTCAATATTCAACTTATAGGATATATTTAGGTTTGAATTGGTAATCGCTGTAGCAACGGCCCTCAAAATTCAATTAATAGAATATATTTAGATTGGAATTGTTCATTGCTGTGGTAACGGTCCTTAATATTCAACTTATAGGATATATTTAGTTTTGAATTGGTCATCGCTGTGGTAACGGCCCTCAACATTCAACGTATAGGATATATTTAGATTGGAATTGTTCGTTGCTGTGGTAACGGTCCTCAATATTCAACTTATAGGATATATTTAGTTTTGAATTGGTAATCGCTGTAGCAACGACCCTCAACATTCAATAAATAGAATATATTTAGATTGGAATTGTTCATTGCTGTGGTAACGGTCCTTAATATTCAACTTTTGGGATATATTTAGTTTTAAATTGGTCATCTCTGTGGTAATGGCCCTAATCATTCAACTTATAGGATATATTTAGTTTTGAATTGGTCATCGCTGTGGCAACGGCTCTCAACATTCAATAAATAGAATATATTTAGATTGGAATTGTTCATTGCTGTGGTAACGGTCCTTAATATTCAACTTTTGGGATATATTTAGTTTTGAATTGGTCATCGCTGTGGCAACGGCCCTCAACATTCAATCAATAGAATATATTTAGATTGGAATTGTTCATTGCTGTGGTAACGGTCCTTAATATTCAACTTTTGGGATATATTTAGTTTTAAATTGGTCATCACTGTGGTAACGGCCCTCAACATTCAACGTATAGGATATATTTAGATTGGAATTGTTCGTTGCTGTGGTAACGGTCCTTAATATTCAACTTATAGGATATATTTAGTTTTGAATTGGTCATCGCTGTGGTAACGGCCCTCAACATTCAACGTATAGAATATATTTAGATTGGAATTGTTCGTTGCTGTGGTAACGGTCCTTAATATTCAACTTTTGGGATATATTTAGTTTTAAATTGGTCATGTCTGTGGTAACGGCCCTAAACATTCAACTTATGGGATATATTTAGTTTTGAATTGGTCATCGCTGTGGCAACGGCCCTCAACATTCAATAAATAGAATATATTTAGATTGGAATTGTTCATTGCTGTGGTAACGGTCCTTAATATTCAACTTTTGGGATATATTTAGTTTTAAATTGGTCATCACTGTGGTAACGGCCCTCAACATTCAACGTATAGGATATATTTAGATTGGAATTGTTCGTTGCTGTGGTAACGGTCCTCAATATTCAACTTATAGGATATATTTAGTTTTGAATTGGTAATCGCTGTAGCAACGACCCTCAACATTCAATAAATAGAATATATTTAGATTGGAATTGTTCATTGCTGTGGTAACGGTCCTTAATATTCAACTTTTGGGATATATTTAGTTTTAAATTGGTCATGTCTGTGGTAACGGCCCTAAACATTCAACTTATGGGATATATTTAGTTTTGAATTGGTCATCGCTGTGGCAACGGCCCTCAACATTCAATAAATAGAATATATTTAGATTGGAATTGTTCATTGCTGTGGTAACGGTCCTTAATATTCAACTTTTGGGATATATTTAGTTTTAAATTGGTCATCACTGTGGTAACGGCCCTCAACATTCAACGTATAGGATATATTTAGATTGGAATTGTTCGTTGCTGTGGTAACGGTCCTCAATATTCAACTTATAGGATATATTTAGTTTTGAATTGGTAATCGCTGTAGCAACGACCCTCAACATTCAATAAATAGAATATATTTAGATTGGAATTGTTCATTGCTGTGGTAACGGTCCTTAATATTCAACTTTTGGGATATATTTAGTTTTAAATTGGTCATCTCTGTGGTAATGGCCCTAATCATTCAACTTATAGGATATATTTAGTTTTGAATTGGTCATCGCTGTGGCAACGGCTCTCAACATTCAATAAATAGAATATATTTAGATTGGAATTGTTCATTGCTGTGGTAACGGTCCTTAATATTCAACTTTTGGGATATATTTAGTTTTGAATTGGTCATCGCTGTGGCAACGGCCCTCAACATTCAATCAATAGAATATATTTAGATTGGAATTGTTCATTGCTGTGGTAACGGTCCTTAATATTCAACTTTTGGGATATATTTAGTTTTAAATTGGTCATCACTGTGGTAACGGCCCTCAACATTCAACGTATAGGATATATTTAGATTGGAATTGTTCGTTGCTGTGGTAACGGTCCTTAATATTCAACTTATAGGATATATTTAGTTTTGAATTGGTCATCGCTGTGGTAACGGCCCTCAACATTCAACGTATAGAATATATTTAGATTGGAATTGTTCGTTGCTGTGGTAACGGTCCTTAATATTCAACTTTTGGGATATATTTAGTTTTAAATTGGTCATGTCTGTGGTAACGGCCCTAAACATTCAACTTATGGGATATATTTAGTTTTGAATTGGTCATCGCTGTGGCAACGGCCCTCAACATTCAATAAATAGAATATATTTAGATTGGAATTGTTCATTGCTGTGGTAACGGTCCTTAATATTCAACTTTTGGGATATATTTAGTTTTAAATTGGTCATCACTGTGGTAACGGCCCTCAACATTCAACGTATAGGATATATTTAGATTGGAATTGTTCGTTGCTGTGGTAACGGTCCTTAATATTCAACTAATAGGATATATTTAGTTTTGAATTGGTCATCGCTGTGGTAACGGCCCTCAACATTCAACGTATAGAATATATTTAGATTGGAATTGTTCGTTGCTGTGGTAACGGTCCTCAATATTCAACTTATAGGATATATTTAGTTTTGAATTGGTAATCGCTGTAGCAACGACCCTCAACATTCAATAAATAGAATATATTTAGATTGGAATTGTTCATTGCTGTGGTAGCGGTCCTCAATATTTAACTTAAAGGATATATTTAGATTGGAATTGGTCATCGCTGTGGTAACGGCCATCAATCTTCAACTTATAGGATATATTTAGATTGGAATTCTTCGTTGCTGTGGTAACGGTCCTCAATATTCAACTCATAGGATATATTTAGTTTTGAATTGTTCCTCGCTGTGGTAACGGCCCTCAACATTCAACTTGTAGAATATATTTAGATTGGAATTGGTAATCTCTGTGGCAACGGTTCTCAATATTCAATAAAAAGAATACATTTAGATTGGAATTGTTCATTGCTGTGGTAACGGTCCTCAATATTCAACTTAAAGGATATATTTAGTTTTGAAATGGTCATCGCTGTGGTATCGGCCCTCAACATTCAATAAATAGAATATATTTATATTGGAATTGTTCATTGCTGTGGTAACGGTCCTCAATATTCAACTTATAGGATATATTTAGGTTTGAATTGGTAATCGCTGTAGCAACGGCCCTCAAAATTCAATTAATAGAATATATTTAGATTGGAATTGTTCATTGCTGTGGTAACGGTCCTTAATATTCAACTTATAGAAAATATTTAGTTTTGAATTGGTCATCGCTGTGGTAACGGCCCTCAACATTCAACGTATAGGATATATTTAGATTGGAATTGTTCGTTGCTGTGGTAACGGTCCTCAATATTCAACTTATAGGATATATTTAGTTTTGAATTGGTTATCGCTGTGGCAACGGCCCTCAACATTCAATAAATAGAATATATTTAGATTGGAATTGTTCATTGCTGTGGTAACGGTCCTTAATATTCAACTTTTGGGATATATTTAGTTTTGAATTGATCATCTCTGTGGTAACGGCCCTAAACATTCAACTTATAGGATATATTTAGTTTTGAATTGGTCATCGCTGTGGCAACGGCCCTCAACATTCAATAAATAGAATATATTTAGATTGGAATTGTTCATTGCTGTGGTAACGGTCCTTAATATTCAACTTTTGGGATATATTTAGTTTTAAATTGGTCATCTCTGTGGTAACGGCCTTAAACATTCAACTTATAGGATATATTTAGTTTTGAATTGGTCATCGCTGTGGCAACGGCCCTCAACATTCAATAAATAGAATATATTTAGATTGGAATTGTTCATTGCTGTGGTAACGGTCCTTAATATTCAACTTTTGGGATATATTTAGTTTTAAATTGGTCATCTCTGTGGTAACGGTCGTCAATATTCAACTTATGGGATATATTTAGTTTTGAATTGGTCATCGCTGTGGCAACGGCGCTCAACATTCAATAAATAGAATATATTTAGATTGGAATTGTTCATTGCTGTGGTAACGGTCCTTAATATTCAACTTTTGGGATATATTTAGTTTTAAATTGGTCATCTCTGTGGTAACGGTCCTCAATATTCAACTCATAGGATATATTTAGTTTTGAATTGGTCATCGCTGTGGTAACGGCTCTCAATATTCAATAAAAAGAATATATTTAGATTGGAATTGTTCATTGCTGTGGTAACGGTCCTCAATATTTAACTTATAGGATATATTTAGTTTTGAATTGGTCATCGCTGTGGCAACGGCCCTCAACATTCAATAAATAGAATATATTTAGATTGGAATTGTTCATTGCTGTGGTAACGGTCCTTAATATTCAACTTTTGGGATATATTTAGTTTTAAATTGGTCATCGCTGTGGTAACGGCCCTCAACATTCAACGTATAGGATATATTTAGATTGGAATTGTTCGTTGCTGTGGTAACGGTCCTTAATATTCAACTTATAGGATATATTTAGTTTTGAATTGGTCATCGCTGTGGTAACGGCCCTCAACATTCAACGTATAGGATATATTTAGATTGGAATTGTTCGTTGGTGTGGTAACGGTCCTCAATATTCAACTTATAGGATATATTTAGTTTTGAATTGGTAATCGCTGTAGCAACGACCCTCAACATTCAATAAATAGAATATATTTAGATTGGAATTGTTCATTGCTGTGGTAACGGTCCTCAATATTCAACTTAAAGGATATATTTAGATTGGAATTGGTCATCGCTGTGGTAACGGCCATCAATCTTCAACTTATAGGATATATTTAGATTGGAATTGTTCGTTGCTGTGGTAACGGTCCTCAATATTCAACTCATAGGATATATTTAGTTTTGAATTGTTCCTCGCTGTGGTAACGGCCCTCAACATTCAACTTGTAGAATATATTTAGATTGGAATTGGTAATCTCTGTGGCAACGGTTCTCAATATTCAATAAAAAGAATATATTTAGATTGGAATTGTTCATTGCTGTGGTAACGGTCCTCAATATTCAACTTAAAGGATATATTTAGTTTTGAAATGGTCATCGCTGTGGTAACGGCCCTCAAAATTCAATTAATAGAATATATTTAGATTGGAATTGTTCATTGCTGTGGTAACGGTCCTTAATATTCAACTTATAGGATATATTTGGTTTTGAATTGGTCATCGCTGTGGTAACGGACCTCAACATTCAACGTATAGGATATATTTAGATTGGAATTGTTCGTTGCTGTGGTAACGGTCCTCAATATTCAACTTATAGGATATATTTAGTTTTGAATTGGTAATCGCTGTAGCAACGACCCTCAACATTCAATAAATAGAATATATTTAGATTGGAATTGTTCATTGCTGTGGTAACGGTCCTCAATATTCAACTTAAAGGATATATTTAGATTGGAATTGGTCATCGCTGTGGTAACGGCCATCAATCTTCAACTTATAGGATATATTTAGATTGGAATTCTTCGTTGCTGTGGTAACGGTCCTCAATATTCAACTCATAGGATATATTTAGTTTTGAATTGTTCCTCGCTGTGGTAACGGCCCTCAACATTCAACTTGTAGAATATATTTAGATTGGAATTGGTAATCTCTGTGGCAACGGTTCTCAATATTCAATAAAAAGAATATATTTATATTGGAATTGTTCATTGCTGTGGTAACGGTCCTCAATATTCAACTTATAGGATATATTTAGGTTTGAATTGGTAATCGCTGTAGCAACGGCCCTCAAAATTCAATTAATAGAATATATTTAGATTGGAATTGTTCATTGCTGTGGTAACGGTCCTTAATATTCAACTTATAGGATATATTTAGTTTTGAATTGGTCATCGCTGTGGTAACGGCCCTCAACATTCAACGTATAGGATATATTTAGATTGGAATTGTTCGTTGCTGTGGTAACGGTCCTCAATATTCAACTTATAGGATATATTTAGTTTTGAATTGGTAATCGCTGTAGCAACGACCCTCAACATTCAATAAATAGAATATATTTAGATTGGAATTGTTCATTGCTGTGGTAACGGTCCTCAATATTCAACTTAAAGGATATATTTAGATTGGAATTGGTCATCGCTGTGGTAACGGCCATCAATCTTCAACTTATAGGATATATTTAGATTGGAATTCTTCGTTGCTGTGGTAACGGTCCTCAATATTCAACTCATAGGATATATTTAGTTTTGAATTGTTCCTCGCTGTGGTAACGGCCCTCAACATTCAACTTGTAGAATATATTTAGATTGGAATTGGTAATCTCTGTGGCAACGGTTCTCAATATTCAATAAAAAGAATATATTTAGATTGGAATTGTTCATTGCTGTGGTAACGGTCCTCAATATTCAACTTTTGGGATATATTTAGTTTTGAAATGGTCATCGCTGTGGTATCGGCCCTCAACATTCAATAAATAGAATATATTTATATTGGAATTGTTCATTGCTGTGGTAACGGTCCTCAATATTCAACTTATAGGATATATTTAGGTTTGAATTGGTAATCACTGTAGCAACGGCCCTCAAAATTCAATTAATAGAATATATTTAGATTGGAATTGTTCATTGCTGTGGTAACAGTCCTTAATATTCAACTTTTGGGATATATTTAGTTTTAAATTGATCATCTCTGTGGTAACGGCCCTAAACATTCAACTTATAGGATATATTTAGTTTTGAATTGGTCATCGCTGTGGCAATGGCCCTCAACATTCAATAAATAGAATATATTTAGATTGGAATTGTTCATTGCTGTGGTAACGGTCCTTAATATTCAACTTTTGGGATAAATTTAGTTTTAAATTGGTCATCTCTGTGGTAACGGTCGTCAATATTCAACTTATGGGATATATTTAGTTTTGAATTGGTCATCGCTGTGGCAACGGCACTCAACATTCAATAAATAGAATATATTTAGATTGGAATTGTTCATTGCTGTGGTAACGGTCCTTAATATTCAACTTTTGGGATATATTTAGTTTTAAATTGGTCATCTCTGTGGTAATGGCCCTAATCATTCAACTTATAGGATATATTTAGTTTTGAATTGGTCATCGCTGTGGCAACGGCTCTCAACATTCAATAAATAGAATATATTTAGATTGGAATTGTTCATTGCTGTGGTAACGGTCCTTAATATTCAACTTTTGGGATATATTTAGTTTTGAATTGGTCATCGCTGTGGCAACGGCCCTCAACATTCAATCAATAGAATATATTTAGATTGGAATTGTTCATTGCTGTGGTAACGGTCCTTAATATTCAACTTTTGGGATATATTTAGTTTTAAATTGGTCATGTCTGTGGTAACGGTCCTCAATATTCAACTTATAGGATATATTTAGTTTTGAATTGGTAATCGCTGTAGCAACGACCCTCAACATTCAATAAATAGAATATATTGAGATTGGAATTGTTCATTGCTGTGGTAACGGTCCTCAATAATCAACTTAAAGGATATATTTAGATTGGAATTGGTCATCGTTGTGGTAACGGCCATCAATCTTCAACTTATAGGATATATTTAGATTGGAATTCTTCGTTGCTGTGGTAACGGTCCTCAATATTCAACTCATAGGATATATTTAGTTTTGAATTGTTCCTCGCTGTGGTAACGGCCCTCAACATTCAACTTGTAGAATATATTTAGATTGGAATTGGTAATCTCTGTGGCAACGGTTCTCAATATTCAATAAAAAGAATATATTTAGATTGGAAATGTTCATTGCTGTGGTACCGGTCCTCAACATTCAATAAATAGAATATATTTAGATTGGAATTGTTCATTGCTGTGGTAACGGTCCTCAATATTCAACTTAAAGGATATATTAAGTTTTGAAATGGTCATCGCTGTGGTATCGGCCCTCAACATTCAATAAATAGAATATATTAATATTGGAATTGTTCATTGCTGTGGTAACGGTCCTAAATATTCAACTTATAGGATATATTTAGGTTTGAATTGGTAATCGCTGTAGCAACGGCCCTCAAAATTCAATTAATAGAATATATTTAGATTGGAATTGTTCATTGCTGTGGTAACGGTCCTTAATATTCAACTTTTGGGATATATTTAGTTTTAAATTGATCATCTCTGTGGTAACGGCCCTAAACATTCAACTTATAGGATATATTTAGTTTTGAATTGGTCATCGCTGTGGCAACGGCCCTCAACATTCAATAAATAGAATATATTTAGATTGGAATTGTTCATTGCTGTGGTAACGGTCCTTAATATTCAACTTTTGGGATATATTTAGTTTTAAATTGGTCATCTCTGTGGTAACGGCCCTAAACATTCAACTTATAGGATATATTTAGTTTTGAATTGGTCATGGCTGTGGCAACGGCCCTCAACATTCAATAAATAGAATATATTTAGATTGGAATTGTTCATTGCTGTGGTAACGGTCCTTAATATTCAACTTTTGGGATATATTTAGTTTTAAATTGGTCATCTCTGTGGTAACGGTCGTCAATATTCAACTTATGGGATATATTTAGTTTTGAATTGGTCATCGCTGTGGCAACGGCACTCAACATTCAATAAATAGAATATATTTAGATTGGAATTGTTCATTGCTGTGGTAACGGTCCTTAATATTCAACTTTTGGGATATATTTAGTTTTAAATTGGTCATCTCTGTGGTAACGGTCCTCAATATTCAATTCATAGGATATATTTAGTTTTGAATTGGTCATCGCTGTGGTAACGGCTCTCAATATTCAATAAAAAGAATATATTTAGATTGGAATTGTTCATTGCTGTGGTAACGGTCCTTAATATTCAACTTTTGGGATATATTTAGTTTTAAATTGGTCATCTCTGTGGTAATTGCCCTAATCATTCAACTTATAGGATATATTTAGTTTTGAATTGGTCATCGCTGTGGTAACGGCCCTCAACATTCAACGTATAGGATATATTTAGATTGGAATTGGTCATCGCTGTGGTAACGGCCCTCAACATTCAACCTATAGGATATATTTAGTTTTGAATTGTTCATCGCTGTGGTAACGGTCCTCAATATTCAACTTATAGGATATATTTAGTTTTGAATTGGTCATCGCTGTGGTAACGGCCCTCAACATTCAACTTATAGGATATATTTAGTTTTGAATTGGTCATCGCTGTGGTAACAGCCCTCAACATTCAACTTATAGGATATATTTACTTTTGAATTGGTCATCGCTGTAGCAACGGCCCTCAACATTCAATAAATAGAATATATTTAGACTGGAATTGTTCATTGCTGTGGTAATGGTCCTCAATATTCAACTTAAAGGATATATTTATAGTGGAATTGGTCATCGCTGTGGTAACGGTCCCCAACCTTCAACTTATAGGATATATTTAGTTTTGAATTGGCCATCGCTGTGGCAACGGCCCTCAACATTCAATAAATAGAATATATTTAGATTGGAATTGTTCATTGCTGTGGTAACGGTCCTTAATATTCAATTTTTGGGATATATTTAGTTTTAAATTGGTCATCTCTGTGGTAACGGCCCTAAACATTCAACTTATAGGATATATTTAGTTTTGAATTGTTTCTCGCTGTGGTAACGGCCCTCAACATTCAACGTATAGGATATATTTTGATTGGAATTCTTCGTTGCTGTGGTAACGGTCCTTAATATTCAACTCATAGGATATATTTGGTTTTGAATTGGTCATCGCTGTGGTAACGGCTCTCAATATTCAATAAAAAGAATATATTTAGATTGGAATTGTTCATTGCTGTGGTAACGGTCCTCAATATTTAACTTATAGGATATATTTAGTTTTGAATTGGCCATCGCTGTGGTAACGGCCCTCAACATTCAACTTATAGAATATATTTAGATTGGAATTGTTCATCGCTGTGGTAACAGCCCTCAACATTCAACTTAAAGGATATATTTACTTTTGAATTGGTCATCGCTGTAGCAACGGCCCTCAACATTCAATAAATAGAATATATTTAGACTGGAATTGTTCATTGCTGTGGTAATGGTCCTCAATATTCAACTTAAAGGATATATTTAGAGTGGAATTGGTCATCGCTGTGGTAACGGTCCTCAACATTCAACGTATAGGATATATTTAGATTGGAATTTTTCATTGCTGTGGTAACGGCCCTCAGCCTTCAACTTATAGGATATATTTAGTTTTGAATTGGTCATCGCTGTGGTAACGGCTCTCAATATTCAACTTAGAGCATATATTTAGTTTTGAATTGGTAATCGCTGTGGTAACAGCCCTCAATATTCAACTTATAGGACACATTTAGTTTTGAATCGGTCATCACTGATGTAACGGCCCTCAACATTCAATAAATAGAATATATTTAGATTGGAATTTTTCATTGCTGTGGTAACGGTCCTCAACTTTCAACTTATAGGATTTATTCAATTTTGAATTGGTAATCGCTGTGGTAACGGCCCTCAACATTCAACTTATAGGATATATTTAGTTTTGAATTGTTCGTTGCTGTGGTAACGGTCCTCAATATTCAACTTATAGGATATATTTAGTTTTTGAATTGGTCATCGCTGTGGTAACGGCCCTCAACATTCAATGAATAGAATATTTTTAGATTGGAATTGCTCATTGCTGTGGTAACGGTCCTCAATATTCAACTTATAAGATATGTTTAGATTGGAATTGTTCATTGTTGTGGTAACGGTCCTCAAAATTCAACTTATAGGATATATTTAGTTTGGAATTGGTAATCGCTGTGGTAACGGTCCACAATATTCAATTTATAGGATATATTTAGTTTTGAATTGGTAATCGCTGTGGTAACGGCCCTCAATATTCAATAAATAGAATATATTTAGAATGTAATTGTTCATCGCTGTGGTAACGGTCCTCAACATTCAACTTTTAGGATATATTTAGATTAGAATTGTTCATTGCTGTGGTAACGGACCTCAAGACTCAACTTACAGGATATATTTAATTTTGAATTTGTAATCGCTGTGGTAACGGCCCTCACCTTTCAACGTATAGGATATATTTAGTTTTGAATTGTTAATCGCTGTGGAAACGGTCCTCAACATTCAACTTATAGGATATATTTAATTTGGAATTGTTCATTGCTGTGGAAACGGTCCTCAACATTCAACTGACAGGATATATTTAATTTTGAATTTGTAATCGCTGTGGTAACGGTCGTCAACATTCAACTTATATGATATATTTACTTTTGAATTGGTAATTGCTGTGGTAACGGCCCTCAACATTCAATACATAGAATATATTTAGTTTGGAATTGTTCATTGCTGTGGTAACTTTCCCTAGCATTCAACTTATAGGAAATATTTAGTTTTGAACTGTTAATCGCTGTGATAACGGTCATCAACATTAAATACATGGGATATATTTAGTCTTGTATTGTTAATTACTATGGTAACTGTAATCAGCATTAAATACATAAGATATATTCATGATATATTTAGGGATTAACAATTCAAAACTAAATATATAAGTTGAATCTTGAGGACCGTTACCACAGCGATTAACAAATCAAAGCTTAAAGTATTCCAAATATATCCTATGTATTTAATGTTGAGTGTAGTGTAACGATCATCAACTTTCAACGCATAGGATATATTTAGGATATATTTAGTTTAGAATTTTTAATCGCTGTGGTAACAGTCATCAGCATTAAATACATAGGATATATTTAGTTTCTGAATTGTCAATTGGCATGGATTAACTATGTTGTTAGCTATCTACTATAGTTTATTCAATTACAGGTGGTTTTACAGCTCAAAAATTCCAAGAAAAAGTGGCATTCTGACTGTGAACGGGGTTGCCGGTCCACACATCTGACCTTTAAATTGGTCTGGTTTGGTCTCCATGAAGATAGAAAGGTTTAATACCATGCCATATACTATATATACTATATAATACCATTATATACATACTATATAATACCATGCCATATACTATATATCCAAAAGTATTCACTCACCTGCCTTGACTCCGAATTGGGACACTGCTCTAGTCTATATATTGTGTCCTAGTCTATTCACTGCAAAACTTGAATATGTTATCGTCAGCTTACTTTTTGCTGTCCTGCTTACCTCTTTTTCTATATAGTTCACACCCCACTGTGACCAAAAGAGGGCGCTAGACCAACCAACAAACAACAAAGCATTCTCTGTGAAGGTGAAAGAAGCAGGTCCTCAAGGAAATGCTTATTTTATATACATCTTCTAGGTTCCCGTGATGATTTTTCCCCCTACTTTTGGACCCCAGGTGGGGTGAAAGTCTTTTCTCATGTGATGGCTCTTTGGGGATTCTGGATATAGTGTTGTTTTTCTCCATTTAATCTGTGCATTAAGCTGTGACATATTTACACTGCCTCACATACACAAGAATAGGCTGTCATGGACATGGAGGTGACAGAGACATCCACAGTGACCTTTATGATATTTAAAGGTGCTCTATGGAATTTTTCTGATGGAGGGTCTGCGAGGCTTTGCCTGGAATGTCCCACAATGTTGCATTAAGATCATCTATCAATAAAACCTTGAAAAAGAAGCATTCTTACTGTGAGCAGGCATTATTATTATTACACATGCCATACTGTGAAACAAAGCCATAACATCTCCAACGAAATAATTGGTGTAGGACTCTCCACTAGAAAAGTTATATAGCGCATCTTTAAATACACAGGGGAAAGTGACTTGGTGAGTTATTAATTCATTAATGAATTAACCATTGTATTTTATATAGCACCTTTCAAGACAGCCAAAAAGCTTTACATTGCATTATTCATTCACTCCACACTCTGTGTTACTACTGCTGCTACTACTACTACTGTAGCCACAGCTGCCCTGGGGCAGACTGACAGAAGCAAGGCTGTCAATCAGGCCCCCCCTGACCAACACCCACGCACACACACCACTTTCATATTAGACAGTATGGGTGAAGTGTCTTGCCTAAGAACACAATGACCATTTTTGCCACTGGCGCCACACTGTGGCTCCAGGTATTCCCAGCAGTCTCCTCCCATCCAAGTACTAACCAAAAAGTTAATGAAGCTATTGTGTTGAGTTGTTTTGTTTATTTTTAGTCAATTTGCAAAATACTGTGTTCAAATACCATAACTTTACATGACTGCATAAAAGAAAATACAGTCAATATAGTCATTTATCTTTTATTAATAATTAATAATGCTAAACTCAAAGATTCTTTTTACATTTTATTATAACCAATCGAGCACTTGTAATATTGACATGTTTTAACATTTATTGTCCAGGAGATGGTGCTATAGAGTTTGGAGAGTGAAAGAGGCCAAATTTATGGTTCCACATTTTAGTCACAAATCTCCGGTGGTTTTTTTATGATAATCTGTTAGGCTATCTTTAACTTTTGGGAGAAATCATTCATCATTAGACACTTCCATTTAAGTCAATATTTAATCCTTAACCTGGAATAAAACACTCAAATGCATCCACGTTTATTTAGGCCTATATATATTTACAGTTATCATGTTATACTTTTGGAGACTGGCATGCAACTGAAAATTATATTATATTTATCAAAATGACCTATACCACCACTGAGGAGCCATACTGCTATCCAAATGGTCTCCTTCAAACCCTTCTCCTGGTCTGTTCAGAAAACAGCCAATAAAGCAGTCAATAGATTTTCACATTGATTTACTATTAGGTGTCATTATGTTTCTGATGTTCCGGCCTGCAATTGTATGACCATTTAGACCTGTGTCCAACCTCCCCCACCTAGTAGACCTAGGAAAATCTGTATTGATTTTTTGTGTTGACAGTATAGTCCTGTGTAGATCTAAAGATGAAGAACTGTAGCTTTTAAAATCATTTGTGTGAAATTGTGAGGTCGATGTTGTCACTTGATTACACCTGTAGTGAGTTACTATTACAAAATGCACACTAATACATCTGAGCTTCAAGGTTGACAAAATGGAGTCTGAAAGAAATATAAGGACAAATTGACTGTAATCAAACCAGTGTGAATCATCAGTGTGTTGTTCTTTGTACATACAAAGGCAGACTACACCAGTGGTTCCCAAATTGTGTTGCAAGTACAGTATCCAGGCAGTTTGGGGTATTAAAGTCTTGTTACCATTAGTGTTCATTTTGTTAAGAGGTCCTCTATTAAGCTAAATTGATTCTTGTGAGCTTTAAACCATGATATAATATTACCTCATCAAAAACATACCTGCAGAAACACAGAGGAGCACTTCATGTATTACCAATGAGAAAAACTCAGCCAAAATATGCAGGATTTGTGTGTTAAACATGTGTGAATGAAACAAAACACAACTCCAGGTGTGTTTGTGATGAGGAAACAATATTACAACATAGATCAGAAAAAAGCATAATATGGGCCCTTTCATAAAGCTTGAATCAAAATGTCATCCTTTATGTTGCACTACCATATTGTATCTCCACTATTACAATATGGTAGTGCATATTGTAATAGTGGACCCATATTACTCGATTTTCTGATCTGTTATAATGTTGTTTCCTCATCACAAACATATCTGTACTTGTGTTTTGTTTCATTCACACATATTTAACACACAAATCCTGCATATTTAGGCTGAGTTCTTCTCTCAAACAGAAAACACTCTGTTGCATCTTGTGATGTCATGTGGTAATACATGAAGTGCTTCACTGTGTTTTTAAACTCCATACACCTTCATTAAAATCATTTGAATAATTTCAGCCCCCTTTGAATATTTTTCATTGCCCATCTCTACTGAACAAAAGGCAAAAGGTAGCTATTAAATTGAAAACTTCATGACACAAGGTGAAACAGAGCATTTTGAGCTTTGGAGATAGACAGACTAATAATAAAGGATTACTCAAACGTGTGTGAATGAAACAAAACACAACTCCAGGCATGTTGATGAGGTAACAATATTATAACATGACTTAAAGCTCACTTGAGTCAAATTTGCGTAATATAGGACCTTTAAAGAAAAAAAATGTATGCGAAGACACACAAATGCACAAATGTTTTGTAAGTAATGATTCATTTTGCCGTCACTGTTTACTGACAATGCCTTTCTTTTGTTTTGTTTTGCTAATCTGCGCACCTCTGGGACTGCTCCATCCTTTGAACAGAGCAGATGCGTGGGATGGACTGGACAGGACAGGCAGGGCAGAGGGACATTTAGTACTAACCACTCCCAAAACAACACGTCAGGATAGAGGAAGTCACGGCATGAGGAGAGCACCGTGTGTCAATCAAATGTCACTGAAATGTGAGAAATGACAACACACGTCTAGGGGTTTCTCTGCTGTAAGTGGGATGCACAGGGTTAATGCAGGAAAGAGATGGTTTGTATGTACAGCATGAGATTTGAGAGTTATTTTCTAATTTAATCAACAATCAGTTAATGTTTTAACAGTTTGTCATGTGATCATGGGGGAATAAGCTGCAGAAGACTCACACTGTTGCTTTGATCTGATTGCATCTGCTGAAAAAAAAACTGTACTTGCTTACCTTACATGTATGTATACTGACTGACGCATCATTATTTTTATACATTGAGGCATTGAATTTATATAGCACTTTCAAGACCCCATGTTGCAGCAAGCTATTCTTTCACTCCATACACACTGGTGGTAAGAGCATCCTGGTTTATTCATTGACAAACTCCATACTCCATATCTGACCAATGAGCAGTGGGGGCAAGTGTCTTTACTGCTTTTGTAGCCACAGTGGTATAGACCAAAGTGAGTCTGCGTCTCTGTACCATCACGATCCCTCACACACCACATTCACTAAGCACTGTGGCTTTGTCAAGCAGGTGGTTTTACTCATATTACAATTTATATTTAGCTATAATTATTACAAATTATAATTATTTATCATTTATAACTGTATATAAATATATGATATAGTAGAGTAATATATAAGATTTATCTTGTGGGTCAAAGTCTAAATTTGGATATTTGATCTGCAGCTCATCTTGTATTTCTTCTCAGCACTGTCTATGCTGTACCCCCCTCACACAGAGACAGGACTGATTTGGTCAAGTCTGTGTGCATGTCTTTGCTCTTGGCCCATCTCCACTCTGCCTCCAACAACAGCTGAGCTTTCTGAAGAATATCTGTATATAAACCAATGCAAAAGTGCATCATTGTGTTTATGAATGTGTCACTTCACATAAAACATCAGGTCATATTCTGGCAGAACACATAAGGGATTTTTAAATGTCAGACATGGTGACACTAACCAGACCTGCATTGGACTATTGAGTATATAGTACAATAAAGCGGCTGCACACAATTTAGCAAAAGCATCATTACTTGAGGAAATGTGTAACTGTTTCATGTAAATTGAATCAGTTTATTCTTTTGGTCCTCAGTTCAAATCAAATAAAAATTAATAATGCATTTGATTTATTATATGTTTATTTGGATACTCAGATACATTAAACATTGGATTATTCATCAACTTTTGTTGTCTCAGCTGGGAAAGAATGACAAAAGAAACAAAGCTGCCATTCTTCACCATCAGTATCTCCAATGACTACCAAGACAAGAAATGAAATTTGAACATCATAACAGTTTTATGCACAACCATCTAAATCAGGTGCCCAAGAGAGTGATAATATCTGTCAATAAAAGTCCCCACATTGCAGCTCACAGCAGTTTATTGGCTAACACGCAAACTGAGAAAAATAAATCCTTGTATTATTTACTCAAATGACTTTAATGCTCAAAGGGTTCGATAAGATAAACAATGCATATTTGGTAACAGAGCTGGATTTGTCCCTTGGGCGTCATTGTGCAATCCAAGCGTATGTGGCTGTTTCCACTATGATAGCTTCAATGGGCGGTTGCCTGATTGATTCTGCACACTGTCTGTTGCATGCCAGTCTCTCAAACACAGAGAGCTCAGAGCAGATGTGAATAGCACAATCTGAAGCAGTATCAGCTCTTAAACAATATGTCAAAGGAAATACCAAGGCCCAATGCCAGCTGCTCATGACTCAAACCGCCAACAATAAATACAAACACTGAATTACAACATGTTAAAGGTCCTATATTACGCAAAATTTACTATTGTGAGCCTTAAGTCATGTTTTCTCATCAAAAACATACCTGAAGTTGTGTTTTGTTTCATTCACACATGTTTGAGTAACCCTTTATTATTAGCCTGCTAAGTCTCCAAAGCTCAAAATACTCACTTGTACTTCACTTGTGATGTCATGAAGCGGTAGTTTTCAAGTTAACAGCCATTTTTTAACTTTTTGTTCAGCAGAGATTGGGAATTCCAGGTCTGAAATCATCCAAATGATTCTAGAGAAGATGTATGGAGTTTAAAAACACAGTGGAGCACTTTCTGTGTTACTGCATGACATTACAAGGTGGAACAAGGTGTTTTCTGTCTGAGAGAAGAACTCAGCCTAAATATGTAGCGTTTGTGTGTTAAATATGTGTGAATGAAACAAAACAAAACTCTGGGTGTGTTTTTGATGGGAAAACAACATTATAACATAGATCAGAAAATAACGTAATGTGAGCCCTTTAAATTTCAAATGCAGTGCTTGTTCTTGGAGCACATGTGCACACAGAGCTGTATCACAGTGTTAATCTCCTCACATCATTATAGAAAGTGTGGAGGAGATGATCTAATCTTAATAAGACCTGATAGAGTGATGTAATGTAATGTGACTCTGGTAATGTGCTGGGATTGGATTCCCAGGACACACTTCAGATATCAGGCTTAAAGAGGCACAGGTTTAAAGGTGTTTGGTCTAATTGTGTTTTTAAGCAAAGTGAAGGTGGTGTGAAGCTGCAGTCCATACACACAAAGCTGTTGTTAGAGGTATGTCAGTAGAACTTAACTCACAAAACCCAAAAGAGAAAATGCGGATATTTCATTTGGGGTAGTACAATTTACCTACAGTAGGTCCTATATTACACAAACTTTACTTTTGTGCGCTTTAAGCCATGTTAGAATGTTGTTACCTCCTCAAAAACATACCCAGGGTTGTGTTTTGTTTCATTCGCACATTTGAGTTTGAGTAATCCTGCATTATTAGGCTGTCCACATCTCCAAAGGTCAAAATTCTCCATTCCACCTTGTGATGTCATGTGGTGGTAGTTTTCAAGTTAACAGCTACATTTTATCTAGTTCAGCAGAGATGAATAATTCCAAAGCTGAAATTATCCAACTGATTCTAGTGTAGGTGTCTGGAGTTTAGAAACAAAGTGGAGCACTTCCTGTGTTTTCAGTGTGACAGAAGAACTCAGCCTAAATATGCAGGATTTGTGTGTTAAACAAGTGTGAATGAAACAAAACACAACTCCAGGTGTGTTTGTGATGAGGAAACAACATTAGAACGTAGATCAGAAAAGAGTTGCCTGACCAGCCAGTCTCGCAACATTCAGAACAAAATATAGAACTTTTTTTTTACCTGAAATAAATAACAGTTTGGAGCTTTGATTGTTGAGTCTGTAAAAATCTGCTCTGTTTCTCAGTCCTTTATCTTAATTTTTCTCTAGAGTAATATGTGCCCTTTAAACTTTGGTAATATTATTCATCTTGTCTTCATTTACAATATGGATTTTCTTTTACGCAAACAGCTTTATCAGTGAGGGAAATACATAAAGCTGTCTGCCTAAAAGAAAAACAAAATATAACTATGTACTTCCACAATATAGTTACAACAAAATTGTTCAATAGTTTTGTCAAATCTCACACATATGCTTGTTTCTGCTGCTAATTCTCAGTTTGACGTAGGTTTTGAACACATCATTGACCTTTGACCTCTGCCGATAACATCCATCAGCTGAGTCTAACAGAAGAGCACTGTATTTTTAATAACAAAGATATCATCTGTTGAAAATGATTAAAATTTCAAAATGAATAAGGCATCTGTTAGTATTTTTGTGATTTTTATAATAGATGTTCTCAAATGACCAGTGATTATGAAATACTGATGTCAAAGTACTAAACATAGTACTTTTTGTAGGGCTATATTTTACTTTTAGACAATATTGATTTTGTTTGTCTTGGAGTTTTTCAACCAGTGGCTCACTCCTAAAATCCATCTCCTCAGCATGAAGAAAATTAGTATCATTTATAGTTCTAATACAGTCAGTTGTATGTATAATGGTGATGCCACCAGGCCAAGTTAAGGGAGGTCACACGTGTTTTTCAAGGTATGTTTGACCTTGAAAATGACCTGTAATTGAATAAATGCAGGATATTAGGGATGTAACTGACTAAAACATTCTTGGTCATCTTAAAACATGTGCATCAATTAGTCAGCTAAAAGGAGTCATGGTGTGGTGCAGGCAAAAGCTCTCAAAACTGTCTATGATGCAACCAAATTGCATAATGTAAAAAACTAAATTCATATTTCATAATTCATATTATATTATTCCCACATCTACAGCTTATTAGCATATATTATATATTATAACGCTATAAAATAATTAGTCTACCAATACAAATGTTGGTCGAATAAGACACCATCAACTAATTCATTGACTAAATGACTACGTTTAATGTCATATTGTGGAACATACCAACATCTCCACATTGAAAAATGTGCTGTAAAGTCATTATAGTGAATGAGGCTGAGATTGCATAATCACTTAAGAGCTCCATAAACTGTAGATATCTCTCCATTCTCTCCATACAGACTGTGAACCCATCTGTTGATATGATAGAAACTATAGTGCCAACAGTGGGACAAGCTCAGACATTTAATCACCCTCTGTCCTGTCCCGCTCACAGACAGGACACATGCTGATCAGACAGCATATGTCACAGATCTGGCTATGTGCAGGCAATGGTGAATCAACTTAATTATTAAACAGGGCAAAAGATGTGTTCAAAATCATTCACACTGATAAACAATCATGTCACCTTACACCTCCACTATTAGTCATGCAAGTTCTGCATATAGTACTGACCTTGTGTACAATACGGCTCTTTCCCATGTTAGAAAATCATTACATATGTGGATATCGTCAAATCTCAGAAGCAAATCAAGACCGGGCCTGCTTAGTAGCTCTACTTGAATAGGAGACCTCTGGGAATACCAGGTGCCACAGTGGGGCGCCAGTAGCAAAAACTATTGGTGTGTCCTTAGACAAGACACTTCACCCACCTTCCCTAGTATGAATGTGGGGTTCAGTTCCCTCCACATACAGTATTTTCTGCAATTTGCTCATTTTGCCATGACAAAAAGACCAGAACTATGACTGTTGGATAATCAAATACATCACAAACCTCATACTATGGACTTGGCAGTACTGATTCTTCTGAGATGACAGATGGAAGACATTTGAAAAGAAATGATTTTTTTTATTCTGAATTGTAAATTGATATGGCAATGGTGCTACTTTTTTACCACTCTGAAACTCATAAAATAAATGAAGCATATATATTATAATAAAGTATGCTAAACAATATCCTAGAATCTTATTAGATCTTATTTGAATCTTATTGAAGTTCTATCCCTAATTAGGTTACCACAGTATTCAATAGTCTTCAGTCCAAATATGTCAGGTATTGTGCACATACCTGAATGACAGCTGCGCAAGTGCTTTTAGGAAACACAGTGACGTGTCTGTGTGTCTTTGTCTGCTTTGTGATTGTTGTCCATTGATGTCATACTGTCTGGTATGTCATGAAAGGCCATGCCCTGATGCCACTTCGCTCTGGTATTTGAAAACTCTTTATCAGATTGGACTAGGTGGGGCATTCAGTCTACTGCAAACTTCATACATGCTAATTATTTTCTGAGAAAGACTTGTTTTGTCAGATCAACTCAATAATGTGTATAGAAAGTAACATTATTTGATTAGTGGGAATTGGGTGTGTAATTCAATTATTTGATATTTATATAATCATACTGATTATATACAATCAGTATTATATAATCATACTGATTCTGATTCTGATTCTAATTCAATTATTTTATATTTATATAATCATACTGATACTTTGCAGTGATATCACGCTGGGGGTGTTCTACATGGATTTCTATGGTGTTGGAGTTTCCATGGTGACACAATGCATAATAGCATTGCCAAAATATTTCTGGAGTCTGTGATTATAGTCCTGTTTAGGTGTTTTCAACAAACATGGTGAGTGAGACTAACTGAAAAACTGTGACTTGAATCAAATGTGTGAGAGATTCAGCTCAGATGTAGTTCCAGTTCCAAGTCAGTTCTTTCTGATCAGATTGTGTTACACCAAAGCTCAGATTAAAGTCTGATTTGAGGAACAGCGTTCCAAACAGAGCAATGCCTGCAGTTAGCTTCACACCCCCAGGGAATGTTGATGACATGAGTTGCAAAGTATCAATAGTTGTTGTACTGTATAAGACAATAGTTTTTAGAAGTAGCCCCATGAGGCCCACTGAAGCCTATTTGGAAAGAAAACAAACAGCTAATCACAAAGTGTGGCTTATTTTATTTATTTTTTTATTGTATTTACTTTTAGTTACTTGGTAGTTTAGTAAGAGTATTTTTAGTTGAGTACTGTGCTTGTTGAGGCAGCAGCGGATTTCAGATGTCGTTCCTGAAAATCCAAGAACAGACAAACATTGTGTAACATCTGAACAAACATCAGCAGACTGTGCAGGTCCATCGGGTCCACAGAGCTGTTCCTTTTCAACAAAAGTACACAAGGAATTTGTCTGTGTTTTAAATGTATTTGCTCAAATGTTTAGATATTAGAGTTGGAAGTCAAATAAAACACACTATAACAAACACAGTTTTTGCAACTTGCCTCTTTTTTACATGTATTCTATTCAGTCTGTTCTTGGCTTTTATTTGAACTATTTAGAGAAAAAAATGTTTGCTTGTCTCCACATGTTAATGAATCGCCTGAAATGTTACACAGCATAGCATTACACATATCTTGTATTGTTTCAGTTCCAGGTGTTTTTTTTAATTGCACCTCACCTTATGTGCACCTCACCTTATGGGGAAATACAAACCACCAAAATGATACCCCACTCATTAATAACTGAGCAGATTAACAAACACACACATCCTGCTTATAACACTATTACAATTACACTATTACACTATAACACTATATAGGTGTGCGCAGACGGAACAGGGCAGGACAGCTCTGCACTTGATGAAAAGCTGATCAGATCAAAGAGGTGTTTCTAGAGATAATAGAGACCTCCAATGAAAAGATAATATTTTGACTCAAACTTCGTCTGTGTTTTTTCATGAACATTCTTGACAAATTTTGAAATAAATTAATTTTGATGAAGTAGAGCTGGGGGGTAGGTTAACGGTAGGTTACCCCTGTATCTTTGTATTTGGCAGTATGTGCAGGTCAGGTCTAGTTTATGCTTAACCTCTCCAGGATCAGGTGATTTGGACTTGTGCCTCTGATCCTGACGGACACATTACATTTAAATAATATACCTTTTTAATTTTTTTAAAGGGCCCATATTACGCAATTTTCAGATCTATGTTATAATGCTGTTTCCTCATCAAAAACATTTCTGGAATTGTGTTTTGTTTCATTCACACATTGCCTGGAAATCCAGAAGGATATTTCTCTGTATTTGTAATACAGATCCATATCAGCCGCTGGTACATCCTCTAAAACTCACATAACTTTAAGGCAACACAATTCTGTGTTTCTGAGCGATGAGTCTGGATTTTTCCAGGCAAATTCACACATATTTAACGCACAAACCTTGTATATTTGGGCTGAAATCTTTTCTCAAACCGAAAACAGTCTTTCACCTTGTGATGTCATGTGGTAATACAGAAAGTGCTCCACTGTGTTTTGAATCTCTCTACACCTTCACTAGAATCATTTGGAAAATTTCAACTCTGGAATTGCCCATCTCTACTAAATGTAGCAGATATACTGTACATCTGTCTATATTTAATGTGGAGTTAGCCAAATGTGTGAATAAAAAAAAAAACAAACAACTTCAGGTATGTTTTTGACGAGGTAACGATGTTCTAACATGGGTAAAGCGTGGGTAAAGAGTCAATTTTGCGAAATATAGGACCTGTAATGTAAATGGACATATACATTGTAAATATAACAGCTCAAATTCTAAATTATTAACATAAAACAATTTAATTGAGAACATTTAGACAATTGCTGTGTTTCAAATAAAATCATTCTTTAGGTCAATATTATTTAATATAGGTGGGGACAGCTGTATTAAATGTTGTTCAAATGCAGATTTTTGTTTTAATACAGTGAGTTCTTGGGTCTAATCAATAATAGAAATGATCAGGTTCAACCATTTACCTTTTGAATATTTCATGGCAAAGTACAATGTAATCAATACAGAAATCTGGCCCCTGACCCCCATCTGAGAGTATGACATCATCACATTGTAGAATCTGAAAATCACCTTACTTCATCTTGACCATCATTACCCTACATCTATGACTTTTGACTAGATATGTCATTTACAGATATTCAAGCCCCAGTATCATGGATATCTGTGATACTGGGGTATACTGTGATACTGAGTGATACTGTGATACTATCTGTGATACTGGGGATAACATTTTATCCAACAAATAGAGTAAAATCTCCATGGAGAATGTTCCGCAGTGTGGTTTCCATAGAATCATGCAGGTGACATGCCACCTCCACAAAGTTACATAAAAATGCTATACTTTATTAATTATATGTGATGTAATGATGAACTATTTGAAAGGTTACCCTGGATTAAAAGATCACTATTTATATAATTAAGGCACAGGGATTTTCCAATTATAATTCATGAGTAACGTCAGTAAGATACGTTTTTTGACATTTAGCAGCTGGCATTAAGAACTAACTGGAAATACTTGTATATAACTGGCACAACATTGCACATTTTGCGGTTGATATGAAGTTGGAGTCAAAAGCTGATCAGTGATTAGTATTTAAAGGTCATGGAGAAAGTGCAATTAGGTTCAGTACTTGAGCCGCTAATAACCAATAAAGGAAATCCATTTCACATAATGGGAAGATGCAGCTTTTAATTATGTTTTGATATACAAATTGACTTGATGAAGCTGAGTAAACACACTGCACTGAAGAAACTTACATTAATGTTTCACTATATTTTGACAAAATTATTCTTAATAATTATTATCATGGTAATTAAGATGTTTCTGATTCTTGGCTTTGATCATAATATTATTAATGGCTTTGGTCATTTCCATTTATGTGCTTGACTAAATTTTATGTTGTTAATGCAATTAGACATTTTGTTCACTTGGGGACAACACAGGAGGATATGGCTTGACAACTATGTATACTATTGCAGTTTTTGTGTGTTTTAGTCCTGGTTTAGTTCTGGTTTAGTCCTGGTTTATCCATCCATCTATTTTCTTCCACTTATCCGGGGCTGGGTTGTGCGGCTGGGGGCTGGGTCACGGAGACATAGTCCCTTCAGTGTGTCCTGGGTCCTCCTCGGGACCTCCTTCTGGTGGGACATGCCCTGTTCACCTCCTGCTCCTCAGCTGGCTTCTCTCGACATGGAGGAGCAGCGACTCTACTCTGAGCTCCTCCCATGTGACTGAGCTCCTCACCCTATCTCTAAGGGAGTGCCCAGCCAGTCTGAGGAGGAAACTCATTTAGGCCACTTGTATCAGCCATCTTGTCCTTTCGGTCATAACCCAAAGCTCATGACCATAGGTGAGGGTAGGAACGTAGATTGACGGTAAATCAAGAGCTTTTTTCTTTCGGCTCAGCTCCTTTTTCACCACAACGGTCCGATACAGTGACTGCATCACTGCAGACGCTGCACCGATCCAATCTCATGAGATACTTAAACTCCTCCACTTGAGGCAGGGACTCTCCACCCACCTGGAGAGGGCAAGCCACCTTTTTCCAGTTGAGAACCATGGCCTCGGATTTGGAGGAGCTGATCTTTATCCCAGTCGCTTTACAATCAGCTGCAAACCGCCCCAGTGCATGCTGCAGGTCCTGGTTCGATGGAGCCATCAGGACAACATCATCTGCAAACAGCAGAGGTGAGATCCTGTGGTCCCCAGACCGGATCCCTGCTGGCCCCTGGCTCCGCCTAGAAATTCTGTCCATAAATACAATGAACAGAACCGGTGACAAAGGACAGCCCTGGCAAAGTCCAACATGCACTGGGAACAGGTCTGACTTACTGTCAGCAAGGCAAACACAGTTCCTGCTCTGGTCATACAGGGACCGGACAGCCCTTAGCAAAGAGCCTCGGACCCCATACTCCCGGAGCATGCCCCGCAGGACACCACGAGGGACACGGTTGAATGTCTTCTCCAGATCCACAAAGCACATGTGGACTGGTTGGGCAAACTCCCATGAACCCTCCCCACCCAATGGAGAGTGCAGAGCTGGTCCAGTGTTTTGTGGCTGGGAAGAAAACCACACTGCTCCTCCGTAATCCGAGGTTTTACTATTGGTCGGCTTCTTCTCATCAATACCCTGGAATAGACCTTACCAAGGAGGCTGAGGAGTGTGATTCCCCTGTAGTTGAAACATACGGGGACCGAAGGTCAGATGACACGACAATAAAGTTGATCATCGACCTCTGGCCTAGGGTGTCCTGGTGCCACGTGCACTGATGGACATCCTTGTGCTCGAACAAGATGTTTGTTATGGACAAGCTGTGACTAGCACAGAAGTCCAATAACAGAACACCGCTCGAGTTCAGATCAGTGAAGCCGTTCTTCCGATCACCCCTCTCCAGGTGTAACTGTCGTTGCCCACATGGGTGTTGAAATCCCCCAGTAGAACAACGGAGTCCCCAGTCAGTGCACTGTCTAGTATCCCTCCCAGGGACTCCAAGAAGGCGGGTACAGATGTTGCTATGGGTGGTGGGTCCACGGAAGGACGGCCCCATGTCACTGGTTTGACGTCAGTCCAGGTGACATAACTGGTCATGGTGTAGTACTTATCATAAAGGGCATTTGAACCGCTCTTAGTATGACCAGTCCCTAGGACCTGTTTGCCTTGGGTGATCCTTGCATGAAGCCCCTGACAACATAGCTCCTGGGCTCATTCAGGCACCCCTTCACCACATTAAGGTGGCGGTTCAAGGAGGGCTCCTGGTTTAATCCCAAACCTAAACCACTCTCCCACTGATGGAATAGCACAGGGTTTTTATCCACCACTAACAACTTATTTCCCCATGAGGCCCAAACTCTTAACGCTCTCAGGGCCCACAATAACTACAAGAAGAAGGCCTGAGTACTATGTTAAGTGGATTAACCTGCGGCGCCTATATTTGACACTTGTCCCATGGAAACATTTATCATCTGTTGACATGAGGCTATATGAAAGCTGAAGATACACTCTCTCTCTGTCTCTCTCTCTCTCTTTTTTTTTTTTTTTTTTCTTAATTTGGTAGCACTGGACAGTAATAAGTAGTATAAAGGTTATGGTAAGGCTCCAAGAATGAATTTAAGTCTAACTACTGTCACCACGAGACACATGACTCTATCTTGAATTTGTGTTTCGGGGAGAGGGGGAGAGGGGGAGAGGGGTACAGGGGAACAGGGGGAGGTGGAGGGGGAGTGAGATAAAGAGTGGGCTAGGGAGAAGAGGGGAGAGGGGGGAAAAAGAGAGGGGGAGAGAAGGAGAAAGAGGCGGGGAGGAGAGATAGGGAGAGAGATAGAGAGAGAGGGAGAAAGAGAAGGAGAGTGAGAAAGAGGGAGAGGGGGGAGAGAAGGATAGAAGGGAGAGAGAGAGAAGGAGAGAGGGAGAAGGAGAGAGGGAGAAAGAAAGAGAGACAGAGGAGTGAGAGATAGAGAGAGGGAGAGAAGAGGAGCAGAAAGAGAGAGGAAGGGGGGTTATAGAGAGAGAAACAGAGAGAGGGCATGAGGGGGAAATAGAGATTAGAAAGGGTCGAGCAGCTGATGGAGTATCTGAGAGCACCTGCAGCTGCTCCCATCCGTCACGTCTCACATGTACAACACTTTAGAGTCACAGCACGCTGAGTTTCCGGATGACTAGACCTGCTCACAAGTAACAAAAGTACAAGTACTCATCACACATACTATTTATACTAAAGGAAAAGTAACACGAGTACACTGGATTATGCATTTGCTTATTCTTCCATTCCCACATTTTATTGCTATTGTAATATATTCTCAACAAATGTATTCTACTACGCGAAAAATAAGCTAAATTAACATAAAATTTAAAGGTGCACTGCGTAACTTGTCAGGTTGGGGCTCGCTACCATGGAGATGTTATTGCTTTATTATTAAACTTAAAAATACAGGCATTTATTTGATTATGAGCATTTTTATTGCTCAAAAATACCTTTAAAAACAAACATTCTTACTGTGAGTGATGTCGCCTCTTCACAGAGTAAATTTCTTGTTTCTCCGGAGATTGGAAAGTTGAATGCCGTACTTTTGGAATATTGGATGTAAAGCAATATCACCATGGAGATGTGAAGTGGCAAGCCCTCTACCAGAAAAGTTACACAGTGCACCTTTAAGAAGAAATAAATTACGAAAGACTTTATAAATGGACTTATTGCAAAAGACGATCGATTTGTTGTTATGTTTTATGTTTTGGTCTCTGTAAAATCCCCCTTCTGTGTTACACGTTCAGGTGCTGGTCACATTACACAACTGGATTTTATTTCTTCACAAAGAGATCATTTAACAAACCGCTCCAAGCTCTAAATCTATCTTTAACGCTTTTCTTATGTAATCAGATGTGTGATAAATAAATGATTGAGAATAGCCCTCCCCCATGAGTCAGCTGGCTAACATGAGGCCTGACTGAGTAATACAAAACTTGTGCGTCTCTCATAAAATCTTTAGGCTGTAAATCTTTCTCATTGAACCATACAGGGCTTCTTCTGATATTGGACCACAGGTAAAACCAGCAAAGATCACACATTCCAACTTCCTACCAAAATGGATAAAGTGTCTTGCCAAATGACTTGTTGGCAGTATTCTTTGCTGGAATTGAACCATCAAATTCTTTACATATCTGAGTGCTTATGCAACCAACATAAAACACATTATTACTACTTGACTAAAATGTTTAGATACTGGAGTTTATAATTTCAATAATATATGATAATTATTTTGTGATTTCAGACCTGATTCTCACTTACTCTATGGTGTGAGCAGTTCAATAAAAAAACAATAAAGTACATTTAAAATTACACAAGGAGAACTTTACTCAAGCAACATTTAATATTCAGCAGACATATTTGTACAGAACTGAGATGACATTCACAGAATGGAGGTAGAAAATCATGCATGTACTCAAATCTCTGGATATGAAGAGACGCATTGTCCACAATAGCTCCACAGACACAGTACAAAAGCAAAAAATCTGTTTTATAATACACATTTATATCAAAGGAATTACATTTATTTGAACCCAGTGCCAAAATTGCGTAAACTAGTTCGGTAAGATTGAGTAATACCTTTTTTTTTTTTTTTTTTCTTTTTTTAAATATTTTTTTAAAGTGATAATCCTGAAGATTTCCATAAATGTTTAAAAGGTTTTCCATACTTTGCGGGGACATTATTTTGACATACATTCATTTCTGGGAGACTGATCCTAACCTAACCTTTACCATACTTCTTGCATAAAATTAACCTAAACTCTAACTTATCCCATATCTTCACTTAAATCACAATTAATCTAATATTTAAGCATTTACCTCATGGGGAGCAGATTATTGGTCCCCACAAAACACAAGGTCCCCATGAAGTGTATAGCGATTTGTGTCCCCAAAAAGTGATGGATATCATCAGATAACATCAATGTAACTTTACAAATTAAACAACATTGAGACAGTTAAGTTTACCTTCTTTTTTTTTGCTTAGTAACATCAGCAATACACAAGATGCAAAATGTACAAATAAGCTCTTTAAACATGCACTTTGTTTGAATAGCATTACAAAGCAGGACAAAAAATATATTAAAACACTATTTCAAATCACTTGTAGTTTACTGTAAGCAAAAACATCACTTTTCTTGTTAAATATATTTTCCACCAATAATTACATTAATGACATGAACCGTTGTAGTATTGTGCGTCTCATTTTATTTTGTATTTATTTAAAATATCAATAAATAGGACAAACCAAAAGAGCTCAGACCTGTACTCTGACACCGCTCACTTTCGGACACATTCATCATGACTCTTGGAGTCACTTGGAGGTGTGATTGGGTGACCTTATTTAACCTCTGGGTGTGACCTGAGCTAAATCACTCCTCACTTTCTTAATGGAGTCTGCAGTTTGGAGGACATTCAACAGTCAGTCTGTTTTTACTGTGTAACATGAAATAAAAACACCACTGCACAACTCAGGTCTGATGTTGGAGACCAGTAAAATATCTGGATGGATTTTAAATTGGAAAAAGAAAACAGTTTAAAAGCTTGGATGTATCTCATTGCGCAATGTGTCTGGATAAGATCCCTACTATTAAAATACTATGTACATGTGTATTGACATGTTTTAAGACACAGTGATAGGATATCCATGGTAACCCATAAAACAATCATAGATCCATAATTTACAAATTTACATTAAGGGATATTTTTTCACATCAACCATTTGGAGGCAATGTCTGTGCTCTGCTTATGTTGTAAATGAATGTGTGTTTATTAATTTGGCAACTTTACATTTCAGACTTCACTATACATGAAGACACAGTTTATGAATTTGAATATTTTACCAGATGATAGTGGTTCCCAATATTTCAAAAACAGAATTACTATTTATACGACAGTTTGGACAAGATGCGCACCTGCATGCATGTTTTACAATCAAAGCAATTATACGATTGAAAAGCAATGAATTCCCGAGGCACATCTGGTCTTTTTTATTTTTATTCCACTAAATTTTATAGGTTTGTAAATCCTGTGACAATAAAAGTACAACAGAAAAGTGTATTTGCAAAATGTAAGTGAATCCATTTCGCACTGACTCAGACCTGAAGGAACACAAGAAGGACGTCAGCACATCTATTGACCTTTTCGCTAAGCACATAGCTCCCCATCATCTCTTCAAACCACCTCAGTGACCTTTACACAGAAATTGATTTCCATGGTAGAATCTGTAAACACTTGTATAAAGTCTAAGCAATGGACGCCAGGCTTTCTTTGCAGCTCCCATTGGTTGAGCTTGATGACAAAGAACCTGTTGACACCTCCAATGTCTGTTCAGGCAAAGGGGTAGGTAGCCTGATGGTCATCGGACTGTCCCGTAGAGAACTGTCCACACTCCCATCCCAACCTAAACTTTGACCCCCAAGTTCTTTCTCTTTGCTCTCACTTGTCCTGCATTGTGGTTTCGGATACCCGTCCTTACAGCATCCCCATGCCTTCTTGAAGTGCAGTTTCTCGGCCCAGTTTCTCAAGCAAAGGATCTCCTGAAAGGCGTGTCTGAAATCAGGGCTTCGGCAGTAGATAAGCGGATTGAAAGCAGAGTTGGAGTATCCAAGCCAGTTCAGGAGGCGAAATAAAAGTTTAACGTCGCCGAGATCTAGAAATGTCATCAAAATGTTCAAGATAAAAAATGGCAACCAGCAAAGCGTGAATGTCCCCATGATAATCCCTAGTGTCTTGACAGCTTTCTGCTCCTTCAGGCAAAACTTAAGACGGCGTGTGGTGGTTTGCTTCTCGGTCCGTGGTTTCCCGTTTTCCATTCTTTGCATGCTCAGCCTATCATCCGAGGCATTTCTTCGAAGTCTTTCCGATGGGCTCTCTTCAGAATACGCCAGAGAGATTTGCAGTTTCAGTAAATGGCGCTCCCGTCCCCTGATCTTCTCCAGTTGTTTTTGAGCTTCCTGGAAAACTCTGGTGTAAAGGAAGATCATGACCACCAGCGGTAGGTAGAAGGAAATGATGGAGGAGGACACGGCGTATGCAGCATTGGTGTTGAAATCGCAGCAGGATTCATTAGCTAAGCATTCGGTAGCTTTGGCATCACTGGACACCCAAAGTTTGAGATGGATTGGCAGGAAGGAGATGAGAGAGGCGACTATCCACACAGCCAAGACCACAGCGAAAGCACGGCCCCTGGGTGAAGAAAGGAGAGCGGTTAGAAAAATATCAGAGTAAGTTACAATACTCCAACTCATATCAATATGAACAATATTAGAAATTGTGCAACCCCAAGAACTGAAGATTGATTGAGTTTGAACTGATCTGTGGTAGCCATAACATAAAAAAATAATTTGTGCAAAACTCATGTGTAGAAGTAAACCAGGATGATACGATCTTACCCAATCAACATTGTTACTCATACTGCATTTTGAGAACCATCTGTACTGCATATATGTACAGGGGCTAGAAAGGGAGCAAACAGAAATGAAGACTATATTACAGAGAATATTTGATCAAAATGGCAGCCATAACAGAAAAAAAAATGAAACGAAAGTTTCAGAAGTTCAGACCTCAAAATCTAACTATTGTCAATTTGAGAACTAATGGAGAAGAGCAGGCATGTTCAAACTATGGCCCGGGGACCTTTTTTTATTTGGCCCTCAGGCTTTTAGGTGAATCAACTCCCTTACCATAAGCAGTATTTTTTTTACTGCAAGTTTTTGAAAATTTACCTTAATAAACCCAACTATCAAATATTTAGTGTGTAATTAAATGGATCTAAACATAAATAAAGGCCTGGTCGTTCATTATCATCTGTTATAAATGCACATATTTCATATTTCAATTATTCACTCTATCAGTCTATGGCCCTCCATTGGCCCTCTGTTTTTTGATATGCGGATAAGACCGTTTTCAAACCCAATAAAATTTTAACATTGTTGACTAGATAGGATATTAAAAAGAACAGAATACAGTCATTTATAAAATCAAATCTTCCCTCTCAGAACATAGATTACCTATACCTTTTTTCCATTGCTGGACCACAACAATAGGAAATCTACTGAATTAAAAGGTTTTTGTTTTTAAAAATCATTGTGTAAATCTGATTAGAACTCAACTACGACAAAAGGAACAATGCTAAAACAAAAATTATCTCATATTATTGTTCACTGTAAAAAATACTCACTTCCTTTCTTGGGTTACTTAAGCACTCGGAAACATCACTATGAAATGTCAGTATTGTTCAGTTGATCATTATCCAACAAAAACATCTCTGGAGACAGTTCAGCTTCTTCTGGACTGGACTTTACTTTAGAGTACTGGGTTAATTAAGATATCGTGTTAAGAATTCTGCTTGCAATGACGTGATTAACATGAGTTTTTGTAGACATACGCCCCTCGCTGGAAATGAGTGGGAAACCGGGCACTTCCTGTCTCGGCTGATTGTGTTGATGATGTTTATGTTGTTGCTAATATTGCTAATGCACTGTACAACAAAGACCGCAGGAAATATTTCACTTTTACGCAAAAACTCTAGAAAAGGTTTAAAAGATATTCATCCAGGTTATGTCTTTGAAACTCAGACATTTTCACTGCCATCTGGAAGTTGTTTTCTATCTGAAGGTACTGGACAGAGAAGCATAGCAAGATTTTTTTTTTTTAATTTCCTGAATCTGCTCTGCTTGCTTTGTTTGAGGCTTTGTTGACCTGGTAACCTCATTATGGGTTGTTCTCTAGCAGTCCCTACCTCGCAGTTGTGAAGAACCTCATTGAAACCTTTTGTACCATGGACTCCTGGACAAATGAGGGATTACATCTTATCATTGTAACTATAAATGGTTTTAAATTAACCAGTCGCATCATAGTAACACACACCAACACAAAAGATATCACAGAAAATGTTTGGTTGAATGAATTATGTCCTTAAAGGTCCTGTACACGTGTGTGCTAAGTAAATCTTTGCTTTTACTGCCCTCCTTCTGGGTGAAAAATTCAATTCTGTCAACTGGACTAAGGTTTTAGAGTGAAGACGTTTTGCTGCTCATATATTATATACACAAAATACTCATGTCTCAAGATAAACTATGAACTTACCATTTATAATTATAAACCAAAATAGTCATACCCACAAATTCTTTAGGAAAGTGAGTAAAATGAAGCCCCACCTTGTAAAGTCTGTGTTGCTTATCACCCATTTGTTAGTGGACTCTATTCTGTACATCTGCAGTAGACCAGATATAGTATGTTTGAATGACCTCACACGAACTGTGGAGCCGCCCTTAATATAGCAAACCCATTGACACAGCAACATACCAGTAAAGCAAAGACGTGAGGGAATCCATATCCTTATTTACAGTGGTGGGTAAACTACATTTTTCAAGTACAATAACTTTAAATAAAATTAGTCAGTGAATTAGTTTCACCATATTTACAGTACTCTTTTTTGAGTACAACTGGATATTTTGACTACTCCACCCACATCAGTGTATAGATTTAGGTAAAATAGCCAATAAAAAGTTACATTTGTGGCATCGCTAATCTGCAGAATCTAGCCTTAGCAGTGGAGTGGTCCCACCAAAATGAACAAAGAGTTTGTTTTCCTAAAGTGTGGTCCTCGTTGATGCATCACATCTAAGTCATTTGGTTTTGGAAAGTGCTTAAGAGCAACATTTACCACAACTACCTCCATGAATTTGGGGAAAATCAGACAACTTAAGCTAATTTGTTTGTTGCTGGCGGGAGCGAATCTGTCCACAGCTTTTTTAAAGGTCAGACTGAACAGCAGGAAGCACTTATGGATGAGCTCAAAGTGTGCCAGTGTTTGACACTTCAAAACTGTACTGAGTCAGGCCAGGAAAAGTGGCTCCTTCAGAGATATTTCAGTACTACTGGGTAAAGTTATTCATTTTAGTGACTATAGTTGATTTACTGTTATAGTCAACATGTATAAAACTCAGAAGTAAGTAGAAGGAGCACTATTAGGTGCAACTTAAAGCATAATTTTGGAATGTTACTTTTTCTTTTCTTTTTTTTATCAAAGTGGTTTGTGTAGCATTGGAGTAGACTGACAAAGCTGCCAAAACCCACCCAGACATGAGGAGTTGAACCAGGACCCTTCTTGCTTAAAGCTAGTCACTCAGCCACAGTGTCACCCTTTTAATAACAATACAGGTTTTCTAGTTGCCAGTTTCAGAAGTAGTACCAGTTATAGCCTTTTCATATATTGGCCACTCTTACTCTTACTCTCACTTAAAATATCTGAGTACACATTTGGAGCTTGGATTCCACTAGTCTCCAAACCTCCAAAGTCACCTGTCTTTGGTTGACTGTTATTAAACTATGTGAACCAGCTCTCCTCACTGGCCTCTTTGTCTCCAGATAAAGCCTCCTCTATCACCGGGCTGTGGTCATACCTGGTGAGCAGTGAGGGGTATCTCAGAGGGGACGTGATGGCCAGGTAACGGTCCAGAGCGATTACACACAGAGTCTCGATACTGGCGGTCACACACAGGACATCGGTGGCCGTCCAAAATTCACACATGAAGTTTCCAAACTGCCATGCCCCCAGGAGGATGTAGGAGGAGCCAAACGGCACCACGGCGATGCCCATGACCAGGTCCGCCACCGCTAGCGAGGCGATGAAAAGGTTTGTGACGGTCTGCAGACGCTTGAAACGCAAGATGGCGGTGATCACGAGAACATTACCTAGAAACAAAGAAGAAAGGTTGAATTAAACTTATTTAAACCAGTCCTCAAACAACAGCAAACTGAGACCCGTGAACAGCACTAATATTGATTAAAGCCCCACTGCGTAACATTTGAGTCAGTAAATAAACATAAAACATTGTCCGTTACTAGGCCAAGTTACAAATCAGGTCTATGATGAAGAAAACCTACTCACAGTGAAGATGTTATTATACTGAAAGCATTTTTGAGAAATAAAAATATACATTGTCTTTATTAACTGAAATATTACACAGTGGGGCTTTAAGTGAACAGCACAGATAAACTCTTCATTAAGGCACTGCGTTGCTCTGACACCAGCGTAGAATTGGATACAGGTACGAAGTGAAAGATCTTTAGACAGTTTTGGAAATAGCAATGGAACAGAAATACTAAAGGTTAGACTTCATTATGTATCCCCCTTTCTTTATAACAACAAAGAATAATGTAATTGTGCTTCCTGGTTATTTGCTCTCTTCCACCTGGGTTATGGTTAATCTTATTACCATGAAATAATATAGATTGACAGGATTCGTCCTGTTTCCATAGCGAGTCATTACCATATCATTATTAAGAAATATTATTTGTTGAGAGAAAAGACATCCAGTTTAATTGAGGTTAGAAATGTACAGCATTGATGTTTATATGAGGCAATGTAAGGGTAGCTGGGGTTTATAGTTTAAAAAGTCAGCATATATAAGGTTTTACTCGAGGTGGGACAGCCAAAGCTCAAGTTGAAATAACAGTTACCTTAGATAACTTAAAGGTGCATTGTGTAACTTTTCTGGTGGAGGATCTGACAAATGTTTTTTTTTCCATGTTATTCCTTTGTCTGGAATGTTTCACACTGTGGTATTAAACCTTTCTATCTTCATGGAGACCAAACCAGACCAAGTTACACGTCAGATCTGTGGAGAGACAATCTCACCCTGCCAGAATGCCTGTTTTTCTAGGTATGTTTGAGCAATAAAACAGTCTGTAATTTGATAAATGTAAGGTACAGCTGTTTAATGTCATACTGCAGAACATTCCAGGCAGAGCAAGGATGTATCTATAGAAACAAGCAGGTGACGGATCTCCAACCAAAATGTTACAGAATCCACCTTTAAGAAAACCTCTAAACTCTCAGCTAAAACAAAAACAACCTTCGAAATGGCTTCCCAAGAAGATTTTCATCCTAACACCCCTGTCACACCCATTGATTTTGTACTATTGTTATTGATTTGACTTGGCCCGAAGCAAGACCTGATTTCAGTCACAAGCTAAATGTGTCTGAACCTTAATTAAACTGAACTACGATGCTGTGTTGGTCTTATAAAAGAAAAATTAATCAACAAAGAAAGAAAGCTATCAATTAAACCATCAAGCAATTTGGTCAGAAATAATTATTGACCGAATTAGTACAGCTTAAAGGCCTCAAGTCACATGATCTGTACATGTGGGTCTCATGGATACGGCTTTGTCTTGGTGATTAAAAAGCCTGCAAAAAACGCATTTGTTTAGATGATTGATTTTTGCTCAGCGTCTCCGTGCATTTCAAGGACTGCTGAAACTGTGTCCATGGAGTTACCAATGTCCTTAAACGCACCACTCGTCCAAGCAATTATGATAGAAAGAACATGGTTAGGATAGGCTGCAAATTTAATTACCTATACCTACGTGGTCCCTTTGTCTAGGTGTAAAGAGTTTTACAAAAATGCAGCTGCAAATTTTGTTTTAGTTTTTGATACGATGTTATAAGGTCTCCAATGGGTGTTATTGACAGATGGATTTAAGGCACTAAATTACAGAAAATTGATTCTTGTGAGCTTTAAGTCATATTATAATGTTTTTACTTCATCATAAACATACCTGGAGTTGTATTTTGTTTCATTCACGCATGTTTGAGTAACCCTGCATTATTAGTCTGTTTACTGTATATCTCCAAAGCTTAAAATGCTCTGTTCCACCTTGTGATGTCATGAAGTGGTAGTTTTCAAGTTAACAGCTGCCTTTTAACTTTTGTTTAGTAGAAAGTGTCAATTCCAGGGCTGAAACTAACCAAATGATTCTAGTGAAGGTGTGTGGAGTTTAAAAACACAGTGGAGCACTTCCTGTATTACCACATGACATTACAAGGTGGAGCAGAGTGTTTTTTTGTTTAAGAGAAGAACTCAGCCTAAATATGTAGGGTTTGTGTGTTAAAGATGAGTGAATGAAACAAAATACAACTCCAGGAATGTTTGTAATGAAGAAACAACATTATAACATAGATACGAGCCTTTTAATCAACCAGAGAAACATATCGTCTGTATCAAAACACACGCAGCCCATTAAAAGAATAACACATAAGCAACATGATGAACTTCCTCAGAAACAATGGACAAAGCAATAAACATTGTTACTGTGGGTTTGATTTAGTTCGAAATGATAGATGACCAATGAGCTCATCCATTTCACTAAAATAAACAAGCCTAATTGCTCTGTCTGAGTTTGGCCTGAGATACGAGAGAGGGAGTGGTGACCAGACTATGAATCCTATACAGAGGATTTCAGTCTGAATGCTAGTATAGTATTTTGTTCCATTCGCACAAGGTTAGTAAGGCTGATTTACTCACCAAACACTATGGCCACCACCAGTACAGCCATAGCCACACCCAGCAGCACCAGCTCGGCATCGCTGTACTCTGGCTCCCCCTGGATCGAGGAGGTGTTCCACAGGGAGAGATTAGAGCCACTCACATCCGCATCCATGGTCCACTGTCTCTGTAATAAGTAAAACATAAGTAAATATCTATCTGTCTGTCTATGGGTTTCTACCTTCTTGACTCCATGGAGTTGCTATTGATTTGCCTAGAATGTTCCACAGTAAAGCATTCGACTCATCTATCATTTTTGTCATTATGGGAGCTTTTCTAAAATACCTTGAAAAATGCATTCTCGCCATACACTGTATAAAGAAGGAAGTGTGACGTCACCATAGCATTCGGTTCCAGTCAAATGAAGTAAACAGAGGCTACAAGGTATAGGAGCAAATTTGGAGCCGAGTTTCATATTAGGAATAGGAATTAGCGGGTAAAAACATTTTAAGGCCAAAATGACAAGGCTCACTGCAACAGTTACAGACAGAGGAGTGATATTTTTTCAATGTAAAGCAATTGGAGCCGATGGAGCCGGAAACTCACTTCCTATTTGGAACAGGTAAGTGAAGTCCATTTATATATACAGTCAATAATTCCACTGATCTCCATAGAAATACACACGTTTAATGCCATACTGTGGAACATCACTGGCAAAGCAAAACATTTTTATTGAGACAAGCAGATGGACACCCAAAAAAGTTAGTTAGTGCAGCTTTAAATCCTGTGTCATTGTGCTGCAGTATGGCCAAGGGCTGAATGTCTCTCCCCACTTTTCTATTCACATTTTGCCTTGTTTTATGGCCCTTAAAAATTGAAAAACACAAAATTGTAAAAGTGTCATCTCCTTAAAATAATGCATTATAAACACAAAATGACAGGATTTGGTTGAACCTTTTATGTGAGGAATGCAGGGATGCTTTGTGTGCGCAGATTAAGTTGACAACACAGACTAAATGTTTAGCTGTGGTCTTGGACAGGCCCGTATTTCATCCTCACTCCCTCACTGTCCTTGTTCAGGCGCAGCAGTAAATCTGAACTCCTTGTGTTATTTTAAGTCGGACGCTCTTTTAACTGTGATGAATGGCATGAATACAGGTGTTGAGTGCCTGCTGCATAAGAGACCTTTACACACCAGCACACTCGGAAGTCCACAGTCAAAATATTAGGTAAGTCAGTGCTTTTATGAGGGAAAAAAAACATAATCTAGACTGTAAGGTTTGAAAATATTGTACTTTGAATATATTGTAGAGTGCTCCTGAAAGTTGAAAGTTGGTGGTTCAATCCAAACCAGTTAATGGCACTGTTATGTCCTTGGGCAAGACACTACTCCCACCAATATGAATGCAGTGTATGAGATATTGGTGGTGATGGCAGCCATGTTTTCTGTTGGTCTATCCATTTAGAACTACATCGATATAATGATTTAGACATTTTGTCAATCGCCATAATGCTGTGCTCCAGTTGTCCTCGGAGGTTGGATTTTCAGAGTTCTGGTGTAAATTTACACTGGAACACCCCGTGATCTCGGAATCCCCATTAAAGTATTGACAAAGTTTGATATACGATAGTTAAAATATTGATTGTACTTGTGTTGTTTTGGCTGCAGTGGAGCTAACGCCAACAAAAGCATAAAGGTCACTCTAAAAACACTGGTTTATAAATTATGTCTGGTTTAATATATTAACTTAAATTTATTATATATCATTTTGGCAGATTTGAGCACTTCTCTAGTTTTTCTTGCTATTTTTATGTTATTAATGTACATAAACTGCAATGTACGGATATGTTTTTCTAAAGTAGCCACTACAACACAGAAATAAACGTGTTATTAGTGTTTTGGGGTTATTGTTTATGATAAAATGCTCTTCTCACATTTAGTTTGTTATAATATTTGCTTCATGTAAAAGCTCAGAACCTCCAGAATTCTCTCCCTGAGCTGCAGAGGCTGCACTAGCACTGATTCATGATTGGCTGGAGGTGCTGGGGTTTAGGTAGTGACCCTTCAGATCAGAGAGAGGCATTTTAGGTGTAAACCAACTGGACTGGCATTAGCATTGGCCACCCAAAAGAGAGACTCATGTGAGGCTCATTGTATTTTCTGAATAGATAATCACTCTGGGAACCGAAATTCCGAATTATAAACAATTTGGCCACCATGTCCAGTGTTTTTGTAATGAAAAACACATCAGCATTACAATAGTTATCAGTTAAAGCAATATTTAATTTGAGCGTGTCTGCCTCATATCTGAGGACATAGACAGGGCATGTTTAATTAAAAATTTAAAATCAAAATCTTAGACTTTCCCTTTATCTCACCCATTCATTCTTAGCACCACTCTGCTGAATGGAGTTCCACAAGCTCTGTTATTCCAGGGTGCTTTTCCATTGTTGAAATGATTGGAGCAACTGTAGGGCCAATAAATACCACAAAACACAATGTCCTGAGTGAGAGTGTGGTCCCTGTTACAAACGTCTCACACTGCTGAGTGCGTCTTCAGTACAGGATGTCTCCACCACAAGGTGTTCTCGATATGTGAAAATAAAATTAGCCCCACACTCATCTGTCCCATTTCCATTTACACATGTACTTCACAGTGTCCCCTGCTCTCATACTTATATTACATCAAAAAGGTATTGTATTTGCACAACAGTGGACCAGGTGAAACAAAGTATAGTACTATAGCACTAGATTATCATAAAATATAAACTGTTAAGATAGTGAGCATTTAGCTTATGTAAAATGAAAAAAGCTAACTGTAATAGTATAGTATAGTACTGTTTAAAAATGTACTTTAAAAGTTAAAGCATCAAATGTAGTGATTTTGATAACTTCTCTAACCATAAAGAAAAGTACTTTTTACTTTTCAGTCCAGATCTAAACTGTAGTGGAGTAGAAGTACAGATACATGCTCTCAAACATAAAGAAGTAAAAGTAAAACGTATCCACTGTAAAGTATACTTACTGAAAGTAAAGTACAGATAACTAAATATTGTACTTAAGGATTGTACTTTTATAGGTATAGGACTAGTAATGAGCACAGAAACAAACGAAACAGAGAACAGACCGTAGACAGTGCGGTCACAACACCCAACAAAATGAAAAAAGAACAGACAAGGTTTGACAAAAAATAATATCCTAATTCCATATGAGCTAGCTGAGCTATTGCACTAGTCTAAATCAGTTGTCTGTTTGGTTATGTTTGGTTGTCCAAAAATGAACGAAATTGGGAACCTGTAGCCTAGTAATAATTTTTTTTTGTATATGTGTCAGAGTTTAACTTATGTCAGCACATGTGCCATTCACACAGTTATCAGTGTAGTCTCTGGAGCTGCTGCTGATAATGATTATAGTGTGGTCTATGTAGAAAACTGTATAATAACACACTATTAAACCAACTGTTCATTTCCAAAGAAAATGTCCGCGTCTTAGTGTATTGTTTGAGTTTCCCGGTGCCAGTTGCCAGCTCTTGAGTGGAGCTGTTTGTTGACTGTCAAACATGTGGCAGTGCAGCTGCCACATGTTTCCAGCACCAGATGAGCTAAGATCAATAAAAGAGTTCAGACCAGTTCAACTGTAGGCTATACAACATATACGTACACCTCATTGTTTTAAGTATGAAGCATTAAAGAAGGTTAGTTTAAAATATTCAATATTTTGCCTAAACACATAAACGCACAGTTGCTGGGAATCATTACGTCATATGGTTGGCAGCAATAGCAGTAATAGTGACACTGAAAATATACAACAGGCTACCACAATGTAGAAAAAAATATTTTATATACTAGTAATAGGCAGATCCCTACCACGGCACCAGTCAATTTTTTGATGATAGTTGGTGAAATAGTAGCCTATACCTATGGACACAAAAAATTAAACATTTAAATTCAAAAATCAAAAATTGAATTTGTATTGTTTCTAAATTTAGTACTACTATCCTACCAGTACTTTATTATTACAATACACATTTGTCGTAGTGCTTTCTCCAAAAGCATTACTTAACTGCAGTACTGTCATCTTAAAGTAAAAGTAGAGCCAATCTTCCTCCGGAAAGCCGTGTTGTATAAGAGAGCCTCTGTCCTTAATTGACCTGTGTGTGGACGGGGCCACTACAGAACAGGCAAATGAGCTCACCAGTCATCATTCAGAAGTACACTTGTCACTATGTCTCTTGATTTAAATGAATGCAGTGATTGGAGCTGTCCTCCTGTAGGCTCACATATGAGTCCACATAAAGTCTTTGCGTTTGTGGGCACGGTGGCTGTGGTCCAGGACAGTCCGGACACATTCAGAGCAGTGGTGAAGAGCAGCATTGATTCATGGGTGTTTGGGCAGTTTCCCTGTGGTCAAAGCCTCACACTGTTTATGTCTGGGAGCAGGTTCAACGTCTGTCAGGGAAACCGGGAGGGGCGGGTGCTCTGACAGGTGCAACAGCAAAAACAGAACAGTAAGGTTTGAAGTACAACTTTGGAAAAATAACAGAAAAATTAGTCAATTTTCTACTCACTCAACAGTATCACACCATAAATTTCCAATATTTGAAAAGTGAAAGGCAATTACTGTGGTATGTTATTAAAACCACATTTAAACCAGGTCCAAATGTTAACCAGGGTTTTTTTTTAAGAGTCAGCAAAAATGATCAATTTCTCAAATTGATAATTGAGTAATATGGCAGTGGTAGTGGAGAAGTTTCCGTTGCTGTAGCAGTACTTGCAGCAGTAATAGTAATATGAGCAGCAGCAGTTGGAGTAGTAGTAGGTAGTAGTAGTATTATTCTCTCAGTTAGAATATTTAGAAGTGTTAGAGTTTGAATCATGGCGGAGCTCCATAAACTTATTAAAGTAAAACGTCTCTCATCACTTTTGCCTCAAGGCTATTTTAATTAATGAGGCAAGCCAGACGACTTTTAGGGACAGATTATATCAAAGCACCCGTGAAAATGTATAATTTCACAGCTGACGATCTGAATCAGACATCACGCTAATATTCACACACCTTCTTTAGATCAGTGAACAGTAATCCAAACAGAGAAGGCCATCCAGGGTGAAGTTAAAATGAAAAAAACAATTCAATGCAGTCCAACACGATGAATAGAACAGAACCTGGATTTTAATTGCAAAAATATAAACATTCACCTCTCTTTCTTTCTCTCACTCACTAACCCTGTTGCTCCTCCACTCTTTCTTTCTTTATCTCTCTCTCTCAGTTCCTCTCCCCCTTTTGTCTCGCTCTCCTTCACCCTCACTGTCCCTCCCACTCTCGCTGGTTTTTCTCTTACCTCTCCCTCGCTCTCTCTCTGGGAACACCTCCAGGGGGGTGTCCTGCACAAATGCTGGCGCCTGTCTCTGTCTCTGGAGGAGACACAGTTGCAGACCTTCCCCTGTGATTTAGCACCTCAGCACTTCTGTATGGAGCCACCAGCCGCTCTGCTCCAGAAACCACACCGCAAACCACACCTGGATCTTTTATCTCCTCACACTTTAATCTGATAAATAATGTCAGTATTTTTCTAGCACTGTGGTAGAGCACACATCAAAGTGGCAGCACATACCACTGTAGTATTTGTAAGTGATTGAGGATAGTGATCTTTGATAGTGATCTTTTCTGACAACTACTGACAAATATAAATGTTAATGTCCACTAGTGGGCAGCATGGGTTAAATATAAGATAAGGAAACCTTTATATGTCCCACAATGGGGAAATTCAAATGTTGCAACATAAAGTTCAAGAACAGCAAGAGAAGAGCAATATGCTATCAGAAATCAAGAGACAAATAACAATTAAAAATACTGTATTACAAGACTATTATTATATACAGTAAATTATCAATAATAAATGCACGTTGTAAGATTTTAATGTTAAATTAAGATGATCTACATTAAGCCCATAGACAATTTTCCAGACAGACACATCACTTATCGTTATGGTCACATATAACGTTATGGTCACATATACAAAACAGTTTTAAAATATAGAGAATTCTTGACAGGCTTGGACTTTACTGACTGTTAAAGGTGCACTGCATAACATTTCTATTCTATCTCCATGGAAACATACGTCTAGATTGTTCCACAGTATAAATTAAACTTATCTATCACAAGGGAGACAAGCAGGTGACAGCACTACGCTACATTCAGTTCAGTTCAGCTTCGTTCAAATCTGTAGAGTCGTCACTATTCACAGAAGGAATTATTGTATTTTTGAGCAATAGAAACACCCGTAATGAATAAATGCTATTTGGATATTTTTAATGTCATACCATGGAACATTCTAGACAAAGCAATAACATCTCCATGGAGACAAACAAGCGGCAGACCCTCCACCAGAAAAGTTGTGCCGTGCATCTTTGTTTGCCTAGTGTTTTTTTTTTTTTTTGGGTTTGTTTTGTTGTGACGTGCTTTTCTAACTTTTCTCTTAATGTTAAATCCTCCAGAGCTATTTTTCCCCCTGAGCGTCATTAAACTGCCAGAGCATGCTTTTAGCCGGGCTAGTTTCCAGCATCAGCAGCTATTAGCATACGCTTAAGGTGACCATCAGGACTCCCTCACTGATGTCGTGTATGCTGTGGCATTTACTCAGCTCTGCTTCATGTTTGGATCAGTCTATTATTAAAGTACACAGATTCTGGTAGTACTAATGTGTACTTTGGCCTCAATACTGCAGTGTCCACATTGGGAGGGTCTGTTTACTAACAATATGGGCTAAAAGTATTGGAGACCTACCAAAGCACTGAATCTTGCAATAAAAATTGATTATTCTAAAACAGACATAAACATTTTCTAAGGTAACTGGGTGAAAATACTATGTCGTAAATACACAACCAAATAGTGTACTCATACTGTGAGTACTAGTACTTCTGCTTACTACTACAAAAAGCATTTGGAGAGCATCGAGACCTACTAAGGTACTGAGCCAATTGCAGTAAAAATTTATTATCCCAGAATGGGCACAAACGTTTTCTGGGGTAATTGAATGAAAATCCTATGTTGCAAATACACAACCAAATAGTGTACTTTTATTGTGAGTACTTCTACTTCTACAATTAATAAATCATAAATCAATAACAGTCTTTTCTCACCTTCTGAAAATGTCCCTACAATATTGTCCGCATTATCATCTTGGCAAAAATCCCAAAACCACATCCACAAATATTTACCCAGGCACTATTATAATAATTCATGGCCCCCAAAGCATCATGGGAAAAGCAATAACAAAGATGTGATTCCAATAGAGAGCGGAGGGGCAGTTTGTTAAAAGCGGGCATTAAAATCCTGATAAACAATCTCTCTGGGCATATAAAGTCAAAGACGAGATGAAAGCCGCAGGGAGGGATTTTGGAGAATGGGCCTTCTTTGTGCACAAATTGTTTGCTTTTAGATTTAAGACAAGATCAAAAACCAAAAAAATAAAATTACAGCGAAGGTTTGTTCAATTTCTTTGCGAAATTATGCAGTGTCCCTATTGAACAAATGGACTGTTTTCATATTTTAATGAGGTTCCTTCTGTGCATGATTTATACCTGTAAATTGAAAGTGAAAATAACAACAAACCAGCTGTGCATGCCACAAATACATTTAATAAAATACAGTCAAAAATAATAACATTGAACCCATACGCAGACTATTATACTTGTAATTTTGAATGAGTTGTACAAATCTGTTTAATGTGTACAATTTTTGTGTGTATCTGCATATATTTAAATTAACATGGGAGGCACATTCGATATTCCAATTTGCATAGCCTCATATTGATTTCACACAGGATTTCTATGCTTATCATACTTGTATGACCCAAGGACCTTAATATAGCTCTGCATTGACGTTTACACATACTTAGCAGATATAAAATTGGAGAACATTTTGTTGCTAGAGAATAAGAATTACAGCTCTTACCCTGCACAATATATTATGCAGATACTTCCTCTTTGCTTGTTTACAAATGTCTCTATTTTTAGTTTCATTTAGGCATCTTGACAAGGTGTGTTTTGTTATGTCACCAGTGGAAATTACTATATTTAACCTTTAATATTACCACACCTCCAACACTAAACATTTTACTTTTATTCTTACCTTTACACTGCTCTTAAATATTTATCGAAATTAACAATAACATTTTGGTGTTGTTTACTAAATTAAACTGCTGCGTTTTTGGGTTTTTTTACCAAATGTATTTTTTTAGTAAGTAATGCACAGCTATAATGTTCAATTTTATGTATGCATAAGGCGTAGGTTTTTATATACACTCTTTGGGCAGGGGGGGTTTGTGTCTTCCTTCACCTACTTCTGTATACTAGTGTACCCTTTTTTATTGTTGTAGTTATATAAGTGCAAAAACATTTTTAAAAAATAAATTAATTCATTAATTAAAAAAAAAAAAGATTGATTCAATGGGTAGACTTACCATATGTTACTATATACCATAATATCAAATGTAATTCTTTCTCTAGTCACTGCATACTTAAATCCACATTAAAATGAATGGAGCTCCTACCTGTTGACTCTGGTTTCCAATCCACAGACTCAGTAATAATCCAGAGAGCTCCGCAGAGTCTCATATTAAAGTGCTGTCAGCTGGTGCTTCTTCTTCTCTGTTATACTTGTGTTTTTAAGCTCCATTGACTCCTCCTCCAACACATGCACTGTCCCCTGTGTGTGTGCCTGTGTCAGCACTCTGCCTCGCTCTGCTTTTTTGAAGCAGCCGGACGCCCTCCTCCTCTTTATAAGATCAGCCCTGTGACATCACAGGGACAGCAGCCAATCAGGGGCCAGGGAGCAGCTTTTGGACAGGACAGAGTGACTGCACTGCGCCGCTGGATCTGTGCAGTGTAGCTACTATAGAGGATATGCACTCAAACCTGCTAACAAGAATTATACTTAAGTATTCTGTTCATAGTTTGCACCTGATGTCATCAACATGCCTCAGTGATGTGATGCTAACTGTAGGAACCGCTCTCTCTGTTGCTTTGTTAGAATTCAATCTGAGTTTTATTTTAATGCAATCTGACCAGAAAGAGCTGACTTAGTTTGAACTACAACAGGTGAGATGATTTGTGCTCTTAAACACGTCTCTTACACATAAAGTTACCATAGAAATTACTGTCACATGCAAGTTAGCATTAGCCAACAGTTTTTCAGTCACACTCACCTTTTTGTGTAAAATCAAACACCTGAACAGGACCATGAACGCTCGTATTGACCACAGGCTCCTGAAAATGTGTCGTTTTTATCAATTTTTTATTTTTTCTTGAGTTTTCATCAAGTTTTTTGGCAGTTTGCTAATGTGTGCTTTCTGTCACAGTGGTAACTGCTGAACATTCCACCATAGATATGAATGCTGTACATCCCCAGTGTGATGTCACTGCAAAGTATCAGTAGGTAAACTCTTTAGACATACACACAGCATGTAGTATGTAGGCCTGTTGGTTCCACTGAGGGCATGTTAATCACAGTTACACTGGCTTGATAACAATGCATAATAAATCAATACACCATTTACAGTCTTTTAACAAGTTTATTATGTTCAGAAATACTTTGCTGTTCCCGTGGGAAAGTCTGTCCTCTGCATTTGACTGATGCTTCAGTGCTGCTGTGGGTACCTGCAGGAGCAGTGGGCCCCACAGAGCAGTGCCTAGGGGCCCATCTATAGATCGAGTATTCTAGATCTATAGGCTTGGTCAGGATTACCTGAGCTGGAGGATATAGTGAGTGTTTTGGGCTGATGGGAGAAAATCACAGAGTGCCCGGGCTGGAGGAGCTCTGCTAATAGAGTCTGGGATAACCTTGGTATGTCACTCTGCCACTGTTATATTGAATATGAACAGGGCATGATGATGTACTGTATGTTTCAGTCTTAAAGCAGACTATGCAAAATTCACTTTTAACCATATTATAGTTGTTTCTCTTTCTCATTTACCCTTTCACAGTTGTATTTGAATCATTCATGCATGTTTGAGCAATTTTTGCTTATTTTCAAGATGCCATATTGCCGATTAACACGTGTTTTCAACACCACTGCTTTGTTCTCCATTCTTATTCTCTTACTGTGTGGTAGCCTCGGAGTTTGGCAGCTTTGCATAGCCATTTTGGTACAAATGAAAAAAATCGTGGCCTGCTAGCGTGATGTGCAGCTATACATCAAAGGTGCTGACAGCTACATGAGTCGTTGGTGCGATGACGCGAATGAAGATGTCAGCCCCCATTGGCCTATGCAGTTTTATAACACATAAGTCTTTTAGTCACTTTAGATGAATACTGTGAATTTAAATGTGCAAATGATGACATAATGATCCATGGGTGTCATAGATTATAACTATATAGCAGACACAACCAGAATAACACTGTATTGTACGTAGGCTTTCTGACTTGTGGCTGTAAATAGTCTGACTAATAAACTAATCATTTAAATGACTTAATCGAGTTCCTGTCATTAAAATGTACCTGAGAAATTGCTTTAAAACAGCTTTGCATAAATATTTAGTATTAATACACAATCTTAAATCTTTAAAAATGTCCCAGTTTGACACCAGATCTTACACAACACAACCTTTGAAGCACACCAAAGATACTCTCATTTTCTTAATTAATATTTCAGGTGATGTAGTTAACGCCAAATGCCAACAACTGTTCATGCGCTCAGAGTGGTAGTTGTTCCAAAGAAAAAGGAATGAATCTAACTTGTGCATCTGACTGAATAAAGGTGAGTTGAGGACAGCCCGTTTTGCATGAGCCAGAAAGCAATTCATATTATCTTTATTACCCCTGCCATAAGAGGAAATTATTACTTAACTTTTGCATATTCAACAGCTCTTCCATAATGTTGATGTTATGTACATTGGAATCATTTCAGATCTTTACACACTTGTTTTATGACGGTCTTAAAAAAGTCTCCCACACATAAAATTACAGTCACAAGCCAGCCAGCATTAGCCAGCAGTTTTTCGATTGGTCGAAATCAAACTCCTAAACAGGACCAAGAATGCTCCTGAAAATTCTGATAAATCCATTTTGTAATTTTTGTTTGTTTCGAGACTCTCTTAAAACTTTTTGGCAGTGTTTGCTAATGTGTGCGTTGTGCCGTCATGGGAACTGCGGAACATTCCACCATAGAAATGCATGTAGAACCTCCAGTGTGATCAATATACAGACATCCCTTAAAGGTGCACTAGGTAACTTTTCTAGGGGAGGGTCCACAATCACATTAAACATCTCTTTAGAGACAAGCTGGACAGTGCCTGCGGTTGAAATGCAACACTGTGGAATATTTAAGGCAAACCAACAGTATCTCCATGGAGACAAGCTGTTGGTCAAATTGTAAACCCTTTTCTACCTTTAACTGACTCTCAAAGTGAAAAATATGCTAACTGTGTCAGGGATCACAAAGAACATGATACGCATGTAATATTCATTCATTTTTGTATTCCTTAGAGCTGCACATCATCATCATAAAAAGACCTATTTATTCCTCAAACTGAATCATTTATTCAGATGTTATTTTTAAATAAACATGAATTCTAAGAAAAATGTAAACTGCTGTGGGAACTCTTTATGTGGGTATTCCCTTTTCTCTCTTGTCTTCTCCCTCTCTCTCACTACTTCTTCTTTTATCAGTCTGTTTGTCATTACATAGACATAAATTTCTCTCAAAAGTCCCACAGCCCTCGAACTCCCCACAGAGAGATCAGCGTTGCAGAGTAAAGCTATAGGCAGCCATTTGGAGACGAGAGGAGATTCTTGCCCTCCTTTTGAGCAGCACGATGAGAACATAGTCGTATTTTAACCGAGGTACGAATCGCTAAAAAAACCACAACAAATAGTTCTCCGAAATAGCAGGAACAGGAAACCGCTGGTGCTGCTGAGAGACGAAGACATGAAACCAAAGAGAAAATAGACTTTGGGGGTAAATTACATCTGTGTCTATGAGAGAGATGTTTGTCATGTTATGTAACCAGTGAGATTAGACTGACTTGATTGGACATAGACACTTCTCTTCTTGACAGCATTTTCCTGTCAACATACACGTTTTGAAGAATTTAAAGGTGCACTGTGTAACATTTCTAGTGGAGGGTCTGCCACCTGCTTGTCTCCATGGAAATGTTATTGCTTTGTCTGGAATGTTCCACAGTATAGATAAAACCGATCTATTACGAGGGAGACAAGCAGGTGACAGCACTACGCTACATTACAATTCAGATCTGTGGAGAGTCGCCCCTATTCACAGAAGGAGTTATTGTGTTTTTGAGCAATAGAAACACCCGTAATGAATAAATGCTATGTCTGAAATGTGTCACAGTGTGGCTTTAAACTTATCCATGTACCATTCATTCAGTTATGGGTGGCTGCACACCTACAGTCAGTGGGCCATCCTCTGCACAGATCTGACTGGTATCTTGGTCTGGTAGTATCGCCTGTTTGTTTCCATGGAGACAGTTACATTTAATACCATACTGTGAAATATTCCAAGCAAAGCAATTACATCGTCATGGAGACAAAACTGTGGGCCGACCCTCCACCAGAAAAGTTACATAGTGCTATAGATGCTCTCCTCACTGCTGGAAGTACGAGGTGCCACAGTGGGGCAGCAGTGGCTCTGGTGGAAGTGTTGTTGTGTTTTTAAGCAAGACACTTCACCCACATTGCTTAGTATGAATGTGATGTGTGCGTGAGTGATTGGTGGTGGTAGAATTGGGCCGATGGAGTAGATTGGCAGCCTCACTTCAGTCAGTCTGTCCCAGGGCAGCTCTGGCTAGTAGAGATGTAATAATGTCCATATCTCTTGGTACGATATTTCCACGATATACATGCCAGTACGATATTTATTGCGATATTTTGTGGAGGCTAACAAAACTGTGAATATGCTACATTGTCCTCTTAAAATGCCTTGACAAGACTTAACCCAAAGAACTAAGATTTAAAAGTGCTTATACCATTATTTCTTCATGTAGTCTGCGCTGAAATGGAGCAAAGGATCATGGTCTATGCAGTTTTTTTTTTTTGTTGTTGTTTTTTTGGGTTTTTTTTTCTATTGCTGCACCATAACTATTCATTTAGGGTAAGGGACTTGTAATTCGATATACTGTGATGGTCGACGAGACTTTTGACAATATGATCAGTATCGTCGCTCCCCATTACACAAATGACGCACCACCAAAAAATTACGCTTGTGAATCCTTGCGGTCCACGGCACTTTTAGGAGCTGCCTCCGGGTGTCTCTGTCTTCGATTTCACCAGTCCCAACCCCCCTCAGATATGAAGTGTAACTAGGTAACCTGTAGTTTGGTCTCCATGTGAAAACATTCCAGACAAAACAATAACAACTCCATGGAGAAAAGCATTTGACGAACACTCCCCTAGAAATGTTACACAATACACCTTTAATATGATTATAAAATATCTTTGTTGTAATAACCTTTAATTCACTTTAAGACTGGTTTACTTGTTTAGTCTGGACTACAGGTGGCTCCTGGCATTCCTGATATGGGCGACTGCAATCGAATACAATACATGAGAATTGCATAAGTTCAACAAATAAATAGAACGAATGAGATAGAATCTGTATGGTCTCGGATCACTGCATCTGATGAAGAATAACATTAAAACACTCCTTGAACACATACTTGGCAACTCGTCTGAATTTTTAACATTATAATAAAACTCAAAGCCATGAAAACAAAGCCAGATAAAGCACTTGAGATGTACTTTCCCAAAACCAGTGAGACTTGAGCCATGGAGGCCTCAGATTTTATGGATGACCCGAGATTTTTGACACTGACATTTCGAAGTACTAAGCGTAACTGTTACTACAAAACCGACCCTAAATGCAGTTGTGTTCAATTTTACTTATTTGATTCTTTGACTAAAGGTAATTTAATATTTATCCACTGTAAAGATGGTCTATGAGTGAGAAGTTTTCAAACATTTTAGACCAATGCAAACAACCAGAACCCCAAAAGTAAAATGTACATAATAACTTCAAATGCATGTACTTATTTATTTCATTTTTTTATAAGGATGACACCTATTTTTTCTATTTAATCTGAGTCCAACTTTGACTAACATTTGAAACTAGAAGAATACTTTTTTTAAATTCTAGTGTTATGAATGACCATGAATTCATATTAAGATGCACTGTTCTCTGTCACTAAAATCAATTTTGTGTTATATATTGTGTGTTTGAAAGCACAGTAATCATCTTATCACAAAACACAAAATTTTCTGTTCATTTCACTTGCATCTGAGTGCTCCTAATCATTACTCAAACAGCTTTTCGTCCATTACTCGAGGTTGTTTCCTGGTTAAATGTCTTATCTTTGTTGATAGTTGTCTGAAACCTCAAAACTGCAAAGTCAAAGTAGATAAAACAATAAGGTATCAGTTCAAATTTCTGCTCTGATCCGGTGCACGTGTTATCTCTTTGCAAAAACAAATAGAGAAAATGGTTTTATTCGTTTTATCTGCACACCAAAGAGGCATAAACGAATGTTCCATATCCAGTGGTGGAACGTAACAATAAGTACAAGTACGTACAAGTACAATAAGTAAAAGTACTTAAAGGTGTATTGTGCTGCTTTTCTGGTGGAGAGTCTGCCACCTGCTAATCTCCATGGAGACGTTATTGCTTTGTCTAGAATGTCTCATGGCAGAGATTAAACCTCTATCTCAAGGAAGACAACTATAGGCATTGACATTACAGGTCAGATCTGTGGAGATGACACCCTATTCACAGAGATAACTGTTGTATTTTGAGCAGTAGAAATGCCTATAATGGTTAAATGCTGGATAGATGTGTTTAATGTCATACCATGTAACATTTCAGGCAAAGCAATAACATCTCCATGGAGACAAGCAGGTAATGGACCCTCCACCAGAAATGTTGTGCAATGCACAAGCAAGTAATTTAGTAAGTGAGTAAATTTAGTAAATAAAGTAAGGCTGATGGTTTATTTTTAACACATCTGTAGTTTGAGCAAACAAAAATATACAAAGAAAAACAGCTAGAAAAAATTAGATTGAATTGTTTCTGTTGAACAAGATTCAGCACAAATCTGTATCAAAATCATTACATCTGATGCTTTTTACTCTTGAAATACATTCTAAACAAGTACTTCAATACTTTCAATTAAGTCCATTTGTCATGTGATACTTTTACTTTCACTTGAGTATTTCTTTGCTCTGACATCTGTACTTTTATGTAAGTAACAAAATTGAGTACTTCATCCCCCACTGCTTATATCCAGTAAATAAACAGGCTGTCCTCGGCTGTGTTGTCTTTCAGTGGGGGGCTGGCTATATCCTGTTTCAGCTTAAAGTATAGAATCTATACCAAAGAGACACGCTGCTCCGCTTCCTACTCCTCTTATCTCTGGAGGTTTGGGTTTTCCTGTTCTACAAAAGGGTCAAAGGAAAATATTTGGTTGGTATTTTAAAGAGGAATTTATACCCCATTTTTTTTTATAATTGTATGGGCTAATGGGTGAAGAGTGTTGGATAATTAATCCGATTGCATAGGATAATTTCCTACGCGGAATATTATATCTGATTATATACTGATAATATACTGACCCACAAATGAGTCAAGAATGGACAATGTTACAGTCTCTTTTCACAGTTTTATTTATAACAACCATCCCATGTGTCCCAGTTTTGAATTTTGAAATTGTAGTCACCCTAATTCTGTACTAACATGTTGATTAATTTGCACTGTCCCATATTTAAAGGTGCATTGTGTAACTTTTCTGGTTGAGGGTCCGTTAAATGCTTTTCTCCGTGGAGTTGTTATTGCTTTGTCTGGAATGTTTCACAGCATGGCATTTCTATCTTCATGGAGACCAAACCAGACCAAGTTACAGGTCGGATCTGTGGAGAAGCGACCCCGCTCACAGTCAGAATGCCTGTTTTTCTAGGTATTTTTGAGCTATAAATCCACCTGTAATTGAATAAATGTAAGGTAGAGATGTTGACATTCCAGGCAGAGCAATGACATATATGCAAAGAAACAAGCAGGCGATGGACCCCCAACCAAAAAGTTACATAGTGCACCTTTAGATAAACATGAACATGAAAAACTCTAGTATTAGGCTCTTAAAGAATTTTTAAGAATTGTCCCTCAAGGCGCTCATTAATATTGAGTCTAGAGGCCTGAAAATTGCAAAACTCAAACAAACAAGCCAGTCTATGCGTTTTGCAACCATTTCACTGTGCCAAAGAAAGATCTCACTGAACAAAAAAGCCAATATCCAACCATTCTACCAAGGCTATGGTTTTGGTGATGGTTTGTGGTTGCTGTTTGCAAGAGAGGAGAGGACTTGCCACCCCCCACCCTTGAATGAATTTTGTGTTAAATAAAAAGTTTTGTGATGTTAAATTCAAATGTAATTCTACTCAAATGTGAACAGTTGCTTTTTACACCGCTGTTCAGATTGATTGCACATTTATGTCCACACCTGCTCCTGTATTTTCTGCTCTATCTCTTCTATTTTGTTGGTTGGTCCTCTCCTCATCTCATTGGTGTTTTGACAGATGAAACTGCCTGGAGCGTCAATGGAAGTCTTGCGTCGTGACAGACTTACAGATCACATCACAGCCAACCACTCTGCCTCTGTTTGTTACTATATTTTTCATTTGGGTTGGAGACATGGGCAAACTGCTGCAGGCAAGTGTGGAAGATCTCATCTATAAACTACAAGAGCGGGAACAGAGTAGCCAAAAACACAACAGTACACAAGTAAGACTACTTTTACTTCAGAATAATCAGGAAGTACAAAGTGGTCTAAGAAATGAATCGAGTAAGAGTTAAATATATTATGTATAAATATTAGGGGATACTCAATAAGAAATGTCTGGTAGTAATTGGAAGGATTATACATTATATAATACACACAACACAAACCTTTCATCACTAGTAAGAGTACTATTACACTGTGAATGAGTAGTGTCTGAAGAATATTCTGAGAAGTACAATTTTATTATTAAGTAAGTGCACTGCGTAACATTTCTAGTGGAGGGTTCGCCACCTGCCTGTCTCCATGGAAATGTTATTGCTTTGCTTAGAAAGTTCCACAGCTTAGATTAAACCTATCTATCACAACTGACACAAGCAGGCTACAGCACTATGCTACATTACAGTTCAGATCTGTGGAGAGTCACCCTTTTCACAGAAGGAATCATTGTATTTTTGAGCAATAGAAAGACTCATAATGAATAAATGCTAGATGGATATGTTTTATGTCATACCATGAAACATTCCAGCAAAAGCATCTCCATGGACACAAGACCTTCCTCCTAAAAAAGTTACACAGTGCATCTTTAAGTAAATGTAACAAGCTGCCCACCTTTGTCAACAGCTAAATAAAGAAAACTAACACCACCTGTGCACAGTGAATCAGATCTTATCAGTAGTTTTCCATCTAATCTGGTCCATATTGTGAGCTCTTGTCGGGGGTTGCTCCTGCTCCTCTCACCTCCTCCATTCTAACCCTGTGTCATCTGTCATCTCAGTTTTTTGTCCAGGGGCCCTTTTACTTTTCTCATTTTTCATCTTCCTTATTCGGACAGATGCAGCAAGTGGTCACAAATGACACTATCTGGGGTTTGAAAAAGCAGAAGACATAAATAGATTCCTCCTGGCTGTTCTTGAGGTCACAGTATGGTCTGCTGCCTTGATATTATTTGACTTGTGAGTGGAGTAATAATCAGTCTTAAAGTCGTCCATGATTTATTGATACTTTGCAGTGACATCATGCTGGGAGTATATTTTTATGTACTGTATTTCTATGGCAGAATGTTCATCACTTACCATTGTGACACAATGCACACATTAGCAAGAACTACCAAAAAAGTTTTTACAGTGTTTGATAACTCAAAAAAAAATAAAATAAAATACTAAATACAAAATGGATTTAAACAACACATTTTCAGGAGCCTGTGAACAAAACAAGTGTTCATGGTCCTGTTGTAGTTTCATCTAAGTCAGCTCTTTCTGGTTAGACTTTGTTAAAAAAAATAGCTCACATTAAAGTCTAATTTTAGTAACAGAGCTTCAGACAGAGCAGTGCTTACAGTTAGCATCAGTTAGCATTATCATTCAGGCCCATAATGGGTGCTTTCACACCTCTGGACCTGACCCGGCTAGCCCTGTTCTTTTGATTTAGGTCTGAGGATGGAGTTGTAAATGGGAGACAGATGATGTCTGAGACCCCCATTTCTGTTCAAGGAAGGATTCTCTTTCTTGACAAAAATAGCCTCTTTAACTCCCCTCTCAAACCAGTTCTTTTCTCTGGCCAAGATCTGGACCTCACTGTCCTCAAAGGAGTGACCCGTGGCTTTTAGGTGGAGATGTACGGCAGACTGAGGTCCACTCTGGCTCTCCGTCTGTGTTGGTACATCCTCTTGTGAAGTGGCTGTTTTGTTTCTCCAATGTAGCGCTCACTGCAGTCTGAATTGAGTAGACCACATTGCTGTAAAGTTGTGACCGCAATCGCTTCTGCTGTTTCCTGTCTACAGTAAAACAACTCGACAGTGTCCACCAGCGTCTGATCAGAACTGAAGAAGCAGCTTGGATGAGCTGCGAAACGTATTCGACCAAATAAACTTTTGTCCAGTTGACAAATTGAATTTCTCCTTTGCCATGGATTCTACCTGGACGACTGAGGGATTTTACACATACAATGAAAGGAGCTACTTTGATGTTTTGATTGGTAAAATGAGCAAGTGAAACTACAAACCTTTAATAATAGCATATTTAACTGTATTTTTCTTGATGTTCCTCTTTAATGATTTATGTATTTATCATTGACCATGTGCTCTTAACATGATCACAGATTTGAACATACACAGGTCCCTGCACATAAAGAGCATGTCATGGTGTTTATGAGTGTCCTGGTGTCTGAGCCTGTGGAGATGTGCCCTTTCAGTCAACAGGATTAAACTCACCTGCTACAAACCCCCATTAAACCTATTCACAACTCTGCAGGGAGCAAGGCAGGCTGGGAAACGACTGGAGAGAGGAGGAGGAGAATATGGGGCCATATTTTTGAAAAGAATCATTTAAAGATTCAGTGAACAAAAATGTACAAAATGTGGAGAGTTTTTTTGTTTTGTTTTGTGAGCGTTTGTAAGACTTTTTTGTTGTGAGAATGGAAAACTGTTCATTCCCATCACATTACATGGTCAGCTGTGTTCACGATTGAAACAAAATAATAATAATAATAATAATAATAATAATAATAATAATGTGAAAATGCTTGTTTAATGTCCCCGATAACCTTTAATAAAAATAATGAACAGTTAGGGAGTTATGTAATGTTTTACAGGGTCACCACATTATGTTTCTAACAAGTGCACTAAACCTGTAATTATATGGTCTTATAAATTAAACCACAGGAGATTCACAAGACTCACAAAGAGACCCCTTGTCGCCGTGGAGATGTATTTCCCATAATACGGTTAATTTAACTTGTTTATATATTTTTTGTCTGCTCAAAGCCAGGACTTTAACTTAAACCCTTCTGTTTAGGACATTGAAAATGCTGAAATAAATATAAGGAAAAGTACTTTGGAGTGAAGCAAAGGGAAAGAACAATAAAATGTACTTAAGTAAAGTACAGATACCTTAAATTGTAATAGTACTTTAACTTTTGTACTTTGTTACTTTACTATGGACCCCCTCTCTTCTCACACAAAGTAGTTAACATCAGTGTTTGTAATATTTGATTGACAGCTCTGAGCTATTCCATTAAAGAGAGAGGCCCAGCTCATTTGTTTGGGTAACAGCTTTGTTTTATCTCACTCGAAACAAGCTAATGGGATTTGAGGCATCAATGGGAAGATTGAAGACACCCATTTCCAGAACATTTTTCTCTCTTATAATACAAATCTTGTGGACTTTTCACTTAGTGAATGTGTCTATATCTGATGCTAATGTGTCTCGACAGCACAAAGAAATGAAAACAAGGCAATAAAAAGATGCTTCTCTCAAATGAATGTTGTTATTGTTATTGTCACAATTAAGAACGAAGCTGGAATTATACACACACACACACACACACACACACACATTTTTTATGATAAATGAATCAATGCACAACACAAACATTTTTCATACAAACATAACTCCCTACTTCCTCTTGTGAAATTGTGTGGTTTTGCTGTTTGGGTTTTTGTATTGTAAACCCACAAATGTAATGATTGAGTATAGATGATTTGCAGTGACGTCACTCGCAACATGTGCTTTTGTTTATACCGCCATCTTGGACGGCGAGAAAGACGCAACGATCATGGTAACACATCAAACAACTCGATTGCTCTGTCAAAAATAGCCAAGACATTGGACAGTTTCCACTTGGAAAGATATTTAGAGAAAGTTAAGGTGATCGACATTGATCCTTACTCTATAGGAGTTGATAAATTCTTTAGTTTCATCGATTATTTTCCAAAACCCGATTTGCGTTATATGGATATATACAATTACCTGATAAACACACCATCCCGATTTTCTGGAGAAAAACTGAAAAGTTACAAAAGCTTGGACGCTTACAGTTATTTCATTGCTGGATGGGTGAAAAATGTACAAATCTGTCCCATAGACGTTGTTGTACCCGGTGACGGCGGTGTGCAGTATCATGTAGTGAGAGCTCAGGTAAGCTACTAGCGAGTAGTACACAATCCAGGCTGAGTATGAAATGACTGGTCCTGTGCATCAGAGCGACGCATTGTTATGAATGGCCATGAATGGGATAACAAACATTTGTTTGAAACCACATAAATTCATTTAAAATTGTAAAATAAATGTGAAAAATCTATTTATAATTTGAGGAATATTTCTCTTATATTTCAATATTCAGACAAAAAATACAAGTGCATCTGTGCATCTCACAACAGCCAACCACAATATCGCCAGTTACATCTTATCATCACAGGATATATAATGAATTCATATACCAAAAATGCTCAGTGTGATATCACAATCATTTGTCAGCTTCACCTCGAAATGATGGTGATATCACACCTCGTTGACCAGTGTACTATCTAATTATTACGGAAACTGACTGCTAAAATTGGATACACTGCCTGTCAGGGACAATTACACATTTACTCACATGGGCAATATTTTTCACTAACAATTTAAGATGTTTTTTTATATATATTATTAATTACCGATACCATATAATGATATCCAATACATACAGAATGGCCATTGTAACCAGAAAAAAATACAAGTTATGAATATGTAAGTTCAAAAATATTTAATCATTTCAGGTGAAAGGAGTATACTGTTGGCGACCAGTCTTTCCTTTTCACAGCAGCAACCCACTTGCTACGTCTCTCCTCGTCAACAGGGAACCGATAGAAACTGAGTCCAGATTCTTTAGTTTGACGGCTCTTACACCCAAAAGCACAACAATGAAAAACCATTTTGGCCACAATAATAAAAAAAATGTTTGAGAAAGAAATCAATGTAGGCTAGATAAAGTAAAACGTCAAATTATCGATACTTTTTCTCTTGACACTTCGTAAAGTTCGCGGCGTGGGCGTGTGGCACTGTGTTGGATTTTGCCGTCCAATATGGCGTCGTGAACAAAAGTCATGTGATGCGTGACGTCACCTGCAAATCATCTATAGAGGGTAACTTCCCGACCTAAATACGATATATTATGTACATGTGAAAATATGTAAATATTAAACCTATGCACACAACCCTTTGACATTCTTCATCATTGATGTCAAAATGCAGTGTTTGCCATTAAAATTAGTAGTAATTTAATGATAGTATGAGCAACTGACAAATTACAAACAGAATCACTAGATAACATTAGCCATATGTATTAATAATATTTATACATACTGTACATACACAGAGCACACAGATTTTCAACACAGATGAATGTAGATGATCTTAAATGCTGTCCTAACCCTTACCCTAACACATGGAGAATGATGCATTTTTAGTGTTTGATGTCAAATTGATATTAATAATATAATATAGTGTTCTGATAGGATATGTTTTGAATAGTCACTTTCTAATATGCAAAAAATATTTTATATAAATATTTTTATTAAGGAATCGCAGTTTACTCATACAATATTTAAAGATCACATCATTTTTTCCTTTGACACTTTTCTTATTTTCAAAAAAAAAAAAAAATCTTAATAAGTGTCAAATCCAGAGACACTATCAAAAATTAAATAAAGGTAAACAATTAAAAGGCAATAATAATCGTGATGGTAAAAAAATAAAAATAAATAAATAATAATAATAATAATAATAATAATAATAATAATAATAATAATAATAACATCAAAAAGGTAAAGAGAGGAAGAGAAAGAAGAGAAAAGAAAGTGTGTGTGGGGGGGTCAGTCTGTCAGTCTAAAGGCAGAGTTTTTAATGATTTGCAGTATTCCATAAACGAACCCCATTTCTGTTCAGATTTTTCTTCATTACGCTTAATTGCAATAATAAGCTTTTCCAATTTAAGAAATCCTAAGACATCACAAAACCACTTAGATATTAAAGGAACTACAGCAGATTTTCACTGAAGCAAAATATTGCGTCTAGCTATAAGTGATATAAGTGAGTCAGTAGTTTTGGGCACAAGAAGAACATGTGACTCAAGTTACATGGGCTGGCATGACATCTCTCACACTGATCTGTAACCTGTGGGTAAATTTCCGATAAGCGAGATTTTGAATAATGAACTCTGTATAATACTTTAAACTGAATAAGCTGCAATCTTGCAGAGGTTGTACTAGAACGGATAGTTGATAACGCCCTATTCCACTGCTGGTCTGAAAAAGATATTCCTAGTTCCTATTCCCAAGTTCTTCTGATCTCAGCAGTTGAGTGAACATCCATACCCATAAGTTGTTTATATGTTACAGATATAATTGACCTTTTGTAAGACTTTAAGGATAACAAGTCCTCCCATGGTAAGTTGAAAAATGAGAGGATGCACAGTTACGTATCTGAAAGTAACGAAACAAGTGAGTAGCTGGAAGCCCATTTACAGTAGACAAATCTGAGAAGCTTAAAAACAAACCATCTTTATACAAATCCCTGAAAGTTTTGATACCCATCCATAAGACCAGGAGGAAATAAATGATTTTTTGTAATAGGCTTTGTTGTAGATGCTGAGACAAGCTTGAAATGGTTCCTATATTGAAACCATATTTTAAGTGTGGACTGAACAATAGGATTCTTTGTAAAACGAGAAGGGTTAAGCGGAATAGATGAGGTGAAAACTCTGTTCTAGAGCAACACACTTTTGTTTGGCTCATAACCTCTTAGCACATTGGTGAACACAAACATGGATATCTGAAGGTGAAGAATTGGAGCGGGCAAGGGCCAAACTTGCAGATCAGGTCCAAATAAGCAATTCTTTGGACCACAAGCTTAGGTCTCAGGAGAGAATTGACCAAGAAAAAGACTTGGAGTTGAAAAAACTCAATGATTCTCTCCAGAAGAAAGACAAGCAACTGCAAGACCAGATGAATGCACATAAGGAGATCCGGTACCTGTACAACTCTAAAGTACAGGAAAATGTACAGCTGAAGCAAGAGCTTGCAAACTCCAAAAAGGTCAGAAGAAAGACAAAGAGCTGGAGACCCAAATGAATGCATACAAAGAGATCCGATATCTGTGGAACAGTTCAGTGAGAGAAAGTGTCCAGCTCAAACAATCCAGCTATCCAGCACCAGTAAAGTCCTTGAAAAGATGAAGGAACAAGTTAAAACACAGGACAATATAATCGCTGAGATGAGAAACACAAACAAGTCGGCTCACGAGGTCTGCAGAGACTCTCAAACCACTACTATTGGAGTTGGTGGAAATACAACCCACAAAGACAATGAGAAACTGTCCAGGAAGGTGCAGAAGCTGTCTGCTAAACTCTACTCAGCACGAGAGGAGATGCGTCTCCTGAAGTTTCATTGTGAAAGTGAAAGAGCACAGCCAGGAGCAGAGGAGGACGCCCAGGAACTACCAGCGCTAAAGCCCCTCCAAACGTTTTGTCTTTGCATTATGAAAAAATAAAACAAAAATTGTTTTAACATTATGTTGTTCTCTATTTCACTCACTGAATTAATTTATGTTAATTTATGTTAAATGTATGGATTTATGTTAAATTAGCACTGTGAAGTACTTACAATTACATCATTTATCACACTGACACTATTATACTAAAGCCCTATTTTTCTTAATGCTTGAATAATAATTATAATAATAACACATCAGACTTGTATAGCACTTTTTGGACACTCAAAGACGCTTAACAAACAAAATAGGAAGTAACACTGTAGAAAACGGGGGGACTCATGGGGGGAATGCAGCTTGAACAGGTGAGTTTTTAGTAGTGATGTGAAGTGCTGCAGTGAGTCTGAGTTCCTGATGAAGGTCTGGTGCTTTGTCCTGATGAGGGGTGTGAGGGAGACCCTACAGAAGGCTATTGCAATAGTCGAGATAAAGGCATAAATAAGGATTTCTGCGGTGGGCTGAGAGAGGGAGGGGCGATGTTGTGGAGATGAAAAAAGATGTTTTGGTGATGTAGCTGATGTGGGCTCTGAATGAGAGGGTAGGGTCCATGATGATACCAAGGTTGCATACAGAGGGAGAGGGGGTAACAGTGTGGCCATCGATGAAGAGGGAGATGTTCTGAGCAGAGGGGAGGAGAGCTTTGGGTCCAGTCATAAGCAGTTCTGTTTTATTGCTGTTAAGTTTAAGGAAGTTGTGGTCCATCCAAGTTTTAATTTCAGACAGGCAGTTTGTAATGGTGGAGAGAATGACTGGGGTGATGGATTTGGTGGAAATGTAAAACTGGGTGTCATCAGCGTAGTGTAAAGGTTATGCAGTGTAATACAATGCTACAACTGTACAACTACTCTTACTGTACAAGCAGACATTCTCTATAGGGACTCGTCCAAGTACTGCATGCTTTTAAAATGCTCTTTTCAGGACATTTGGAAAAGTTTACACACTAAAGCACATACTCCAGTGTGCTTATGTCCAGACAGACAGGAGTCTCTTTTAACTCCAGGCAGTGTCAGTTTCTTATGACATAAATCATGTCTGAGTGGATAAGTGGCTCCTAAGTTCCTATACTTGTTGCCTTGTTTAACTGTGTGTAACACCCTAACGCAGTCACATTTGCTGTCCTCTGTCCTTCAATTAAAACAGAAGTGACACATGACCCCAGTGACCTTTGACCCTTTGTACTGAGGTTACTATAAAGACCTCAGTTACAGTACGGCTGTCTTCTTATTTGACACTTCAGTGAGTCCAGACAGCTGCACAAACTGCCAGTGTGAAGGAGTAACCTGGGTCCACTTTTCCAAATAGAGTGAGAGGGGAGGACAAGGGCCAAAGTACCTGTAATGTTTGGGGTACTGTGGGTTATACTACAGGGAATGTAGGCTTAGGAAAATTTAACAAAGAACTTTTGTGAAAAATGTGTATTCCTCCCAACATAGTGCACTTTTCCTTTAATAAGCATTACACATTAGTATTAGAGAAACAAACAAGAAGACCTGATCAACATGTAAAACATCTTCTGTGAGTCACTGTAAACTTGTATACACATGAAACTTGTATACACCTGAAACTTGTATACACCTGAAACTTGTATACACATGAAACCAAAGTCTGCCAGTGACTTCACCAAAAATATACCCGGAATTGTGTTTTGTTTCATTCACACATCCTTTAATCCTTTATTCTGTCTGTCTGTCTGTCTGTCTGTCTGTCTGTCTGTCTGTCTATCTCCAAGAGTGAAAATGCTCTGTTCCACCTTGTGATGTCATGAAGCTGTAGTTTTCAAGTTAACAGCTACCTCTTTTTCAAGGATGAAATTATCTAAATGTGTGAATGAAACAAAACACAACTCCAGGTATGTTTGTGATGGGGAAATAAGATTATAACATAGATAAGAAAATAGTGTAATAATGTTTTTTTAATTCTTATCCGTAAAATTGTGTGCTATTAGTCCATGCTATTCACCAAAAGTTGACGATTTCTGTTACTAAAGAAAGGCCCCTGATAATAACATGGATAGCTCACACAGTTTTTGGTATAAATATAGTACTCATACTTTTGAATGTCTTGTTTAATGTACTTCGACCTCCAAGCCTTTGTGTTTTGACTTATGTTCAATAAATTAGCCTGAAGACAACAACGCACGGACAGACAGGGTTGAACTTTGACCCCAATAATCTTTGGAGGTATCCAGGCAACCACTCCCTTCACTTTTGACCTCACCTTGACCCTGGCCATTTCCTTAAAGACACACCCACAAAACAATGCCCCATTCTTCAAATTAAAGTATCGGAAAAGTTATCTTATCATAAGGGAAGGATCACGTGAAATTTTGAAGAAATTTTAAGATATTTTCAGATATTTTTATTCTACCACATCTCGGTACTACAGTTCAGGTTTATATAATGGTGCACTGGTACAAACTGAACAAGCCCTACTGGTTTATAGGTGACATACTTTGACACTTTTGTTTGGCGAGAACCTTTAAAACAACATTATTATGAAACCAATTCTTAAAGGGCCCATATTACAGTATTTTCCGATCTGTTATAATGTTTTTTCCCCATCAAAACACTTGAAAACTACCACTACATAACAGCGCAACAGAGCATTTTGAGCTTTGGAGATGTAGACAGACTAATAATAAAGGATTACTCAAACATGTGTGAATGAAACAAAACACAGCTCTATGTTTTTAAGGAGGTAACAGCATTATAACATGACGTAAAGCGCACAAGAGTCTATATAGGGTAATACAGGGCCTTTAAAGTCTGAGGTGGTACTCATTGTGGAGGTTTGAGGATCATTACATCAAGAAATGGTAATGACAAGCTGCATTACACAGGAGACGGCTATGAAATGATCTGTCAGAGAGATTAACTGAGGTTCTAGATTTTTCTCAGGTCAAAGTGGTTGGATAGTTGCAGTAATAATATTTAGATAGCTTCATAGCTATTGAGCTCGGGGCTGAATATCAGAAAATGACCTTTACCATGGAAATCCACCATGTTGGAAGCAGAGATGCATTAGCCGAAACATTTTAAAGGTCCTTTAATACACAAAATTGACTCTCGTGAGCTTTAACCCATGTTATAATGTTGTTACCTCATCAAAAACATACATGTATTGCTTCATTCACACATGTTTAAGTAACTCTTTATTATTATTCTGTCTACATCTCCAAAGCTCAGAATGCTCTTGTGATGTCATGAAGCTGTACTTTTCAAGTTAACAGCTACATTTTACCTTTTGTTCATTAGAGATTGGCAATTCCAGGGCTGAAACAATCCAAATGATTCTAGTGAAGGTGTATGGAGTTTAAAAACACAGTGGAGCACTTCCTGTATTACCACATAACATCACATGGCATCAGTTTGAGAGAAATACTTTGGGAGAAGAAGCTTAAATATGCAGGTTTGTGTGTTAAACATGTGCAAATGAAACAAAACAGAACTCTGGGTATGTTTGTGATGAGGAAACAACATTATAAATCAGAAAATAGAGTAATATAGGCCGTTGAATTCTCAATTGTTTTAAAACTTGCGTAAAAATGCGTGTGATGATCCAAGCTCTATATACATGTGGAACTTTGTATGTAAACCATCACAAACAAACTGCCGGCTATAAAACTTTCACTGACTAATATGGAAAAAAGAAATGTTGCCAGAATGCCGCAATTGCGTGGATAACTGAATACAAATGTAATGTAGTGCTTTTTTACATATTTGGTTAGCTAAACTGTGTACATGTGAGAACAGTGTTGATAAATGAGCACTGAGGTAATATATGCCCTTTAGAATGTGTATATTTTATGTAAAAACTGCCTGCAGGAGCTGTGTCATGGTCTGCGGGCTACGTCATCTCATCACTCCACACTCTCTCTGAGCATAATTTCAACATTACATTTTTTTCTTTATTATTTTATCTGCCAAATCAAAGTCATGTGAGTGCGTCTGTCAGCAGCTGCAGTAGCGTCACCTCGAGTCTTATTGAACTGGTGAAGGATCAGTCACAAAAACAACAAGGACAGGTCTCAACTAACACAGGGATCTTAAGGTCAGGAACAATATGGAAAGTACAGCAACTGAGCCAAATAAAGGACTCTGATTAGAGCCCACAATACCAGACTTTTGAATACTTGATGAATTATATTTGTGTTTGAATAATATTTATTCATTCACATTCAGTTTTCATGCTTTGTGTGGGCTTGGATTCATTCTAACTGCCAGAATTACCTTACCTTAAAGGACCTAAATTACACTATTTTCTGATCTAGTTTTTTTTTATTTTATTAATTTTTTTTTTTTTTCATTGTTTCACAAGAAGTGCTTCACTGTGTTTTTTGAATTCCACACACCTTCACTAGAATCATTTGGATGATTTCAGCTCTGGAATTGTCAATCTCTGCTGAACTAAAGGTAAAAGTTAGCTGTTAAATTGAAAACTACCACTTCATGACATCACAATGTGGAACAGAGCGTTTTGAGCTTGGTGATGTAGACAGACTAATAATAAAGGATTGCTCACACTTGTGTGAATGAAACAAAGGTTAAGAAGTGCAGTAAAGGTTAAGAAGTGCAGTAGCTTACCTAGACAAACAAGATCCTCAATATCTAGAATAACATTTAAATACAATAAAAAAATATAAGATAGATAGAATAGATATAGACAGAAAATAACTCAATTTCATGCCAATGGGTGACAGTATCTCAGTTGGCAAAGTGTTTCTCCATTGATCCAGATTTTGGTGGTTCAAACCTCACTCTTGACATAAATATGACTGAATGAGTGGTCAGATCCACTAACCCATAGGTTGGCGGTGTAATTCTACCTCCAAAAGATGAATACTGTTGTTGTGTACTTGGCCAAGACACTGGTGTATGAGTGTGTGTAAGAATGAGTGTGTGGTTCCATGATGTGAAGCACTATGAGTGTCTTGAAGGTGGAAAAGTTCTATATAAAAATGTGACAATTTACAATTTACCAATTTCATATGTTGTTTGGGGCAGTGCAATTTTAATTATTGTGGCAAAAAAAATACTGTAATTGAATAAAGATTTATTGAATGACACAACCGATCGAAGGAACAACGCTCAAGGAAAAACATCATTAACACATTTCATCACTGATATAAAAGCCATATTTGTTGGTACCATTGTTTTGAGTGCAGAAGTGTGTCAGGCTAAAAGTGCAATAAAGCCCTGGTGTCATTGTCTCTTCCTCTGAGTCTCCAGTTTCCTGTTTTCTCACATCTCCGTCAGTAAAACGCAGGTTATCCTCTTTTATGTTTTTATTATTTGGCATGCTCTTCTGCGCTGCCCTGATTGTGTGCGTAATACCATGATATGCATCGGACGTCAGAGGTTTTATGAATTAAAACAAAGGTGATGTTAATTATCTATGTAACTTTTTACTGAAAGGTGCATTGTGTAACTTTTTGGTTGGGAGTCCGCCAACAAGCTGGATATGTCACTCCTCTGCCTGGAATGTTCCACAGTATGACATTAAACTTTCAATTTATTGAATTACAGATGGTTTTATAGCTCAAAAATACCTAGAAAAACATGCATTCTGATTGTGAGCGCTGTTGCTTCTCCACAGATCTGACCTGTAACTTGGTCTGGTTTGGTCTCCAAGAAAACAGAAAGGTTTAATACCATACTGTGAAACATTCCAGACAAAGCAATAACATCTCCGTGGAGAAAAGCATTTGATGGACCCTCCACTAGAAAAATTACGCAATGCAACTTTAAGAAAAACAACTCATGATATTACTGAATGACTTTAAGGTGATAAATCCGTTTTACTGCACTAGTGTCATGCAATATATAGCTCACAGTGTAATTTGAAATATGATGTGAAAACATCACTAATCATACAACTTCTGGTATGTCAGATGATTAAGGAGTCTGTGCACTTTTTTGGCCATGTGCTCACAACCATGGACCCAAGATGGCTTTAATTCTGACATGTTACAGCGCAACAGTGGTGGAACATAATGAAGTAAAATACTGTAATTACAGGTGTATTGTGCAACTTTTCTGGTGGAGGGTTTGTCAAATGCTTTTCTCCATGGTAATGTTATTGCTTTGTCTGGAATGTTTCACAGTATGGTATTAAAGTTTATTAAAATTTAGTACTTCTTTCACCACTGCAGAGCAAAAATTATGATAACATGTCCACTGTGGAGTGAATGAATAAAGCACTGTAAATTGCTTTAGGTTTTTGAAATTTGAATTTAAAAAAAAAAAACAAAATAAACTAGAGACATTTGGAGAAGATTCAAAAGTAAAGAGTGCTAGGACTATCTATCCTTGACCTTGCTTACAAAACAACAACAACAACAACACTCAAAGTCACGCTGCAACTTAGAACTGGGCAAAAAGCAGGAAGTTGCCGCCGAGGGTTTTTACGTCATTTTGGTCACTGAAGAGAGCCTCTCATCTCCTCAGTGTCATCATCTGTGTGTATGATGCATCTGCACAAGTCATCAGTACCATCAGAATCACCAGAATACTCCAGTGCCGTGCCTCTACACAAACCTGACAATAGAGCATCCATCTCAGTGACACCTCATTATCAGAGGAGGAAACGATGGCCTGACAATTACTGCTGACCTAAACCTGAGCCAATACCAAAACACAAGTACACAAACAACATGCGTGTGTACGGATGCTTTAAATGCAAATTATTTAAGGGCGTTTACAAAGTGTCATCTAAGGATCTGTTCACACGGTTTTCACAAATTCACAGTGTTTTGATGTCCCATTGGCCTCTTTGACACGACAATGAGCTATCTGTCCATTCACTCTCACACTTAGACTTAGACAAACTTTATTGATCCACAAGGGAAATTACTTGGATACAGTCGCTCAAACATCACAATATAATGTAATAACAGAGAGTAACAAAAATAGATGGTGTAGCAAAAAGAGCAAGAGACACGTGTCAAATGAGACATAATTATAAAAATAAATGTATATATACAAGTCAAAATAAAATAGGAAAAAAGTAATAAACTATAACATAAACTATAAAATCACAGGTATACACAAGAGACAAGAACAACAGTGCAAATACTCTGCTGATTGACAGGGCATAAGGTTATCCGTTACTTAAAATTGAGTTGTTGTACAGTTGTAGGGAGTATTATCTGTTACATAAGGGTGAGTTGTTAGTAAGGAGTAAGTAATAGGTAAGTTTTGTTTCATCGTGTGAAAGTATTTAGTCAAAGGGACAATATTCCCATGGAAACAAGCAGGGGGAGGCCCTCCTCCAGGCCAAATAAGATTCAGGTTTGACAAAATACAACAAGCCCAATCACCTAGATGTTTTTGTAGGTGTGTCAGTGCAATTAAAAAAAAAAAGCTTTTATTTTATTTTTTTTATTTTTATTTTTTTTGGCTTAAAAGTTACATACTCTGACTTTAATGACAGTGAAGGATGAGCCTTGTCAGTGCTATTATTATAATACAAATCTGTTTGGTCAGGGTTAAGTTTTTTTTTTTTTAGTTAAAGAATCAGAAATGTATGTCACAGCCCATTCTACTATGAATTGTGTTTGCACTTTCTATATGTTACTTCCTACTTGTTGCTACTAAACTATGTACTTTCCAGATTATACTGTAAATGGAACATAAAGCCGCTGCTGCTTTATCAGAGCTAATATTAGTATTTAATATGAGTCGGTGAGGAAAAGTATCTGGCTTGTGTCCCATATTAATAGGAGATAATCAGTGATTTTAAGTCAGGGTCCATCAGCATTCACTTTGGGGTTCCACAAGGGTCATTTCTTGGACCTCTTCTTTTTAATATCCATATGCTACGTTTAATCTCTATTTTAAAAGATTGTAAAGTTTATATACTATTGATACTGTTGTTTCACCTTTAACCTTAGACCTCTGAATGATCTTTTGAGCTGCATCTCCACTATCATAACCTGAATAAACCAACATTTTCTTGAAATGAATGATAAGAAGACAGAAATTTTGGTTTAAAGTCCAGACCATACAACAAACTTAAATCTTTTAATCTCTTGAAGCAGAGAATCAGCAAATGTACATTTTAACCCTAACCCTTAATCTTAAATAATAAAACTGCTTTTATCCATCTATGTAGCATTTCCAAGATCAGGGGCGTCCTATCCAAACCCGATGCACAAAAGCTTGTGCATGCTTTTATTTCAAGTTGATGATAGTATACTATTGTAATGTGCTTTATGCTGGGCTAACAAAACAAGCTCCAACTGTCAAATACTGCTGCCAGAATTTTAACAAAAAACACAACAGTTCGAACATATTTCACCAATTTTATTTTCACTCCACTGACTTGATTTTAAAATTGTAAAATTGTTTTTGAAATCATTACATGGCTCATAACTGCTGTAAACAAAATGTTGCCATCTCTTTGTTTTCTTTGATTTGACCTTGTGTTCTCATCAAATACATCTCGAGCTGTTCTCTCTCTGCACTAACACATTGGATCTATGTTTGTCAGCTGAAATTTGCTAAATAAATGATTCAGTTATTATGAATCAGTGACAGTGTTAGCATGTCAAAGCCTGGGCCGCTCTGCTTCTCATGCCACACTGAGGAAGTGTTTGCAGGAAACATTGCACACATTGTTAAAGCCTGCGGGCGCTCGGCCAGGAACCACTGAAGTCTAATGTTCTAAACATATTTCAAAAGTGAGATCTGCTACAGGCCAATGTGACTGCAGGACTGTTACAATGATAGTCTGTTTGGTAAAGGGACCGTGAAGGGTTTGTTATGTGCTTGTATTTCATGTATAAATAAATACCTTAACCTACAAGAAAAACACAGGGTGATGCAAGGGTCAAGTGCAAAACACTCATATTTAATATTTATTTGCTTGAGTTTATGATGATTTTTTTTGTTTGTTTGTTTGTTTGTTTGTTTGTTTGTTTGTTTGTTTGTTTGTTTTAAGCATGTAATCATTGTATCAAATAGGCCAACTCGTGTTACATCACTGGAATTGAACAGAGAAGAATTACACATTATTAGGACATATCATGATAAAATTCACAATTTGCAAGTAAGACGATGTGCAGGATTCTTCTTTGTTCATGTTTTTGGGCTGCTCCCTCTCCTCCCACGCATCCCTTTCAAGAAACTGATGTGCGATGTTCTCATTCTTTAACATAACTGGAATTAAAAACCATCACTTTAGAAGCTGATACAACGCCAATTTAAAAATGAACAGTGTAACTTTTCTGGTGGAGGGCCCATCACCTGCTTACCACACGCAGACTGACTGACACTGCCCTCTTGTGGGGTCTTTTTGCAGCTACATATGTATGACTATTGAACGATCTGTTAATCCTGTCAGCGAGAATGCTGATTTATTTCTGTTTGCATTAATCTAATCATGAACCAATGACGTTTTGAATGAGTTCAATGCTATTTAATGATTTAAAACTCAGTATCGTAGTCTTACAGTATCAGCGCGTTAATCCGAATGTGTCTTTTTTCTGTCGCAGAGGCTGGCAGACCTTAAAACGGAGAGCTTGTTTTCATATATGGTTTAGATTTTGGAGCATTTAGTAACAATAAAAGAGATGATACTGTCTATTAAATGGCTGCATGGCATTGGCACTAATGCAGCCCAGTGCTTCACTAAGTTTATTAACAACATTATTATTATTATTAACAATCATTTACCCTGCATAGGTTACAGCCAAGCCTGGCGAATCCAGGTGATATCTCTGTATCTTCGTAAAGTATTCTACTGAAGAAGTCTGTATTCTGGATCCCAGACAAGCAACAATCTACAACATTCAGGTAAATGTAACCTAGCGTAATAACGTCAGATTGTGGAAATAAAATAGAAATATATAAACTCTGACTAATTACTAATACAAAATGCTCATGCGGCACAGTGACGCACCTTGGACAGCTGAGCTCTGACTAATATAAAAAGTATTATTGGCTTAAACTGTGTGATCTCATACCTTTTAAACCTACCAGAGGGCACTCTTGTTCCACTCCTTCTCCTCGTGTCTCCCTCTGTGCAGCATAGCCCTGACTCCACTCAAATCTGCCTCAAACTCAGTCCAGCCCTCACACTGAAGCGGACAGGCGTGGAGACCCTGCCGGTGCCACGGGGAGATGGGTGCATGTGTCCGGGCACAGAGAAGCGCTGAGGTCCGGAGGGAAGCTGCACAAACTGGAGCTAAAGGATCCGTGATGAGAGAAAAGAACGGGGCATTTTAGGCAGTCTGGTTTTACGCACAAGAGGAGCGTGGCTGGAGTAATCCTCCTCGTCACGAGAGGACCAGGGGAAAGCCCATTCACAGGGAGAGGACTCTTGGATACTTGAGGCGCCTTCTGTCACTGTTTGGATTTAGCTGATTTTTACACCGGGACAACCAGCACCAAAACCAACATCTCTGCCCGGTTTCTCTTGAACAAGATGAGTGGGTCCACTAATGGTAAGAGCCATGTGGTTGTGCGGTCAATAAGTCTTCAGAGAGAGTTGAGGCTCCCGTTGTGGTTATTGATTACAGTGGTATCGACACTGACACTGTGTTTTATCATGCTTTTAGATACCTGTCTGTCCGGACAAGTACAGAAACAAAGAGAGGGAGATGTGAGGAAATCTTATGCTTTGTTCATAAAAGTAATGTTGAGGTTAAAATCATTTTGCTTGTGAAATATGTATTTATATGACGTAAAGTGCAATACCGAAGCTCCCCCTTATAGAATAGGCTTTTCTTTTTTGTAATTTGGGAATTGGATGCATTTCCTTTCCTTCCTTTTAGATTGTACCAACAAGTTGAACAAATATGCCAAAAGGATGATCTATAATCTTCCCTCACAAGATAAATATGGACAGTGTCATAATGCACTTTAAGGGTAGAGTGCAATAGAAACTGCACCTTAGGGACAGTAGGGCTAATGCAATTTTTTTCTTGTGTTTTTGGTTTTAAGTTGTTTATTGTGTGAAATGTGCAATATTTATTCCCTGTAGTGTGTCGCTTTGGTTTGATTTGAGGTTGTGCGCTTGTGTGTATTGTATTGTTGTTGTGATGTCCTTGATGTCTAAAAAGAATTTCTTCCTTCTGGAGACAATAAAGGCTAAAAGGGGCTGTCTTTGCAATTAATCAAACTGTAATAAAATCAAAATTCTGCAAACCGTCAAAGATCAGCTTCATCAGGTCAACAGTCAATTCAGTGACAGTAAAAATATGTGGTCTGAAGCATAATTTACCTTTGGAGAAACAAGTAGAATTCTGCTCGTGTTAAAGGTGCATTGTGTAACTTTTCTGGTGGAGGGTCTGTCAGATGCTCTTTTTCCTGCATGTTATTGTTTTGTCTGGAATGGAATGTTTCACAATATGGTATTAAACTTTTCTATATTCATGGAGACCAAACCAGAAAAGTTACAGGTCAGATCTGTGGAGAGCCAACTCCACTCACAGTCAGATTGCCTGTGTTTTTTTGTTGTTGTTGTTGTTGTTGTGTTGTTTTGTTGTTGTTTTTTTTTGTTGTTTTTTTTTGTATTCTTGAGGTATAAAACCACATGTAACTGGATAAATGTAAGGTAGAGCTGTTTGATGCCATACTGTGGAACATTCCAAGCAGATTAATGACATTTCCATAGAAAGAAGTAAGTGACAGACCCCCCACCAGAAAAGTTTCACAATTCCACTAAATAAGTCAAAATATATCTTCTTAAAATTGGTCAGTCAGACAAAAGATTTTATTTTATTTTTTGCACTATTGCCCAACAATGCATTCCCTCGCTCGGCTTACTGCAGCTAATAACTCAAGCTAAACCCAAAAGTCGTGCGCAGGGGAGGGGACCGTATAACTGTATATACCCCATCATGAGCACTCAATGTTTTTATTCAGGCTGTTTATCTGCAAGGCCACAGATCACCATAAATATTTGATAGTGTTAAATCTCCCGACTGTCCTTGAAGCCTCAGTGGTTCTAATGTTATTGCCTGATGCACAGTGACAGTCTCCTACCTCCTGTGTTTGGTCTGTCCTCTCCCGAGACCACCTTAAAATGCCATAGGGGTCATTTTGAAAAGGCCACAGCTCAACAATGTCAAGAACAACTTTAATCAAATTTGTACTAACCCATGCCTGGCTAGCTCAGTTGGTAGAGCATTAAAAAAAATGAACTAACCCTGGAAATGATCTGTATGTGATGGGAGTGTTCATGTCCAGATTACGACCACACTAATAGTAAAAGATAACACATCGTCTTTTCATCATAACTAGTTGGTGAGCTATAATATTAGGCAGTATATTTTATTCTGTTAAAGCAAATCTATGTTATTATGTTTTTGCCTCATCGCAAACATACCTGGAGTTGTGTTTTGTTTCATTCACACATCCCTTGCATATTTAGGCTGAGTTCTTGTCGCAAATGGAAAACGCCCTCTTGCACCTTGTGGTAATGCATGAAGTGCTCCACTGTTTTTAAAGTCCGTACACCGCTACGCGAATCATTTGAGTAATTTCAGCCTTAGAATTGACTATATTTGCTGAGCTAAAGGTAAAAAGTAGCTGTTAACTTGAAAACTACACAAGACATCACAAGGTGGAACAGAGCATTTTGAGCTTTGGAGATGTAGACACACTAATAAAGCAGGATTACTCAAATGTACTTCAAATGTATAAATGAAACAAAACACAACTTGTGTTTTTGATGAAGAAACAACATTATAACATGGCTTAAAACTAAAGTTTGGTTAATATATGGCCTTTTAAATGAAAGGTTAAAGTTAAAAAGCGATTTTCAGAATATAGATTACAGTACTAAAGCTAAATTATCAAATCTTACATATGCACATGCCTCTCTTCTCTCTATTCTGTCTCTCCCTCCTTCCTCTTGATCTTCATCTCCTGTCACTCTTCTCCATCTCTCTCTCTCTCGTCCCCATCTGGTCTCTCAAATTCTATCTCCCCTCTCACCCTTTCTTCCTCTGTGTTCTTTTCCATCTGTCCTCTCTTCCTCCCTGTCTCCCCTTCCTGTCTTACTCACTCTCTTTCTCTCTCTCTCTTTCTCACAGGTGGCTTCGGTCCCTCTTCTGTCTGCCTCTCGCTGTCTCCTTTTTGATCTTCTTCTCCTCTCACTCCTCCCTTTCACTCTGTCTTTCTCTGTCTTCTTTTCCATCCTCTCTTTCTCTGTCTCCCTCCCTCTCTCTCTTTCTCACAGGTGGCTTCGGTCCCTGTTCCTCTGCTCGCCCATCTGCTGCTGCTGCTTTGCCAGCTTCTTCACAACCGCCTCACTGTTATTATTTAGGGACAACTATGGCCCACTTTTAGGCTTTCTTCTTTTTCTGAAAACATTTTTAGATCCACTACTCTCTCTCTCCTCTCTTTCCTCTCCTGGGTTGTTGTCACTGGGTAAAGCTGCCCGCTGTGCCTGTCTGTATATATTTATGTTGGAGATTGCGTAACACAGAGGATAGTGAGTGTAAACAAACTGATGCATGATCAGTGTAGTCACTCAGATAAGACTGAATGGTGTGAAGGGGTTTGTATTTGACCATTCCACTCAATGTTAAGAACCTCTGATCTTTTCTCTACATTGTAATGCAACAACATTTGAAAAGCAGTTCTGTAGGTGTAGGTGATGTGATTTTGAAAACTGAATCGTGGTATGTCTTGTGATTCAGTAGTTCTCTGTTTAATGGCACTCCCACCTTCTCCTATTGCTCAGCCTTTGACAGCTGGATTTGACCATTCATAGTGAAGTGAACACCACCTTTATATTTCAAGATTTCCTAAAGATGAAAATACTACAGTTGTGATAAAAATGTATGTAAAATTGTGATCTCCAGGCTGCTAAATAAAAGTTAGTGCTTCCTGTCAGTTACTATAGGGATGCACCAATACTGGTTCCAGATATCTGCTGAAAAAAATGCTGGTTGGACATAAAAATTCATGTAATACGACTATTTACTGGTCCAGAAAGAATTTTTATTTACACAAAATTCTTCTCTGGTTACTCAACAGATAAATGACAGCTACATAACACATTTGGAACAGTTTTGTCTTATTTTATTTTTGTTTGAAGGAAAGAAATGCTGTTATCAGTCTCTACACTGGTATCAGTCTATATCGAGTATCGGCAGTTACTTAATGTTATAGTATCGGAATCGGAACATGCTGGATCGGTGCATCCTTATCAGTTATCCGCTGTAACTGGTCAGTTCGATAATATTATTCATCTGCCTGTAAATGTTTAATCGGCCAAATAGAAGAAGTTCTGTGAGTGAAAGTGTCTTGTTGATGCTATGGAAGAAAAGGAGAGAATGACCAAAATCATAAACTATAATAACATGTACCCAAGTGTCAGAGTAGTTGACAAATGGTTTGAAAATGTGCAGCATGCTATTTACCAAAACAAAAAGCCCAAATATGAGATATATAATTTGTGTTTTTGTCTCAACTGACTGGAGATGCGTTCAAACGTAACCTTGGACAAACTATATATATAATATGTATAATCTATATGGAAGCAGAGATGAGTATAGATCAAAACAAAATGGAAAAAGAAATCAATATGAGTACCTTTGAAAAGACAGGGAGAGAGAGAGATTTGAGAATGGCACAATAATCCTGACCTAGTCTACTCAACTCAACCCCTTTTCTGTTTATAATGATGATTTTAACTGTTGTTTAATCTCATGGAGTGAAAGATTTGGTAGTCAATATCTTAGTGTAGCGCTATTCAGAATATATTGTAAAGTTGGTCAGACAACATTAGGAATACGGCTGCTGAAATCGTTCATTTGAGATGTCTTAGAGATGAGCTGATATAGGGCAGATAGGGACAGTGAATATATTTGTGTAACTTTAAAAGGCAGTGCTGCTTGGATGTGTAGAGATTGGGGAAAAATTGTGGTGTTCTTCAGTGTAGCGACCATTCTCAAATAGAAAGTTGAAAAAACTGAGGCACTCAAAAAGCACAAAATTATTAAAAGTTTTTGAAAAGTCTCTATTACTACACGCAAATTAGGATAAAAAGATGACAATGTGTGAATTGGAATACCCCGAGAATTGAAGAGAAGAGGCATGATGCAGTTCAGTCTGGCTATGCTTCCACTGTAGGGAGTATTATATCTCTGCTACCAAGGCCAAGATAACAGTAATAGAGGCTTTTAACAATGCTATACTTAAGTGCCTCAGTTCTTTCAATAATATACAGTATTTGTGGTCCTAAATCCTAAATGCATTTTCATGGCAGTTTCCCTAGTGTAATGTGTTCATCTGCTGCATCTCTTCATAGATTTGATTGATCACAATATTGAATCTCATTTTGTCACATGACCAGGGTGGTCATGTGACTATGTAAAAGCCTTAAGTCATTAGAAAAAAACATTGATATTTTCATTGATTTGTGTAAAAGACACCTCCATACTTTGTCAGTGCTTGTGATCAAAGCTCGATTTTCTCTTCCTTACACATTTCATCCCACATTTCTGTAGAAAGATACAAAAACAATACATACATTTCTACCTTGTGACAGTCGTTTTGCATTCGCCTCATCTGTGATCATGTTTGATCCCTCCACACATTTTGACATGTTTATGATCATTTGTGTCCACAGTGCAGTACCAGTCTGGTCTATATGGTGGAAACAACAACACCAATGGAACTCCAGTCTCGAGTAGAGGTGTCTCCCCGATCGTGTGTGCCCGCTGTGGGGAGGCGTGCCGTGGAGAGGTGGTCCGGGTCAAATCTTCACACTTCCATGTCCACTGCTTCACCTGCCAAGGTACAAACAACACCTGCTATACACCCACGTAACTACCAGGGGGCAAAGAAAGGCACATCCAGCGTATGCAGTTTTAGCTCACGCCCACACTAGTTTGGTTCTGTTTTTAACACTAGGATAATACAATCAGGATCACCCACATCCCTTTGCGTGATGAAATATTAAATAATTACAGTTTTCAGAGGCACAATAGAAGCAGTGAGAAAGAAGCAGTGGGACAAAGGCTCCAGGAAATCAGTTATCTCATCGTACCAATTTTAGTCCTCAAAGAGTAGGCAGTTAGTTATTACATTGCAAATATCCTTTCATTTAAATGCATCTGAATTTTGTTGTTTAGTACTAGGCTGTTCATTAAATGGTGACATATAGTCTAGTTTTTAACATATAAACAATATGGAATGCCTTTTTACTTGACTTAAACTTATTCTGTAATTTATTCCACATTACTCCATTTGTCTGAGCAGGCAACACAAAGAAACTGGACAAAGCACCTTATCTGGTGTAGTTTAATGTTTCAAATACAGTTGTGTCAGCCTTAAAAAGAGGGTATTATGTAAAATTGATTTTTAGCTTTCTTGTAACATTGTTCCCTCATCAAAAACATGCCTGAAGAGGTTTTAGATGTTATCCATGCATGTTTCAGTAATTCTCTCCTGTGCCCTATTCAGACTCTTCTTACAGGTCGCCGTAAGATTCTGTCCAAAGCATTATACAAAACTGTACACACAAACTTGACAAACCTGATGCAGTGTGCAGTAGTAGTATTAGTGAAAAACACAGCGATTGTGTTGTGATGGTGCTCTGAAGGGGGAGTAACTTAACGACGGGAACAAAAGGAAGTGACAAAAATATGTGTTTTCTGCAAATATAACATTTTCAGTACAATAAGAGATAAGATAGTGATCTAAATATGTTATCAGTTCGCAGTTAGTACCCCACAGAAGTAAAATACCCCCCTTTAATACATTTTGGAATTTCCACTGTTATTTCAAATACTTTTACCACTTATGTATTTAGGGACTTATTCGATCTCTCTCCTTCTCTTATAACACATTTCCTGCTCAGTACTTTTTGCATTTGCCTCATATGTCTGAGTTGATGTGGTTCTGCTCCAGTGCAGCAGCTGAAGGCCTGGCTCAGGTCTGGAGTCAGCACAGCCCCAGTGAAGTCAGCGTGTTTTGAGCAGTCCCACAGCGGATCTCTCTCATCTGAAAATAGCACTCTCTTAATACACGACACGAGGTTCTCATTGTAAGATAACATTAACACATATTTTGGTATCTGCTGTTGTTGCCATGACACTAAAATTTCAAACTTGATTTTGATTTGTATGAAAAGGCTCGACAACGATTTCAGTACCACAGTGATCATACAATAGAATGTAATTTTTGTCTCAAATGAAATGTAGTTTAATATCACTACTAGCTCTGGTACAGATCCAAATCATTCAAATTCTAGTTATTGTTCTATTTATGGGATTTTTTGTCAAAGCTAAAAATGTGTTTATAGTTTTGATATTAGTTTTAGTGTCTGGGTATCTTTTATTTGACAACCTGGACTTGAATTTAAATTACAGATTAGATAACAGTACATATCTGTCGCTGTGTCCTTAGGCAAGACGCTTCACCCACCGTACCTGTTATGAATGTGCTTTGAGTGTGATTGGTGATGGTGGTCTGTTTATCTCCATGAAGACAAGCCTCCAGGCTAAGTTACAGGTCAGATCTGTGGAAAGGCAAACCCACAAGAAGCAAAAAACCATCACACAAGCAGGTAGCGAACCCCCCATCAGAAAAACAGAGTTGCCATAAATAAACTTTTGATTCATTACTTTGACTGACTCCTGCAGTGGTCAAGAAGCAGACGACACAGTCAATATTTACTGTCCTCAGAGCTCTCTGTCTCTGTCTGATATAAATGTGGTGTTATTATTAGCTTTAATTGATCCTTGGGTAAATGACTTTGGGCTAATGGACTGAGGACAAGAGCAGATGAAGTGGTCCAAAACAGTCCACATAATCTGTTTTTCCAGTCGCTCCCGTTTCCCGTGTTACAGTATTCTCGTAGCTTTCCATATAGTGATTGTTTGGAGGAAGAAGTTCAGCAATAAATTAAACCTTATGCAGAATGTTACCAGTTGCAGGTATATAATTTGAAATGAAATCTCCACCGCGTGCAGTGATTTACACATTGATTAGTAATAGATTTTATACCAGATGCCCTTTATGACACCAATACTTCTTGTACAACAGATACTGCCCGACATTTAGAGGAAATGGGTCCTTCAAATATTGATAAAATACATTTCTTTCAACCAAACTCACTAACTACAGATGCTGAGATATATGTTATGCAATGCAATGCAAGCAACAAGTACAATACAATATATGCACTTGTATCATATTATGCTGGAATATGCAAGAAACCCCTACAGAAATCTGAAAGGTCCTATATTATGCAAAACTGACTCATCTGAGCTTTAAGTCCATACCTGGAGTTGTGTTTTGTTTCATTCACACATGTTTCAGTAAGTCAGAGTTGTTTACATCTCCAAAGGTCAAAATGCATCACAAGGTGGAACAGAGTGTTTTCAGTTTATAGAAGAGATCAGCCTAAATATGCAGGGTTTGTGTGTTATATTTTTGTGAATGAAACAAAACTGAAAACAGACTGAAAACACCATTTATTTCCGTTGTACAAAAATAAAATAAGACAAAACTAATCCAAGCAAATACAGAACAATAACTTCTTGGGTTCTTACTTAAGACAATACGGTAACGTGTATTTACCTTGTTGACATGTTTCGGCTGCTAGCTGCGAGCCATCTTCAGAACTGTCACCGGTGTTGGTGGTGACGTGTCGTATATCAGCTGTTGTTACTTCCTGTAGGAAGGATACACGTTACTGTATTGTCTTAAATAAGAACCCAAGAAGTTAAAGTACATAAGAAGACAAAATTAACATCTTCGGTTTAAATACAGAACAACTTTGTATGAATAAAAGTTCAGACATTATGAGACTTTCTGGACCATTTACGACCAGTAAATAGTCTCATTACATTTTAACGGATATATGTGTAAGCCGATATTTGATCCAGCAAATGTCAGTATCGGTGAGGGATCGGACAATAAACAAAAATTAGGGATGGGACAATAAACAAAAAGTGTAGACAATAATCGTCTGTGGGACATTTTATATAATCGTGATAATTGTGAACACATTTTATCACCAAGATGTGCTGAAAAAATCTACTTCCATGATGTTTTCTTCTGGTTTTCACTTATAACAAAGTACAAGCCTATAACAGTATGGAACCTATTTAATGTTTTAAAACTGTCATCAACTTTTATAATTATAGTGATATAATCGTTAATCGCAATTATTTTGGCCATGATATCGCTACACCAAATGTCAGTATCATCTCATGCCTAGTATCGATACCATTGGATACCAGTGTTGGATCGTTGCATCCCTAGAAAGAATGAAGTTTTGTCACACCCTAGAGTGAACAAAGTAACAGCCATGCAAAACTCAAATTGCTTTACCAAATTCTAAAACTCAATTTGCCCAATCAAAAACATAACACCTCAAAATTGTATCTCCTCATCCCCCCTTCCTTGTATACATGTATTCATTAGTGTCTGCTCTCCCTCAGCCTACATTAGTCTGTCTATTCTTCATTCTCTCCACTCCTCCTCCCCTCATCCCTCCTGTCTCTCTCTCTGTCTCTCTGTCTGTTTGTACTCACGCTCCATGTAAATGCACTGAGGACATACCCGGCCAAACGGTGATGAGGACGCAGAGGGGAAGGCGGGGGGGCTGTAAGGAGGAGAGGGGGCTACTTCGACTGGATGGACAGATCGATCGACTCATTGATACCTCCTCTGGGATGTCTTGTCTGCTCCTCCTCCCTCACTCAGTCTGATAGCCTTAGCTTTAGCTCAAATCCCTCCCCTGACTCCCACCACTTCCTCCTTTCAAATAAAGCTCTGATATGGCCAGGGCTTAAATACATTTCATTATGAACCGCCCTCCTGGTCATTACTGGACTCTCTCTGTCCTAAATTGACTTTTTGGATTAGCTATTTGAGGACTGTTTTTTCAGTTTCCAAATATATATGTAAATTTGATGTATTATTATAATACAAATCCAAGAATTTTCTCACCACATTTTTGGTTGTTGACTCTAACCCACTTGATTATTGATTTGAGACTTGATTTGGTCCTGTTCTAGCCCTGATTCAGCCATTGTGTGGTCCAGGTTTTGTTGTTTTGTTCCAGGGGAGTGAGTGCCAAGACTTTTTTGAGAATTTAACTCTTAAATTAAATATTTTTGTCAAATAATTTTAAAGGTCTTATATTACGCAACGTTGACTCTGAAGCTTTAGGACATTTTATAATATTCTAATCTCATCGTGTTTTGTTTCATTTACACATGTTTGAGTGATCCTTGATCTCTACCTCTGTTCCACCTTGTGATGTCATGTGGTGGTAGTTTTCAAGTTAACAGCTACAGTACATGCTACGTTTAATTCAGTAGAGTTTGGCAGTTCCAGGGCTGAAGTTATCCACATGATTCTAGTGAAGGTGTATGAAATTTTAAAATGAAACAAACACAACTCCAGGTATGTTGTTGATGAGGAAATAGCATTATATCATAGATCAGAAAATAGCACAATATGAGGCCTTTAAAGCGCTTCCCACTAGTTTTTAGTTTAGTTCCGGGTCTAGTCCCAGTTTAGTCCCAGTTTTGCTGTGTGTGTGCAGTGTGTGTGCAGTGTGTGTGCAGTGTGTGTGCAGTGTGTGTGCAGTGTGTGTGCAGTGTGTGTAACCTCAATGTGCTACAGACTCATCCCAGAGCCTTGTGTAGATCCTGTCTATGCTCAGCTCTGTCACGGTTCACCTGCTCAAGCTTCAGTCTCAAGGACAAATTGTAAGAAGTCTAAGCACTCTCTCTCCTCTTTTGTCTTTTTATCTACTTCATCTGCATTGGAATAACGTTAGCAAAACCAATACAGAATACATATGAACTTAATCAAATGAAAATAAAACTAAAATGGGAACTCTGCGGTCTATCTGTGCCAAGAAAGCAGAATTTTTTTCTTTTGGCTTGGAATGCAGAATCGTATCTCAAACATGGTGGGATAAAGTCAGCAAAGATTAAAAAGTTTTAGACATAACATTATAGATTCAGTGAGCATATTTATTGTGATGATTGACAAGATATGAACAATATTGAACGAAATTGTAGAAATGTGTTACTGATACAGATATTGATATTTTGGCTTCAAGTATCTGCCCTTAAATATCGTCATTTTACAAAATGGATCTAATTGTGGAATGTAATTGTTATTTATTTCTAGAACAGCTTTTTATGAATAAAAGTTTACACATTATGAGATGTCCTAGGCCAAAATCGGTAATAGTGTACTACAATATTTGTAGTTGTAAAAGGTCAAGTAGTCCAATTAAATTAAAGGTCCAACCAGGATATTGGCAGAAATGACATAATGGGAACAATACCCATTCCAAATTTCCTGGATTGGCACATCCCTAAAAAATGTATTAAATTTATCTCTGGGATTTGCATCTTTTCTTTAACAAATCTTTTCTTCTCTTCCTTCTCCCTTTACCCTCTTTCTGTGCAGTCAGTGTGTGTGCGTTACTATTGTGTGTCCATTACCTTGGGCAGTGAACATTAGGCCATAAATCTCAGCTACAGATGTAAATGGGAAGTGTTCAATAGTTTTGCAGCTTTAATGAACTGTGGTTGAGCTTAAACTTTGGGGTAAATACAGATTTGTCTCAAGATTGAGAAGAAAGGATTTATAGATTTCTTTATTTTGTTTATTTATTTATTTTCAAGAAATATCTGGTATTGGCAATCTGGTATAGGTTGTATTTACCCCAAAACTTTGAAATATGACTTATTTTATTATGCAATGAGGCTATCTAAAATCTAAAACTCTAGGCATGTACATATTTGTTACTACTGAGCCCAGTTAAAGAAGCATTAAAGGTATTTTAAGATAAATCTGTCCTGTATGTAAACCCAATACAAACTTGACTAAAGCAGCCAGGAGGAAATCACTTAGTGTGCACTGAAGTAGAAGTGTCCTTGGATAGATTCAGGAGGATGCTCAAACAAATGAGCCTTTTGCTGGAGTTAAATGGCATCCTTGAAAACAGGAAGGTTTGTATCTTGACTTTAATTTAGGCTCCAGTCTCCCATAGAGCAGTGACAGTGAATGTGTGCCCACAGCCTTGTGTTTAACCTGCTGACTCCTCATCTAACGTAAATGAACTAGGGATGCATCGATCCAGCTTTTTCAGCTCCAATACTGATACCTAAGCTATAAGTACCTGCCTATACCCAATAGAATGTCCCCGTACAGTTAACTTATTACAAATTTGAACCAGTTGTGTTGGATCAAATTTGTTGTGGTATATATAATTTCTTTTCTTTTTTTATCAAGCATGTAAGTACTGAACAGCTTTGTAAAAGGTCAAACATTATGTGACATCCTGTGCCAAAATCAGCCTATAAATTCTATAAATATCCGATCAGGATATCTGCTGAACCGATATCATGGGAGTGATATCCTGTCTAGCAAAATTTTCTGGATCGACACCAATACGATACCAGGGTCATATCGCATATCAGTGCATCCCTAAAACTAACGGATATTAATGAACACACAGCTGTAATAAAAACAAAATTTGTGAAGTATATACAGTATTTTTGTTTAGGAATGATTTTGTCTTGGAGCCATAATTTTCAAGGAAAAGGTTGAGTTAAAGAGTTAAAGAGTTAAAGCGTTAAAGAGCCAGTGTTATTTATTGCATGGGAATAAATGTGCCTAGTCGATTATTCAAAAATTGTAATTGTATTTTGATCATTGTTATGAATAAGAGGACCATAAAGACTAAAACACATGCCTAAAGACCTTTTATTAAAAAAAACACCAGCTTTAGTGAGAGTGTTGTGATGATGACGGAAAAGACTGAAAACTGTACCATTAGTCTAGGTATAGAAAAGTTTTCAAACTATTCAAAATGAATCACTAATTATATAAACTCACTTTCACTTTTGGCTCTTTAGTGAATACAGAGTAGATGTGCACAGTCTGCTCCAGCAGCTGACACTCCTCTCACAGAGACAGTCTCTTTCCTTTGATTCTCACAAAGTCTCTTCTGACAGCTGCACTGATCAGCCTTTTGTCTGCCCAATCTGCTCTCAGCCAAAGCCACTCTCAACACACAGAAGACACATTCAAACTGAGAGAGCATTTCCTCTTTCCTTTATCTTAAAACATATACAAATACTGCAAGTTACACTTTATACAGCAATCATGGCCCTTTGGTCTTTTCAAGAGGACGAACAAGTAGAGACACTGTAATTTTCACTGATGACAAACTGTTACTTTAACTTACTTTGTCTTAACTTACATTACTTTGGGTGGTGGTCCGTCATCTACTTGTTTTTATGGATATGTCATTGCTCTGCCTGGAATGTTCCACAATATGACATTAAACAGCTCTACCTTACATTTGGACTCCCAACCAAAAAGTTACATAGTGTACCTTTAAGATTGCAAATAAATTTGTGCAAATAAATGTTACCATATATTTAAAAAATCCTTTAATTTTGCTGTCAAGATCCGCTTGGTGATTAAACAGAAGCAAGGTATTACTCCTAAACGTTTTACATTTTTGATTTAGCTTAGCTGACCAATACCAAGAAGTCTCAGTAGAAATATGTGGGAAACCCTGGAAGAAGTATTCACATTTCTGTTTAAGTAGAACACGGCACATTTCAGTTTGATGGTGCGGAAATCAGAGAGAGGTCAGAGGTCACTGCACAGACTCCCCAAGGGTTCTCTGTGAACGAGAGGAGAAGACTGAAAGAGAGAGAGAGAGTGCATGGTGAACTGAAGTGTGGAGCGTAGACAGAAAATCTTTTGACTCTTGACTCGGAGTGAGGGGTAACTCCAGAACTATTGGATATATGTCACCAATATTCTTGAATAATTATGAAATCACAGGAGAAACAGGCATCTGTATCATGTTTTATTATAATACAAACTCTTGATAATATGCCTTAGAAATGGGTGAGTGGGTAGCTGGTTGTTGCGACTTTAAGGCTTGATCCCAGCTTCATCTGGTGCATATTATGGTTGTGTCCTCGGGCAAGACTCTTCTCTTCACCCACCTTGTATGAATGTGTCCATATATCTTCCTTTATATATTTGAAGTCTTCCGTAGTAAGAAAAAAGAAAAAAAAAAAAAAAACAATGAATGAGGGAGTGTCCAAACCTTTGGCTGGTAGTGTGTAATACCACCAGAAAGTGACACCTTTAAAACAATGAAGGAATCTGCTGTGTGCGTGGGAAAGATCTCTTCACTGCATCAGCACATTCACTCACTAAATCCAGAAAACCTTTGAGTTTAGACCAACAGGTGGGGTCGTCGGGGGTCACCCAGAGGTCAAAGGTGACACGTGAAAGTTCCGAAGGTTAAATGCACTCTCTCTCTGTCTGCTGTTTGAAAGCTTTGGTCGTGTACTCTATGGGAACCCCAGGCTAAATGTCATGTGACACAGGGAAATGTATGGACTCGCATTAGGATTCAAAGCTCACACGGAGCTGACATTTTCTGCATAATTACATTGTAAATCTGTGAAATACAATCCTCCATCCCCATCGCTATAGGCTCAAAGTGTTCCCCTTCTGTTTGTGTGAGATAAGGGTTTAAGGGACGGCGGGTGTGATGAAGCGGGAGTAACAAGTTTAAATGGCAGAGCAATGGGTTTTTTCTATCAAGACCAAACACATGATTTAAAAAAAATGTCTCATGTATTGGAGGGTGTCCACAATTTGCGGGCCTGAGTGTAATTTAACAAAACAAACAAAAAAGGGCATAATATAAATGTTTGTTACTAAACAATGACTGTGACTTAAAATGGAACTAAACACTAAATCCAATGGTGTTTTGGCATCGTCTACTGTTCCTATCTTTTTTTGGCAACTTTACTGCAAACTACGTACATTTGCAGCTTTCTGGTCCCTATTCTTTGTAAATATTTATCTCCAAGACCAGATTTTTATAGAGTACATAAAGCAAACCATTTGTGTATAGTAGGGGTGGGACAAGACTCAATTTCCACAAGATGAGGTACAAGATTGGATCTACAAGAATGAGACAAGATGAGATTTTGTCACTGCTTTGTTTGGAATGTTCCACAGTATGACATTAAAGAGTTCTACCTTACATTTATTAAATTACAGGTGGTTTTATAGTTCAAAAATATCTAGAAAAATAGGCATTCTGACTGTGAGTGTGGTCGCCTCTCGTCCCGTCTAGTTTGGTCTCTATAAAGATGGAAAGGTTTAATATCATACGGTGAAATATTCCAGACAAAGCAATAACAGCTCCATGGAGAAAAGTATTTGATGGACCTTCCACCAGCAAAGTTACACAATGCACCTTTAAGTAAATTTTTTCTCCAATCCAAATGTAAAAATATTGGGGAAAAATCTCACGCGATCATTTTCAGCATGTGTGCACAGTCTTGCTGCAATTTTGCTGCCCAAGATCCTGTGGCACAAGAACTTGTCCCATCCCTAGTCTATAGATGATGGTATTGAACTACAGTATAATAAGCACACAACAATATAGATTAGGGCCAATCAATATCATAAGCTAAGCAAAACAAAGAGACTAACAATACTTGTATTTATAAAGACAATGCTGGCAATCCTGCTACTTTAGTGTGGGCAGTTTTGGACTTGCTGTTGCTTCCTCCAGAGAGCACAAGCCTCAGCATCTCCTCTTCCATTGTTTCCTTTAGTTTCCTCCACAACTTAATAGCTTCTTGTTTAGACCGTGATAAATGTGTTAACCACATTAAAACAAGCTGACATGTACAAAGCATTGGACAGATAGTTATGCATGAGTTACGCACGTTACTAAAGGGCGTACCTCATGTTGGCTACAGTTTGTGGACAGTTGGTCAGATAAAGGTCACAGTGCCATTTAAAGTTGTGGAGTCAGATAAGAAAAAAATACAAAAATGGTCAGAGTCGTTTTTACTGTGTGAGGAAAGTGTTCTTAATTTTAGCTGGTAGAAAAGTCAATCTTGTGTTGGATTGTATCTTTCTTAAGGTAGTTGTAATGTCAATGTTTGTGCGTTCAAGGCTAGAACTGTGCTTGTATGTATTCACTTCTTTAGTATAGTTCAATCTTGTGGCTGCCCTATCACTTTGCTCCACTGTGTTTTTAAACTTCATACACCTTCACCAGAATCATTTGGATATTTTCAGTTCTGGAACTTCCTATCTCCACTAAACAAAAGGTAAAAAGTAGCTGTTAACTTAAAAACTACCACTAAATGACATCACCAGGTGGAACAGAGCATTTTCATCTGATGTAGCTGGAGATGTAGACAGACTAATAATGCAGGGTTACTCAAACGTGTGTGAATGAAACAAAACACAGCTCCAGGTATGTGTTTAATGCGCTAACAACATTATAACATGGTTTAAAGCTCAGTTTTGCGTAATATATTAACTTTAACTTTAATTCTATGACTAAATATTTGTTCTTGAATTTTCATATGTGCCTTTGTTCATATATGTATGTGCTTTTTATTTATGTTGCTTGGAAATGTTGATTTTTTTTTTTTTTTTTCATTCATTTGGAGATGTAAACTGCATGTTCTATGAGACTTGCTTTTACCAGCACACAGTGATGGGCAGAATACTTAAATGTATTTATTTACCGAACACTGAATACACTGCCAATACAAAGGAGTTGTCCTTGATTCGCTCTGTGCTCATTAAACCTGTTTTTGCTGCAGTTTTAAAACAAAGTCTACCACACAACCTCTCTATATTAAAGGTGCATTGCGTAACTTTTCTGGTGGAGGATTCGTCACTTGCTTGTCTCCATATAGATGTTATTGCTCTGCCTGGAATGTTCCATGGTATGACATTAAACACATCTATCTAGCATTCATCATTATGGGTGTTTCTACTGCTCAAAAATACAGTAATTATCTCTGTGAATAGGGATGACTCTCCACAGATCTGACCTATAATGTAGCCTATAGTTGTCTCCCTCGAGATAGGTTTAATCTGTGGAACATTCTAGACAAAGCAATAACATCTCCATGAAGAAAAGCAGGTGAGAAAAGTGCACCTTGCGCAATGGACCTTTTACTAGTCCTGTCACAATATCAAATTTTGAAGCACGATATATCGCGACAGAGGAATATTACGATAAACGATAATATTGAAACTACTTTGTACCACTGACACAAAATAAATAAAGCAGGATAATCCTAGTAAACCTTTTTCACAGTACAGAGCTACATGAAATAAATAGCAGAATTAACCAATATTTAGTCCTGGAAATTACTTTTACATCCCTCTCCTGCTCAAATTTTACCATATTGACACCAGTCTCTTGCTATTTTTGCTACTTATTTAGAATGAATTATTGCTATTTATATTTTTTTCTTTTTGTTATTATAATATCTTTTGATGAGTGAGCTACTGTGTCCAAATAATTTTTTGTATTACATAAAAAATAGCAGAAACCTCCCCACTATTGCAACTAAAATATACACACGAAAAATACTGAGTCCTAAAATATATTGTTTGAAGTTGATATATTAATTATCGTGATAGGCCTAATATTAACCTCTTACTCAGATAGACGGGGAACCTAGAGTTGAAGTACCCAGTCCTCTTCTTTACTGCGTGTCTACAACCCCCAGTCTCTGAGCCACTTAACACTGTTCTGGATCTGCTCATTCACTTTACAGGACTTAAAACCATTAGCTTAATTAGAGACAGACGGTCAATTCACTGGGAGACACTGGGATCTGTGCACGCAAACACACAGATTACAACCTTTTACTTTACTGTCAGTAGTACATGGACACACTGGCAGTGGCGGTTTAAGAGAAGAAAGGGAGCCATGTATTGTACTTTAACACCAAACTGTGCTAACCAACTCTCCAACTCTCTATATATTATCAAAAAAGAACATTGAAATCTGTCAAAAGTTTTATATCTAGGTTGTTTACTGACCCCTTGTGGTTGGAGTTGTAACCTTGGCTCTATCTTGCAATGGTACTCCTGGACCTGGAACCAGGCTACAGATATATATACTGAAGGTTTATATGTTTCTATGTGGATGGTATGTGTTTAAATAATACACTAATAATTTGTTGACTCCCCTATTCATTTGATTTTATAACACATATGGTTATAATTCTTTACTATTCCACAGAACACGTTTATTCAGAGTTTCCCATGTGTGAATAGAGAACAGGTTAGCCCGCAGACAGCCCCACCGTACTGTATGAATTAACAGATTACAGTAGATTGCGAGTCTGCGGTAATCCTGACTCAGATTATTTGGGTTAGACGGGACATTTTGACCTTTTTAAGCCCCCAGACCCTCTCTCCTATTCACACTCTTCACCCCGGAGCAGACGGTGAAACTGGAATTTACTGGATTATGTCACACACAAGGTTTGACTGTTCTAATTTTAGCAGACACAGGGACATCAGGACCAGTGAACTCTTTAATGTATATGTGTAGAATGCCTCAGTCGTCCAGGTAGAATCCATAGCAAAAGGAGAAATTTAATTTGTCAACTGGACAGAGTTTATTTGGTTGAATACGTTTCGCAGCTCATCCAAGCTGCTTCTTCAGTTCTGAAGAAGCAGTTTGAAGAACTGAAGAAGCAGCTTGGATGAGCTGCGAAACGTATTCAACCAAATAAACTCTGTCCAGTTGACAAATTAAATTTCTCCTTTTGCTATCCTCTTTAATGTACAACACTTGACCTGCAGTCCAATTCATTCTTTCTTTATTGTCTTATTATTATCCTTTTTATTCTTTGATATCAGACATATCATATCATATTCACCAGTTCGTCAGCCTCAATATACGGGAGTATGATTTAACACTGCAAAAATCCAAATAGTCACCAAGCGTCCTGCTAACTGCACTTTGATGGCTATGATAGTCAAGAGGCTCTACACATGTATTTCCAGTTCTTTTTAAAATGTTCACTTAACCATAGCTTCTGTGTGTTTTGCCTGCAGTGTGTGGCTGTGACCTGGTGCAGTCGGGCTTCTTCCATCACTCGGGGGAGTACATCTGCACAGAGGACTACCAGCGCCTGTACGGGACACAGTGTGACAGCTGTGAGCAGTACATCAGTGGAGAGGTGGTGTCTGCTCTGGGACGCACCTACCACCCACAATGCTTTGTGTGCAGCCTCTGCAGGTACAACTACAACATACAGCCAGTGCTATAACACCAGTCTAGTATTTATAGTGTTCCATTGTGTATTATGCATTCTTCAGGCTTCTTACTCTTCTGGTGCCTTAGCCTTGTTTATTCGATTTTACTTGAAAATGTGTTGGAAATCATTTAAAATACCTGCAGAAGCTGTTAAGACTGCATGTACTGGCACAGTGAAATTTTGAGTGGTTTACATCAGGCTATAAATAATGGGGGAATTGCAGTTTGAGCACAGACATGATCAGAACAGGTCCGGTGATGGTGAAGGGACTTTTAAAAATACAATGCAGCAGAATTACTGAAATACAACTGCAAGCATATTCTTTAGGAAGTGACTTCATTATAACAAGGTTTAAATCTAAAAAGGCCCTTTTAATGTATTGTACACTATTGTTTACTACTCTCTGCCAAGTCTCTAGGGATAATCCCAATGTAAATGAGGTTCTTGTACACTGTAATGTGGATTAATGACTCACAAACAGGCTAATGTAGCCACAGGTGGCCTTTACAATGAACTAGAGCAGTGAAGTGAGCCATAAAACATAGTCCCAACATGTACTAACTGTCCCCACGAGAGTAGCACAAAATGATGGGTCCTGGGACATATTAGTGGGACCGCCCTATATAATGTCTACACAAAAATGTACATTCTATCACACTAATCCCCACAATCAATGACTCTGACTGTCACCTTATTGTTGTTTGTTTGTTACTAGTAAGATTTGTTAAACCTTCTAGCTTAAGCTCCAAAGAAGGGTCTAAGGATGGGTCAAATACAGCAATAAATCTCCCTATATATGAGGATAGTAAAATGTACCATACCTTTTTCCTTGGTCCTGTGCATTGCCTTCTTCAATAGTCCAAAGATTTCAGATAAACACCATTGCACTAAAGCAGTAGAGTGAAAATATAGCTGGGTAAAGCTTCACACGGATCATTACTTTTTGATGAAACAACAGCTCAAACTATTTTTCTCTTTTTCCTCTGAGCCCATTCACAACAAACTCTCCAAAATTGCAACTATAGGAGCTTTCTCCCAAAAAACCCAGAGTCAGCGCAATGTTAAAAGTACATTGAAAATATTTGAAAGTTGTGACCACTGAAGCGTGGATGTCTATAATGGTACTTGTTTGTGTATTTATTTATTTACATGTACTTCTATGTGTTCCTGTCAGGAGTCCTTTTCCCATTGGAGACAGAGTGACCTTCTGTGGAAAGAAATGCATTTGTCAGCAGTGTTCACAGTCTCTGAGCGCCAACAAACCCGTCAAGGTCCACGGCCCCAGCTGTAAGAGACTGAACTACACCTCAAACCAAATTAGGATGTGGAGTTATTCAAATGTTAATTGCAATTTCACTTAGAACCAACATAAGTGTGATTATGATTTTAAATATTTAGGGCGTTAGTACTCCTTTGAAAGAGGGTGTTTTGAAGATCTGCTTTCTCATTGAATCTAAGATCAGCAGATTTTAAGGGAAGCAATTATGTAGTGTTTAAAATGTCAGTGCAGTCATTATGTTATCTAAGAGGAGAGTTTGCTGCAGTGGCTACGATATGCAGGTGTTTTGAGAAACAGAAGATTTGCATATTGTTTTGTAAATTGTTTATAATGTTTCATCCACTTTCCTATTGCTCGATTCAAACCAATCTTTTGTCAAGTCACCTAGATGTCTCCACTATTAAAGGGCCCATGTTACACTATTTTCTGATCTATATTTTGATGTTGTTTCCTCATCACAAACATACCTGTACATTAAGCGGGAGAAAATGGATGGAAATGGATGGAATTCTAGTGAAGGTGTATTGAGTTTAAAAACACACTGGAGCACTTCCTGTATTACCGCATGACATCACAAGATTTTCTGTTTGAGAGAAGAACTCAGCCTAAATATGCAGGTTTGTGTGTTAAACATGTGCAAATGAAACAAAACACAACTCCAGGTGTGTTTATGATGAAGATACAACACTGTAACATAAATCAGAAAATAGTATAATATCGTCCCTTTAAATAAGAAATAACTGTTTTAATGAGAATGATTCACTGTTGTTTCAGTTTACTGGTTATCTGTATATCTATGCTCATTCTTCAGATTTATTGTAAATATTCTCCTTTGTTGACTTGTTGGGCTTTTTCTGTATTTACCAGCAACATACTGCAAATACACTGACAAGTACACATGAAATAATACGTTAGGCCCACAGAAATACAAGTAAACAGACACAGGATTCCCACTGATCCACTGAGGTCCGCCATTTCTCAAAGCAAAGTTTAAAATCGCTTTCCCGACAGGAAAAAAGAAAAAACATGAACTATATGGACTCTGAGCTCTGATAAATGCTTAAACACCGTCCCTGCTGTTGCTGTAGCTCACCCCATGCTGTCGTATCTTTCTCTTATTCTTTCTGTCCCCTCAGACTGCGCTGGCTGTGGGCAGGAGATCAGACAGGGCCAGTCGCTCTTGGCTCTGGAGAGACAGTGGCACGTTTCCTGTTTCAAATGTCGTACCTGTGGCTGTGCGCTCACCGCTGAATACATCTGCAAGTATGTGAAGAGAAAGAATAGACTGTTTGTGGATAGGATAGGTTAAAGTGCATGAAGTTTGATAGAATGGTCCAGCTAGTGTTGTAATCATACTAAAATCTCAAACTAGATATCAGTACTAAGGAAAGGGCTTGTTACCAATTTCAACACCATAATCATGACTTAAACAGTAGGTCAAGATCAAGGTTAATGCCAGTGCAGAAAGGTGAGTTTTCAATAGAGACTTAAAACTTTCAGTGTTTGAGGCAGACTGAATTGTCAACAGGAGGCAAGGACCAGCGACTGGAAATGCCCTGTCCCTCCTGGTCTTAAGTCTGGAGCAGGGACAGTTTAAAAGCAGAAGCAGTAGAATGTAATTTTCAATTCAGAAAAAGAGTAATTTGTTTCATATTTTTGTGTGTATAGTGAAAATAGTGCCATCCTAAAACTATTCAGGAAGTATCACAACCCTAATTCCAACCTGCAACTATAGATTTTTTTGGTGTAGTTGAAGTTGTACAAAGCTTTGAGATTAAATACAGTGTGTTACAGTGGTTAGGACTCAAGCCTCACATCAAGAAGGTCCTGATTTCTATTCTAGGACCTTTAAATGTGGAGTTTGCATGTTATTCCTGTTACTCCTGTTTGTGTGTGTATAGTGTGTGGGTTTCAGGTAAGTGGCAGCACAGATAGCCATAGCTGTTCAGGACTAAACAATCGTTGCAATTGTCTTTTCTAATTTGTACATAGTAGTAACCAATAAAGCCCTTATTTATTTATTTATTTATTTTTTTTACCTTACCTTGTCTTTGTTCTTGTTTGCAGAGATGGGATCCCGTACTGTGAGGCCGATTACCACTCTCAGTTTGGTATCAGGTGTGACGGCTGCAGCAGCTTCATCAGCGGGCGAGTGCTGGAGGTCAGTTTAAGTCTTTTTCAAAAGGAATGGGCTTTAGTGCAAATTGGGACATGAGATAGGAAGTGTATCATTTATCATGTGAACTGTACAAATTGCTTGAGGCTATATAAAGATACAAGGACCACAGCTGCTGCTCTGTAATTGACTCAAGTGTGGATGTGGTCTGCCAAGTCAGTGCTGTCGCAGGCGAATGTTTAGAATTCATAGTTTTTGTTGTGTTATGCTTTTTGTATTGTTGCATTTTGTAGAAGTAGATGGTTAAGACTTCACCCACTAACTAGAGGATCGGCACTTCAGTTTTATTTATTTATTTTTATTTTTTTTCAAGGCTGGAGGGAAGCACTACCACCCAACTTGTGCAAGATGTGCCCGGTGTCAGATGATGTTTTTGGAAGGAGAGGAGATGTACATAACAGGTAAACAAATGGTATACGAGTATTTGAGGTGCGGTGTGTAACTTTTCTAATGAGGATGGCCTTCTGCTAGTAACCAAGGGGATGGTATTGCTTTGTCTGGAATGTTCCGCAGCATGGCATAAAAAAGTAGCGTGCGGTGATTTTTATGATTAGGCAAGCAGACTTAGGGTGGATATTTAGTCGATAACAATTTAATAACACCACTTTTTATGCAAAATACACAGCAAATGTTAAAAATAAATGTTATATTTTTACTATACATATATACTGAGCAATTTTGGAGTCAAATTAGATTAGCCTAGACCATATAGTTTATTAATAATTGTTTATACTGGACTGTATTTGACACCTTCTTTGTACAAACAGGACTATTTGTGGGCTGTTTGTTTCTACTCCTACACCTTATTTATTCAGCTGAGCCTTCAAGCCTTCAGGACTATTGTTGTCTATGTAATTATTATTATGCATCTAGAAACCATATGAGAGATATATGACAGCTCTACACATGTGTAATGTACTTCCTACACAAAATGTACATTCATGAAGAGAAAATTTCCAGTTTTAAAGTAAATTATAGTAGATATAATGGCACTTTTTATTTATTTTCCCGTAACCCTTTCAAAATAAAACCATCTGCAGAAGGGGACTTATTGTGAAAAGGTTTTAAATTGGCAACATACTAACTCTGTCCAAAACACATAAAGCTGTCCTGTCCAGAGCAACAGTAGATTCATCTGATTTTTAGGCCCAAATGATGCTTTGAATTTAACATTATTGAACGTAATTATTGAACGTAACATAAATCATAATCATAGATGATGTAAAAGAATAGTAGAATAGTGGTTGCCAAGTTTTAAGCATAAGCAAAGATAAGATCTCATCTCATCAACCTATTGTAGCTTAATAAGTCAAAAGAAAAAAGTTCTTGCAAAATTCTTCACACTGAAAAAGAGGGCTGGCGGAAAGGTGATGGGTCGCTGCATTACAAACACTCCCAGTAGATTTCAGAGCCCCACCCCTATGCAGAAGTTTACTGTATTCAGGACTTCTTCTTACCAATGTTGGATAGTATTATATAATTAAACATACATAATATTGATCTGGTTGATATAATTAAACTATATAATTTAGAATATAAATTGTAAAATCTTTGGTGAAAGCCTTGAAGGAATACAACATTTGTATAAAAATAATTTAAAGGCATAATATAAATATTGGTTTAATGGCAATTTTCATTTAATTAGAACCAATCCCAGAATGACTTAATTATCTAGTTTACTCCATTTTCAAAATCTGCAGTATTAATTAAGCTGAGTAATGTATGTTTCTTTAATTTAATGTAACCAGTTGTTCTAGTTGTTCTAAATTTAAACTCTACTGATATATTCATTTAATATACATTTCAGTATTTATTAATTACATTATTATATTCATTATTATTTCAATATTTATTTCATTCATTTTAAAGATACAGTATAAGGAAGAACCGAATGCTCATTTTCCTGGGCTCTGTTCACTGCTGCCATTCTGCCATGGTTGTCCCGGTGACCATGGTAACCATTTAACCATGGTAACCATAGAATGTAACTTTCATTCCAACCAGTCATGTCCATTCCGACTCCAACTCTTTAAGGACAGTGAGAGGTTGTATATTTGTCATTCAATAATCGCAGCCCTTGTGAGCACACGCAAACAGAGCAGAGAAGTAGAGAAGCAGAGAACTAGATATCTCAACTTCATTCAGCCATTTTAAGTGACTATTTAAGAAACTTAAGACAATGGCTAAAGGAAAAAACTTCAAACCACCACAGGACCCTCAGACTACCCAGGGATCGAGGTGGACACCAAACCACAGTCCGAAGGACGGTCCTTTCTCCAACAAACCGGATTGGACCACATTCCACTCTCAAACCCACGAGCCGAACCCCAACAGATATGGAAACAGGAGGTGGTATCCAGGACCTAACTGGAACAACCAATCTGAAGGAAATTACCACAGTATAGATCAGAGGGGAAAGGTCTATCCCAACAGACCACATCCTCATGGTCACCACCAACCAGAGACCTGGGGCCCGAAAGAAAGAAGGGCTGAACGACCAGAGACCTCCTACTGTCCTCAAACCTGGGGCCTGAAAGACAGAAGGGCTGAACGACCAGACACCTCCTACTGTCCTCAAACCTGGGGCCCAAAAGACAGAAGGGCTGAACGACCAGAGACCTCCTACTGTCCTCAAACCTGGGGCCTGAAAGACAGAAGGGCTGAACAACCAGACACCTCCTACTGTCCTCAAACCTGGGGCCTGAAAGACAGAAGGGCTGAACGACCAGAGACCTCCTACTGTCCTCAAACCTGGGGCCTGAAAGACAGAAGGGCTGAACAACCAGACACCTCCTACTGTCCTCAAACCTGGGGCCCAAAAGACAGAAGGGCTGAACGACCAGACACCTCCTACTGTCCTCAAACCTGGGGCGTGAAAGACAGAAAGGGCGAAGGATCAGACACCTCTCATGGTTTCCCAACCTGGCGCCCAAAAGACAGAAGAAGTGGATGCACAACATCCACCCACAGACCCGGTACAGTCCAACAAGCTGTGAGCAACCAGCCCCACATGAACGCAAGGGCTCTGGTCAATGCCAATAGACCTTACTATCAACACTACAACCAGGAGTCCTACCAAGCTCCTACTAACTGGAGTCACTATGGAAGAAGAGGTAACAACCGAGAATTCCCTTCCAGACCAGTTAGGGAGGAACACACTGTCCGTGACCAGTACCATGTCGATACAAGGGCTGGATTCAAGGATAGTAGATCTTCCTATCAAAGGTCCAATAAACAGGAGACTTATCAAGCTCCTAAGAACTGGAATCAGACTCAAAGAAGGGGTGGATTTAGAACATTTACTCCAAGATCAGATAAGTTTGAGCAAGCTGTTGGCAACCAGCCCCATGTGGACACAAGAGCTGAGGTCTATGCCAGTAGACCTCATCATCAAAGCTACAGCAGGAAGGAGAAGTATCTTGCTTCTAAAGACTGGTACCAACATGACATAAGGGGCGGCAACCAAAGATTCACTCCCAAACAAGACAGGGTTGAACAAGCTGTTGATAGATTTCCACATGTTCAGCTATCAACAACACGTCCTGAACCAATGGTGGCAAGAGAAGCTTTGAACCAACCAAGGAACGAGAAATATGGCTATGATACATCAGGTGTCACTGCTGAGACAACTTGTCCTCAAAGCCAGACCCAAACCCCCAAGAAAAAAAATCAAAACAGGGCAAAGAAACAAAGCCTGAGATTGAAGTCCCACCTGTTGCAACTCCGTGGTGACAAACTGAATTTTGACAATGATCAGGACTCAGATGATGAAATCTATATGTCCATGCTGACTAACAGAAGAGTAACATCTAACCCTGAACCACTGGAGGTTAATGGATCTTCAAATGGCTCTTTTGAAAGAACTTGCCCTCGAAATGTGACTGACGCACTTAGCTCAAATAGAGTATCTAACCCCGAGCCAGTGGAAGTTAGTGGACTTTCAAATGAACCGATCTTGAATTGTGAAAATGTCAACATCACGCCCAATGAGGACAGTACCACAGTTCTTGCTGCAGAGACAACTTGCCCTCAAAGTCAGACCCCAAAACGTAAGAAAAAGAATCGAAACAGGGCAAAGAAACAAAGTCTGCGATTGCAAGCCCACCTGATGCAGCTCCGTGGTGACAAACTAAACTTTGACTATGATGAAGACTCAGATGATGAGATCTACATGTCCATGCTCACCAACTATACACCTAGCAATCATGGCATGTCCAAAACAGAGGAATCTCATTCATGGTCAAGTAATTCCAACTTGAAAAAACAACCATCTTTTCCCCCTGCAATTAGGCATTAGAACGTTCAACGGACTGTCTTCTGAGTAACCCTCAACAAGCAAATAAATAAATAAATAAATAAATGTGTTTGGAATCAGTCACTGTGAAATTATTATGACAGAATAATGTATTTTCAAATGTATCATGGTTACCATGTCATGGTTTACTTGAAAAGTGGGGCATAATGCACTATAATTTTCCTGAATGAGTTAATCATTTCCAGAAGATATGGCTTTTTGTTTATTTTCTTTATTTTGAGAGTCAAGTCTCCTACAAAACCATAGACGTGCATAGTTATAGCTGGTGTCCCTGGGGTTGGTCTGATAGACAGTAGATTGAGCATTTGTTGGGTCTTGACAATTTCCATGTCAAAGCTGAAGCATATTTCACTAAACATGAGATTTAGGGACTTATAATCTGGCAAAAAGTCCAGGCATAATTAATAATATTCCTGTTAAATTGTTTTGAATTTTTGGGTTATTTTTTATTTATGGGTTTGGGTTTGGAGTACAAAGTGGTCCAGATTCTTCTCAGAATGGTTGATTTGACTGAAAATAAGTGGGCTAAAGATTTTCATTAATGTTTACACCGCATTCCAAATGATTATGCAAATTGTGTTTAAGCGTCATAAAGGTCAAATGTTTAGTTTTCCAGTGAAACTCATAGATGGTCTTGTGTCTCAGTGAAATCATCTCACACACCTGTGCCAATGAGTTTGCCCGGTGCGTCCAACTAAAGGAAAAACGACTGAAGAAGGACGTTCAACATTATTAAGCAGAGCAACATTTTCAAGCAATATGGGAAAGAAAAAGGATCTCTCTAGTGCCAAAAAGAGTGTAATAGTTGAATACCTTGGATAAGGTATGAAAAACTTTGATATTTTACGAAAAACTAAAGCGTGATCATTGTATTATTAAGAGATTTGTAGCTGATTCAGAGGACACACGGATTCGTGCAGATAAAGGCACAATGAGGAAGGTTTCTGCCAGACAAATACATCGGATTAAGAGAGCAGCTGCTAAAATGCCATTACAAAGCAGTAAACAGGTATTTGAAGCTGCTGGTGCTTGCAGTTATGCATAAACCTTCTATTTATCACAAGCAGAAACGGCTCCAGTGGGCCCAGAAATACATCAAGACTCATTTTCAAACAGTCTTGTTCACTGATGAGTGCCGTGCAACCCTGGATGGTCCAGATGGATGGAGTGGTGGATGGTTGGTGGACGGCCACCATGTCCCATCAAGGCTGCGATGTCAACAAGGAGGTGGAGTCATGTTTTGGGCTGGAATCATGGGGAGACAGCTGGTCGGCCCCTTTAGGGTCCCTGAAGGTGTGAAAATGACCTCTGTAAAGTGTGTGGAGTTTCTGACTGACCACTTTCTTCCATGGTACAAAAAGAAGAACCGTGCTTTCCATAGCAAAATCACCCCCCTTCATGAAAGATCTATGAGGGCGGGAGGCAGTTCACATCCAAACAGCAGCTCTGGGAGGATATTCTGACATCCTGAAAAGAAATTCAAGCAGAAACTCTCCACAAATTCACAAGTTCAGTGGATGCAAGAATTGTGAAGCTCCTGTCAAATAAGGGCTCCAATGTTAAAATGTAACTGGACCTGTTAAGATGTTTTGATTGAAATAACTTTTGAGTTCAGTAATATCCTAATGCTTTTAATAAACAAATTACCATTTTCAGTTCTTTACAACAACATGGTTTGAAACTCTGTTGTGCATAATAATTTGGAACAGTACATTTTAAGTTTTTATTTTTGAAAAATAATGTTATAATTGGGAGGTTTGTTCAATAACATTCGAACTGTACTCTAAAGGTTGATGACTTGAAAATGATTTATATTGACAATTTGGCAAAATCAGAGAAAATATCATTTGCATAATAATTTGGAATGCAGTGTATATGTCCATTAGATTGAGCGCTCCCTTTTATCAGAAGCTGGACAAACCGAAATGAATTAAGAAGAGTACAAGGGCCCTTATCAGCCTCCTTGGAATTTTAACAGGATATATATATTTTTTAAATATTGTATATTCAAACGTCGATTTTTTTTTTCTTTACTACATAATTTTAAATATCTTGCTTCATATATTTATTATTATTTTTATTTATATATTCATGTATGTCTTCTGTATGTATATAGAATACTAGAAGAACAAGTAGACAGACACAAACCTGTTCATGAAGTCACGGAGTATGTCACAGCCGTGGCATTGGTCAGTCCAAATTACCAAGTATTCAAAATGGCCCAAGTTAAAGTTAAAGACTGTCCTCCATTCATCGCTCTCATGTATCCAGACAAGATGGTAGGCATTCCTGAGAGAACACTGTGGCACTATGAAGGAGTTTAAAAGCAGAAATGATGAGCAGAGGATATTTATTTTTGAGTGTAATATTATTAAACCTCTGTAGTCAATGCAGGAATCGAGAGAGAGATCCGTCTGGGGAGAAAGTAGAAACCTGCACCCACTGGAGAAGTTGATGGTGCTATGATTCCTGCAGTCAGTGAGTCTGCAGCCAATGTACTTCTCCGTACGTCTCACTCTGAAATCAGAGACAAATCAAGCAAGTGAAGGTGGTTGAGAGTGACAGAATGCTAACATGAGACATGACAATTGGAGTTCCTACTTAAGACTTTGCAACACAGCCAGAGCTACCTTTACAAAACAAAAAGAGAGATACTATTTGGGCGGTCCCAAGAAAGTGAGTCACAGTAATCCTTAGATGGGGTACATTTAGATAAACCATTATATATCTCCAAATCAAGTAGGTCAGCCCACTCACAGCAAGACTGCATTGTCAAGGTATTTTGAGCAATAACAGCAACTGTAATTGAATAAATGCAAAATAGATAAGTAAATGCCATATTGTGGAACATTCCAAGCAAAGCAATAAAATCCCCATGGACTACCCTACACCATAAATTTCATAGTGCACCTTTATGCAAAAATGAAATCTACAGCGTCTGCCTACAGTTTGAACAATAAACGTTTGGTCTTCTAACTTTGACATACATTAGAGTACATTTTAGTTTATAAATATTAGTACTGAATCTATTGAAGGACTGGTGTTGTTTGGATATTTTGAAAGTGTTCTTGGGAGTTACACTAAGTTCCATTTGACATTTTGATCTAGATTGTGTTTGTCAGTCTTGGCTTCAGTTCCCACACAGTCATGGAGGATGGCCAAGACTGGCTCTAATGCTCTTGTCAATATCAATGCATCCGTCAAGATCAGATCGTCTGCAGCACAGATGACTAAGAGCTGTCATACTTTTGTCTAAGTTTGTCAGTTATCTTATGTTACTCCTATAACTGTTCTCTCATGTCTTCTATTTTTCATCTTATTAATATCCCAAAGCGATGCTAATGGTATCCAATAAGTGAACTGACACAGGGACCAGGGACCCTCACCATGACGTAAAAATGCATGACTGCTTTCCAAAAATGTATAGTTTATTACATGTAAAAAAAAAAAAAAAAACCACCACCAACTGAACAGTGTTGAAAACTCATGAAAATTTGCCCAACATTAAAATTTGCATTCCTCTAACGTCTGCCTATTTCCAATTTCTAAAAATAAACCACTTGGCGTATCAGAACAACATAACAAAATGAATCATGAAATTTGACACAGACATAGATCATGATAAGACAAGTAAAATATTATTACGCCAAAGCCATCTGCTCAACCAGGGGTCAGCCATATTGGATTAGTTTAATGCCATACTGTGTATCATTCCAGGCAAAGCAATAACGTCTCCATGGAGACAAATCAACACAACCTTGTAATAAATTGGACTGTGTTTATGAGACTGATTAAACGGTTGTCTTCATGAAATTAACATTGAATGCCATATTTAATTGTTTTTAATGAAAAAAAAAATCTGTTAGATCAATAATAGGAGGAAAAGCCCATTATCCAGCCTAATTGAATATTAGCATAGATTACATAGGATGTCCTTTCTATTGAATTATTTCAATGCAGAGGATCCAGATGGCCTTGGTGTGCGTTTTGTGAGGAACTCTTTAGAGAATGAAAAAAGCATAGCCAGCACAAGCCTGAAACAGTAACTTGATAAATAGCTTCTTTTAACAAACTAGGGCTGTATGGCTTATTGATTTAACTCTACTACTCTTTACCACTGTGCTGTAGGAATGAGGCTGGAGTCAATTACCATTCAACCTCTGTCTGAGCTCTGACAGTTGGACTAATCTCGCTCTCTGAGCTCTCTCTGGACTACAATCGAATAGTCTGTCTTTATAAATTAGATTGTGTGGTCCAAAGTTAATAAGCTCAATGAGAGCCTCCAACTGGCCAATACGAGGATACAGGGCAATCTCTAGGCAAATTACGCTCCACTTACCAACCAAAAGATGTGTTTAGTTAAAGATGTGTGCTGTTTGTAGTAAACCTGCTAGTGTTTTGTGTTGTGACGGTTTGGTTTCTGTATTGTTGCCAGGGTTAGCTGCATTAGTACAATGATTGGGCCATCTTAAAGGTGCAGCACTATGTAACTATAATGGTGGAAACTAACCTGCAACCTGCTTCTCCATGGAGATGTTTTTGCTTTGAAAGAATGTTCCACAGTATGACATTAAAATTATCTATCCGGACAAGCAGATGATGCCACCAGGTGCAACATATAGATAACTATAATGCCACACTGCAGAACATTCCAGGAAAAGCAATGACATCCATGGAGATTTGTTGAATGCTTAATATATCGTACCTGTTTGGAAATCTGTCCAATCTGAAATCTGCATTTGACCCATACTGCCACTGGGGTAACCTGTCAGGAGGTGTGGGCATCGCCTGGGGATCCAGCTCCAGACGTTGAGCTGTAGGTTCGTGGTCCCGGTATCTGGAGAATGTTTTGTGTATTGTGCATTCTTAAGGGACTCAGAGTACCCAGAACATGCAAACCTCAAACAGACAGACGCTTTATGTCAGCTCTGGTAGGTCTGGTTCTAGCACAGTAATCAAAGTGAAGACACTGACCAGATGCATGTGGAGGGACATGAACATACAGTACGTGGACCATAAAGTTGAAGGGCCATATGTAAATTAGAGCTTTTATCTGAGGAGGTGCAGTGGAATGCCAATGAGACCAAGCAAGATGCACTACAGTAACCTCCCCTCCTTTAATCCTGGCGCAGCTCAGACACACTATCTGCACTGTTGTTGACACATTATGTAGTTGTGTTTATTCAAATGAAAATAAATAACAAAATAATAAAAACTTCTGATTTTAAAGCTGAGATGAACAAAATTTAAATTATCAAAAGTTTTTAATTAGATTTGTAATTTTTTAGGTTACAGTGGCTGTTTCAAAATGGGGAAGCAGTTTAATAATTGTAGTATCAAATGTTATTGATCACATCTATAGAAGAGAAATTGTACTTAGGATATCAACTTTCCCTATATCATATACATTTAATGAAGAGTATTATGTTGCTTTTAAGAGTAGAAGGTATCAGTTTTCAGGTCAAAAAAAGAGTTTAACCAGAGGAAGCAGCTGAATTCATACTGCCACTTTGTCCTCTCTCAAATTAATTATTTGAGAGGACTATCGAATTATTATTTCCGATTTATGTTTTAATGTTTTATAAAGTTGTAGAAAATTATTTTAGTAATTATAGCTGAACTCACTCTTGTTTGGGTTTGGTTTTAGTGTGAAGGTTGGCGGTCCGAATCCCGCTTTCGATGTAAACATAATTTGTTGAGCAGTCAGATCCACTGAGCCGCAGGTTGAGGTGCGAATCCAACTCCCGCAGATGTTGTTATTGTGTCTTTGGGCAAGACACTTAAGACGCCACGCCTCCAGTGTGTGTGTACAACAGTGTGTGAATGTGTTTGTGAATGGGTGAGTTCCTTGTGTGGAAAAGTGCCATATTAAAAAAAAAGTAACCAAAAAAATTTGAAATGAACGTAGCTTTTTTAGTTGCCTTACTGTCAGTACTTGCACCACAGTTTGAGAAGCACTCCTTTAGCCTGTATATGAACTCTCTGAATGTATCCCTTTGTGTTGAAGCATCTCAAGGTTATACCCGGAGAGGTTTTGATGACTTCAGACATGTAGAAGGCCCCAGCAATCACCCACATGAGACGCACTCAATTACAACACACACACTGCATACTCACAACATACACACAACATACACACACACACAAGCCACAATCAATCCCACAAAACATGTTCAGAATACAGATGGCCGCGGAGCAGGGAGGGGCTCGGGGACCATGGGGCGTTTTATGGACTAATCATTCAGCCTGTGCACCTCCTATTGGCTTTTACCCTAATGAAAAAGGTGTGTTCATTTTTACCTTAAGCTCTTGTCGCTATTCACTTTTTTAGCTGTTAATATTGTCAGGATTGGTCCCAGTGCTGCCAGTAAGGACTATGTTATGGTCAAATGATGTAAGGCTAGTAGATTTGTTGGTCCATAGTGGCAAGGTGATGAAATTTCACTCTTTGTAGTAAACAAATATTGCATAATGATTGCTTTGGTCAGGTTCAATAAATAACTTTTCAATACCCAAGATAAGAGTAAATAGCAATCCAATAAACAACATCTATATAAGGACAAATCACTATCCTTAAAGGGCCCATATTATGCCATTATCTGATCTATGTTATAATGTTGTTTCCTCAAAAAAACATACCTGGAGTTGCGTTTTCATTCACACATGTTTAACACACAAATCCTGCTATTTAGGCTGTGTTCTCTCAAACTGAAAACATTCTGCTCCACCTTATGATGTCATGTAGTAATACAGGAAGTGCTTCACTGTGAATGTTTGGATAATTGTAGTCCTAAAATTGGCAGTCTCTACTGAACAAAAGGTACAAGGGAGCCGTTAACTTGAAAACTACAGTTTTCATGACATCACAATGTGGAACAGATTGTTTGGAGCTAAAGAGTTACTCAAACATGTGCAGATGAAACAAAACACAACTCATCATAGCATTAATTAAAGTTCACAGGAGTCAATGTTGCATAATATAGGACCTTTAAATGTTCCTCAGCATGGCATTAAACTTTTGCATGTGTTCAAGGTGTTTTTACTGCTCAAAAATACCTTGAAAAACAAGCATTGTGTAAGCAGGGTTGCCTCTCCACAGATCTGCCATGCTGTGGAACATTAAAAGCAATCACATCTCCATGGAGACAAGCAGGTGGCGGACCCTCCACCATTAAAGTTACATTATCGACTTTTAAGCTTGTTTGAGACATGTCCAGAAAACTTTGTTGGGAATTAATTTTATGCTGTGAAATTTGTTTATATGGTTGAACATTTTCCTCAGAACATTTTTACTCAATCCTATTTACCGTGATATGATGTTGAGAAAATGAGCACACTGCGATAAATTGTGTATAAAAGGTAAATGAAACAATCTGCATATTTCAGTGTCAAAAGATGATTCAGCAAAGCCCCAAAGACTTTTAAAAAACATCAATATTTCTGTTTTGCACTGACTACCCCTTCCATCTCTCAGCCAAAGCAACAGATATATTTGGTCTAGTAATTTTGTACAGAGAAGAGAAAAATCTATTTCTTAGATTCCTGTACTGAAAATGTTATTGCCAAACGTGAAAACAAACTATGCAATTTTACATTGATGTAGTTGCTGTTTTCATAGTAGTAGTTATGCTTGTTGCAGTAGTAGTAGTAGTAGTAGTAGTAGTAGTAGTAGTAGTAGTAGTAGTAGCAGTAGCAGTAGCAGAGAGCAGAGTCGATATTGAAAATTCTGATGGCTCGAATACCACTTCAATTAATATTGGTTCTGTCGATATCCTATTTTGGTCTATAAATCTTTATAATAAGACGATTTACTGGACAACATCAGCCCAAAAAACTCTTAATATTTTTCAAAGTTGTAAATAACAGTTACAAAACATATTTTAATTTATTTTTTTAACCATATGTCTATTGTATGCTTGTTTAAGGGAAATAAATTATAGTTTCATTGGGATCAGAACAGAAAAAGCTGGACTGGGGCATCCCTAAGTAGTAAGTAGTAGTAGTAGTAGTAGTAGTAGTAGTAGTAGTAGTAGTAGTAGTAGTAGTAGTAGTAGTAGTAGTAGTAGTAGCAGTAGTAGTAGTAGTAGTAGTAGTAGTAGTAGCAGTAGTAGTAGTAGCAGTAGTAGTAGTAGTAGTAGTAGTAGTAGTAGCAGTAGTAGTAGTAGTAGTAGTAGTAGTAGTAGTAGTAGTAGTAGCAGTAGCAGAGAGCAGAGTCGATACTGAAAATTCTGATGGCTCGAATACCAGTTCAATTAATATTGGTTCTGTCGATATCCTATTTTGGTTTATAAATCTTTATAATAAGACGATTTACTGGACAACATCAGCCCAAAAACCTCTTAATATTTTTCAAAGTTGTAAATAACAGTTACAAAACATATTTTAATTTATTTTTTTAACCATATGCCTATTGTATGTTTATTTAAGGGAAATAAATTATAGTTTCATTGGGATCAGAACAGAAAAAGCTGGACTGGGGCATCCCTAAGTAGTAAGTAGTAGTAGTAGTAGTAGTAGTAGTAGTAGTAGTAGTAGTAGTAGTAGTAGTAGTAGTAGTAGTAGTAGTACAGCACAGATAAACAAGGTAGGATTCTCTGGGATATCATGCAGGAGTCAATGGCTTTTTTTGCAGTAGTAGAGAATATTCCACATATTACATTTTTATGATTCCTCTCACTATTTTTAAAAGTTTGAACTTTAATCAAAAAAAACTATCCAATCTCTTTCATAGCTTTAGCTGGAGAATGGTGTGTGTGTGTAGGTGGGAGAGACCTGCACTGAATCACCACAGTCCACAGTATTGATTTTGAATGTGGTTTAAACCCACTCTTCCTGCTCCTGTATCCTGGCATAACCGCATCACTCTATCCTTTTACTGTGTAGTTGGCGAGACACATCTGGTAGTAAATTAACGTAATGATAAACTGCTAAGCCTGTGTCTCCGGGCCTGTAGGCTGTAACAGGGTCCAGTCAGCATCTGCTTAAATATATTACCGTCATTATCACTATCTTTATAACATCCTGACAGTAATGCTTTATGATTATGCGTTAAATCTAATACACTTCCACTGTCTGTCTCTGTACTTTCTCTCTCCTCCTTTATCAATAGACATTTAAATCAATTTATTATGGTGACACTTAGTTAAATAGCCTGTAGTAGTAGTCGCAGGATTACATAGTCTGCATTGGGTTCTTCCTTAGGGTTTTCTTGTTAATATGCAAAGATCCTTAAAATAACATTAATATTTAAACAGTGCTATGTTGTATGGTAAATGTGCAGGTGTATTGAACGCTACATGAATACAGATTTACTGTTTAAAGCCATACTGTGGAGCATACGAAGGTAAAGCAATAATCTTCATGGAGACAAGACTCTTGAGAAAAGTGAAGGTGCAGCGATTAAATATCAATGTGAACAAATGTTAAATTATTTCCTACTTCCTGCCAGGTTGGAAGGTTCGATGCTCATATTTCTTCATAAAATGTTGGATAAAACGTTAAACTCTATTCTATTTACATTTACTTGTATGTGGTTGGTTGTGATGGGGAGGGCATCTGATGTAAAAATCTGTCAAGACACCATACATCTATAAAAAGGTCATCTAAGTATATAGATAAAATAATGATGTTTGATGCTTGGAACATAATTACCAGTGATGGCTCTTATTCAGTGGACTGTTGTAGTGTGAACACATTCTTTAATCAGATTTAATTCATAGCTTGCGGCAAAGTGTTTTTAATTTTAATTTTGGCACAAGTTCAGTGAACAGATGGTAAAATGAAAAGGTCACGTGGCTCTATCTTCTTACTGTTTTGTGTTGTATTCCCAGTTAAGTTTGAGTCCGTATTATCTTGTTTTGTACTTGTGACTTAAATGCGTTATTGTTTGTTTTTGTAGGTTCAGAGATTTGGCACCCCATGTGTAAAGAGTCCGCCAGACTGGAGAGGAAACTCAGGGTGAGAAACTATGACAGAAAGACTCAAAATACCATGTACTCAGATCATTTGAACTCTCAGATCACACCTGTCCACTGCTGCACATTTAGGTCATAGACAAAAATGTACAGCTTTTAAATGTGGTAGAAGGCGTCTGTTGCCCTCTGGTTAAGTTTGATATTAATAATGCTGATGTTGTGTCCAGCTGAGGAGGACATCTGAGACTGCGTCCCTGTCTCCTCCGGGCTCGTCCCCTCTGACAGGGTCCCATCACCGACTCATCTGTGTGAGTACTTACAAATCCACTTGATTGGAATAGCACTTTTTATTAGAAACAAACAGTTTATAAAGGGCTGAACAGAGACAATAAAACAGTAACAATAAAAACACTAAAAGCAATATAAGTACGCATAGTTAGTACATGGATTATTTGATTTTGTAAAACTACCTTTTGTATCTTTTTTGACAATTCCAGGGGCTGAAATTATCTAAATGAGTCTAGTGACTGTGTATGGAGATTAAAAACAGTGAAGCACTTCATGTATTACATTACAAGGTGGAAGAGAGTGTTTTTTGTTTAAAATAAGAGCACAGCCAAAATATGCAGGGTTTGTGTGTTAAACATGTGTGGAAAAAAAACTCCATGTATGTTTTTGATGAGGAAACAACATTATAACATAGATCAGGAAATGGCTTAATATAAACCCTTTAAGGTTCACTTCTCATCAGTCACTCTTGACCATCTCTTATCTCTCTCACTTACCACTCTCTCTCTGTCTCTACCTTTCTCCCTTCCATCTGACTTTTGCTCTTATTTCCTCTTTGTCCCTCACTCTGTCTCCCCTCTCTATATCTCTTCTCTCTCACTCTACACCTCTCCTTTCTCACCCCTCTTTCTCTTTCTCAGTCTAAATCCAATGGAGACGTAATAGCCACAGTGCCACGGGTCAATGGTTTGTGTGAGATCCAGCGCCCGGACATCATTCCTTATCAGGCCGACCACACCGCTCTCTCTGAAGACGCCCTGGACAGATACAGCTGTGCACAGGTGCGCCTCTAAATATTAGGATTTAAAAAAGTCACTCTTAGGTTCAGTGGCCTGGAGCTCATTATTCACTTTTCATACAGTATATTATTTCAGTTTAATGTCAGAGCTGCATAGGTCTGTAGCATAGACTGGACATAGCTAACCTGCTAGCCGCAATTCAAATAGGAAGTGAGCATTGGGGCACTTTGCGCTCCATCGACTCTGACTCCAATTGACCTTACATTGAAATCACCCCTCTTTCTGTAACTGCTGCAGTGAGCCTCGTCATTTTGGTCTTAAAATGTTCATATTAACCCACTCTACATGATCCTGGTAACTGCTAGCCTTGGTGAGCTTCATTTGACTGGAGTCGAGTGCTATGGGTGACATCACACTGCCTTAGTCCACTACAGTCTATGGTCTGTAGGCCTAACTGTGCTTTTACTTGAGTACAAATTTTGCTTACCCACCTCAGATTTAATGAGTAAATCTGTTTTCAGCTACGTGAAATTAGTTCATATCTTTAACTCCAATTCCTCTTTTTTATTTTTCTAGTCATTGGGATCCTTGTCTCCATACCCTAATGTAAGTAAAACTAATCCAAGCTGTTTTCATAATCATACTATGTCTACTATGTTGAACTCAATGAAGTGTATACAGTAAACATAGCAAACATATCACTCTCTTAGTCTATTACAATCAGAATGTTGGATGATATTTTTATGTCAGTTTACAAAGCAGCTTGTTTTTTCAGCTTAGATCTATTTTGTTGTATCTTTAAATTAAAAATTATTACTTTATTCTGTTAGTTTAGGGATCTCAGAGGCAGCATGATACAAATGTACTGTGCATGCATAAAATACTGTGCAATATTAAAACATCTGCTGGACATTATTAAAATCTATTTTCATAGGCAGCCAGGCTCTTAAATCTCCTGCCCCATTATTATTCCCCTGACCCATCCACCCTCTCTCTGTCTCTCCTTCCTCACTCTCACTCTCTGCATGTTTTCATCTTTCTTAAGGATCTTTTGGATGGACTTGAGACCAGAACTAGGCGCTCTTCTGGTTCTGTTTACACCGATTCTCCTGCTCACAGCCGACATGGAGGCTCCCCACTACACTGCTATCTTCCTGGTAAGATTTTCACCACCACATAAAACACTGACAAATACTCAACACTAGGGCTGAAAGATTTTTGGAAATGCTTATAATTACTTTTTTTTTTTTTTCCCGACAAATTTGGACATGGCAGTGGTGGAAGAATTACTCAATTTTGTTACTTAAGTAAAAGTACAGGAGCCCATTTAAAAATGTACTTTTAGAGTATAAAGTAAACGTATTTCACTTAGATTATGAGGACTGTTAGAGTGTTAAATAAAGTAATATTTATAAAGATTTTTTTTTTTCTCAACAGTAATAATTTCTTAATGGTTCTGTGGAACTACATGTAAATATTTAGTTTGCTCAAAGCCGGGACTTGAACTCAAAACCTTTTATTTGTTATTTTACCATAATAATGATAAAACAACCACTCAAATCATATAAAAAGTACTTTTTACTTTTCAGTCCAGTTAAAAAAAAATGTACTGGAGTAGAACATACAGATACTTGCTCTCAAATTTAATGAAGTAAAAGTAAAAAGTATCCACTGTAAAATTCACTTAAGTAAAGCACAGATACCATAACATTTTACTTAAGTAGAGCACTGTTACTTGTGTACTTTGTTACTTTTGACCACTGGGACTTGGTAATTTGCAAATTGCATCATCAAGTATCAAGATCTCAGTGCACATTTTAAACCCATCCAAGAACATTTGAGTAATTCTGAAATATGAACTGCCAAAAACCAAAACAAAAATCACATGAAAGTTTGTAATGGTCTCCACAGTTACGACTAACACCATTTTGTTCTGCATCTCCAAAAAATGCAGCCTTTGCTAATTGAGACCATTCAAATTGATGATGAGTTGTAATTAATCTTTCAGCCCTATAAACACACGGGGAAGGACTGGACGTTTAAATGAGCAGGTTTCTGTGGCGATTTACATACGCAGCTTTCATTAGTGTCTGTCTCTTGTGTTTTGCTCTGTGGTTTGTGTGTCACTGTGTTGTCCTGGCACTGACAGTAAAGAGGAGGGATACTGTTGGGAGTGGGTTTTGTCAGGATTTGGAGATGGGAAAATAAGATAGAATTTGAGTTCAAAATACAGGCCATTTACAAGCACTATTATTATTATAGAAGTGTCCAACAAAACAACATCTATTTACACATCGTCAGCGACCAAATAAAACAAAAATGTGTTGGCAAAAACTTTATGTACAAATACTTACATAACCCAAGTATAGAGAATTGTATTTCAACACAAGTAGTACAGGGGACAAATACTACGATGTATGTAACCTGCTGTAATGTTCAGGTGCGGCCTAAAAAGTACAGCTCAGCATTTCACAAGCCACCTGAGTTCTATTTTCAAATTAAACATGTACAGTAGTCATTATCATATTTTATGGTAAAAGAACATGAATTAAAATCTGTATCATATCAAATATAAGATACATTTAAAGGGCTTATGTTACAGTATTTTCTGATCTATGTTATAATGTTGTTTCCTCATTAAAAACATACGTGGAGTTTTGTTTTTTATTTCATTCATTGAGTAATAATATTGAGTATGTTGAATAAAAAAAATAAAACGGAAATTTGCGTGTGTATCTTCCAAACAAGGACATAAGGTTGATACTTTGATACAAGACATTTACAGTCCCAAAATATGGTCAGATTAATAGTTAATAGATGATGTTAGTTAAAATGTCCCGTCCCCTCTGTTACTGTCAGTGTGCTCATGCTGTGGTTTGTCTCGCTCTGATTGGCCGCTGAGCAGGAAGTGACAGTGGCAGGAGCTCCCCCTTTTACAGTCAGCCAGAGCCCAGGGTCACCACCCCCACCACCTGCATCCACCCTGCCCCCCGGCATTTCCATGTGCCAGGTATGGATATATATGTACAAGTGTGAAGTACTAATAATACTGATACACTACTAATACAAACTTTAAAGTTAAAATCACAGAAATTAAGAACGTGAATTAGCATGGTAAAAGAGGATTGGATAAAAGTATTGGTGACTTATTAAACTTGTAAAATGAAAACACACACATTTAGTTTTCACCTCAAAAATATAGTTTTTTATGACCATACATTTCACCAAATTCATATCCACATCCTCTTTTACTAAATTATTTTTCCCATGTTCATTGTTTTTAGTGAGTTTAACCCATCATAAATTGATTTTGGCACAATAAACTGGCCTCATTTTCTTGATTAGTCTTTGAGGGTCTCTTAAAATCCCAAGTATTTATTTGCATAACCTGCACTTGATAAAGGATCCAATACAGACCAGTGTTGATGGAATAACACAATTCACTCTTCAGATCATGCAGACTTTATTCTCTGTATATTCTATTTAATAATTGAACTAATCTATTTAAATATTTTCTCAACATTTATCAAAACTTTATTAGTACTCCAGTAACACATCTTACAAAGGTATCCCCCTAAAGTTTTGCTTAAAATTCACATCCAGTACTGTCCTGTTTTCATTCAAACATTGCACCAACTCTCCACTTTATCAGTTTGGCGCCTTCTGCTTCCCCAAGTCACTATCTTTCCTCAGATTTAATAGTTTTAGATGCACATTTATTACTGCTCCTGCCATGAATTTGCTTTTCTCCATGTAGAGGTTATTGCTTTGTCTGGAATGTTTCACATTATTGTATTAAACCTTTCCATCTTCATGGAGACCAAACCAGACCAGGTTGCAAGTCAGATCTGTGGCTCACAGTCAGAAGGCCTGTTTTTCTAGGTATTTTTGAGCAGTACTGTAAAACCATCTGTAACTGAATAAATGTAAGGCAGACCTGTTTAATGTCATACTGTGGGACATTCCAGGCAGACCAATGAACAAGTAGGTGACGGACCCCCAACCAAAAAGTTGCAGAGGGCACCTTTAAGGATTTTTTTGCAATATATATATATATATTTTTTTTTTCAGTACAAGCAGATCAGATTAGATAGAAGCTGCTTTCCTGAATGCCGTATCCTGTCTGTGCATAGATATAAGTCGCATGAATAAACCAATTAAACATTCAAGATCTGCACATAAAGAATTGCTGAAGTGTGTTAAAGCGTTGCAAAAACAGCACAGCTACTGAAAGTGTTGTGTAGGACACTTACAGTTTTCTTCTTTTCCTTTTGGCTGTTGCCTGTCTGCGTTACCTGTCACTCAACTCTACTCACTCAAGTACACTGGTCCCATTCATTTTAGGTTTAGCATCCCAGCACTGTTAGTTAGTTATTAGTTGTTATATAGATGAAACTTTCTGTTTTCCACTCAGCTCTTAATATTATGCAAATTGTAATATTTTTGGAGAAGTGCTGTTTTGGGTCATAAACAGTACAGCATGCAATTCCCTGAAAACTAAATTAGTTTATTATCTTTATACTTGCCAAATTATCCATCTTATATAATGCTTTGAATTGTCACTCTCCTGCCCAGTTTTGCTATCTATCTCTATCTGTCTTTGTATAATTGTCTCTATGTATTCATTTGAGCTGCACAATATATTGGAAAACATTTGAAACTGAATATTGGTAAAAGCAATCTCATTACTGCAAGATAATAAATATCACAGATATAAAGTTATCCTTTTGACAGACTCCTAAATGACCAAAACGGGTTCATAATCACCTGCACTGAAAATGTGTTGTTAAAATCCATTTTTCTGGTGTTTTAAAACTTATTTAGCAGCATTTGCTAATGTGTGCATTGTGTCACCATGGTAACTGCTGAACTTTTCACCATAGATATACATACAGAACCTCCCAGTGTGATGTCACTGTAAAGTATCAATTTCCAGATATTGAAAAAAATACTGGACCTTTCAGTTTTTGCTTGCTCTTGATCATTATCAGATCACATAGTAACATTAGATAACTAAATCATATATTATTGTATAGTATACAATATTAATATTGTGCAGCCCTACCCTCCATTTTCTATTGTATTCTTTCTTCTGTCTCATGCACTGATGCCATGTGCTGCATATGAACCTGCCTGTGCTTCTCTTCAGGATGCACACGCTGTTCATCTCATACCACTTTATTACCTCTCTGTCAGCTTTATGGCAGTCATCTGTACAGCTAATCTGTGAAGAGGGAGGCATTATCTTTCTTTTTTCTCACAATTACATTTTCTTTTGTTTTAACAGCTTCCGAAGACAACATTTACAGGAAACCGCCCATCTATAAGCGCCAAGGTCAGTCAAAGCATAGTTTTGAATAGGTAGTTTTTTTTTTAGATTCAAACTGAGGGAAGAAGTAGAAAGGTATATATAGTCTACATAAAGTAGCTAGAAGACAGTTATACAAAATTTAAATATTGAGGAATATTGTATTATAAGAAACCTGTGAATCTGGAAAACAATATATTAGAATCAGAAAAACTTCTTCCTTTCCAGTAAAAAACAAAAAAAAAATCTTGGATTATGGCAATTTGGTGCAACATATAACATGCAGTAATAACAGTGAAGAAAAGAATATAATAAAATAAGATTTAAAAATGCATAAAAGGTACACCAAATAAAATACTGTTTGATTAGATTTGTGTCGTACAAATGAAGTATTACACAGACACCATGGCATTAGGATGTTAACTGACAATGACAAATATGGCTACATCAAGTGTACATTTTAAGATCCTATATTACACAAAATTGACTCTTGTGAACTTGAAGCCATGCTAGAATGTTATTACCTCCTTAAAATCATACCTGGAGTTGTGTTTTGTTTCATTCACACATATTTGAGTTAGGTTTTATTATTAATCTGTCAGTTTTCAAGTTAACAGCTACCTTTTTCCTCCTGTTCAGTAGAGATTGGCAATTCCAAGGCTGAAATCATCTAAGTGACTCTAATGAAGATGTATGGACTTTAAAAACACAGCGGAGCTTCCTGTATTACCACATCACAAGGTGGAACAGAGTGTTTTCAGTTCAAGAGAAGAACTCAACGTACATATGCAGGGTTTGTGTGTTAAACATATTTGAATGAAACAAAACAACTCCAGGTATGTTTTTGATGAGGAAACATTAAAACAGATCAGGAAAGAACATAATGTTAAACTGCCTTTTCAGAGTTGCCTTTTCAGTCAGGTTTTTTTTAAATTCCCTTTGAAAATGGTTTAGAATTTTGCAGACCTTCATAACAATTACAATTATTTTTTTATATATACCTCTACATGCATTAAGTTCATTTGCATCTTGGCATTAAAGAGTCTTTTTACTTTATTATAGACATTTTACAAAGGGTTCCAGTATCTGTAAAGGGCTCTGTGCTCGTTCTACAACAGCATCCAGAATATTTACCTACCTCGTAATACAACAGATAATAGTATTGATTTTTGATAATGACACCGGCCTCTCTTAATAAGTGTAAAGTTATAGTTGACAGATGGGCTCATATATCTACCCTGTGTGACAGATGGAGCAGAGTTACAGCCGTCACTGATTTACTTTGTACTTAAACTGCTGACTAACCTCTCCCCATCTCCTCAGACGTTCCCAGACTCGTCCAGCTGACTTTGAGTCTACTGCATAAATCACACTTAGGCCAGTTTTCATACAGAGCCAAGTCGCATAATCAGGAGGCTGTAGAGGGCGTTTACACACATAATGGGTTGGATCAGTACGCTGTCTGTGCTCGTTTGGTATATTTACTGTGGTACTTTTTGTATGGTTTCATTGAGCTGGACATATATTTGTGAAAAAGATATGATGATGCATAAAGGTCCTACATTGTCTGGAGCTTTTTAAAGGTGCACTGTTTAACTTGCACTGGGGGGGGGGTCTACAATGACATCCTTCTCACACTTGATTCTGGATCCTCAGCTGTGCTAATTCTATTGGACTTAAGTGCAGCCTTTGACATGATTGACCAGATTCTCCTAAAACGCCTGCAGCATGTCGTTGGGTTGCAGGGCTCAGTCCTAAAATGGTTCACTTCATATCTGACAGGAAGATCCTTCTCAGTCAAAGTAGGTGAGCGAGTGTCTACTCCTGCTCCTGTCATGTGCGGCTTGCCCCAAGGGTCCATCCTAGCACCTCTTTTATTTTCTTTATACATGTTCCCCCTGGGTTTAATTCTAGAGAAACATCAGATTAAGTACCACCTCTGCTGATGACACCCAGCTTTAGCTTCCTGTCTCCCCAAAAAATGGCTCGTTCTTTGCCACTCTCCATGCCTGTCCTGCGGAAATAAAAAACTTGATGTCCTTTAATTTTCTCCAGCTAAATCAAAGACTGAATAAGACTGAAGGTATTCTATTTGGACCTTGCACTGACACCCTCACATCTGACCTTGGACTTTTTGCTACAAATTTGCACAGTTCTGTAAAGAACCTTGGTATTTTTATGAACTCTTTTAAACTTTGAGAAACAAATCTCAAATGTTATTAAAACTAGCTTTTTTCAGCTAAGACAAATCGCTAAATTAAAACCAATCCTAACACGCAATAACTTTGAAACAATCATCCATGCTTTTGTAAGTAATAGACTGGACTAGTGTGTGTGTGTGTGTGTGTGTGTGCGTGTGTGTGTGTGTGTGTGTGTGTGTGTGTGTGTGTATGTGTGTGTGTGTGTGTGTGTGTGTGTGTGTGTGTGTGTGTGTGCGCGTGCGTGCGTGCGTGGGTGTGTGCGTGTGTGTGTGTGTGTGTGTGTGTGTGTGTTTAAAAACTTGGTATTCTCATTAACCCTGAGTTCCACCAGAAATCATGTAACATTGTAACTACAATGGAACACATACCACAGTTTGAGAAACACTGATAAAAACAATTGATACTTTGCAGTGGCATCACACTGGGGGTGTTCTACATGTATCTTTATTGGCAGAATGCTCAACAGTTACCACTGGTGACACAAGGCACACATTAGCAAACACTGCCAAAAATATTTTAACAATACAAGTGTTCATGGTCCTGTTTAAGTTTGATTTTCAACAAAAACGGTGAGAGTGAAAGTGAAAAACTGCTAACTAATTTGTGACTGTGATTTTATGTGCGAAGTGACTTTTAAGAACACCAATCAGCTCAGCTGTTGTAGTTCCAACCAAGTCAGCATTTTCTGGTCAGATTGTGTTAAAGATCAGATTAAGTCTAACTTGAGTACCCAAGCTTCTAACAGAGCAGTGCTTTCAGCTAGCTTCACAACCCCAGGAAATGTTAATGACATCATCTGCAAAGTATCAATAGACCTGTCCCTTTGCCTGGAAAAATCCAGACTCATCGCTGTACCAGCGGCTGAGTCTGGTCACTGGTGGTCCAGCAAATTTTCCTTGGCGGGCAACAATGAGCAAACAGACAGCAAAATAAACCAATCAGAGAAGAACTAACGATATGGAGCTGTATTACAAATACAGAGAGATATCCTTCTGGATTTCCAGGCAACCTGTCCCTTGAATTTGCTTTGAATTTTCATTCATGCTGTTCTGACATTACCTACTTTTGTATGAGTTAGAAAAACTTTACAAAAACAATTACATCTCCATATTACAATCCAAATTATGTGCAACCCCATAGAAACTCCTTACTTTGATTCACAGTCATTGTGACAATATAGATTATATTTAGCTTCCTGTTGCTGTGTTTACTCCCATATTACCCAGCCTTCTTCACAGCAGTGTCTCCTGTCTGAAGCTGAGTTTCTCTTGAAGTTAAAGCTCAAAGCCGCTCCATCTTCAGAACTTGGACCTGACTGTGTAACTGTTATTTTCTTGTTTTTGACATATTTCCTCTTCTCTTTCCTTGCTCTCTTTTGCTGTGCTCTAAACTATGTCTGTAAGTAACTCTAAGTCCATATGATCAACAAAATACATTAAAGTAAAAGTACTACAAATCATACCACACCAACTGATTCATATAAAACTATTTAAACATTTAAACATGACAAATGTAATGTATGTTTAAAAAGTACACCATCCACCATGAGTGTTTGCCCATTAATGTAAAAGTTGCCGGTTCGATCCCACTTCTATTTGTGTTTACTGTTGTTGTGTCATTGGGCAAGACACTTTACACATCTTGCCTTCAGTGTCCTCATTCACTGATGTATAAATGTGGTGTGAATGGATCATTAAATACATATGTGTGTCTCTTGCTTGTAATAAAAGCTTGGATTAGTAAACTTCAGAAAACATAAGATAAGAGCATTGCAGTGTTTTCAGCATTAAAATAGCCTCTTTTTTCTGCAGATCCCTGTGTGTATGTGATAGGCTTCCGGACAAACGAAAATCTGCTAAACTCCAGTCGCCTCTCCACTTCCAATGGCAACAACATCTATCATCCTGAGTCCAACTACTTCCCCTACGCCAGCTCCCCCAAAGGTAGAAATGATATTTTTAATAATTTACACAAAACTACATGAAGATCCAACTATTTCTCCCAGCCAGCATTGTATTTTGGGGGTTTCAGCTATATTTTATATGACTGTGCCAAATAGAGTACAGTCAGTTAACAATTTTTAAAGGTCCTATATTACGCAAAATGCACTCCTGTGAGCTTTAAGGCATGTTATAATGTTGTTACCTTATCAAAAACATACCTGGAGTTGTGTTTTGTTTGAGTAACCCTTTATTATTAGTCTGTCTACATCTCCAAAGCTCAAAACGCTCTGTTTAACCTTGTCATGTCATAAAGCAGTAGTTAACTTTATGGTAGTTAACAGCTCCTTTTACCTTTTGTTCAGTAGAGATTGGTAATTCCAGGTCTGAAATCATCCAAATTATTCTAATGAATATGAATGTAGGAGTTTAAAAACACAGTGGAGCATGCCCTGTGACATCACATGACATCACAAGGTGGAGTGATTTCCAGTATAAGAGAAGAATTCAGCCTAAATATGCAGGGTTTGTGTGTGTTAAATGTGTGTGAAAAACACAATTCCGTATATTTTTGATGAGGAAACAACATTATAACATACTGTAGATCAGGAAGTAGTATAATGCAAATGACCCATTAAAACTAAAAGCATTTTTTCACAGATTTTTTTTTTTTACATATATATATATTTTTTTCTATTTCCACTTTACCAATTAATAAAAATCAAGTGACTGCATCTGTGGCCTGCATGTGAATTCAAGTTTTGACACTAAAACAATAAACATGAATAACTACCACGGACATTTAAGAGAACAACATAATAAATTTTTGTTTTATTTTTTCATAATGCAAAGGGTAATGTTTGGAGGGGCTTTAGCGCTGGTAGTTCCTGGGCGTCCTCCTCTGCTCCTGGCTGTGCTCTTTCACTTTCACAATGAAACTTCAGGAGACGCATCTCCTCTCATAGAGTAGAGTGTAGCAGACAGCTTCTGCACCTTCCTGGACAGTTTCTCATTGTCTTTGTGGGTTGTATTTCCACCAACTCCAATATTTATTGTGTTTCTCATCTCAGCGATTATATTGTCCTGTGCTTTAAGTTGTTCCTTCATCTTTTCAAGGACTTTACTGGTGCTGGATAGCTCTTGTTTGAGCTGGACATTTTCTCTCACTGAACTGTTCTACAGATATCGGATCTCTTTGTATGCATTCATTTGGGTCTCCAGCTCTTTGTCTTTCTTCTGGAGAGAAGTTTTGAGTTTTAGCATCTCCCAATCATCTTATTCCTGACCTTTTTGGAGTTTGCAAGCTCTTGCTTCAGCTGTACATTTTCCTGTACTTTAGAGTTGTACAGGTACCGGATCTCCTTATGTGCATTCATCTGGTCTTGCAGTTGCTTGTCTTTCTTCTGGAGAGAATCATTGAGTTTTTTTCAATTTCAAGTCTTTTTCTTGGTCGATTCTCTCCTGAGACCTAAGCTTGTGGTTCAGAGAATTGCTTATTTGAACCTGATCTGCAAGTTTGGCCCTTGCTCGCTCCAACTCTTCACGGAGCGCCCTGACAAGAGCGCTCTCCTCCAAGGGTGGAAGGTACTGGACCAGGGGTGGAAGTACCTGGACTATGGGTGGACGTTCCTGGACCAGGGGTGGAAGTACTTGGGGTCATTGGGTCTCCTGTGGCTTTTGACCGCTCCCTGTTGGTGTGGGGCGGAGCAGAGTCTCCAGGTCGAAGCCCTCATCATATGTGTAGAGGTACCAGGGCTTGGTTGAGAAAGACATAGAGCTATCCATGTTTGGATAGTGTCATGCAGGCCAGGGCGAGGGCCATCATCACCGCAAGCAGCTTTAATTAACGTTGATTTGCACAATATATCTCTTTTAAAATAATTGCCCTCGAAGATTTAGAAAAATGCACTATATTGAACAGTGTAAATTGTGCAAAATTGCTGTACCTAGTCAATCTGTGATTTTTTAATGAGTCAGTTGTAAGCAGGTTTATTTTCTTTATGTATTACCCACAATACACTGCAGTTTTGTCATTCTTAAGTATATATTTATATTTGTGTAATTTATACTTAAAGATGCATTATGTAACTTTTCGGTTGGGGTCTGTCATCTTCTTGTTTCTATGGATATGCCATTGCTCTGCTTCAAATATTCCACAATATGACATTAAACAGATCTACCTTATATTTATCATTGTTATTATTATTATTTAATTACAGGTGGCTTTATTGCTGGTTTGTTCTCCATTATTATAGAAGCGTTTAAAGCCACACTATGAAACATTTTTGACAAAGCAGTAACACCTCCATGGAGAAAAGCATTTGATGAACCCTCCACCAGAAAAGTTACACAATGCACCTTTAAACTGCATTTATGTTGTGTCTTGCTTCTGCACTTGTTTAGTTTCCAGATTAAGAAGGTTTTCATCTGGAGGAGAAGAAGACAGCTGGAATCACAACGTCAACAGAGTAAGAATCATTTTTATTATAGATTTACACTCCAAAAGGCAATATCTTGGTAAGTTAAAATGACTTAAATTAAGAACATTTTACTTTATTTGAGTGGATTCAACTTGACAAGTAAAACTATCTACAATGGAATAAGTGTGTTTTTCTTAATTTAAGCAACATTAGATTTTAGACTTAGACAGACATTATTAATCCACAAGGGAAATTACTTGGACACAGTAGCTCACACATCACAATATATTAAAATAACAAAAGAGTAAAAAATACAAAAATGGTAATGAAACTTCTAAATAAGTGGCAATAAAAATAGCAAGAGACTGTGTCAAATAAGACATAATTATATAAATGTATGTACAAGCAGGTAAAAAACAAATATAGTAATATAAATACAGTATATCAGTTATATACAAGAGGTTGTGAGGAGACAGTGTAAAGATGATGTGGTGATTGACACGATGATGAAACACGGGCTTATCTGTTACATAAAGGTGAGTTGTTGTACAGCTGTATAGAGTATGGTATGAATGTATTCCAGTTATTTTAAATGCAAAGAGTTGTGTATTTCATATCTTAAGTGTAGCAAGATGTATTTTCATATTTTAAGTACAAAAAGTTTTGTTCCATTGGTGAAATTTACTCAAATCATAATAAAACTTTCTTAATTCAAGTAATCTTAACTTGGCTAGATTTTTGATTTTGCAGTGTAAATGTACCTATTCTTTTTGTTTATAATGGTTTATTTTATTTTTAAAAATCTTGCTTCTCTGCCCAGACCATTGGACGTATGATACTGAAGGAGGAAATGAAGGCGCGCTCGGCCCATGATAACGACCAGTGCAGCAGCAGGCGCAATTCTCGATGCAACAGCAAGGAGGCGCTCAGCAACGTGGGCTACGCCTCCTTAAATGGATGTAAGTTTGGTTTAATCACTTTCAAATGACTCACTGGAGATGAATAAAATTATATTGTTCATTAGATTTATAGGACAAACGGGCACTTTTGGCTCATAGCTCTTGTTAAATGGTGTAAACACAAACAACAGTGCATCCTTTTCTTGTAATAAACCACACAGGTAATTTAGATTTCTCCTCCCTTTTTCATAAAATGGCTATTTCAAGATTGTGAAATTTCTCTAGTGGCATGTAAACATATAGTAATGCTGTTTTTATAGCTTTTCTTATTATAGCGTTTCCTGTGTTATTGGTTGTAGACCAGAGTTCACACAGACAATGTAATTTTGTGTCATGCATTTTACAGTAATTAAAATTGGACTCAGGCCTCAGATCAATGGGACTTATTATTAAACTATAGAATCCATCAGATCAGATTCATAATTTTGAGGTAATACATAAACGTACTTTAAAATTATTTGATATTTATTTGAATACACTGAAATAATGCACTTGGCAAATACCAAAAAATGCTCAAATAATGTTTACAGACTGAATATATATATAATATAAAATAAAAGAAGAACACAGATTTTAAATAAGCGCGGTATTAAAATGTAATCATAAGCTTGGCCTCTGTATTTTCGATGGATACTTTAAAATTTGTCATTGTTCTTTCTTCTCTTTGTCTTTGTTGCTTCACATTAGCAAGCAGTGATGATTTCTTTTTAGACTTTAAACTGGCTGTAATTTTTAACTATTTCTTGAACCTATTTCTGTATGTATTTTTCTGTATTAGACATCGCATTGTTTATCCTGTAATGCTGAGAATCTGCAGCCTGTATTAACTCATTTCATTTATCCATTTCTCATTACATTCAGCACGGGCACCTGCAGGCCTATATGTGTACAGAAAAAAGCATTTAGTTGGAGGTCAAATGGGAACAACCGCAGTGGAACTTGAAAGAAGGAATCAAGGAATCAAGGAGGAGGCAGAGGGGCGGAGGAGGACGAGAGACTGAAGTGATTTGGGGCGGCAGTGGCAGATGCATGTGTTGTCAGTCAGGAAGGTTCAGGCTGGGACTGTGCACCGAGGCCACACCAGGGAGGGAGAGACAGAGAGAGGGCGTTAGGGGGAGAGAGGGAGGCAAATGGAGAGCCAGAGATGGGGTGAGAGGGAGAAAGCAAGGAAGAGGTGAGAGAAAGATATAGAGAGGAGAGAGAGCGTGGAAAACGAGAGAGGCTGTATAATTATGTCTGCTAGTATTGGTAATGCAATATTGTAACTGAACCAAAGCCATAAAGAAACAGACCTGAATTTACAAGCCCAAAACTTATTGCACACATTAGTAACATAAATTTGGCCATTACTATTTGATAGTTGCATTTTATTGTGGTCATTTATCTATAGCACATTGGTCCTTGTAGTTATGCATAGATTGCTTCTGATTAGATAAAAATTATTTTGTATAATGTTGTATAATTTGACTTAAAGCAACATTGCGTAACTTCCTGAAGGTGGCGTGTAACATTTTATGAGTCCTTAGTCTATTTTTTTGGCTTTGGTACTCGTACATCTCTGTTCTGCTCAGGAATATGGACAACTAAAGACAAAAATGGATTTGGGTGAAGGGCCATTTAGCAATCGACCACAGCATTCAATATTTTCTTCAATATGGCCTCCTTGCATGTGTATCAAGATAGCAGAGAGCATTAAAGTTGCAGAAAGCGTGGTGCCTTTGCCATTATTTTCTGCATGAGCAGCTCTGAAGAAGCCCCTGCTCCTGTATTTTTCATGGGCTGTTGGTCGGGGTGGTGATTATCAACGGTATTGTGGGTGTAATTTCTCTCTACTGATGTTTTATAGATGTCCCTTAACATACAGTATGTCCCATTTTATTTCACTTTCACTAAAACTATGCTTTATGCTTAAGGAGATCTTACTGTACTTTTTATCTGAAGAGACATAAATACACAGGAGTTTTATATGATAATCTTATGATGCCGTATTATGTCTTTAAACTTAATATTCAAATAGACTCTTCATGCTTAAATTATTCATCTACATACGGTGGTCATTTATTTTGTAAGCATCACTGGACAGCAACGGTGTTTTTGTCTTCAATCATTTTTGGAAAAGTCTGGTATGGAAGTCTAGTCATAGAAGGTGATCAGTGTTCACAACCAACTACTTTTAAAGAAGTTGAGAGATTATTATTATTATTATTATTGGTGAAAATTAGATTGAACTATTAGAGCAGTGGTCACCAAACTTTTTTCTCTGGGGGCCACATTATCGCTCCTGACTGTGACGAGAGGCCGGGGTCGGGTCGGCCGTATAACAGAATTGTATGACCCAGACCAAAATGACCATCAGGCCTCATTGTGGAGTAGAAATGACGAGCCTGGTACAGCCATCCACAATACTATATCAACACAGAATCCTGGCACATATTTGTTTATCGTTACTAGTGGTTTGCAAAAGTAGTAAGTACTTCACACTTTGTTTTAATTTGAAATACCACAGATTTATTTATTTATTTTCTAATAACAGTAACATCAAAGGTAAAAAATATCAAGGTGAGAAACATCTGGTGATTGACACTGGCAAAGGAGAGTGAAAAATTACAAACTATAGGTAGGCCTGTTAATATTAATAATAATAATAATATTAATAACAATTGTATTAATAATAATTGTGTGCAGCACTTAATAAAAGTCAAATAAATAGGCCTATAAAATAAATACATTTTTAAAAATTCAATGGCAAATTTGGCGGCAAATGTAAACACATCATATAATTATTTAAATATAAATACATATAAATATAATTTTAATTGAAAAAAATCAACAAAATACAAGATGCAGACATATTATTATTTGTCAAAAAGTAATTTAAAAAAATTGGCCATGATAACTTTTGAGGATTGCCTCATAGGGCCAGTTCAAGTGGTGGGGCCAGAGGGGCTGGGGGGCCGGTCAAAGGGGCGGGGCAGGCCGGAGTCGGCCCGCGGGCCTTAGTTTGATGACCCCCTGTATATGACCCAGAAATACAGGTGTGACTATATCAGAACTGTTACTTACTGTTACTTGTCAATAACATTTTGGATTATCAAACTTGACTTCTCAACTCGACGTGCTGCTGTAAACCCTTATTTATTCACTTCCCATTGGTGTTAAACTAAACTTATGTAGCCACAGTTGGACCATAGACTGTATGAAGAAGTGGACTAAATGAGTGTGACGTCACCCATAGTGTTCAGCTCCAGTCAAATGAAGTTCGCTGAGGCTAGCAGTTATAGGAGTAAATTTAGAGATTGATTTTCTAGGAAAATAGTGAAATAGAAACACCTGGATCATGTAGAGCGGGTTAATATGAACATTTTTTATGACCAAAATGAGGAGCCTGACAGCAGCAGTTACAGAGAGAGGGGTGACAGTTTCTCAATACAAAGTAAATTGCAGACAGAGTCGATGGAGCCACAAGCGTGCCCATGCTCACTTCCTATTTGCTAGCGGGCTTGCTATGTCCATTTATATAAACAGTCTATACCTTGGACAGATTGCTAAAAATGTGGCAACTGATCTGCAGCAGCCTCTCCAACTAGTCCAACTAATCACTCACACACTGTATTGACACATTTTCGGTGAAGCGTGTTGCTCAGTGGCACAACGGCAACATGATAGGAGATGTTATCACAGTAACAAAGCTCTGGTTGTGGCCACTGTAGCGAGAGATAGTGTAGTATGACTGAAACTATGAATGAATATAAGAGATGTATGTCATGAAAAATGATATTGGTTATTGGTGTGAAAAGAGGATTCAGTGTATTTAGACGGAGGCAGATGATTAGCAGTAAAACCCCAACCTCGTGGCTTTTGAGAATTACCCTTGCCACATATTGTTATCTTAAATGTGTCTACCATTAAACTAATTACTTTTCTTCCTTCTTTAATCCTGTCTGCAGCTGCCCTGTCCCGTTCTATCTCCATCACTGATAACGGTGAGTGTTTCGGTCCAAGTGAAAAGTGGACAATGACAGACAAAGCGAGCCTGGCAAGCCACAATTCCTTTCTTGTTTGAAGACATAAAGATGCTCAGTTTGTTTTACCAGGCTCGTTACCAGTAGCCCTTATGGTCTCTTTAGGGGTAACATATATTTTGTTTATTCATTCAAGTCCAAGCAGTTTCTTGACCAAGTTCTTGTAAGTCAGTCATGATGGCCCCATTACATTTCATAATCTCATTGAGCTTGTAGCACTTTAGATCAGCTCCCTGTTTCTGCTGCATCATGGCGTTTTTCTGCTCTTTGACACCAGTGAAATCTAATCCCCTTCACGGTAAACAAGACTAGAGAGAAAGAGAGAGAGTGGAGGAGGAGAGGGTCTAACAGAGGAGGGATGGTGTTTGAACCTAGTGAGGAAAGAGTAGATGGAATAAGAGATAAAGAAGAACACACAAAGCAGAAAAAAGGCAAAAGGAACAGTGGAAAAACACAACTGAGACTTTGCTTACCTCTACTGGCCAAGCAGTGTCATTACAGGGATCGGTTCCATCAACAAAAAAACGAGATTGTGATTATTTTGATGGTCATATGTGGATAACTGGAAAATGTAAATATTATATAGATTAATAATGAATATTTGTTTTATTTGTTTGCTCTTTTAGACTACAAGTCATCTTCACTACCAGACTACAGAAGAAATGGAGTCAAAAAGGTGAGAGCTGTAACTGTGTGGATAAATGTAGCCTATACTTCAAACCAAATTTTTTGATTAATGCTTGGGGTTGCATAGTTTAGAGCATATTTACAATGTGACTATAGGAGTAATAAAGTTAGCATATCCATTATATTTAATTACATTAGCCTAAACCTCTGTTTAACTCATCGTCCTATTCCTTCAGCCTGTTGGTGGAGCCACAGATTATTACCAGTACGACAGCAGTAATGCAGTTAACTGGCAGATTAGAGGTAAAACTACTGTACTATTCAAATCCACTATTTCCTATTAATCTTTCATGACTTTATGTTTACTCAGTGTTTTCTTTACATAATATATATATATTTTTTTTGTCTTTTCTTTTTCAGAATATAAGGTAAGCCGTTCCACCAACACTGATGAGTTGTTCAGGTGTCACTGTGAACGGTCTGTGTCTGTGAGTAGTGTATGAGAGTGAGCTTTGGGCTTGTTCAAAAATCACATTGTTTTCCATAAAGAGACTTGTCATGAGCATTTCACTTATGAATGATGAGAGCAAAAGTTCACAAAGCCACTGTCAAGGCCTCCGACTGCAGCAGCGCTTTGTCATGTAAAGCAGCACAGAGTGAAAGTTCAATGGGGCGTCTATACAAATGACAACTGTATTCAAATTTAACAAGCTGTTTCAATTCAGTAGCTTTAATTCATACTAACTTCCCAAGACAGTCTGTTTTAGATCTTGTTTTACTAATAAATTAAAATCTATTTAAACAATAATTAACTTCTGTTATATTGTTGTTCTTGAACTGTGCATTGCAACACTGGAATTACCCCATTATGGGACAAACACGGGGTCTCTCATCTTATGCCTTATCTTCATATCTTATATTTTCTAAAAACAATTGAGAACATTCTATCTTCTCTTAGAATCATATTTTTCCCCAATTACAACAAAAATTGCTGAAATAATCTACATGAAAATTGTTAAGTAAAAAATGCTCAACTCGGTGAATAAACTGTACCCTGCATTAGTGATGTAATAACTGCATGTGGCCAGTAGAGGCTGACATTCTTCTTTGATGGTTGTCTCTGTAGTGTGTCTATCTCTCCATGGTGCTGAAACAGTCTGGTTTGAGCTGACAGGCGTTGGCTTCAAAGATTATTCCTAAGAAGGCTTGCGCATGTGTCTTTTTCATCTTGTCTCTCTTTCATCCTCTCTCCTCTTTCTCTGCGTCAGATTTACCCCTATGAGGCTCTGGTGGTGTCAGTCAGAGGAGAGCAGCGCCTCCCCAGTGATGTGGACCGGGCCAGACTAGAGGTAATACACTGCTTTAAACAGGGCTCTTTATTTTGATCTATTTAAGTGACGACCAGAAACAAACATGCATATTCATTGTGTAAAGCATAAAGGATTGCAGTGTATTACAGTTAAAATCAGTGTTTCGTTGAACATACATCAGTTGATAATTTAAACTTAAAATTACTTTTAGATTTCCCCTTCTTGACTCATCACATTATATCACGCCTTCTGTAGTTTTCAGTGAATTACATATTGATTTGGTTTACACCAGATGCCCTGTCTGATGCCACCCTCCACCATAACATTAGCACAAAGAATGTTTTATGACTACAGGGATTTTTTTTAATTATTATTATAGACACCACATTTGATCATTTAACTTTAATGATTAATTTTAAAGTATAAATTCAAGTAAACTAAAAACCTTCTGGTATTTTTATAATAACAAAAATAAAATGTGTTTGTGTTCCAGCGGCATCTCTCCCCAGAGGAGTTCCACCGAGTTTTTGGGATGCCAATGTCAGCCTTCGACCGCCTCGTTCAGTGGAAGAAGAACGAGCTCAAGAAACAAGTCAGACTTTTCTGAACAGCTCCAGTCACAACTCTCCAATAATACCATATAAATAAAGTTTACACAAAGAACTACTCACTGGTCTCTAAAGTAGCAATGAGACACACATTTCTTTTGTTCTTTTAAAGCAATACATCAGTGGTCAAATCGAAATGTGTCAAAACTAAACGGAAAGAAGGCAAAGATGTGTAAAACATGAGTCATCCTGAATCACAACTTGATTAAGGAGTTACCTGCATTTCAATATGTGACCACAAGAGGGCAGTGACTGGACATCAACTCAAGTATAATCCCTGCCACAAAAGGCAATTGTGATTGTTTTTTATCATTGTGAAAAAGAGAACGCTGTTGACTCTTTTCTATTATATGGACTATGGTTGGTTATTTAAATATGACTGTACAGTCAAAAGTATTTATTTATTAAGATTGTAATTAAGCTATTACAATGACCGCTTCACAGCAACATCAGCAATGCAAATTACATGTCTTGTTTTGTAATTTATTTCAGATTTATATTATGATAGATATGTGGTAGAAATTCAGGTCATCTGGACAATGTTTTTGAAATCAAGTTTTGACTTCAAAAAAGTTGTTAGGCTTACACTGACTGGTCAAATATGTAGGCTTTGACAATGCCTATCCCTGAGTATAACATGTATTTAATTCATAGATTTCAGCTTCCTGTTATGTGCAACATTTTGAGGACTTTTTCCCATTCAAACATCATTTTTGTTTTCAAACACTAATCGCTGTAGCAACAGTCCTAATTTTTTATGATTCTGAAACCCATGGATAGGCTAATTTTACATTCATTTCTATTTAACAACCAAACATAACATTAGTTTTACTGTATGTAACAATAGACTGCATATATTCAGTCTATGGTAACAACCAAAATATTAACTGCTTCAAGCCTATTAATTGCATTTGGGGAAATATTGACCAGTGTAAAACTGATTAATGTTCTATGTTAGAGTTGGAAAAGGAAATGCAAAGTAGAGAAAGTAAAGGATTATTTTTAGTATTGGGGTCAAGAGGGACTAAAGGGTGCATGGAGAAGGAGGACAAGAGGGCTGTAGGCACGTCACATTTGAGGGGTTTCGTGCGGAGAATAATTAGACTGTTTTTGAATGTGCACAGGCAAGGAGATGGCAAGTCGAGATGTGGGTAGGTTGTTTTCACATAACAATCAGAAAAGGCTAATGATGCCCAAATATGGAGTTACTGAAATCTAAACATGAAAACAGTTCTTCTTCAGGGACTACTTGTGTGAATGTGTGTGGGAGTGTTCTGAAAGGGATATTTACACCTTGCAACATCACATCTGTCCTGTTTTTAAATAAACAAAATCAAAATAATTCCTGTCTCCTCTTCGTTTGTCTGTTTGGTTTAGCTCAGATGAAGATAATAAAAAAGAATCATATCCGGCATTAAGGCAAAATTACAACGGTATTATGGTATGTAGGCCATAGACCGTATAGTCAATGATGTAGGCTCACATATAGCCTAAGTAAATAAATAAATAAATAAATAAAATTGGAATACTGAAAAGAGAGGAACACTTTTCACCTGTCTGTTAAACATTAAACTTTGACAAATGTTGTATGTGGAGGACTAGGTGTTTTAACGGTGATAAATATGAAGTAGGAAAGAAAAAATGGGCCCAAAAAAAGGCTTTTAGTGCGAGTTTGTGTGGTCATCATCTGTTGCTATGTCTAATCCGACCAATCAGAGAAAAGAACGCGGTTTATTTTAGCCAATGAAAAAATCGAACTCGCTCTCAGTGGCGCGAGATTTTTCGTCGTTCGTAAACTTTATATTAGCCTTTCCTCTTTTCAGAGAAACAAAAGAACAACAGACTAAATATGTCCTCAGCTCGGAAACAAATGAAGAAAAAACACCTGGAAGAGATGTCTGACAAAGCAAAGCTCTTTGATTTTACGGACGAAGATGAAGTTAAGAAAGAGTTGAGTGGTTCAGAGGAGGAGACCAGAGAAAGTAAAAGAGCTGTTGAAGCTAAATGCTAACTTTTTCCCAATTTAGTTTAGAGCTAACCGATTTTTTTTCTCGTTAAGATGAAATTCCAGTCATGGACAAAAAAATAGCCAAAAAACGACCTTCTCCTGATTTTGATGAAGAGGAGCCCTGTGCTGTGGGGTAAGGGCGTTACTTGATCAAATAAGATTTTTTACAGCTTTTGTTTTTCTAGTTAACTCCAAGTAGTTAGTTAGTTAGTTTCTAAAGGGAAAAAAATCTGTATCTGTTAAAATATAATATAATATATAATAACATATATATGTATGGATTAAATATTACCTTTCAAATATTTTCTTAAATTAAAGGTGCATTAGGTAAATTGTTTTGTGGAGGGCCCTACCCATATCTTATGTCTGAAATGTTCCATAGTGGCATTGTCAAAACAATAGTGTTTTATCAAAATAAATACCCAAAGAAATGCATTCTTTCTGTGAGGGGCACACCTCTACACTAATCTAACCTGTAACTTGGCCTGGTGGATGATTTAGATATAATGCCATACTGTGGAACATTCCAGGCAAAGGAATAAACAAGCAGGTGGCGGACTGCACTAGCAAAAATGACATAGATATGTGTTTTGTTCTCCTTTCAGAAATGAAGTCATGTCCATGATTGAGAAATTTGGGGGTATGTTTACTTTTATTTTTTTGGTTCAAATAATATAAAGAATCAGAAATAATACAATCAGGCGAAAGTCAATTTGCACCATAGAAATAACTGATTTCTATGAATTTCCACCAGTAGCAGTCACTATAGTGTGTATAATGTGTTTGTAGCTGATATCAGTAAGTCAGTGCAGGCCAAGAAGAAACGCCTGGAAGCTTTGACCAAAAACTACATGAAGGGAAGTCAACAGAAACTGGAGCAGCTCTGGAACAACTATCATTCTCAAAGGTATACACTCATCATTACCATATAAAAAAACATATGTTAACATATGTCTAATGTCCCTGACCTTAAAATTCTATCCTATCCTGTAATAGTGTGTATCTTCATTTGATAATCTAAGTATCAAGATGTTCTCAAGCAACGTCATCTGGGACATATTTAGTAAAAATATATATTAAGAGTGTTTCAGGAGCTTATGACTAATCAGTACATTAAAAAAACAAATTAATCAAGTCAAAAAATGCCAGTACTTCATGTCCAAACTACTGCTCTTTACTTGGATAGTATTTACTCTGCCCCCCTGTGACAGTTCCAGGTAGTAACAGGAGATATACAATAGTGTGTAGAATCCCTCAGTCGTCCAGGTAGAATCCATGGCAAAAGGAGAAATTCAATTTGTCAACTGGACAAAAGTTTATTTGGTCGAATACGTTTTGCAGCTCATCCAAGATGCTTTTCAGTTCTCATATTGTAGTGTTATAATGTTATGACAGATGAGGCAAAGTACTTACAGTTACTCAAAAATACAATTTTAACAAAAATCTTAATAAGAAGAGCAAATAGAATAGTAACACAATAAAAAATGTAATAAAATATGATAATAATGTAAAGTATAATTCCTTTGCTGTGGTGTGTTCAGACAGAAGATGACAGCGCAGTACTCACAGCAGTTCTCGATGGCCCTACAGCAGTGGGAGGCTGAGGCACAGAGAGCCGAGGAGCAGGAGGAGAGGCTCAATGTCAGTGTCCACTATAGAGTTTACACATTATTTAATGGGACCTAAACATGCAGCAAGTCAAGATGTGTCAGCTTTTCATATACACAGTATATACAGTACAGCACTCAATAGGAAAGGGTCATCTGCACTCCTTGTATAGAGTTAGCAATTAGTTTCACACTGTATCTGTGAAATTGGTTATTGGAAAGGAATTTCTACACATGTCTTTTTAAATCCACTGAATCCACTTTAAATCCAACTTCATCTTTGGATTTTTTTTTTTCAGAATCTGTTAAGGCAGCAACAGAAAGTCTTGCAGCAGGCCAGAGTTGTACAAAACCAGAAGTTGAAGACAGTGAGAGAGTTATATGAGCAATTTGTGAAGGTGGGTTAACTTACATTACATTCCACAAGTACTATATATTCAAGCCTCCAGTCATGAAAACCAATTACACACATTTCAGCAACAAAATTCAAACGAATATCTCAAAGTATAATATAATATCTAATGTTGATATCTTGGGTTTCTGGGCCATTGACTATTCCAGACTTGATAAATGAAAGAAATGACAAAGAATTTTGAAATTACGACATAACATTACTAGTGTGACAATTGCCTTTTTTTGTATTTTTTATTAGAACATGGAGGAGATGGAGAACAGCCATGAGACATTCCTGCAGGGGGCGCAACAGGAGCTGAGGAAGGAGATGGCCTCACTGCAGAAGAAGATCCTTATGGACACAGTCAGTGGAATAACACATAATGATGTTATGTGTTGTTGAATAACTTGTAGCACCTCCAAACCCTTAGCATCCTCACATGCTTCCCATGCACTGGAGGAGAAATAAACACATGGCACACATAGTACAATACATCCAGTACAATACAGTATAATGAAACGTCTACATCAGACTACAGAGTTTAAACTGACAACTTTCCAGTTATTAGCTGTGAAAAGTTGAACAGTAGTTAATAGTAAAGCTTCAAAAATATAAACATGCAAATTACTCATGTTTAAAGCCACAGTATGTAACTTTTTTAGTTACATACTGTGACTCAAATAAATACCTGAATTCTTTATGGATGTTTTTCTTTTTGTCTTGTGTTCACAGCAACAACAGGAGATGGCCACTGTTCGCAAGTCCCTTCAGTCCATGCTATTTTAACCTGAGTCTTCTCATTGCTTTGTTGGTTTGTAAAAACAGACAACCAAAAGTTTTGCCACCTTTTATATTTCTTCATTCAAATTTAATTTATGTAATTTATACACTTATTCTATGTATTTTCTCATTGTGTGTATTATTGATATATGATGTTGGATGGAAGTTCTATTTTCACTGAGAGATTTTGTAATAAATACTATTTATTTTATAATGTATTAGCTGATTTATTTACCCATGAAGTGACAGATGTTTTAGCAGGAGTCTCATTAAATATTGCATGTTTTTAATATTGACTTGGTCGACTGACATGGAAATATCGACATCTACACCAGCGGGCACTCAACCTCTACCATTCCCTCACACACATCACACTGTGTCTTGCCAAAGGGCACGAGCAGTATGGACATTCAAACTGTAAACCTTTCCTATATTAGAGAGCTGCTGTGTAATCTGAGTCCAAGTCAGATAAAAATTGGGAACAACAAAAGGGTAGGTAGGTGATGACAGATATTGCCATCAAACAAACCTAACTATTGCACTATTATGTGTTATATGAATAAAATATAATGATCTCATCCACCTCTCCACTTTTGTTCCTTAGGTGCTCCTGTGGTGTGATGTCACTCGTGTGTTTTGTATTGTTCTGAACTCCGGCGCTAGGACCGCGCAGCCCCGGGTCCAGGCGGATCTGGAGTAAACCTCAGAAGCAGCTTTGGCCGAAGTGACTCACGGCCGCACAGAGGCTACAGAGCTCCTGTGTTTCAGAACACGCCCCGTATGTTAATAAAAGTCACTTTTGAATGAAACAATCCAGGAATTGTTAGAGGAAACAGCGGGGTGACGGGGCCTGGAGAGCGGCAGTCATGGAGTCAAAGCGACAGAACGGTGAGTAAAAGTTGGCTTTGTTCAGACTTCAGTGAAACTGCGCTCCGGTCACTGTCCCGTGCCAAACGAACGCTGTGGCCGTTAGAAGAAGTATGTGTGGCCTGTCTGCTTTTAGGAGCTAAACGCCTATGTTTTAAACTGTATGCATTATTAACTTAGGCTTGGCATGGCACATCTTTCGTTTGGATGAGGGATCACAACTTTGAGACTACAGGGAGGGAACTGTTGCAATAACCAGAATAACCAGTGTGTAAGTATGTAGCAATTGTATAGGCGCTTGGGCTGCATGGGCGCTATAGCTGATTCTGTGTTTCCGAAGTCCGTCATAAACAGAGCCGTAGTACCGGGCTGAGGTAATCGTCATGCTCCCGGTTTAACGGAGTAACGGATGGCTGACGTCATGCGCGCGCGTGCCTATACGTGCTCCGGTTTGCGCGCCGTGCGTAATAGCGCACGATGGAAGAGAGGCATCCTCAGGTAGAGCACGGCAGTGATGCAATCCGAGCCCAACTCCGGAGTGCCGCGTTGGAAGCGGCGCTGCTGGAGGCTGCAGTGGCTCAATGGCCGCTCTGTCCCGGGCCTGAGGCTACAGACTCGGGCAGGAAACTGCATTATGTTACTCCAGGTGATGGAGCAGCGCCTGTAGGCGAGTGAGAGGCAAAACAAAGGCTATTGTGTGATGAAAGATAAGGTGAAGACTGTTGGTGCAAGTGCTTATTATAGCCATACACAATAATATGACCTATTTGCACACATGTGGCTTGTGGCCCTCAGGCAGCTCAGTCTGAATATTGCTTTAATTGATCAGTTCTATTTTCTGGCACTTGGAGTTAAAAAACAATGCTGAGCAGTTCTGTGGTTTCAAACTAATATCAACTATTTACCTGGGTGTGTTCAATGAAATTATATTTGTCCACTAGACAAAGAAAAAGTAACTTGACACAAGCTGGAGGTGTGTGCCAAACAGTTGTGCAGCTGTGCATTTGTGCAGTGGAAAAACTAAGTCATATAAGTCTTACAACTGTCACTGCTGTAGTTTAGTTTTAGCTTAAAGTAGCAGCTTATCTTTACTCTGGACAGGATGCAGAGTGACCAGCCTTGACCTACACATGAGCCATACATTTCCTCTTCCTCCCCTCCTCCTTTGTGCCCTCAGTCACAGAGTTCACCAGTTAAACTGTAACCCATTTTTCAACTAAAGGCCAGAGAAAGTATTCTACTGATACCCACTGTTTAGTCACAGCTACATGTGGAGCTAGAAAAAGTTCACTTGCAGAGCTTAATTTTTCTTCAAATCTTGAGCCTGGTTTATGGACAGGAGTGCTTACCTCAATAATTCACCTATTGTGCATGTTACGGATTATTAACTTTACATAAATTGCTATGTTTTTATGCAGCTAAAATAAAGTAAGATTAGCAGACTAATGTTGCTAAACTTAAGCAGACTAAAGTTGCTTGTGGTTGACTAGCTTCATCCAAATGACATCAAATGACAAGTCTTTGTGTTCTAGTTCATGAATTTGCTAATTGGTATAATTAGTCATTGCATTACCAGTGTCAATAAGGCAGAAACATTACAAAAACATCTCCACAATATCTTGGTAATACTATGATGATAATACTAACAATATGATATGGTCTGATATACACTGCACTTTGGGGTCCCTGGTACTCGTCTCCCTAAAATTTCCTATCTGTGGACAGTGATAAGATACAAGAGCAATGTCCAATAAGTCGTCTGCTTGTTTTAAAGGTCTTTGTCACTTTGATCTAAATGGGATTTTTAAATGGCCCCTCTCAGTGCTAAACCTCAGGCGTGCAATGACACCATCCATGTTTTCTCATGAACATATGAATTACAGGATGCTGCATCTCTCAAGTAGACTTTTGTTGGAGTGAGTTGCCGGGGACTGAACTTTGACCCCTGTTTGAAGAGGAAGGGTGTCTGTAGAAGCCAAAAAGAGTTTAGGACGAACCAGAGGAAAGATGAGGAAACTTCAGATCTACAGAGACTTGAGCCGATGGGACAGAAAGCGAGAGAGGGGGGAAAGAGGCAGAGAAGAGAGACAACAACAACTCCAGGCTGTACATTTTTGTGTCATAAAAACACTGGACAAAACTCATACTTGTTTATCAAGGAATCTGAGACATTTCCTGTAAAATTCCCTTTAGTGCTTTGGCATGTGAAACTAATGCAGAAACACTGAATTGCCTTCAAACACAAAATAATGATTACTATTCAGTTACTGTCTATTAGTTCTATGATATGAGTATTTATTTGCAAAATGATTAGGTCCCATTAATGGTTATAACCTGGAACAATATCCAGTCTCCACAAATCTATGAGAAAAATTCATGTTGCACATAATTTCTAATGACTACGCCCTTGGAAGTTGCTATATTACAACAAAATACACATCAATAGTAATTTTACATTTCCCAATCTCCATAAATGTTATAGGCTTATTGAATTTTATGATGAAAATTTGAAAACCAGCCACACCAAAGCAAAGTATATTCAGTCTTCAGTTATTGTCTGTTTGTCCAGTGATGTTATTGCCTCTTCCTCACTTCTTGTTTGCATTCCATTCATTCTTTCATTGATTACCTTTCACTTATTCTGTTATGGCTCAGAGGAAGCAGAGGCCTCCCCATCTGCTTTGGGTATATACGATGGATGACACACTGGGGAGGGCATACAGGCTCCATGTATAGGGGTCAAAGGAAACCAAAATGAATGAACAACAGCAAAAATCCCCCAAAATAGCTGCAAAAAGACTTTAAAAGAGGCTCTATAAGAATAGCAGCAACAGAATAAGAATTGTCAACAAAAAACAAAAATATGGTTGTACTTAAAACTGGTGACAGAAAAGTGAGGCAATGATGTAAATATGTTGATAAAAAAAAAAAAAAAGTCAGAAAGACTCACCAAAACATGCCTCAAAACACACACTGTGAACAAGTGGTACAAATTGAAATCATGATCAAATTAAGATCATGTTTTGACCAGCTGCTGCTACTGTTGATTTTTTTTTCTAAGCTATTTGGATGTGTGAGTCAAGTGTGTGCGCAGTCTGCCTGGGGAGTCTCCTCAGGGCAGGTTTGGATCTGGTCTTTGAGCTTAAGACTTGGGACTGGACTGGAGTCTGAACTCTGGACTTTGGGGTTTAGGTGAGTGGACTCTGTCAGTGAAGGTCATGTGGAAATGTGGAGAAAGAATGTCTCCAGCTGCTGTCTGGAGGAACTCATGTTTATTATACAGAATAAGACTGCTCGTCCTATGTGATTATCACGTCTGTTTGGCTGGAGAGTATATTGTAAAAGTAGTAGTAAAAGATAGAGAGTTGAGAATTACTTCTACAGATATTATCAGTGAAAGTTATGCATAGTGGCATTTATCAAGGAGGGATGGAGTAATATTTTGATAGCAGTAAAATATATTTGGCTTTTGAAAACACTGCTATACAGAGTGAGAGTAAACTGTAAGAATTCAACTACTTTTTTTAAAACTGCACTTTTTTCTCTCATTCTTCAAATGCTATTCTCCTCCATATAATTACTGTACAGTGAATTCAGTGAGATCATTATAGGCATTAAATTGGAAGTTTTGCTCATTTTTTTCAACTGACTCTACAGTTGATTTGGCTTTTTTTGTATATCAGATGTCCTTCCATTCACTGTCCTGTTGTGGGCAGTGGGGGTTGGCTTGCGAGGGGGCACAATGATTGTACCTTGAGTGAGAATCGAACAAGCTAGCCTATACCATCTACACTGACTACTGCAATCTGGCGTGTTTACAGTGTATCATGTATCAAGTTTAATGTTATACTGTGGAATTTTTCAGGCAAGCAATAAAATCTCCATGGAGACAAGCGTTTGGCAGACTCCTCCACCAGAAGAATTACACAGTGAATCTTTATTTTAAATTCATGTTAAGCAGTGTTTCATAATTCACATCTCCATGTCTTTGCAGTCTGTTCCAGTGACATTCTTGTGTTATCGCCTGTCAACATGATAAACTACCGAGCTGACTCTTTACATCTCTTCACCAAGATGACATGTTTTCATGTCATTTTCAGTATTCAGGTCTGACTTTGATGGGGCTGTGAAGTGGCTCTAGTTAAACATGTGATGAAGAGGAGGTAGAGCTGAGGTCTGAGGGATAAAAGTGTCTGTATCGGGGAGGCCTGCTACATTATGTGGTCAAATAAAGTGTAGCAGCAGCAGCGGCAGTGTTGAGTTATGGCTGTTGTGTTGCAAGCTGTACAAATCAGTTCAAATAGGAGTTGCATGCTCTGGTCCTATGACTGACCTCCTTCTGAAAAAAGAGGATACTGAAAACACTGAAGAAAATCATGAAACAGAGTAATACACATTTCAATTATATTGTTTGAAGTTATTGATACTTTGCAGCTGATGTCATCAACATTTCCTGGGGGATGTTATTGTCATATTTGCTGTCATAATTTGAGTGGAAATGCAAAGTCAGATGCACTGGCCCATAGACTTTGATCCCAGCTGCCACAAAAGCATAGTATTGTTGTGTTATTGGGCAAGAAACTTAACCCACCTCACCTTTATGCTGGCGTACACTGGTGTGTGGATGGGGCGAGTGGTTCCTTGATGTAAAGTGCTTCGAGTGGCTATTGAGGTATATCAGCACTATATTTATATGTGACCATATAGCAAATCATTTATGTTGTGTTGCAGTGTTTTATCTAAAATGATTGCACGTTAAACTTATACCAGTTCCATACAGACCATGGTATTTAAAAAGAAAACATCTGATTATGAACTTTCCTTTTTTACTTATAGTATTTATAGAGAAAAAAGTGTTTGACCTTGAGTTCCATACTGTAAATGACATAATACATAACCTTTTAGAATCTTGTGACTGCATTTTGTCTTGTATTAGAATTCTACATGATCCTATCAGTAGTGCTTGTGTGCTGAGTATGTCCATGTTAACAGTGTGTGAGGAGGGGTGGGTGGAGGGATCACAATGGCCCCTCTGTGGAGTGAGTGAACGCAGCCTGAAGAACAGCTGATTCTCAGCCTCTGAACCCCCAGGTCTCCAGAGTCAGACCAGTATGTGAAGGGATCAGGGACAGACAGAAGAGAGAGAGGGAAAGAGAGAAGGGGTTGAGACAGAAAAAGAGAGAGAGAGAGTGAGAGAGAGAGGAAAAAGAGACAGAAAAGTGGCAGTGAGTGAGAGAGAAAGAGGCAGGAGAGGGAGCAAAATTTAAAACTGCACCAGGTGGTGGCAAAGATATGTTAGACCGTGCAAGGCTTCACATAAACTCTGGATGAAAATTTTATTTATAAATGTATTTAGTGACATAAGTTTACAGCTTGACTTTTTAAAGTGACAGTACCATCAGATTTTCTCATTCTTTGCATAGCTATAAGAATCCTATCATGAATGGACACAAGCAAATTAATGGGTCATTGTGCCAGTGCCAAGCCTTCATAAAAAAACAACTTTGCAATAGGAAAGTGAAAAGGAATAAAACCTTAACAAACCCATACAAATCATTACACAGATAATTTGGAAAGGCACCCTCAGAACGGAAGGACTGAAAGCTATGATTTTCTCAATGACTAAACTTTTGCCTCCTCAGCTCCAAGTTTGTCTGTTCTGAAATCAGGACAAAGACTGAATGTGAATGTCCTCGGTGACTCCAGCACACTGTCACTGATCATCTCTATTTTTAGTGCTTAGTTTATTCTCAAACATAGGAGAAGAAGTGGAGAGACGCAGGTCTATAATTTGAGTTAGTCATCTTATTATCACATCCCTCACAGCTGACTTCTCCCAAAAAACTCAGTTTGAAGCTTTAGGGTGACAGGATGAAGGACGCAGCAGGGCGCCGGAGAACAAGAAAAGGAATATAAAATGGTGGAGTGATGAAGAAGAGGAGAGATGAAGGCAGATCTGAAATGAAGAAAGTGTCAAAGCAGAAAAAGCACAGCTGCACGGGCACAACAGCTGCAGTTTAACCCACAGCCCACCGATCCGGAGAGCAGCAGAGAGGGACTCATCTTAAAGGGTTATAATGTGCCTTTACTGGTCACCACAGAGACAGCACTGCATTACCATGAAATAACAGGTAACAGGTCTTGCTTGTCTCTATGGAGACTGATATGTTGAGAAAACCTGAAAAGTTACATTGTGCACCTTGACTAATACAACTTTAGGTATGACAAAACAAAAATCAATGCATGCATACATTTTGTTCCATTGACAAAATAAACTAGCAACTGTCAGTGGGGACAGCTGCCACACCCGCTCCACCTTGGGGACGGCAGCAGCAGTAGCCCTGCCATGTGGGTGTAAGTTCCTGTGTTGTTTTTTGTTTGCACTGGTCTGACCATAGCTCTGTGGTCCTTCTAATTTTGGCCGCTCTGAAGACAATGGAGCATTGTTGAAGGGGATGTGAGAGAAGGCCCTTTTCTGAGTCACTTTGTGCCCAAGATGAAAGAATAATGCCATTTTTGATCCTTGTCTAACCCTGGTGGTACCAAGTCTTTGATTACAACATGTTTTTACAAAAGTTTGGAGGTAGTCACAAACAATGAGGGACTTTAATAATGGACATTGAAAAACTAAACTACAAAAAGATAGAGTAAGGCCAACAAATCCTGGGTTGAGTTTCTCAAACTGTGATGTATTCATATAGCACAAAGTAATTTCCAAAGTGATGCCAAAAATATAGGGCTGGGCAATATGACAAAAAAAAAAAAAAAAATCATATTTCTTTTGGTACTGAATCATGATTTTCTTATAAAACAATAAATTATATGACTTATGTACATTTCATAAACATAAACTATATAAACAAATTCAAACTACATGCCTTTACACAGAGAGGATTGCCTGGACTCATTGATTAAAAAGACAGTTAAAAAACAAGTCATATTTTTTGAACAAGTCTGTTTTTTAACAGATTTGTTCAAAAATATTAACACTAAGAGCAATGGTGCTCAACAGTGACCGCTCGCTCTGGTTCTGGAAGTAAATTTTCCATTCATTTTTCCTGTTGTCATTTTGAAAAATTCAAACATTAAAAGTTAAGCGACATCACAGAGGCTAAGCAGCTACATGGTAACTAATATCCATAATCCATAATCCATAATTTGTTTTAAGTACAAAAAAGCCATTTAAAACTCAAAATTATGTGAAATGTTTTAATAACTTTGTGGTTTATAAAGTAAATAAAATAAAATAAAATAAATACAATTATAGTGGTCATTAGTTACTACTTAGCTGATTATCCCAAGCTTTCGAACTTTTAATACACATTTTTTTCGTAAAGTTTATGAGAAAAAAGAATGAGAAATTTACTTCCAGAACTGGGGTGAGGGCGGTCACTGTTGAGCTCCATACACTAAAGAAGGCAATTTGTAAAAAACATAAAAAATATACATATAATGGTCATAAATAGCCTACCCTTTACCCTGTTCACATTTTCAATTTTCTAATAAAGATAAAACACAATCCCAAATGCAGACGGTATGGCAGTGGCTCATAGTTAAATACCAACTTGATTAAGAGTTTAAATAGCACTGGGCGGGTCTCGAGCCGACAACAAATGTGTCTTCAGATTGTGTTTCTTTAGACACATTTAGCACATTGACACCTCTCTATAGACGGGTCACATCAGATCATTGTGAGAAATTAAGGAGGTCAGACCAGGGCCTGTAGAGCTAATTAACTCATTAACTCAGCCAAAGTGTTTCTATTTCTTATAGCTTGACTTTTTTTAGCAGTAGATGGCAGATATGACTCCTCGGCCTGTCACGACTTATTGTATTACAACGAAAATAATAAAATGTAACCAATATTGCAAAGAGAATGTATTCTAATGTAAGACAGCAGTAACATAGATAGCATCTAGTGGTGTTAGGGGAGAATTACAACAGGACCGGGTCAGCCAATCTCATTACAGAAGCTTTAAGTATCATTTTGTTTTTTGTCTGTTTACAAACTTTTTATTATTAGCAAGATAGCTACAAAATATTGTTTCGTATAAGTAATTTACAAGCCTGGGAGTCCATCCAGGAAGTTTTATCAGGACTTTGACTGGAAGGAAGTTTTGTTTTATTTTATATTATCATTGAAATAGAACTGCAAGATTAATATTATGTATTTTGACTCCCTCTGTCTTTATGGAGTCTTACTATAAAACCTGTATTCTGTAGTTTAGATTTCTGCAAACATGTTTTGAAATGTGGGATTCAGTTTAGAAGTTCATTTTTCATCGGTCTTTCCTCTAACTCTGAGATTAATTACAAGTCATATTTCACAGTTTAATTTTTAAGAACATTTTTCAGCCCTATACGATAACAAATAAGCATTCCATTTTGATTTAATGTGGCTTAGAGGTACACAGAAACCACTGGCAATGACATAGCATCATTTTACGCAGAGCAACCAAAACTAACTTTACAAACTATATTTTACAAAGTGTTGTGGTGCAAGTAATAAACATCCCAAATATAATCTAAATTAATCTAAGTGGAAGTAATTAGCTGCAAACACACTTCAAAAAGAGGCTTAGGTCTCCAGTGATTTACACAAAGTGGAAGTAAATAGTTTCTCGCTGTAGTCCACAGTGGTTCAAATAAACAGTTTACGGTCTCAGAGCTCAGACCTCAAGTGTGTCTTTGAACTTGAACTATGTGTGTTGACAAATACATCACAGCATTTCTCAAGCCAAAAACAATAAAGAATTCATGTTTCCTGAAAATGTGGTTCCTAGTATTGGGGATATGTAGGTCGTTTGGGGACAATGAAATCTACATTTGACTTTTATGAGTTTTGGAGTTTTAGGTTGAGTTTAGAGCACTTAAATTCTAACAATATTAAGACTACAGACAGTTGAAGGTAATAACAAATGATCTCTTCATTGTGGAAGCTTTCAGCTGGTTTGATAATTGAAATATGGAATTATAATATATAGTTGAATAAGTTGCAAACAAGAAAAATGGGCAAACGTTAAGGATTTCATTGCTGCTTTCTACTGGTTAAATTAAATCAACTATTTTGTGAAGTCCTGCGAGGCAACTGCTGTTTTGATTTTAGGCTACACAAAAATAACTTGAACAGAACTGAAATGTTTTCTTTAAAGGTGTATTGCGTAACTTTTCTGGTGGAGGGTCCATCACCTGCTTGTCTCCGTGGAGATGTTATTGCTTTTCCTGGAATGTTCCATGGTATGACATTAAACACATCTATCTAGCATTTTTTTATTAGGGGTGTTTCTATTGCTCAAAAATACAATAATTCCTTCTGTGAATGAATTTGACCTGTTATATAGCCAGTAGTTGTCTCCCTTGAGATCGATGGGTTTAATCTCTACCGTGAAACATTCTAGACAAAGCAATAACATCTCAATGAGGACAAATAGGTAGTGAACCCTCCACCAGAAAAGTTACTCAATGCACTTTTAAGTTTATACATTCCCATACAAAAACATTGTTGAAAAGGTCAAAGCAGGGCAGATCTTTCTTATCTCTTTACATTCCCAGACTACAGCTATGAATGAGTGCGTCCATTTTCTAACACTATTTCAAGTGAATCTACAGACATTTTTCTTTGGCATTAGTTACAATTGGGGAAGGAAACAGCCCCACCCCCTATCTCCCCCTCGTGTTCGGATCGCAGCCAGTACACAGGCAGGATGTGTCCCAGATCCTGGACTATTGTCAAAGTCAACAACTCTTACTCACAAACGTGCAGACAGCATGTAGCATCGGAGAAATGAAGTTAGTAGCCAGCTGCTGTTGAAGCCTTATATTGAATTAAATGAAACAATAAATAAAATGGTGGGCAAATAAATAGAACGTTATGGGATGGTAAGAATTTGCTTCCTGTCAGCTGTTGCAACAGGCGCGGCACTGAGATACACACATGCTTTAACTTAGAGCTATTAAGAAATATTATCCAAATGACTCGCCTGATTTGTAATGCATTCTTAATTCTTAAAGACGCACTATGTAACGTTTCTGCTTGTCTCCATGGAGATGTTACTGACTTGCATGGAATGCTCAGTATGACATTAAACGTGTACTGTGTAACTTTTTGTTTGGATGTCCGTCACCTGCTTGTTTCTATGGAGATGTCATTGCTCTGCCTGGTATGTTCCACAGTATGACATTAATCAGCTCTACTTTACATTTATTCAATTACAGGTGGTTTTACAGCTCACAAATACCTCGAAAAACAGGCATTCTGACTGTGAGCGGGGTTGCCTCTCCACAGATCTGACCTGTAATTTGGTCTGCTTTGGCCTCCATGAGCACAGACAGGTTTAATGCCATACTGTGAAACATTCCAGACAAAGCAATAACATCTCCATGGAGAAAAGCATTTGATAGACCTTCCACCAGAAAAGTTACACAATGCAACTTTAAACTTATCTATCTCCATCGAGTCAAACAGATGACACCAACAGTCCATGTCATAGGTCAGATCTGTGGAGAGACTACCACACAGGAATGATTTTCAAGGCTTTATAAACCACTCACATGAATATTGCAGAATAAATGAGTTTAATGCCATACTGTGGAACATTACAGCAATAACAACTCCATGGAGGCAAGCAGGTGGCAGACCAGAAAAGTTGCATTACATATTTTGTATTTTTGCATAGTATTTTATTGCCTTTCATTTTGTGTTTTTCAGTTCTGATGGAGCGCCTGGTGAATGAGCTGAATGTTTTGTTGAAAATGTTGGACCAGGAAGCAGTGAGTCCAGCCACAGCTGACAAGATGAACTCTGTACGAAACCTCCTGGAGTCAGTGCAGCTGTCCGGTATGTATCCATGAAACGGATCTTACACTGGCAGCTACTCTATTAGATTGGAATGACATGTTCAGAATATGTGAGGGTTCTGAAGATAAATATACTTCTCTGTGAGCATTTTGAATAGGCTAGTATTGTGTTACTTATATTAAAGGTGCACTGTGTAACTTTTGTGGTGGAGGGTCCGTCACCTGCCACCTGTTTGTCTCCATGGAGATGTTTTTGCTTTGCCTTGAATGTTCCATAGTATAAAAGTTAAATCTTACATTTAATACAATAACAAGTGTTTTGTATTGTCTTGCGCATTGCTCAGTTCAATGAAAAACATGCATCATACTGTAAGCAGTATAACATCTCCACAGATCTGACTTGTCACTTGGAGTCACTTGTTACCATGGAAATAGATATGCTTAATGTCATATTATGGAAGGTACTATGGAGGGTACTATGACAGACCCTCCCCCACAAAACTTACACAGTGCACCTTTGAATAAATAATAATTATAAAACCCTCAAAAAGTTATTTTTTATTAACAAATATTGTGACAAGAAGCCAATTTTGCACTTTACGCACACCAGACTTTAATCTTTGAGTTCGAAACAAAACTGAGCTGTTTCTAAATTAATGTCAGAAGGATTAGTGAAGGTTTGAGGAATTATGTCAAAAAGCCAATATTTTCTTTACTTATATTACTACAATATTGCGACTTCTCTTTTGTTTTTCTATCATCTAACCTTTACCAAATATCCTACTACTTACAAATATATAGATCATATTTTCCTAATTGAAAGTGGCAAGATGACGAGAAAGAAGGGAGACTGTCTGCCTCCTATCTGAGGTAATGGCTTACTCTATAATTAGATCATTTAATTGCCGCGCATTCAGTTTCAATTTGTATTAGACACCCAGTAGTTGAAAATCCCTCCAAAAGTGTCACTGCTAATCACATAATTGGCTCTTTTATCTTCACCAGCGAATTAACAAAAATCACACTCATATGCCAGGTTAATATTCTTGGGAGATGTGTGTAGGGTCTGTGGTGTTGTTGTTGTTTATTTATCAGTGGATTCTGGTATGTCGACGGGATAAAGGGATTTCTGTAAGAGGATAATGAATTGTAAACTTTAAATCGGATCAGAGAAGGAGGTCAAAGTAAAGGAGAGACACAACTCATCTCCTCTTCTCATGACTGTTTGTCAATGAGACCACTGCTCACTCAGGCGTCTGACACTGGCTTAGTATAATCCACTGCATGTTTTATACCTGGAATAATCTCAAATCAGACTGAGAAAACATTGTAATTGGGTTGTTTTTATTACCTTGTCGACAATATGACATGTTATTAGATGTACATCAATGGTCTGTAATGAGAAAAGTGCTCAAGATAAGAAATAATAATAACTGTAGGGCAATTTGGGAAAATTCAGAACTTATGTAATTATAGGAGAACTAATTAAAAATTATTGACGTCTGTTGGCAATATTCTGAGATGTCGGGTTATGTTTTCAGATTGGTAAAAACTGTTAACATAAATAAATATTATGCTAATCCTCCACCTATAAATGCAAGTCTACTGACCATAATCCTGGTTGATAAGATCTGGACATGGGACTCTGGAGCTAGGGTTATCAAAAAATCTGACTGATTTTTAAACTAGTGTCAAAACTAGATACTCATTTGAAAAAGTATGACCATCTTCTTTATAAATGGTCTTTGATGAAAAATGTGTTTTAATTTTTAGTGCGGTATTGAAATCAGTTTTCTGTATCAAGCCTTTTTTGAAATTTGAAATAAAAATTTTTGTACTGTGACAGCACTGTTAGTGACACTGAAAGATCGATGAGTGAAATGCAGAGGCCAAACTTACCTGCAAGAGTAATAAAAACTGCAGTAGTTGTAGAGTCAGTAGTAATTACTTCTTGTAGCAGCAGCCATTGTTGTAGTTGTAGCAGTTAATTAAGCAGAAATAAGGAGTAGTAACAGCAATGGTAGTAGTAGATTTAGACTCTGACAAACTTTATTGAGCCACAAACGAATTATTTGGACACAGTGGCTCAAACATCAGAATATGTTTGAGAACAAAAATGTAAACAGTAATAATAAATTCAAAATAAGTAGCAAAAATAGCAAGAAATGCAATAGCACTACCTGTAATTGTAGTTGTATTTGTCCCAGTTTGTCCCAGCGTCCACGTTAACGCTGTTATGCGAAGAAGAATCCATATTAGACAGGCCATAAATCAGTGTTGTTTTCCATTACCTCGCAGACACTTTTAATGTTATCTGATGTAATTAAAATGTCTGAAATGAGAAATGTGCTCGGTCAGTGCGCTGTTTGATTAAGGCATCATCATTGTTGTATTTTCTGCAGCTCCATTCACTGACAACGGTGATCCTGATATTAACCCTTCGGCCTGCGTCCTGTTTTTAACCTTCATTTATCCTGTCCACAGTCAATGGCTCAGACGTCTACATGAACAGCTGTCTCTATGGAAACGGCACAAGCTTCGTCGAGTCGCTCTTCGAGGATTTCGGTGAGTCCAGAGATCGTCAGAGATTAGGTCTGTGATTGAAGAGAGTAATAATGTGTGCACTATATTTGGCACAGTGAAGGAGACTGGTAAGAAAACTCAAATATATTTTAATGGCATTTATCTGACAGAGCTATTTATAACTCATTAAATCAAACTTTATTTATACAGCACAATATATTACAACAGCCAAAGCGAAGCCAAATGGTGCAAGTCAATTTCCACTCTCAATGGTGCCTCTGTGACCGGCCGCCACCAATTAATAATACACACACAGTCACACAGGACCAGTGCCATAGCAATTAACAATTCAAAACAAATAAAAAACTCAAAATAGACTGCTAGATTCATTTATTTATTTATTTATGAGACAGGGACAGTGCACAATATACATCTATTCTACATCAATTCTTTTATTTCTAAGTTAAATCTGTTATACCAAGTTTCCATTATAATTTGGTCAAAAATTATAATTAAAGCTATTATTATGGGCGACAGTAGCTCAGTTGGTACAGTGTTTGTCCATTGATTCGAAGGTTGGCAGTTCAAATCCCGCTCTCAACCTAAACATCGCTGGTAGAGCAGTCATATTCACAGATGAATGGTGTTGTTGTCTTGTGTTTCCGTACTCTGCTGTGTGTGTGTGTGTGTGTGTGAATGCATGAGTGGTTCCTTATTGTAAAGCGTTTGACTCCCTTGAGGGTTGAAAAGCGCTATGTAAAAAAAAATGTGACCATTGACCATTATTTAATGAATAATGGTCAATGAACATATTTCTTAGACTGTGACTTGCTCACTCCCTCCCCCATCGACCTTTTAAAAGAGGAAGAGGAGAAGACTCATCCAAATAAATCAGTAAGTTTCCAAACTCTTCCATTTGTGATCGGCCATGTTCGTGTTACTGTCACTTTGAAACTCTTTTGGGGGTTTTTCAGACTCCCACTGATACCCCCCCTCCTCTGCCCACCACGCCTGTCCCCGATGACTACTACGAAGAGGCCGTCCCCCTCGAACCCGGCTCCAACCCACAGTACTTCACCACCAACATGCTCAGTCAGTTCACATCCGAAAATACAAGCTCTGACTATTAGCCTCACATGGGACAGGAGGGAGAAACTCATCTCAGATCAGCTAACTCATAATAGCACAGGGACACTTTCCATTTAAAAGTTTTTATGCCTTGAGATGAGTGGAAAAAGGTCGGGTAAGATGCCACCTTTGCTAGCTGTACATAATATTCATAATGAAAATTCATAAATATCTGTCAAAATTGGTCAAAATCCATTATAAATTTGTACTAATTTGAAACATTTTAAATCAGAAATATTGTGATTTGATGTTAAAACACTTAATACAACCATTCTATTGGCCTTAAAGCTGCATTGTGTAACTTTTCTGGTGGAGGGACCATCGAATGCTTTTCTCCATGGAGATGTTATTGCTTTGTTTGGAATGTTTCACAGTGGATGGTGTTAAACCTTTCTATCTTCATGGAAACCAAACTAGACCAAGTTACAGGTAATATCTGTGGAGAGGCAACCCCGCTCACAGTCACAAGGTCTGTTTTTCTAGGAATTTTTGAGCAATAGAAACAACTGTAATTGAATAAATGTAAGGCGGAGCTGTGCCAATGGCATATACATATAGAAATAAGAAGGTTACACAATGCACCTTTAAGTAATATCTAGTATAATAGTATAATACAATATATATATTTTTATGTATTGTTTACCTTAGTTAATACTATATCTATGATGTCATAACTTTAATATTTAAAATTTTCTACCAGTTTCCCTTACCCAGAGACACAGTATCATCCTCATTCAACAGTGTATTGCCCATTCAAGGGTTAAATTATTCAAAGTTCTTTCCTTTTTTCATTCTTATCAATCTTTCATTTCATTGTAGCTTCGAGGAACTCTGAGGAGGATGCTTACTATGAGGACGCAGACAACAACTACCCCACCACCAGGATGAACGGGCCCCCAAAAAACTCATGTAAAAACTACATTCAGTCATCAATTATACATCTTCAAACGGGTGCAAACTGTGGTAGAAGTAGAGGTAGAAGGGAATAGAACTGTACTTTAGTCCTGGTTTACTTGTAGGTCTGATCATCTTACTACTACTTAGTTTATCCCGAATTTTGTCCTTTTTTGCTTAAACCCAAATCAGTATTATTGGAGTTTGAATTTACTCATATCTTATTCATGATTTAGTCCTTGTTGGCTTAGTCCCTGTTTCAGTCGAATGTTGGAATCTACATCTACAGTGTTTATTAGTCTAGACCAGGGGCGGACTGGCAATCTGTACGTTCTGGAAACGGCCGTCCGCTCATGGGGCCAATTTGCCGCCCTCAGTCCTTCTGCTGTGGATTGACCACCATGGGCCGATTTGTGGGGGAAATGTCCAGGGCCATTTTTTGGTCCCAGTCCGCCCCTGCTCTAGACCTTAGTTTTTGTCAATTCTGATAAAGTGCCACTAAACCTTAGCTGTTTTGTCCTTATTAAGTACTGTTGATTTGAGTTTCTTTCAGATTGCACTTGTAGCCAACTATCTTACACGTTTTTAGTGTGAAAAATGTAATCCCAGTCACCAAAGCAGTGACTAAAAGGTATCAGGAACTGCCTTGTTAATTACTCATCATTATTTGTGCTGTTAGATAATGACTCAGACGCACTCAGCAGTTCTTATGAGTCGTACGAGGAGGAGGAAGAGGAGGCCAAAGGGCGAGAAAGACCCCAAACATGGACGGCGGAGGAGAGTCCAGAGGAGCCGGTGAGAGACTGCAGGATCTGTGCCTTCCTCATGAGAAAGAAGCGCTTTGGACAGTGGACCAAACAGCTGGTGGTGGTCCGGGACAATAAGCTACAGGTAAAATGAACCATAGGCTGTACAAAAACAAGTGGATGAACAGAATATTCAGTAGTATGAATATAGTATATCAGTATATCAGTATATTATCTCGATCTATTGATCTGTTGTTTTTTTTACTAACCCCCCCCCAGATATGAGCTGTAACTTGGCTTGGACAGAAGAAAGTGGTGGACTCTCCACCAGAAAATGTATATAGTGTACGCTCCTAATTTAATAATAATTTAGTAAAAATATATTTTGGAATGGTGCCTTCCTTCTCTGTTTAATGTATTATTAGAGCCAAGATTTTACAAAATGTAGATTTTATGTATAGATTTTATTGGATTAGGATGCGCAAACACTGAAATCATTTGAATAACATTGTTAATGCCAATCCCACTTCTAAATCCTTTTCTCTAACATACAATTATTTCTTTTGTAGTGCTTTAAAAGTATCAAAGAGAGCACACCGAACACAGAGCTCCCACTGAGCCTATGCAACGTCATCTACGTCCCGAAGGAGGGCCGCAAAAAGAGGCACGAGCTGCGCTTCTCTCTGCCCGGGGGGGAAGCTTTGGTGCTGGCTGTGCAGAGCAAAGAGCAGGCCCAGCGCTGGCTCAAGGTCTGTTTGTTCACCCAATCAAAGCCTGGAGCATCAGACGAAATGGTGCACCATCAAAGGCCCTTAATGTGACTCTTACTCCTGTGTCCAGGTGGTGAAGGACGTCGGCAGCCAATGCAGCAACACAGACAACGTGAATGGCTCTACATCGCCAATTATACAGAGAAAACTGGAGATAGACAAGGTTTAATTCAAGTTTCAGTGGAACATTTATTATCAAAACTATTTTCAACTTTCAACAACCTTGAACAGTAGGCAAAGACAGACAGATCATCCTGACAAAATCTCTGACCACAAACTTGGAGTCAAAGAGCTCAATGCCACAAAAACTGACCCTATTATGAAACCTCAAATATCTTAAATTTAGTAAAAAGGGTTTACTAACACAGAATAAGTTATTTGTAACTAACATGCAAATGTATTGCACAGAAGTTTTTATTGATATTATTTGTACAGTACATTTTCTACATATTTTACTCTTACCTCTATCGACTATTTCAACATTTTGGTCCTAAATTTCTGGCACAAAAAACCTGAACACATTGCAAAATCAAAAGTATTGTTGTGAATGTTTGCTTCAGGCACACAACAGAACAGGTAACAGTGAGACAGGTTGTAACTAGTGCTGAACGGGGAGACAAACTGGAGACACAATACAGTATTTTACCATTTCAATCGCTCAATAAACACATTTGAATTTTTCTTTTGTGTTTGCAATTTTAGGGAAAAATGGTAGTTGAACAAAAAGTGTAAATGCACAAAACAACACAAGTAATTTTGAATCTTTCTCTCAAATCAGTATTATTGTTCTATGTTTGACAAAAGCTATTAAAAATGTTCCATGTACCCTCGTACATAATTTCATCTTGGGGATGAGAAAAATGAATTCTGATTCAGACAGCTACTCATCATGCTGCTAATAGCCCATGTTCATGATGGCATGCACACTCACTATTCAAAACCTCACAAATGTGCTTGTAGTTGGCAGACATAGAAGGCTAATTCATGGGAGGAATTCCTAGAAAAACTCAGAAAATGACCTAATAAGTCTTTAATACTACTCATTCGTGACTCTCTCCAAAACCTGTTTTATAACTTGATTTTTATATCTTTCCTCCTTGTCCTGACGTGTTAAACTCGCCTGACTTCATCTCTTAAAGCCACACATGACACAACTGTTCCTGTAGCTTCTGGTTTACAAGCCTCATGAGCTGTAGCAGTTGCTGAGTTGGTGCTTTTTTCCTTTTTTCCTAAACGCTCTGCACTCAAAGCATACCCATACAGCTAAATGCACTGTGACACGGTGACACTTATGCAATATTTAACACCTCACCGAGAATAGTTTTCAACACACTACCTGCTTTTCCTTCAAGTAACTAGAAGTGTCTGACAACATAGCGCTGTCTAAGGCTGGTACAGTCAGTCTGCTGCTCTGTGTAAAAATATCTGTTCTTTTCCTTCTCTTCTCTTTTCCTTCTCGTTCAGGTGATGCTTTCAGACAAACAGGCCTCCGACTCAGACAGTGGCCCCACAGGAGACAGTCAAACCCTGGGACCAGGCCGGGACAACAGCACAGACTCACTAAGTATGTGGGATTTTAGATGTAATTTTATAGTTTAAGGGTTGGTGACAGAAAATTTTGCACTGTTGGCATAGTAATTAACTATTCAAAATACAATATTCTATCTTTTCAATGTTCAGAGTCCTCAAAATGTTGCCAGTAAACAGGAAGCAGCTGGGAGTCAACTGGAGAAGGGTTGTCATAATACTAAATTATAAACTCAATTCTGGATAAAGCTTGATACTGATTTTCATACCACAACCATTAAAAACATTTATTTGGACAATACATCAAATAGCAGTAGATTATGACATTTTATTATGTGGTCCTATACTAGAGCTGATATAGCCATATACCCATCTAAAACCATCATACAATATATATTTTTTATCCTATTTATGTTTTATACCCATACCTGGTCAAATTAATGTCTAGTTTTAAGACTACTTTTAGAAGTTTTTGATTGGTATTTGGGTTTCTGACAACCCTAAACTGGAATCTGTCAGTTGACTTCTAGATAATGTTGGATGGAGCAATATAGTGTTGCTGTGTTGGGCAGATTTTGTCATGCCTAGACAAGCCTGCGTAATGATTCAGTCCACAATCTGATAGTGAACATTCCTGGTTTGAAGCTAGCAAAAATAATTGTTTATCAGGATAGAAACATGACCAAAATTCAACTTAAAAGTATTATTGATTTAAGTATCGGATATACTTTTACACAATATGTACACAATTAAAATAAAAGTATTTAAAGGTGCACAATGGGGGATCTGCCAACTTCTTGTCTCCACAAAGATTTTTTTGCTTGTAATCTCCTACATCTTGCATTTATTCTATTACTCAGCGTGAGCTTGATCGCCTCTGTGTGCTTGTCCTCGTAGAGATAGGTGAATTTAAAGTCATACTGTGGAACTTTCAGGGCAAAGCAATGATATCTTCATGCACAAGCAAGTGGCAGACCCCCCAGAAAGGTGACATTGTGCACCCTTAAGTTATTTTTGTTCATCCCAGTGTCTATATGCTTTGTATCTTTGGTCCTCATTTGCTCCATGGCATCTTGGGACAATAGACAAACATTTTTCAGTAGTTCTGTCTCCATGCCAAACACTATATTAGGCATTGTGTGGTTACATTGCAAGTGTCCTAGTTTTCATAGTTTTTCCATCTCTTGTTTACACAACTACAGTATACTGTAAATAGGCCAGCAGCTCCAATTATTCACCATGTTGGTCTCAGGAAGTATCTTAACTTTTACAAACAACTTTTACAATTGAATGCAATAAGCAGTGCTGTCTGACATAGGCCTCAAATGTGCATGTAAATAAAATGCATGTGATTGTAGTTCAGAATCTATACAGGGAAAATATAATTAAAGTCATATTTGTTTGTATATCCACAAAATCAGGAAGGATAAATGTTTAGCTTTAGTGTGTAACTGTTGTTTTAGAGCAGTTGCAGCCTGTTTACTATCACATGAGTGGAGAGAGACAGGAAGTGAGGCACACGCAGATATGACATCCTTCCTGTCCACTTCCTGGCTTTGTGTCCCTGTGACATCACAGGAAGTCACTCAGGACCCTGTCCAACACATGTGTGAGCTCAAATAGGAGCAATCATAAAATGGACAATTGTTGGATGCAGCAATGGTCCAAAACTGTGTTTAAAGTCATCATATGTATCTATGAATAATAATATAGTTAGTAATTAAATCAATACGTCATGAACTCTTACCATGGAAACTTTTGCTTGCACTTCCAGTTTTTGTAATTGCTTCTTTAGCCAGCTTTTACAGATCAAATAAATCAAATAAAAATCAAATAAAACCTAAAATATGATGAATTGCAAATTAAGTCATGAAGGAATAACCCATTCATCTGATCTATTTAATTCAGTTGTACAACTTGCATGTTTATTGGTAAAGAAATAACTTAAAGAACAAGATTTAGATACATTTTGTATTTCAAGATTTTAACAAATATTGAAACTGGATGGGTTACAGATTTTTTTTTTTTTAAATCTTGAAATTGGTTTGATGAAATTTGGACCAAATCAATTTCCTGTTTGAAATTTTATTTGATTAGGGAAAACGATCATATTTTTTATAACATATCGGCAATCAAAAACTATTAAAACAATAATGCAAATATAATACATGGATGAATAAATAAATAAATAAATGCATACAAAATAAGAGACGTAAAAATCATTAGGAGAATTACAAGTGAATACTGAATGTACTGGGACAATTCTTATATGATATCTTCACACCATTTATGTTATATCTATGTCTTGGTCTTTCCACTCTCCCTATTCATTCTTTCTCCTTCTATAAAAGAATAATTGGACAAATAGTTTCTCCAACACTTGATAAGCTGCTAGTGCATCTCCAGCTCCCTCCACAGTAGCTCATGTGTGTCTTCTTTGTGTTGTTCTAATTGTGTGCGTTTGTGCCACAGACAGAGGGAAGAGAGGAGCCTTCTCTGAGCTCACTGGGTCCATGAGTCGAGCAGCGGGAAGGAAAATTAATCGGATTATCACCTTCTCCAAACGCCGACCACCCCCCGGAGACCCCCCCTCCTCCACCACGGGTCACCATGACAACCCCCGCTGCGGTGAGAGCCAATCAGCGCGCTCCGTTAGCACCCACAGTTAGCACCTTTGGGAGCTGCTATACGTGTAACTAAAGTGACAGTTATAGAGGTTTGAGTCATTAGAGGAGAGGTGGTGTGCTTTTAAAGGTTATGGGGAAATATTGAGATAAAATAAAGTCGAGACAGTCATCTTAATGTGTTGTTTATCCTGTAGAAAGAATTAGTCTGGATTCTAATGATTGCGTGTGAATTTACTTGCAAATTACACTGGCCATTGCAAATTGCATGAAAACAGAATAGATAAAAATTGATTTGACATAATATATCGCCTTTAAACTTACCTTTACCTTACTTTACCTTAAGGAGACTGTTGATGCTAATTCAAAATGCACATGTTTAAACAGCTCAGTGACCATAAAGAATGTATGTGTTGCTGTTTTATTAAGTCTAGTCTCCTCTGTTTCCTCCTCATAGGTTATCTGAGTATATGTGTGAACTGCGTGTGGAGGGAGCGCTGGTGTATACTGCGTGGAGGTAAACTGTACTTCTACAGAGATCCAGGGGACAGGGCAGCTCCGGTGCAAGTGGTGCCTCTGAAGGGGGCGGAGGTGGTGCCTGGAGGCCTCGGGCCCAAACACCCCTTCTCCTTCCGCATCCTGCAGTCAGGCAGCGAGCTGGCTTCACTCGAGGTACCAGAAATGGCATGAAGAAATGTGAAAATAATATATGAATGTATTATGTTTCAAAGGCCATATTTTAGCATTCTTTAATTTGAGCCAACATGTTTGTAGTAAAAGCGCACTGTGTAACTTTGTTGTGGTGGAGGGTATCTTACTTGCTTGTCTCCATGGAGATTGCTTTGCCTAGAATACTCCACACTATGACATTAAAATAAAATATACTTTATCTCCATGGAGACAAACGGGTGATGCCACCAGTAGAAAGTACAGGTGAGATCTACAAGATACAGTATGTTACCTTAATGCCATACTGTGTACTATTCCAGGAAAAGCATTAACCCTCCACTGCAAAAGTTACATAGTGCACCTTTAACCCTTTTTTCCACCAATTATTTCTTTGATCAACAATAAAATGAAACAAGCATAGATGCCAATAATTAATATAACAATTATATTCAAAATCGGCTAATCCAACAACTACTTCTATACTACTAACTCCATTACTGCCACTGCTGCTTCTTCTATGTAATTCTGCCATCAAAAAATATATTTATCTTTACCATTTCCTGCATTAGTATATCACAGAGTATTACCTCATTCTCAGTGGACATGGCCTCACCCCCTCACCCTCTCCTCTCTCTGTGGCCCCCTCAGGCCAGCTGCTCTGAGGACCTGGGGCGTTGGCTGGGCGTGTTATTTGCAGAGACAGGGAGGTCCACTCTGCCAGAGGAGCTGCACTATGACTACATCGACGTGGACACGCTAACAGACATACGGCACGCTGCCCGCCACTCCTTCCTGTGAGTTTGCTCCTCTGTCTCAGCCAACTACATTCAGTTTTACTATTAAGACTTCAATTTTCAGTATTTTACCCATATTTTACTAATTTTCTCATAAAACAATAATTTCCCTTTATATTTTCTCCAATGCTTTTAAGCTGCTACATCTTTGAAAGGCAAGTTTTTATGTACATTGATTTTTTTTTTTTATTTATTTTTTTTTTTTTTTAAGTTGTACGTACTCTTGTATTAACATGTATTGTGTGACCCTTTTAGTTGTAATGGAAATCTCATTGCAATCTCAAATGCAGTAGTCATGGTCCTCAAAATTGGCTTATGTGAAAAAAGTAGTTTTGTAGTTGTATTTGTTGAATACCTTAATTTTAGACATTTAAATGCTGTGCACCACAAAGGATGTGTAACGAGGGGGACACTAATTAAACATTACTCAAATTAAAGGTACAGTATGCAGCATGAGCCCCTATGGGTTTAAATATGGTACTATGACCTCTGTTTCTGATTGGTCAGTTAGCTATGTTTGTATGCACTGTATATATGTTTGAGAACCAAAACAAAAATGTGAAATAAATTACTTGATTACTTCACATTTGGTTTTCTGAAATATGAGAAAAATCTGTATTCAGTACAATAGTATAATATAGAAGGGATGTTATGATCATCTGACAGGCCCACTTGAATATTTGGCACTGGAAACCAAGTGCATACTGAATCTGTGTAATCTGCGTTATCTTGTGGAGAGGCTCTCTTACCAGACAGGAGCTTGTATGACAGCTCATATGGATGTTGTGTCTGATTGGGTCTCAGGTGGGCGACCAACGCTGCAGCTTCATCCAGCAGCGCTTCCACAGACTCACGCACGTATGATGAGGTCTACGAGAGCATCGAGGTACACAACACTCACATTATGTTAATACCTTATCCACAAAGGGGCTGATGTTGTTAACAGGTTTATTTAGGAATTAGCCATTGGAAAGATATTGGGTTTGTTTTTAATGTTTTGCTTTTGTTCAGAGGCAATGTAAATAAACATTAATCTAATAAAAAATGTGTGTGCCAGATTGTAGCAAAAAGGCTAATTTTCACAATATTCCAACAAAAATCCGTATTTTAATCTGTATTTCAATCTGAAAACAGCAATAATGAGAATGAAATTTGGCTAACCCAAAAATATTCCCTCCTCCCTGAACGTGGCACTTGTGTAGTTTGAAAAGTAGCCAGAGTGAAGTTGACATTGTGATTCAGGAATGCTCTGTGGGGCTGTTCTGACAGTAGTTAATTGTTATGTAAAATGTTTTTGTGTTGTTTTTCCCTCAGGACGTAGACAGAGGTGCTCAGGTGAGACGCACTGCCTCCTTTTCCTCCAGAGGCTCCGAGAAGACCGAGCAACAGGCGACCATCAAGAGACACGCCTCCAGTAAGACGCTTAGACTACAGCAACGACCTAACCTATCAAGGGACTGTCAGAACCTAGTTAGGGCTGGGCAATATGCCAAGGATTAACGCCACAATTTTCTTAGTGCCAGATCACTACTTTGATTTGATCACAATTAAGTCAATAGGTGTAGCTGTCACAGGAATGAGATCCCCATATTGGCCAGCCTTAATTCTAGTATTAGAATATAAGAATAGAATACTATATGTATTATAAGTTACAATAAGGGGTAAACAACAAAAATATATAACTTTATTGGAGATTATCAGATGATATGCCTGTAAATTCTGTCACACAAAAAGTGAATGAAGAAGAAGAGTGCAGAAATATATCTTTTTTTCATTTTCTTATTTTACGCTTTTGTCTTGATTGTTTGTCTACTATTAATAGGAAAGGCTTTTAACAATTTTTTACTACTACTGCCTATACTACTGCTTTTATTACTGTAATTACTATCTAAGGTTGTACTTCTCTTTGCGAAGATGTGAACCAGTACGGGCGCTACGGTAAAATGCGAGCGGAGGAGGACGCGCGGCGCTTCCTCCTTCAGAAAGAGGAGCTGGAGAAGCAGAAAGAGGCTCTGAAACAAGCCCTGACCATTCTGCGCCGAGACAAGAGAGAGGTCAAAGAGGAGCTGAAGGCTGGCCCTGGTCAGACATCTCACCTCCTACACACACAAAACGCACTGATGATGTCACTCGTCACTATAGAAACCACACTTATAATCGCACTTACACACAACAAAACCGGGACTCAACTGGGATTAGATCATGACTAATCCAGGACTAGAGTAGGACCAAACCAGGACTAAACCAAGATCAAACCAGGACCAAGTGTGAACGCAGCTATAGAGAAAAACATAGGCTTCTACATCATTATTCTATATCACATTTACTTTCCATAGGAGAGTTGTAGCAGTATTGAGCTTGTTTATCCATGTCTGTATACTGTTATAATGTCTATTACTGCCCATCTGATAATTATTAACATAAACAGATTCTCATAAACAAAGCATTACTACCTGATTATTTAAAGCTGAAGTTAGTCCTTTGGGGCTGCTGTAGTTGGTTAACTTTGCAATGTACTGTAGAAAAGTTATAAAACAGTAATGAGGAAAAATGCTGACAACCGTAGACATGTTTTTGTAAATAATTGGGAACCATGCTTTTAATAACTTTGCAGTTTTATGGAAATAATAAGATTTTACAAACAGAATTTTTGAGTAAGTAGTTTCTTTTCAAAGTGGTATAGTGCTGTAATTGTTAAAACACTGAAGATTATATAGCATTAAAATAAAAAGACAGAACAGTCACAAGTTGTGAAAAAGAAAACTCATCAACTTCATTTGAATTTTTCCACCGGACTTGAACACAGCACAGATTCCCAATATATTCCATTATCTAAATGTATTGCAGTAATGTTGTTACGGTCTTCCATATAACAAATCATTAATATGTAGATTTTATGCTTACAAAGCCTAAAATATAAATTTGTTTTTTGTTTTTTTGGGTGATTTTCATTATTTAATGATAATATAGTTTACATTTAATATAGTCAAATAAAGACAACTGTTACTTTCACCATTGTTTTTTCTTTATAATTTCATGCTCATTAACCCTACGCTTTAATAACATAATATGTCATTGACAGTGCCCACGTTGGAGCAGCGTTTGTCTGATCTGGAGACTCAGCTGAAGCAGAAGGAGGAGGAGCGAGTGGAGTTGGAGCTAAAACTCACTGAAGTCAAAGAGAATCTCAAGAAATCATTGGCTCGTGGATCTTTAGCCCCACCCCCTGACAACAAGACCGCTGCCAAGGTACGACTAAATCATATCTCTATAGATGTACAGTGGAGGAAATAAGTATTTGATCCCTTGCTAATTTTGTAGGTTTGCCCACTGACAAAGAAATGAACAGTCTATAATTTTAATGGTAGGTTTATTTTAACATTGAGAGAAAGAAAATCCAAAAAATCACATAATTGAAAATGTATTAACTGATTTGCATTTCATTGTGTGAAATAAGTATTTGATCCCCTACCAACCATTAAGAGTTCTGGCTCCCACAGACCAGTTAGACACTCCTAACAAACTCGTCACCTGAATTAGACTCCTGTTTTAACTAGTCACCTGTATAAAAGACGCCTGTCCACAGAATCAGTCAATCAGACTCCAAACTTAAGAAGGCACACGTGCAGGTCCGCCTGAAGTTTGTCAGTTTGTCAACACCTGAATGATTTAGAGAGTGATTGGGAGAAGGTGATGTGGTCAAAATTGAGCTCTTTGGCATTAACTCAACTCGCCGTGTTTGGAGGAAGAGAAATGCTATTCTGTGACCCCAAGAACACCATCCCCCCGTCAAGCATGGAGGTGGAAACATTTTGCTTTGGGGGTGTTTTTCTGCCAAGGGCACAAGACAACTTCACAGCGTCAACGGGAGGATGGACGGAGCCATGTACCGTAAAATCCTGAGTGACAACTTCCTTCCCTCCACCAGGAAAGTGAAAATGGGTTGTCGATGGGTCTTCCAACACGACAATGACCCAAAACATACAGCCAAGGCAATGAAGGAGTGGCTGAAGAAGAAGCACATTAAGGTCATGGAGTGGCCCAGCCAGTCTCCAACCTTAACCCTATAGAAAACCTATGGAGGGAGCTGAGGCTCCGAGTTGCCAAGCGACAGCCACAAAACCTTAATGATTTAAAGATGATCTGCAAAGAAGAGTGGACCAAAATTCCTTCTGATATGTGCACAAACCTGGTCATCAACTACAAGAAACGTCTGACCGCTGAGCTTGCAAGGGTTTTGCCACCAAGTATACGTCTTTTTTGGCTAAAGGGTTCAAATACTTTTTTCACTCGATGAAATGCAAATCATTTTATATATTTTCTTTAAAGTTATTTCCTGGATTTTCTTTTTGATATTCTCTCAGTGTTAAAATAAACCTACCATTAAAATTACAGACTGTTCATTTCTTTGTCAGTGGGCAAACCTACAAAATCAGCAAGGGATCAAATACTTATTTCCTCCACAGTATATATAGTATACAGGTGTGAATACAGTCTGTGCTGTGTGGCATGTGGGCTTGTATAATACTGTCACTGAAGACACTATTATTCAACAGCTAATATATATTGTTGAAGCCCAACATACATTAAATGAGATATTAGTTTACTGATCTGAAAGGAAATTAAAGTTTCAGCTTCATGTTATAGGTGACATTTTTAGGACTTTTTACCATTCAAAAAATATAATAACTAATAAATGCCCTGCCTCCTTTGTCTCTAAACAGAATTTCCCAGGTGTAGTTATTGAAAGGTGTTTAAATGTACAACTTCATCATATTAAAACTCTTTCCTTCTCCTTATTTGCAGGCACAAGGCAGTAAATCTGAGAGGATATATAATGAATCACTGCCGGTGAATTCAGCCTCTGAGCTCCGCAAACGTCCTCCATCCATGTACGCCTCGTCCAAGGGCAACGTCATGCAGAAAGCCAAGGTATGGAAAAACATGTACTTTATATTACAATTTTACGTTATGCCCCCTATAGGTAGATTAGGGCAATTAGGATGTCTTTGTAGGAAGAGTATGTGTAATTTTAATGCACACAAAAAACGCCAAATCACATCAATTCAGATTTAAAGGTCCTATATTGCCCAAAACTGACTCTTGAGAGCTTTAAGTCATGTTAAAATGTTGTTACCTCATTAAAAACATACCCAGAGTTGTGTTTTGTTTCATTCACACGTTTGAGTCATTTCTTTGTTATTAGCCTGTCTATATTTTCTTATTTCTTATTCTTATTTCTATTTCCACCTCGTGATGAAGCTGTAGTTATCAAGTTAACATAGGTCCGTTAAATAATTTATACACAACATTTATTGGGAAAAAATTATATTCAGTTGTCTATATAATGTTTTGTGTACTGTGGTGGTATGATATGGTTAATCCCATTGTCCATTTTTATTTGCCTAGTCATTTTTTGCATGAGGTTAATACTTTTGTGGAAAAAATGTGGAACTTAGTGCTATCTTTTTATATTTTTTTTAGGAATGGGAATCAAAGAAGAGCACCTGATGACAAAACAATTGGATGCAAAAACTGGACTCAAATATGGCAAAATATTAAGATGGGTCAAAGTGAAATAGAAGACGACAAAGAAAAGATTTATTACCAAACAAGTGTAAAGGTGGATTTTTATTGCTGGTGTGGTCCACAGTAAAATTACCAAATCAGTGTTTTTGAATGTGTGTTTACATTTACATTGAAGGTTGTTGAATGTCTATGTAATTATTTTAAGCCAAAGGGAGAGAAGACTTTAAAAATGAATTATTGGATGGACAATGTAAAGATTATATTGTGTGTTTTTTATTATCAGTATTGAGTGAAATATCCCATTTTGTGAACCACTGAAAGCACATAAAGTTTGACACTGAATATGAAATTATAAATGTTTATTATTGTTACAATGTGAAGCTGAACATGTCAGGAGTACAGTTACTACGATGTGTGTTTCATAGTTGACTTTTGCACTTTATCATTTTGTAAATTACATAAATTAAAAAGTTTATGTCCACTCTGTCAATGTGATTTTTTTTTTACTTGTAAAGAAAGTGCACATGAGAGGAGACTACACATTTTACTACAATGATTTATTTAAGATTTTACTTATCTAGTTAGCTAGTTTTCTCTAGTTTAACCATTTTGGTGAATTAATCATTTTATTTTCTGGTTTGACATAACAAACACATTTGTCGTAAAGGTAATTTGTAAATTGTTACCTGGCAACCACATTAAACAAGGGCTAAAGTGTGTCCAACAACAACAGAAAGTATTTGACAAATATAAATCCTGTTCCTTTATTGTTTTTGATGAATGTTAACTGAGAAAATCCTGTTTCTAGCAGATAAATTGTCCCTGATTTTTTAATGGAGTTTTTTTAGAACTTGATGCTTCTTTATGAATGTATTTATGCAGAATTTGTCGCTTACTCAATACTATTTCCTAATTTTCCAAATTTCCAAATTTGAAAATCATGTTCAGTTGCCCCATGTGTCCATTATCGCCATCTAGTGGCTGGGTTGCTCATACAGTAACTTGGCGAATAATGAAAGGCTTTTAATGCAAGACTTTTGAGTAATTAATCATATATAATGTCATGGTTTCGTTGAATTTGTAGTGATAAGGAGAGATTACATTAACTTTTGTTTGGCCCACTGTGAACTTGACTAATTAGCCGCCAGAGAAGAAAAGTGATTTAGTCCATGCTGAATATATTTTGTCCCAGTCTGTGGGAGTGATTTAATGAGGCTGGAGAGATAACAGTCGCTGTCCGCTCCAAGTTTAAATTACATAATAGTTAAAACTCAAGCTTGCTCCTTTTTTGGACGAAGTCCTAATTTTCACTATCAGCCTACAACCCTGATTCATATGTGCAGACAAAAGTGCTTTGAACCAACATTATTTAAGTTTTTCAACAAGATGAACAATTTACTTTTTTGTCTTCTATTGATCAGTGTTTTTTGTTTCATGGTTAGGTTTTCTCTGTGGTGATATTGAGCTACACATCAATAAACTGAATCAAACTGAAGATGGAGTTTCTAAAAAACTATTTTAAATTTCTAATGTAGTTTTTTTGTAATGTGCATTGTTTTTTGGTTTGTAAAGTGGTACACATTTTGGCCAGGACAGGGTTAAAAAAGGGTATTAGTAAAGTGGCAGTAAGGTATTTTCTAATATATTCGTTCTTCAAACAACCAATATACAAATATAACCAGTGATAGAAATGCATTTCATCAATCTGCTATATTTTGCTCTATTTCTGCTCTATTAAAGGTCATTAACAGTAATTTCATGGCTACAAGGTCTGTATTGACTTGCACTTCAAAGAACCAACTCATTAGGACATTAAGATCATTGTACATTGTTTGAAATGGCTACTTATTATATAGTTGTAATGGTATTATTGCAAGTGGACTACTGCAGATTGTTCTATAACAAAGCTTTTGAATTGTGTAAGCTATACGGTCCCTTTGGATGGTATGGCCTACTTTAAGTTTAGATGCTTTTCTTAAGAGTTTCTTTCCTTAAAATATGCTGAAGCAGTATTTTTGTGAAAGTGAAAGAAAGTTACAACAATTCAAACTATGACTCAAAGGGAAAATATTTGAAATTGACCGACTGATTTTAAATACATTTTTGAAAGAAAAATATGTACCTCATCAGTTATTTTGTATTTAATTAACAGTATGTATTACATGTACAAGCTAGAATAAATTTCGAGAATTGGGCAGAGCGTCTGGCATAAAGTATACTCAGGCATACTGAATGTTTAATGCAGCATTAGATCATTTTTTAAAGAGCCAAATAGTTTATAAGACATATTGTATAAATTAAACACCAACTAAATTATATTCCTACCTTCCACCATTAAAGGGACAACATTATGTGATTTTCTGATCTAAAATGTTGTTTCCTCATCACAAACACACCTGGAGTTGTGTTTTGTTTCATGCACACATGTTTAACACACAAACCTGCATATTTAGGCGTTCTTCTCTCCAATAGAAAACACTGTTCCACCTGTACCTGTTAACTTGAGAACTACCACTACATGACATCACAAGGTGGAACGGAGCATTTTGAGCTTTGGAGACGTAGACAGGCTAATAATAAAAGATTACTCAAACATGTTTGAATGAAACAAAACACAACTCTGGGTATGTTTTTGAGGAGGTAATAACATTTTATCATGGCTCAAAGCTCACAGTAGTCAGTTTTGCGTAATATAAAACCTTTAAGCACAAACTAGAATATCTTCCTGAAAGCAATAACGAAACCCACGCTTTCTCATTTCTTTACAAACAATTTATTTAGTGCATTTCTAGTTGTCCACAGCATGAACCGAAAATGTTTAACTGTTGTAAGTAACTGTGCTCCTAAGTTTTTAACCACCAAAGCGGTTTCTGGTCCTATAGCATTGGTCCACACTAAATCATTATGGTGCATTTTACTATGGGCCTCCAGTGCTATTACAACCATTAACCCTTTCACTACTGTCTTGATCGGCCACTTGTCAAGACCTTTTTCGGCAAAGTCTGACCCTCTGGCATGCTGCTACTGAGGTCCATGCAACAACATACGAACAAACATACATCAAAAGTGACACAACAGTAATTTAAACATTGTAAGAAGAAGTAACACGGAAGCATATACAATTGAACTAGCGAAAGCCCTCAGTAATCTGATATACAACTTAATTTGTTAAAAAGTGAAAACGCACCCCCAGGACCCCTTGCACGCGCTCACTCTCTCAATCCCCAAACAGGTTTCATTCACGCCAGCATGCAGACTCCCTATAAGTTTACAAGGAATACTTTTTAAAAATAATACCCCAATAGCTCTGTGTAAACATCGCAGTAACGGTAGTAGTAGTAGTAGTAGTTTCGATCCCGATGTCCTTTAACTTTTCGGCACAACCCTTTCCAAAACCTATAGTTTTATAATACTGAGCTCTTTGGTTCTCGGTAACAGTCTTTTGTGGATCAATATCTGTGTGACTGACTAGTTAGCTTTGTCCTCGCGTTATCATACAAGTTACAATCCCGGGTGTTCGAAGCCCGGGAGAAGAAAGTTTGATTGTCCATAGAGTAGTTTCTATTTACATCAAAGTCAGTCACAGTGGTTCTCCGTTAAGTGGAAGATCGCGGTCCGTCGTTGTCGTCCCATTTCTCCGAATAATTTTTCCTCTCCTGAGATCGATGTGCAGCTCGCGAACATGTGGAAGTTGTGTGTCTGGGTGTGTGGATGTAAATGGGGGGAGGGTTGAGGTTAGGATAAGTCATTGTTGCTGGGGGACTTCCCTCCTCCGTTCAGAAGAGCAGAGGCGCTGCGGCTTTTCGTGGGCGTCCCGGATCCAGAGCGAGACAGCTCCGTGAGGTCGTGGAGGGATGGCTCTCTGTACATGGCAACTGCAAAACACAACACACATGAACATGAAGGTCAGGGATTGGCTGATACAAGGGGAAGGCTGGATACTGATTTTGATGCTGTAATAATAATTTAAAAATTTGGTCAGTACAATATAATTTTCATCATATGCTCTTTTTTTTCTGCATCAATATATGTAATTTCAATTTTTTTAGTAAAAGTAAGGTGGTGTGCTTTGGTTAAGTTAGTATATACAGTATAGTATCGCTGATCCAAAAGGCTGGCGGTGCGAATCCTGCTCTGAACATGAACATCAATGGTTGAGCGGTCAGATCCACTGACTCACAAGTTGGCGTTGTGATCACAGCTCCAACAGATGAATACTGTCGTAGTGTCCTTGGGACACATAACCCACCTCTCCCCCAGTGTCACTTCTGTATGAATAAGTGTGTGTGAATGGGTGAGTGGTTCCTTGATGAAAAGCGCTTTGAGTGCCTTGAAGGTGGAAAAGTTTATAAAAATGTGACCGTTTACCATTTACTTACCATTTATTTGGTAAATCAGTTATCTATTGTCAAGCAAGTACATTTACTCCAATTTTTATTTGTGTACATGAAAACAAACTGCTTAATACGATAATTTGAAATGTCATGGCAGAACACTTTTCCTTCCTGCTTCTGGTCATGTGATTATTGAACACAATTTTCATAGCACACAGCATATTTTTTTAAGTAAGTCTGCCACATGTGTACTTGTCTCCATAGGCATGTTATTGTTTTGTCTGGAATGTTCCATTGTATGGCATTAATGTTTGCTGGCTTGCCCCTCCACATATTTGAGCTGTTACTTGACATGGTAGAGTCACTTGCTTGTTACATGGTGCACATTAAAGAATCAAATAATGTTGCTATCCAGTTCTAAAAGTTTCATTCAAAAAATCAAATAAAAGCCGCTCTTTGATTTTAGATTTTTGTTTAGATTTTTACTACTACAATAAATGTGTTTCTGTGACTCCCCGCCACACTGTACTGTACCGGGCATCGCCTCCTTTGTCTCTTTGCAATATCTTGGACGTTTGGAGGCGTGTAACCGTGGAAACTGGACGACCTCACCTCCCTCAGCATCAGCACCACCTGACATCACCGCGGCAACCAAAACTTTTCCAGCGCTTTGTCCCTGCATCTACAGAAATGTACGTTCCCTGATCTATTTTTATTACTTAGTCACATCCTTGTGTTAGCAAAGGTCATGAGATGAGTGGAGGAGCAAAGACACGCTCCAGCTGAACACACAAAATGCTCATTAACCTTTAGCTAAAAATATATTCTATTCTTAAACTTCCCAAACTGACGATAACTTGATGTTTGTGCTAAGAAGTGACATTTATTTCACCATTATAGGTTACTAATAACAATCATGTTTATGTATGTAGGCCTATAATGTAAACTGTAGCCTTTATTAGTCTTTCACCAATGGAAAACACTACTGCTTGATTAATATGTATGATGACATTTTATTTGTGATATATGAAAGTAGAATGTTTACTAGAATAAAACTAATACATTCTCTGACTAGAAAGTGGTAATAATATTGCTTTTAATTGCTGTGATTGTGTGTTTAATTATAAATATAAACTTGAAACTCTTATATTGTCAATGGTTGAATCCATCCTCTCAAAATTATGCAAACTGGCTTTATGTTTTGAAAAAGATTACAAAGAAAGCGTAAAAACAACAACAAAAACTATGATTAAGTAACATTCAGATTGTTAACTACAGACATGTTGCTGTAGTTAACAGTAAGGCAGGACATTAAGAACCACAAATAAAACAGTACATTATACATATCATAATCCATCAATAATGGCATACTGTGCAATGTTTGTAGGCAAAACAGTAAAATCTCCATGGAGACAAGTAAGGGAATCCAAGGAAATGTTACGTAGTTCATTGTCGTAGTATTGTTATCTTGTAAAATGGAAATGTATTGAGGATTATTGTAGAGACACACTGCTCTTGTATCTCACACAGCTGTGACTATAACAGGTTGGAAATTGCAGTTTTTGTTTAAAGTGGGAAGTGTCTCTGTAGGGAGGATGATGTAACACGTTTCAGTGAAGCTCAAAGTAACAGCGCGTTCAGATCTGGAGACTGGAGCCAGTATTTATGTTCTAATGGAGTCAGTGTAAGTGTGATAGAAACTGCTTATATACACGGTTTAAACATTCACTTTAGAGAATATTTGATTTGATTCTGGTGTGTTTTAGCTGAGCTTTAGATGTGCAGTAAACCCATATCACTTTTTAGGAAACAATACCAGAGCACATATGTATCAGTACAAAGGTTAGCTGACTTGTTTAGATGACTATGGCTCATTTATGTTCATTTATATTCAAATAGACGGTACTGCTTTACAATAAATACACATTGGTTAGCCTTATCAAAGCTAAGCACAAGCAAAGACTTATTTCATAAAAAAAGATCATTTACACCAAACCTTAACCCCTTAAGTAGTTACTAAGCCTGAATCATTCTTAAAAAGACTTGTGTCTGCTATAATCTATGACACCAGTGGATCATTATGTTATCATTTTGACATTTTAAATCACAATATTAATCTAAAATAACTTAATAAAAGAAAGACGTTCACCAATGGGAGCAGACAATGAAAGTATAATAAAATCTTATTATAAGAGTTTTGATTATAAGAGAATATTATAAATCCATGGAGCTGACATCCCAGTAAACGTCTTCACAACAAAGAGCCAAATCCTACGCATATCACAGATTAAGAAACTTATATTGGAGAACAAAGTACAAACATGCATGAATCACTCCAAATACAACTTTGGGTGAGTACATGGTGAGGGGAAACAACTCTCACAAGGTTAAAAGTGCTTTAATAAACATGTGTTCATTAAGAATTTTGTTTTTGTTCACCTTTTCATCAAGTGTAATTAAGATGCAGTGATGACACAGAAAAGATAAGACTATGAATACAACTACTACTACTTTCCTTACTTTTACTCTTACTATGTTTACTCATATGAACCTACAACAAGGAGCACTTAAAGAGAAGTCAATTCAACTTCTGCATAATTGATATGAAACAGTGTATTGGGCAAACCCACTAAAAGTATATAGTAATTAATGAATGCATTGATTTGTGCTGTTTATGAAGGACGCTGTGATTTCCCCAAATAAGTAGATCCACTGGAGAACATCGATATACACTGACTGAAATGTATGATATTGTGTACCAATGTAAACTTCTAATGAGTATGGGTAAATAGTATATATATGAAATCAATATGTGAATATTGCACCATAGGGGGAAGAGGATTTGCTGTGCCCCCAGAAGAGAAAAGACCAGGGTAAGACCAGAGCCCACTAAAATATTTAAGACTCCCTCCTCCAGAATGACAAGACAGCCTAAGATAACACAGTAGAGATGTGTATTTGAAATAGGATGTCCCTGTATAACCTTTGATAGTGTCCTGAAGTTACCTTTGAGCAATGTTCACTTTGAGACAGTGCAAAACCTCTTTAAAGTGGATTTGGTCACATGGCATTAACCACAGTACTTAAACTACAACCACATTTTATACATAGTTTATTATTCTATAGTATCATGAACCCTAATTGCCTTGATTGTCTTGAAGTGTTTAAAGATGCACTACGGAACTTTGTGTCCGCCTAGATAAACCATGAAATCTACATGGAGATAAGCCCCAGAATGTTCATTACTTTTTAGTACTTCTTACTTCACTCTAAAATACCTTTTCACAAGAATTCTTATAACGATGCATAAAATAAAAACTAAATACACAAATGGCAAGTTCCATCGTGAAGATTAAACAACTCAAAATCATAAAAAGAAAACTTAAGATCTCATGTTGTATGTGATTGTTCTATAGATGTTAAAGGATCCATATTATGCTATTTTCTGATGTATGTTATAATGTTGTTTCCTCATCACAAATATACCTGGACAAAAGGAGAAATTCAATTTGTCAACTGGACAGAGTTTATTTGGTCGAATACGTTTCGCAGCTGCAAGCTGCTTCTTCAGTTCTGGTCAGACGCTGGTGGACACTGCCTTATATCTGTCTGAAGGGAGGAGCTAACTACAATGAAATTACTCTGAAACTACCACACCTATTTGTTTACAGTTTCTGTTAGTTAACTATAGGCTTATTGAACTGCACTGAGTGTGGGATCATATTAGAATAATCATTCAGGCTCATAATGGGTGTTTTCACACCTCTGGTCCTGACCTGGCTTAGCTCTATTGTTTTCTTTGTTTAGATTTAGATCTGAGGATGGAGTTGTAAATGGGAGACAGATGATGTCTGAGGCCTCCATTTCTGTTCAAGGATGGATTCTCTTTCCTAACAAAAATAGCCTCTTTAACTCCCCTCTCAAACCAATTCTTTTCTCTGGCTAAGATCTATACCTCGCTGTCCTCAAAGGAGTGGCCCATGGCTTTTAGGTGGAGATTTACGGCAGATTGAGGACCACTAATCTAAAAAAGCCAATTTGATGTTTGGATCTACAGCATTAGTATGTGCAGTAAAAAGTTCCAAATCTTGAATTTTGATTTTAGAAAAGTTATCATCAACATAACGATACCAATGTGTGGGTGGAGTCCCTGGATATGAGGCCAATACACTCTGTTCAGTTTGTTCCATGTATAAGTTTGCAATGATAGGGGAGACTGGTGAGCTCATTGCACAGCCATAGATTTGCCTGTAGAAGTTTCCTCTAAACTGGAAATAGGTGGTATAAACAAATTTCCAGCAGTTGGCAGTTAACCTGCCAAGGATAACACATTGGCTTTCTTAGATTGTGCAGTAACGACAGGAGAAGACTAGTGGTTCCACTGCGTTTACACCATACACCTTCACTTGAATCATCTGGGTGATTTCAGCACTAGAAATGCCAATCTTTACTGAACTAAAAGTAAAAGCATTTTGAGCTTTGGAGATGTAGACAGACTAATAAAGCAGGGATACTCAAATATATGTGTATGAAACAAAACACAACTCCACGTATAATTATGATGAGGTAACAACTACTGACTTAAAGCTCACAAGAGTAAATTTTGCGTAATATAGGACCTTAAATATTTCAACATTCTCTATAACAAAAATGCTCCAGGGCGTTTTTAACATTTCCACTGTGAACTGAACTTTGATCTAGAAATATGACAATTCTAATCACAATATCACTGATCTTTGTCCATAATGACAGTGTATTTCTGGTGTTACCTTTGAGTGGTTTGGGGATGAAGTGTGCTGCAGCCTTGTTCTTCTTCACATGGTTCCCCTTCATTATCTGTCCCTCTTTGTTGAGCCCCAGGTACCAGGCCCGCCCCGAGGCCTGCTGCCGGTACATCATCGAAGAATAGGTGACGTAGTAGTTCTCAAATACAGACTCCTTAAACTTACACTCGGGCGTGAAATGCTCCTAAAGGGGAGAAGAGAGATGGAGACATATAAGAAGCTGGGGCTGCTATAAATGGAGATATGAACAGACTGGAGTCGGCAGGAGATGTAAGAGAGGGCGTTAAAAGTTAGATCAGTTAAATTCGGTGAAATGGACAATGTTTTTAGAGTAAATACATTTCTCCCCTCCAAGTAGCCATTTCCAGTCATAAGAGGTACATCAAAACAAAAGAAACCATTTAGATGAGAGGCAAAATTCACTTATTTAATCTAAAACCTTTGACTAGTTGACAGAATTCATCCTTCTTTTGCTATCAAGCTGCCTGGACAACAATTTTTTATTTTTTTTTAGCCCAATTGACTCCAGTTAAGTCCTTGTTTAGTGCCCATATTTGGTTGGTTTGACTCCAGTTAGTCAGGTGAGTTAAGCTCTTATTAAATTATCTCATGAAGTGACACAAATCCCAGGCTACGTAATAAAAAAAATGAAGATGCATCAAATTATATAGGCTACAGTATAAGGCATATATTACAGTTCAGATCCAGGTATAACTAAGTGCCATATCAACCACCCATCCACATCTGAATTCTCATAGTTTGTAAACCCGTGATAGAGTAACACTATCCTCTTCTCTCGCTACATATGAACCCTGCAGGCTGTTAGAAACTTGTGAAACCACGTTGTTTTGACTCTGTATCATGCCGTCTCCTTTTCTTCTGTGGTGTTGGTTGGTATTCAGGGGAGTAGCCAGTTGCTATGGAGACGCAGGAATAAGGAAATGCAAATGTCAGCGGTCCTGAGTGCTGCAGTTTGTTCTGAGAGACTCCGAGGCTTTCGTCCAGATTAAGATTCAAACCAAATTTACTACTGGAGATCTGAGATATGAACTCACGGGCTGGGTGGTATTAAAATCATTGTGTGCCGTAACAGAAACAATCAAGCAATATGGGAGCAACCTGATAGAAAGCCACACAAACCAGCTTTACAATAAGACTAGATGAGAGCGTTATTATGAAAATTAATGATTGTCAACATATTATTTACATATGTACAAAAACATAGGTCAGACACAGCCTATAGCCTACTGTACATCCATCATCTGTCGCTCATTCAATTTCCTCTTTCAGTCCAAATTAAAGAGCAGCCAGCCATGTTCTGAGGATACAGCTGCTAACCCAGCACAAAACAGTAACGTACCTCAAATTCTTCCACTTAAAGCTACACTGCGTAACATTTCTAGTGAAGGGTCCACCACCTGCTAGTCTCCATGGAAATATTATTGCTTTGTCTAGAATGTTCCATTGCATAGATCTATCACAAGGGAGACAAGCAGGTTACAGCACTACGCTACATTACGATTCCGATGTGTGGAGAGTCGTCACTGTTCACAGAAGGAATTATTGTATGTTTGAGCAATAGAAACACCAGTAATGAATAAACGGTGGATGGATATGTTTAATGGCAAACCATGGAACATTCCAGGCAAAGCTATAACATCTCCATGGAGACAGTGACAAGCAGTATGGTGTGGAACATTATAAAGCCAGTCAAGTCTTTGCTAACTGCACCCATTTGAATTATTAAAAACATAGAAACCTGTCACAATTAAATGTATGTTTTTATTTCAACAATGTTTTTTCACATTGTTAAAATAAAAACTTGGTGTTCTCACAGAAGAAATGGAGAAAGAATATATTGCAGTTTCACTTTAAAGGTGCACTGCGTAACTTTTCTGGTGCAGGGTCCGTCAAATGCTTTTGTCCGTGGTATTAATCCTTTCTATCTTCAAACCGGAAACAAACCGGATCAAGTTACGGGTCAGATCTGTGGAGAGGCGACCCCGCTCACAGTCAGAATGCCTGTTTTTCTAGGTGTTTTTGAGCAGTAAAACCACCTGTAATTGAATAAATGTAAAGTAGAACTGTTTAATGTCATAGTGTGGAAGGCAGAGGAATGACATATCCATAGAAACAAGCAGGAATAACTGTTAACACAAAGTAATGGACAACTAGCTTTTTTCATTTAGCTTTTCTGAGTGACAATTAGCCATAAGAATAACAGTGGTGAGTGTGTGGCCTGTTTTGATTGCAAAGCGTACACATATAAGCACGATCTATTTATATCTATCTATTTACCCAAAGTAATGTGAATGTAAACACCAAACAGGGAAACAATAAGATGTGTTTGTCTGTTGTGGGAGGAAAAGATATGAACAGATCAGCTGATATGAGCTTATGACCAGAGCAAATAAAAAAACAAAAAAACAAACTGGTGATGTAACAGAGGTGTGTGTGTATGTGTGTGTGAGAGAGAGAAACAGACAGAGAGAGTGCCACTATGTGTAATATTATACTCCGAGATTGTAGGATGTGATGTACAAGTAAAAAAAGTTGCACAATAATAAACATTTCCATTTCCACCTGTGTATCATGTGGTTGACTGGAGCAACACATATATGAAAATATGTTAAAATAATAATATTGTAACATAATAATTACAATCTTTTACTATAGGGCTGGGGCTCAGATATGAATCGCATTGCAGTCCTCAGTCAGACAAACGGCAACTAGGTATTTTACAGACTTGTTTATTCACTATTCATATGTCTTTGAATGGATGGACCAAGGAGCCATGTATAGTTATTTAATATATTCTTATTAAGGGGGTATTACACCTCTGTGGGGCAAATATGTTTCAGTTTTATTGTTGTAAAACATCTTTGAGTGTCCAAAAAAGTGCGATATAAGTCCAAAGTATCATTGTCGTCATCATTATCACCAGTCACTCCCCCTTCAGAGCGCTGTCACAACACTTGCATCAGGTTTGTGAAGCTGTAGTTTAGTGTTTTGTATCATTCTTTTGTATATTTATGGAAAAATTGCTCAAATAGGCTCAAACAGCAAACCATGAGGAGGGTTTGAATAGTGCCTGGCAGAGATCGCAACATTACACAAACATGCATGGATGACATATAAAACCACTTCAGGCAGGTTTTTGATAAGGGAACAATATTATAGCATGGAAGGAAGCACAAAAAGTCGACTTTAAGTTTACCTTACACTCACTGATGCAAACTTAGCTCTTGTGCACCAAGTTAATGTGGCATAAATCACCAGATAAAAAACACACTTTACTTTTCGGTAGTAGAGATTACACATGACTACAGATCATGCATATGCGGTTACATCTATCACAAAAATGACCTGCCCAGTACAAAACATAAATCTACAAGAGGCCACACATTTTGAAATAACTGTGAGAAACATTTTGGCAAACCCTGCTTTACACTGTGACAAGAGTGTTTTGTTTTTGTTTGTTTTTGTCTCCGTTTCACTTTCACCGCCCACCTCCTCCGCTCCTCTAAAGTGAGCTACTTAATGCTGTCGCCGACTCTGCTTCTCCAACCCGCCTGAGCTAATTTATGCACAGGCTCGGGCCCGTAATGCATGCGTACATCTGATTGAGAAAGGCAAGGAAACAAATTTGAGTGAGAGCTACCTAAATGGACACAGAGTAATCTCTCCATCACAGTCGCAGTTGAAATCGATGCGGAGAAAAGCAGAATATGAGAGCTCAGATAAGCAGACGGCACAGGCTCCAGCGCAGGGCTTTGGCACAGGGCAGCGCTGTAGTTTGGTATTGACGTGTTGATGGTCTGATAATGTGCGTCTGGACAGAGCAGAGATGTGTCTTTAATGACAATGGACCAAGAGCTCAATGCATCAAATATAGCAGATTAAAAGTCAGACCAAACAATATGAAATAATGATCCAACAGGGATTTGAGTTAAAAGATACTAGCTATAACCGCTCAAATGTGTACAGTGCAATCATCTGGTAAAATCGTAACAAAAATAATTGATTCATTCTATACAAGTTTAATCAAATACAGGACTTTTTTTTTTAAGACCAATTATAAACACTGTTGAGGTGCACTGAGACCTTTGTTTGAGTCATTTATTAGTAAATTAAGCATAATATATTAAAGGTGCACTGTGTAACTTTTCTGGCCATCTGCTTGTTTCCATGCCGATGTTATTGCTTTCTCTTGTATGTTCCATAGTATGGCATTAGACTTATATATCTTGCATTTATGTTTATGCTCAAAAATACATTGAAAAACGTGTACTCTTACTGTGAGCAGGGTCCCCTCTCCACAGATCTAACCTGTAACATTGCTTGGTAGCGTCATCTGCATGTCTCCATAAATAGACAAATTTAATGGCATACTGTTGAACTTTCAAAGTAAAGCAATAATCCTCATGGAGACAATCAAACAATGCAAACTCAAAAAAGTTACATAGTGCACCTTTAAATAAATAGTACAAAAATATAGTCATGTTGAATTGAATTATGTATTTACAGTAACTTAATTTAAGTTTAGTTTGCCCCTAAGATATTACTGAATCTTAACAAATTTGACAGTATAATATTTTTTGCCAAACAAAGCTTTGTCTTAAAATAATAAATAAAGCTACTGATTGTATAGGAGTCATGTGAAATCTAAATGATAGTTAGTTTGATAGCCACCCGCTCCAATCAGTAAGGGTCAAAACCTTTAAGTCCCGAAAAGTAAATAGTAAAAGGGGAGTAACATCGCAACATAAATCTACGAGAGGAATGGATAATTGTCAAGCAAACCTGGCTGTAAACCCTCACTTAAACAGATCCAAGGTGATCACTGACTATTTGAAATGACAAGATCTTGATTTGTTAAAATGTGATTAACCCCACAATGCTTTATGAAGAGAATTACTGTATTAACTCTGGCTTTAGGCTACTGTGGTGTTTTGGCATCACGATACAAGTTGGATTCTTAAATGAGATTAAAGGTTACTGGAATAAGTGAATTCTAATATTTCTGTTATCTCCTCTGCCAGAAGAAGGAGTACAAGGAGGAGGACGCTCATCTTACTGTTTTCTCTGGGGCATAAACCTCCAAAATCAATAAAACTGAAAAAAGAACTCTTAAATGTGGACCTTAAGCAATAACTTGAACTCGCAACAGCCTTCTCCAGCAGATTCACGAGACAAACTGAAACTAAAGAACTAAAGACACTAATAGCAGGACTGCATATTGTTTAATATACGTAATGTCAAAAAAATAATGGAGAGAAAAAATATTACTAACAAAATTGTTCAAAGTACCTGCCTGTTCAAACTACCATGGTAATTGAAACATATATAAAAAATATAAAACATATATCCATTGATCCAACATATATCCATTGAAGCAGTTGGGTTGATACTCCCAGGCCAATTTACAGGTCAGACCTGTGGAGAGGTGAGCCTGCTCTCTGCTTTTATAGACAGCAGGCTCACCTCTCCACCATGTTTTTAAGGTACTTTTAGATAATAAAACACACCTAATTGAATGAATGCAACGCCATACAGTAGAAAATTTTACACAAAGCAGTAACATTTCCATGGAGACAAGCAGGTGGCAGACCCCCCTTTCACAAAAGTTACATAGTGCCCCTTTAATCAAACCTGTCAGTATATTATAGCTACTATAAAGGACATATATAGAAATGCATTATATATGTACTTCTGAACCAATTGTTATTCATAAGCAGGAGCAGTGTTCTCTGAGCTGCAATGAGTTTTCTAAGTGTCCGGCTCTCCACAGCAGCATGTGTAGGAGAATCGTGCCTCTGAATGGCCCATAGGGACTAGCTGCTTGTGTGTAAATGCCTGCGCCTGTATCTGCGCGTGGCAGCCCTTGATTAAACGCCAATTGTCCAGGTCCCCACCGCATCACTTCACCAAGACAACCTCCCTCCCCTCTCCCTCCCCTCTCCCTGCATGTGCTGTCTGTGGAAAAAGGCTGTGAAGATAGCGTGAATAAAGGGTGGAACTTACAGAGGTGTAGAGGAAGCCTTCATTGTTCATAGCCAGGTAGAGCTTAGTTTGGACGCCTTGGATGGCCACCACTCGAAGGCCTACAGGAATGAGGTTGAAGACAGCTGCAAGACAGAAGGAGAGAGAGCCAGTGTTAGAAAAATAGTGCCACAAATAAATGATGGGGGTACTACATAAACCATGATCCTTTGCTTATTTTCAAGATTCAAGATTTTATGGTCATAGAAAACCAACAAAATTAGGTTTAGAGCATCAAACACACCGTAATAATGACATTCCATACAGCACATATGTAATAAATAGTAATAGTCATAGCAGCATAAAGGGCATCAGGATTAAAGTCATCACAGGCACATAGAGTCAGATATGTGGAGTTTTTGACATTATGCAACAATGCAAAGTCCAGTTCACTGTTACTGTATCGCTGAGTGTGGTTATTGTCCATGGAAGGGGGGACCTGGAATGTTCCACAGTATGGCATTAAACTATCTCCATGGAGACAAGTAGGTGAAGGATCCCCCAGAGCAAAAGTTAGGTAGAGCATCTTTAAAGGAGCACTATGTAACTTTTCAGCGTAGGGTCCATCACCTTCTTGTTTCTATGGATATGTAATTACTCTGCTTTGAATGTTCCACAATATGACATTAAACAAATCTACCTTACATTACAGATAGTTTTATTGCTTAAAATACTTAGAAAAACAGGCATTCTGACTGTGAGCGGGATTCCCTCCACACTGATCTGACTCGTAACTTGGCCTGGTTTGGTCTCCATGATGATAAAAAGATTTAATGCCATACTGTGAAATATTTCAGACAAAGCAATAACATCTCTTATTTTCATTATGCATAGAAAGTCAGCAGTTTTACCCAAATAGACCGATGTATATGCCAAGGTGCTTTAAATGTGTACTTAAAATTCAGCTTTATTGGCAAGATACTTTGCACTGATCGAGGTATAACACTAAATCTGATCAAATTAAAGAATGGCTTTAGTTTGCAAAGGCGCATGCACAGCTCCCCTCACTTCCACTTGTGCGCTGGGGTTTGAACAACTGCTGCTTTTATGACAACCTCCATCTGAAGCAACAAAAGCCACTTTACAAGGTCATCATGGCGCTGAGGCTATCAAGCTCTGTTAGTGACTTAGTGTGCAGTGTGGAATGAAGGTAGTGTAATATCCAAAAGACTATAAGATGATTCTAGTAAATATGTGTAGGTTTTAGTGACAAAAATCTGCTTTTTTAGACACTTTTCCAATACTGTACAAAGATGTGTTGTCTGGGCTCTGGTTTAATCTCTTGTTTGGACATGATTGACAGGTGGATTAGCCATATAATATAACTGGGGGGAAAAAGGTGAGTAGTAGTGAGATATAGTCTGTATTAGAATTAGAGTGAATAAAAGCTAATGATTTATAGCCTCAAAATATTTGCAAAGTATTAAAAGTCCTATATTACACAAAATTGACTTGTGAGCTTTAAGCCATGTTATACTGCTGGTACCTCAAAAACACACCTTGAGTTGTGTTTTGTTTCATTCACACATGTCCGAGCAACCTTGCATTATTAGTCTGGCTAGATCTCCAAAGCTCTAAATGCTCTGTTCCACCTTGTGATGTCATGAAGCGGTAGTTTTCAAGTAAACAGCTCCTTTTACCTTTCGTTCAGTAGAGTGTGGCAATTCCAGGGCTGAAATCATCCAAATGATTCTAGTGAAAGTGTATTGAGTGGAAATTAGTGTTTTCAGTTTGAGAGAAGAACTCAGCCTAAATATGCAGAATTTGTGTGTTAAACATGTGTGAATGAAACAAACCACAACCCCAGGTAGGTTTGTGATGTGGAAACAACATTATAACATAGATCAGAAAATAGCGTAATATGGGCTCTTTGAATTATTCCTGACAAAAAAAAAGCAAATGTAAAGAGTTACAATAAATGTAGAGATAGTTTGCTTTTATGTGTGCGTTCATAATTTTTTAATATACTCAAATGGCTTGGTCTGCACTTGTAGCAGTAGTTACTCGAATGTTAGGTAATGCTTGGTAAATTTTAATGTGGTTTTTATGCTGTAACAGAGAAAAAAGGCACTCGGGAGATCCTATAAACATATGAATTGAATATTAATGGTAGATTTCAACCCATAAAATCAAATCAGGTGCATCATTGTCTGTCCATGCATAGCTAACAGTACGACCATCCATTCAAAGCATATTGGTTCATACAGTGGATCATGGTGGGGATGTAGTGTGTGCAATGAACGCTGAAATAAAGAAGAGAAAGCTTAGGAAAAATTAGGACGTTTTAAATATATATGTAGTTGTTTATATTGGGAAATGCATACTTGGTTTTTGTTAAATTATGTAGCTACTTTGGAACAAACTGTAACATATATATACAGCGCCTGAGTCATTATTCCCTGTTTGTGAATGTACAATTGTGGAGAAAATTAGCATTGCTTATGGAGAGGCACATAGTTTAAAATGATTTGAAAACAATGAAGCATGAATACCCTGATAAAATGCATACACAGAAAATGAAATTGCTCACTTGAACAAATGAATTTTATGTGACATTGCTTTTACAAAAAAAGCTGAAATTCCAATGCTACTAATCGCACTTCTTAAATAAAAGGCCCGTTGCTGATCATTGGCGGCACTCTGTCTCACTGCAAGGAGGTTGTGAGTTTGATTCCCGGGTCTCTCTTTGTGGAGTTGGCATGTTTCTCCCTATGGGTGTGGCACTGCTCCTGAGAGCTTGTCCCAGCACTATTGAAGGATCTAGTATTACTTTGTATTGGTAATAATGAGACAGGGACAGTGCAAAATATACATTAACCTTAAAGGTGCACTATGTAACTTTTTGGTTGTATGTATGACATTAAACAGCTCTACCTTACATTTATACAATTACAGGTGGTTTTATAGCTCAAAAAACATGTATTCTGACTGTGAGTGGGGTTGCCTCTCTGCAGATCTGACCCGTAACTTGGTCTGGTTTGATCTCCATGAAGATAGAAAGGTTTAATACCATACTGTGAAACATTCCAGAAAAAGTAAGAACATCTCTACAGAGAAAAGCATTTGACGGACCCTTCACCAGAAGAGTTACACAATGCACCAACAGAAGAGATGCATTGTACCGGGTTCTAACACCAGTGTTAATTTCCACCTGTAGTCCCAGGGCAGAGTCATGTTATAGTTCATAAAATCAAACATACAAAGAAAAAAGTCTTTACAATGGACGGACCATCATAAAAGTTCTGTATCATCATTCACACCTAGTTTTCTCAGCAGCTCAAAAACATCATCCATCAATTTAATCACTCCAGATCATCACACCCTCTCCAGACTCACATCAAAGATAATCACATAGCATTTATGTGAATAGTGGTTGAAAGTAAGTGCATTTTAATATAGCATCTATAGCATCTATAGCCTCAAGCGTATCTAAAAATTACAAAAAAATGTATGAATCAGTAAGGAGCTTTCTACATGGACTTTATACACAATTGAGTTATCTGGTTAATCTCAAACAAGTAGCCCCTTCACTAATAAAACTAAAGGTGAACAAGGCTCAGAAACATAATTCAGAAACCATGCAGCTTCTTCCTCTGTGCTAATTGGTGGTCACGGGTAACCTAACAGTCTCCTTGGCAACAGGTTACATCCAACATATGTGACGTCAGCCTCTTCTACCTATAAGGCAAAGCATTTTAAAACGTCTCAGGCAGATTTTATTCTTGGTTAATTCCACTTCTCATGATACCCTTATCTCTTATAGGTCCTGCTAAAGTTACACAATACTTACATTTCAGTTTTATCTCAATAGCAGCTCAAAATTCAGAAGAAACTAATGCTAAAACCTCCGTACAAAAGAGATTTACATGGGTTATTTCTTATAGTACTTTAAATGTGTAAATACTTTTGGGAATTACAATTTTGCCAATGATCTTATTAATTTTATCAGAGCTTAGCATAGTGTTGGTTCTAGTTTGGTCTTTGTTGCTGTTATAATGATTGCTGGTTAGTACACTGTGCAGTATTTTCTCTATACAGTGCAGTAACATCATACTAACAGAATGGAAATAGCATAACTGCGATCAATGCTTTTATGAGCCTCATGTAGAGTGACAGCTGTGCCCTGTTTCCATGAGTAATATTTACCATTACTAGACTTTTAGTTAATGTTTAGTGTGGATCCCCCTTAGCGCACTCAAGCTGTCGCTCTTCCTCCTCTGGGTTCATTAAACAGTTCCATCCTGTTACTGTTGTTGCAATACTTAATTTTTAAAGTCAATTTTGATACTACAGTATATCTTAATACTTGATACCAATTTCGATACCAAAGTAGAAAAAAAATACACAATTTTCAGTTAACAAGCTACTGTGGAGTCCTTTCATCATATCAGTATTTTAATAATGTACAATAATATGTAACTTTCAGTGGCGACTTCAAACTAAAAAAAGAGCCAATACGGTGAAGTGTATTTACCTTGTTGCACTAAAGGTAAAAGGTAGCGGTTAACCTGAATACTATTACTATTACTGTGCTGTTACGTATAGCACTGCCAATGAAGTAACACAGTACATTTCTCTATTGAACACAGTTATCAAAGCTCCTGTGTTTTCTCATATAGTTACTGGTGTAGTTCCTCTTTGGCTCGTTAACCTCTTTTGACATCAGACTGTTTCTAACAACGCTCTTCAACAATGAGTCATCCTCAGCGCCTGACTCTGCCCTCGCCATGGAGCCGCTATCACATCACCACGGCAACGAAGGGGGGCAGCCCGGGGGGATGGAGCAAGTACAGCTGAGGAGATAATGCCATAACCTGTCACCTGTCTCAGCCCAGAGGGAGATTTCCTTTAGACAAATCCTCCTGTGTCTAGGTGAAGGTTTGGACTGTTATTCACTGTGACTTCTGCAAAAACAGTTTCCAGTGTTGATACACAGACACTAAAGTATAATAAAAGTAGCACTGGCAATAGATACTCAACAGAACAAGCATCAATACTGAAAAAATACATAAATAGGACTTTTTCTGATAAGATCGTCTTATAATAGAAATAGACCAAATGGTATAACAGAAAATTACATTCTATATTAATTCTCATCATGATACTGAAATTGGTATTGATTATCAAGACCATTGCTAAGAATCAAAATTGAGGTTGAAATTTTAGTATAGAGGGGTCAAGAATACGCACTTCTTCTGTACTTTATGAAGATGTGAGTCTGGTCACGGGTGAATGTCCCAGTTTTCAGATGGCCGTGATTGACAGACAGATTAGCCAATCAGGGACATGCATGATCTGTTTGTATCAGAAAAAATAAAGGAAAAAATATCACAGGGGACTGAAAAAAATGGAGGATTTCTGCAGAATCAAGGAGCGAAGCACTAAACTAGCAACTGAGTGTGGGGCCCAGACTGATATCAATGTGTAGGCAATAGTAATTTCATCAAACACAATATAGGGGTCAGTAACTAAATGATCTTAAATATAAAATGAAATATGCAAATAAATATGTGTTCAATGTCCAAATTAAGACTTGTAGTAAGTATTTGCTGAGCTCTGTATGGTTATTTTTGTTACTTTCATATTTCAAAGTTGTATTATATCATGTTATTTATGAACAGTCTCCCTCATTTTGTTGTGTAATAGTTTGTTTATTTGCTGTAGCTCCAATTAATTGCTCCTAGAGGGATAATTAAAGCCATCTGAAAGCTAAATTGATGTTTTAAATGTAAGGACATATTTTTTCAGTGGTAAATACCACTTTCATTAAGCAATAGAAACAGTATAAGCTTATTTTGGCACTTTAATTATCCTTCCTGAACCCTTTTAGCATATTCATATTTTAGTTATTTAGAGTTGAAAACATGTCAATAATCTGAGCCTACAAATCTCTTTCTAAAATAACCTTTATAAAATAGACCATGTTGTTTCATAGACATTCTAAATTATTTGTGTAAATATGTAAGCTTCATACACTGACACAAACAAAACAATAATATACTAAACAATATTAAAACACTGGCGCAGAGTTGTTCCTTACATTGATTTTCTATCAAAACATCTCCATAAAGCTGCTTGTCACATTCCCAAAACACAGTGTGACCTATTTGCACTTGTTTTATTGCTCTAACCTTGTTATAAAACATAGTAGTTGGCAGTAACTAATTTTGTCTGACCTGCTGACTACAACCTGCTGACCTGTTACATAAGGACCCTTTAGTGTGGCCCATGTACTGGACAGGACATTGCTTACCACACTGACCTTCATCTAACTTTGCTTTTGGAGAAGGTGAATACATGTGTCTGTGCTTACAATGTGTTTTTTTTGTTTTGTTTTTTTTTTGGGTTTGCTCAAATCCATATTATTTTATAACTAACTAAATGGTTTAGTAATAAGTTGCTGTGCTAATTCAGTAGCACAGTACACGGAACTCACGTTAATCTTAAAGGTGCACTGCGTAACTTTTCTGGAGAGAGACCGCAACCTGTTTGTCTCCCTGGAGAGTTTATTGCTTTGGTGTAAATTTCCACAGTATGGCATTAAACTAACCTGTCTTGCATTTTTTCAACTACAGGTGTTTTTTATTGCTTCTTCCTGTGCGTGGGGTCGCTTCTCCACAAATCTAACCGCTAAGATTCATAAGTTTATGGCCATACTGTGGAACATTCTATCCACATCTCCATACAACAAGCAGGTGATGGACGCTCCACCAGAAAAGTTACATAGTGCATCTTTAAAGTTGCATTGTGTAACTTTTCTGGTGGAGGGTGTATCAGGGGCTTTTCTCCGTGAAGATGTTATTGATTTGTCTAGAATGTTTCATGGTATGGCATTAAACCATTCTATCTTCATGGAGACCAACCAAACCAAGTTACAGATCAGATCTGTGGAGAGGTGACCCCACTCACAGTCAGAATGCCTGTTTTTCTAGGTCTTTTTTAGCTATAAAACCACCTGTAACCACCTGTAGCTGTTTAATGTCATACTGTGGAACATTCCAGGGAAAGCAATGACATATCCATAGAAACAAGCATGTGATGGACCCCCAACCAAAAAGTTACATAGTGCATCTGTTAACTCACAGTTAACATTTTCACATTTTGACTACTTGACTTCGGGGCTTTTGGATTTTCAAATTAAACCCCACCAGGCCACAGCTCATTTATTCATCACCAGCATCATTATTTTGCTTGGATGGAAAACCCAATCTTCAAATGCAACCAAGTATATAGTCTAATAATATCTTCATCTAAAAATGGCTGTGAGTCACTTGATGCGGATGAAAAAGTTAAGACCTGATTTGTCCTTATATAGGTTTAGGACATTACTTATACAGTAGGTCTGCGTGGCATCCAGCTTGGCCCCATTAGCAAAGCAGCAGATACTTTGTCAACTACTTTGATTTATGACAAAGCTGTTTTAACTACAGCTATGCAATACAACATTTCCTGAACTCGCGAGATCAAACTAGACTCAGGACTGTCAGGACGTCCTTAGCTGGAGATGTGGCCTATTACTGTATTGAAAAAGTTATATTAGGTTTAGGGGGAAAAGTGAAGTATACAGAGGACAGGACTACTGTACATTCATACCATACTCCATACTACTGTACAACAACTCACACTTATAACAGATAGCCCTATGCCATGTAATCACTATTTCATCTTTACACTGTTTTCTCCATATGACCTCTTGTATACAGCTGAGACATGTATTTGTATTGCTTTTATTTTTACTTGTACATATAGTTATGCCTTATTTTGACAACAGTCTCTTGCTATTTTTGCTACTTATTTTGAATTTATTATTACCATTTAATTTTTGCTCTTTGTTATTGTAATATATATTGAGACGTGTGAGCTACTGTGTCCAATTTATTTCCCTTGTGGATCAACAACATTTGTCTAAGGGTGCTTTCACACTGACAGCATTTGGTGCGCACCAAATGGCCCATTCGAACCAAAAGTTCTTAGTTCGGTTCGTTTTCGTTAGTGTGAATGCAATCTCGGTACTTTGGTGCGCACCAAATCAACCGGTCCGAGACCGATAAAAAGGGGTGGTCTCGGATCGCTTTATCTGCCCTACTTTGGTACGGTTCATCTGGTGTGAAAGCAACCAAACCAAATTGGACGGAACCGAATGCATTATGGGTATCAGATCACTTCCTGTTTCTGTTTACTCGGTCGCGATGAAGGGGCACTCAAGCGACCAAATGATAATTCAGGAGGAGGGCACGTCTCTTCTCCCTGAAGAGGCGTGCAATGCGCCGTCGGCGAGTCGAATAACTTATAAGTTGTCTTTGGAGTCGCAGCCGCGAAACATGTTCGAAATTAAGTACGTGCAGAAAATTACCTACACGTACAAAATAATGTATGATGATCAGCGCCAGGAGCGCAAGGCAAAGCTGTTCCTCCATGGTGATCGAAAGTGGCGCGTTTTTTAGTCCGGTTCCGGTGACGATGGTCTTCGCGGTCTATTTTGGTTCGTTTAGAAGTATGCATATGTGAAAGCAAACCGTACCCATGTCTGTTTGCTACATTGTAACATTTTTCTGACTAGTGCGGACCAAAGCAATCGAACCATAGGTGTGAAAGCGCCCTAAGTCTATGTGTAAGTCTAAGAATCCAGACAAGGAGAGAGAATGAAACTGTCATACAGAAATCGGCCACACGATAGAACATACTGTGCTCCTATTTTTAGTTAAATTCTATTAAATGTGGCCCTTTGATTTCTCTGGGAGTAAAGTTAAATCGTTTTGGGCTTATCTTGTCATGCTTGTCAGTTTCTGGTCAGACAAAATGTCTGTGGTCAGTGTAGCAATCACTTCAATCAAAGAGGACCAGATTTTAGTGAGGACTGAAATGGTGTGATTCACTGAAGCTTGAAAAAACACCAAGTTTGAGGTTTCCAAAAAGTCTCAAAAATCAGAAAACATTTGAAGTGCTACGTTAAGTAACTCAGTGTCATCTCCCTCAACCCTCTTCTCTCTAAATGATCGACCGTAATGTATGTAAATGTCAAATTAAAGCTGAATATTGTCTTCAAAAACGTCCAAAACTTCACCTTTTTAATGAGGCAGCTACTGTATCCTGTTCCTGTCTAGCATCTGTGATTGGTATGTCAGAATGAGCTGTAATAAAGATCTACTGGGCACGATTTTAATTGGATCAAACATGCCTGAAAAGTCTTGGTCCTTCAGCTTTGTTTCATTGCATTGAATCTGTGGCCTCAACAGAATGTATGAAACAGCAATAAAATAAATCACAATCAAACTTTACAATAGCCAATGAAATGCATATTAACAATAGATTGTGTGTCTATCTATTGTGTGCCTATATCTTTTACACTGTAGGTCAAAAAGGAGCTTTTAGAATCTGTACTGTTTTATTTTCAAGCGCCAAACTATTAACATTCACATCACATTTATCGGCTAATCCAGTAAAATATGACAATAAGGGTACGTTTTGGATAAATGGAACGTGTAATGACAGTTAAATCAAAATTGCAATTTGAATGGATACTTGGAATACTAAAATTGAAAACATTTTAAATGGCATTTTGATTTAAAACAACATAATAAAAGATTAGTCCACTAGGTTAAGGTTGAAAACTGCGACGATGGCTTCAATCTGTCCCTTTAAGCACCAAATATGTCCTCACACCAAAGGCCATGGGACCGGACCAGCCCCACCTACAGCTGCAGCTGGGCTTTGAGTAGTGGATGTTTTATTTTGTGCCAAAATAGATATGCAACACTGTTGAATCTTACGTCCCATTTAGTCAGTACAGACTAGTGGATGTGCATGAGGTGTAGCGGAAAACAGGAATTACTGGAGCAATGGAGTCTTGAATGCAGGAGAATAAAGCCACTCAAACATGCATGAATCATTGTGCTTGAAGAGGGATTCCAACATGAAAGAGCCCAGAGGAAAAAAATAATGTTCATTTTTTTAGACAATGCCTTTTTTTTCTGTTGTCATGTTTAGGGCAGAAGCTGAGCAGTATTTACACTTGTGTGTGACACAAACATAATTACTGCAGCCGTTTGACAGGTGGTCTCTTATTGCTCTGATTTCGGTGTGTTCTCTGTAATGATTGTGAGCCAGTGAATAGATTGCATGGATCAGTCCAATCACACCAGAGTCACGGCTGGGTGCTTACACATGTGGAGGCGTTTCATGATATAGGTACAAATCCATAGAATCGTCTCATTCTGTCAGGAACCCTTAAATTGCTCACAGCTCTAAAAGAAAGATTAAAAAGGTCATCTTTTAAAACTGCAATACATCTTCTTGATTGGGATTGTTGTAGGTTCCAGCTATGGAGAAGGTTCACCACATTCAAGAACATAGTGGCATCATTACACGTGGAGGGTGGGGGTCTACACAGCTCTATGGCCAATTCACTATTCCTGATCAAACAGATATGCAGTTTAGAATGCCGCAACATAACATGAACCCAACCTGTTACAGAGATAAACACGGACAACAACAAAAATGAATAAATAAATTGTAAAACAGATTCTAATTGTATTTTTTAGTAGTAGTAGTAGTAGTAGTTTATTTGGTCGTTTTGCAGCACTATAAAAAACATAGAATACAACCCCATGGATCATCGAAAGGGTTTAGGCTGAAGTAAAAAGTACTTATAACACCTAATCCTGGAGAATAAATAAGAACCCAAGTTTAAATCAGCCTCTAAATCAGGATTTAAGAGCTAACCAGGCTGAAAGAGTAAAATAATAATGAATGAATAAATAAATAAATAAATAAATAAATAAATAAAATGCAGTGCCATGGACTAAGCCAATCCATTTTAAAAACTAATACATAATACAAGAGCTGAATCAATTCTAAACCAGGACTAAATGGGACAAATACAATTTTAATCTACACCACTTCTGTACAACTTGAAGAAACCTCTCATTCACAAGGATTACTGAACATAACCCACAGTTTGCTCTATTTAAAAGCACCTCCTCACCCTCTCTTGTTTGACTGCTAGTATTTTGTTTCTTGCTTGCCTTTGCGCACAACAGTTGGTGGCCTGGGAAGTAGCAGAGATTAATGTGTAATGCCGGCAACACCAACTGTGCACCGAGCTCAGAGTGATGGAGTCAGAGACACAACAACGTAATAGAATTAGCTGTATCAATCACATGTTGTGGAGTGTGAACGCATGGGGATGATAGCACTAAATTGATTATATGTAAGTTGTACTAGCGTCTTCAATCATTCAGGGGGATCCAATGTTGTACTGAGAAAATTGCCATTAACAGCCAGTCTCCCCGGTATTCTCACAACAACGCGCAGCTGTTTGCATAAGAAATGACTAAAGTAACATCAACCAAATGAAATGTCGAACTGGATATCACGGAATCAATGGTTGTGTGTGGAAAATTACAAGACCTGTTACACTACCTAGGAAATAATGCTGAGAATTTTGATCCTTGGACTGATTATGTAGTTTTATTCATAACCAACAATAAGTATTAGAAGTGTTTAGTCACAGAATAATCAGATAGTACTGAAATAAAAAGAATTTGGTGAGTACTAGTCATAAGCAAGACACAAATAGGCCTGTCACAATAATTACTTGTATATCGAACAATGATTTTTGTCTTTCTTTGTAATAGTGCATGGGAACATTTGGGGTTTTTTGTACTACTATCAGATTTGAACTGTAAAAAGTAGAATTATGAACTTTCATGACTCATTATTGATTCAAACAAATTACATAATTGTTAATTTGTGCTATTTATTTATTGCAACATATTTTAAAATCATATTGTACATTTAGAACATTTTTAGGGGATAAGTCTGCTTTATGGTTTGGTTTCAGTAATATCGTCTGCCATTTATATTTACTTCAGCAACGTATCACACTTCAAAATGTGTTATCCGTGACAAATACGCTAGACAATAATTTCGTCTTGATGGGGGACTCTTGCTAGTTCAGGGGTAAATTCTATATCCCACCCACCAAAGAGAATAAATTAAATTTTGAGTAGTAGAGCTCACTGAAATAAATATGATCTGTGTTATCTGCATTCAAACGATTAATTGCTCCACTATTTGGACTAACTGGACCTTCTCAAACTTGTAATTAAAGAATGTACGATGCTTAATGTTGGGTATTTGTAACTATAACATGCATTAATCATTGTTTTATATTATATTATTACTATAGCCTTACCTGTTACAATGCCTTGATAATAACTATACAGGAAATGTAGTCCGCTGGGTCTCCACTAAGCTAAATGGAAAAGAATATGAATTTTTCTACTACTTATAGCTAACCCTATCTCTAGGCTGAGCTTGCTAGCACAAAATGTTTGCTTCTGTACTGGAGAGCCTTGGGTTTCCTTGTCAGATTTCCCCTCAAACGAAAAAAAACGGTCTTGGAATTGGATTCAGGATTACAATCAAATCAACCAAGACTTGCTTTTCAGTGTTGGACACATTGCACTGTTCATCGGATCTGAAAGCAACACGCTCCAGGGGCCACGTAATTCAGACCAAATATAATTATCTCCAAAAACAAAACCGTTCTTTTATTCTGTGCTCTGTGTGAATGATCTTTTCACTGTGATTTACAAGCACTAAAGGTTTTCAGCTTCGAGATTAAATGGCACATGGGCCAATCTCCTGAAACACTGCTTGGCGTCGCTTTGAAGGGAAACTTTAATGGAAATTTATGCCGTCTGTTTGCGCGAGATTGTTTGAATGCCAGAACACAGATGCTTGCATTTAGGAAAGCTGTGGAGGAGGAAAGCGGAGGTCTTACTGCACTTGTGTTGAACATGTGATCTTTTAATTAGCTTTTTTACGCACATCTGATTACATTTGTTGTCATTTGTTGTTTGAGCGCAACTTTTACTGAACTGAACTAACTGAAATGAGTATCTGAGATGTTATGCTGCTGCTTGTCATTGTAAAATCCACATATGTAAGCATCTACATAATACACTGAAACACATAAACTGAAACTGCTTCATGGATAGGTTTTAAATATTTTACTTCAATTAATGCCAACTTTTGTTAACAACATAAAGCAAAAATAGGCTAATGCACAAAGCCACATTATTGATCAGTGCAATGCCACATTAAATAATCAAATATCAATCAATACCTTTGCAAATTTTAACCATGAAATAGAGAAAACTACAAAGATTGTAATTTAATTTTATGAGTATTTTTATACATTTTATGAATATTTTTGTACATTTTTGTTTTAAAACATACAATTCACAATGTAAAAACACAGCTCACTGCACTGTCACATTCCATAAACAGGCAAAGATGAGCAGCTGTTGGTACTGGTTTTTGGTTCCTGTATAATACATGCAGAAAAGCTTACCGTAGGTGCTGTCCTCGTCCTTGGTGCCGTCGATGGTGCCGTCCGGTTGCATCTGCAGCTGGAAGCCCTGTCGACTGGAGAGCCTGGTCACTATCCCCTTCAGCTGGGGCTCTGAGGGGGAATAGGAGAGCAGTCAGACACATACACAAATACAGAGCCTCTGTTACACAAGAACAAGCTGCTGGTCTAAGTGGGTCTCCTGCACTGAGCCTAAACATGTTGGATGTGCTTCAAAAACAAACTGTGAAATCTTAACTTCAGCTGCTCTGCTGCTCGCCCAAGCTCATGGGGCAGACTCGTGCAGCCGGACGTGCCAGGGGGACATGGAGAGATGGAGGTGATGGAGAGAGGAGACACACAAGAACCTGATGGACACAGTGGACACAGATGGAGATATTGTGGAAACTCAGAGACAGTGTACATTCATGGACAGTGCAGTGATGGAGATGTGGAGCAGCCTGTGGCCTGAGGAGATGGATGAGCAGTGGAGATGTTATGATGGTGACATGGTCCTGCTCTGATCTTGGCCTGACCCGAACCTGGAGGTCGCTTCCTCTTCCGTTTCTTCCTCGAGCCGAATAGTTTGACCCGTGAGAACACATTGAGTTTGCTGGGCTTCTCGTTGGCGCCTTTGCTGTTGCTGGGGCTGCTGCTGCCGCGGCACTGATTCTGCTTCTCGCGCTCCCGCGCCTGCCGCTTCTGGCGGATGAGCGAGCTGGCGATGGCCGCTGCCCGGGACATGTTGCCGCTGGAGCGTGCAGGCTACGGCGGGAACAGAGGGGTGCAGGGCGGGGGTCTACGCCGCCCACGGCTCAGTTCGCATCAGACACGCAGCCGCTGCAGTCTCGGTCTCCTCCATCGGTGCGTCCGGTTCATGGAAGTCCTCAAACAAATCCACTACGGTCCCCCGTAGGGATCCGGGAGCTGCCCCCTACTCTCGTGCCTGTCCCGGGAGAGCGCGTAAGGGAGACACGCTGATACAGTCCGGGTTCAAGGCGCGAATCAACAGCTTACAGCGCGCTCTACACCGTGCTCCCGCTGTCTCCTTTCACTGCAGCGGTCTCTGCTTCCTCTGTCAGTGCCCCTGTGATCCTCTTCGTTGCCCGTGACACCAATGCAGCAGTGGAGACGGCACAGTGCGGGGCGTTTGTCAATGAAACGGCGCGGAGCTGCCACTGCGAGCGGCGGAGCATGGTGCATCCGTGCCGTTCATAAAACTGCTGCAGCGCTGCTGCCCGCCCCAGAAATGAGGAGGAGGGGGTGTACGTGAAGAAGAGGCGCGAGGGAGGGGGCACCTGTAGCCCGCAGCCCACGTGGCATGATATTTACATGTTGAGGCTGATGGGAGATACGGGGGCGGGTAGCTGCAGGTGAATGAATGAAAGTCTATGGAGTGTGTGCGTATATGTGCGTGTACATGAGCGTGCCAACATGTGTGTGCGCGTGCGTGCGTGTGGGGTGACTCTAATGGAAAGGGGTGGCGGGAGAAAATGAGATATTGAGTGTTTGTGCGCGGGACTTGGTCACGTTATGGGGACATAAATCTAAGACGTGTCACATGGAGCAGCCCTCGGTCCCAGGAGATAAATCACCGAGGGTGAAGAGGTTAGACGTCTGCTGTGCGAGGAGCCGTATACGTCAAATAAAACCCGGACAGGGCGCAGTGATGGGCCCTATAAAATGCACACGAACATCACTATTGGCCGATAATAGTCTTTTGATTACAAATGGCACATTGGCATATTTCACTGCAGGTTCGTGCGCATGAGCGCTGTTCCAATCAGAAAAAGAAAAATGAAAAACTCTAGTTCAGTCAGAATAATCTTCCACACAGAGCACATGGATACACATGGACCTTTTCAGCTCATAGGCGCAGCTGAAACTGTAAAGAAGGAGCCAGTCCAGTTGAAACATTGTGAGGATGTGTGTGTAACATGTTTCTTCTCAACGGGCCAAAAAGACGTTTACAGCCTCTCGAGCTCACGCGGCTTGTTCTTGCCTGGGGCTTTTCATTGTATAAATCAAGATAAAAGTCACATCTCTTCAGTTTAGTCGCTGTGAGTGCTTTGATCGACCCGAAGGCGATGTGGGTATAAGAGTACATCGAATTACACCTGAAAACAACAACTTTTATTAGATTCACAAAAGAGCAGCTTTCAACTGAAAAGTCACAGGCCATCTTTAATTGTTGACTGGGTTCAGATGTTTAGACAATTTAACCGTGGGCTATTCATAATAAGGTTTGTCAAAGGTGTTAACTATTCTGGTGTCAAATTAGAAACCCTGCACTCAGATCTGGCTCTAGTGCCAGATCTGAATCTAGACGAAGAATTTTGTAATTATGGGGTAAATTCTATGGCCATTGAGCTAGAGACATTGTTTTACTGACCCCTGGTGGCTGTAGTTAGGATCATTTGCATTTTTGACTCTTACATACAGTTTAAATAGATCATTTATTTGTAGCCCATTACTGACCTTAACAAAAAAAAAAAAGTGTATCCATAAGCACCACGTGAAATGCATTCAAACAACAAGCCTAAACCAATTACTGTAGTTCACACTGTACACTCTGAACATTTCAATCCAGCTGTACTTTATGTCCTGCACACAGCTTGGAGAAAGGCAGCCAGCAGAGTAGAGCCTATTTCAAAATCAGTGCATGTCTTTTTTTGAAATCTCCTCTCTGAATTTTTAATGCCTCTAATGCCATACATGGGAACTGCTGTTTGTTTCAAATCAAGGAAGCTTCTGGTACATCCCCAACCCCTGCAAACACAAGTGAGCAGCGGAGAGCCCAATACAAAATGAACACATAGGGAGAGAGTGAAGATGCATGAAGTATATAATGAAAGGTATATTTAGGTCAGGGCAGATGGGAACTTTTCAGAATAAGAGCGCAGTGACAGGAGGGAGTTTTATTTTGGTGTGTGAACTGCTGCTGCTGGTGCTTTCAAACCCGCATTGGACAAGCTGTGAGTTCTTCTTTCGTGAGACCTTTGTATCATAACAGCAAGAGGCAAAAGGGGAAAAGACAGGATGGAGGAGAGGGAGAGGGAGGATTTTCACACATGTCTTTTGACCACAGGCTTCCCCCGCAGCAGAGAAGACGCACAGCTGTGAAAAGAAGATAAACGGCCATGCACTGACTTACACGGTAATCTCCAGTTGTTGTGATTTTTTTGGTTTGTTTTTTTGTTTTTTGTTTTTTTCTTTCGCTGTTTGAAAAGGAGGCTAGACAAGGCAACAGAGCAATGGGCTGTCTGATTTCACATGGCGCCACGTTGAGCAGAAAAAAATGGAAGGCAAAATCGATGGAGAGCAGGAGGATGCAGTAAATTACACAAGTCAAAGGGAGGGAGTGAGAGAGAGGGAGAGTGATGGACAGAGGAGAGGAAGATGTGGGCAGCCAAGTGGCACCTTTGACCTTTGGTTGACTGGATGAGCCGGAGTTACCACAAGAGCCCTGATGAGGTAAGACATGAGCTGTGTGGAGCTGTGAAAGGGGAGTGTGTAAGCAGGAGATGTACAAGCTGTTTAAATATCATATGGAATTTTTTTTTTATTTTTTTTTTTGGCTAACTATTTAAATTGCAAAAAAAAAACAAAAAAAAAAAAAACAGGAGAAAAAGAGAGAAAAGGGGAAAATGCTAATTGAATAGTATAAAATCACTGTCTTTTCACAGTTTTATACAAGAAATGTCCCAGGGGTCCATATTTTTGACTGATTTGATCTAAACCGGATCTGAACCAGAATTAAACTAGGTCTAAACCAGAACTAAATCTAGACTAAACCGTACTAAACAGGGACTAAACCAGGACTAAACCGTGTGTCCCTATTTTTGACTAATTTGATTTAAGCCAGGTCTAAACCAGGTCTAAACCAAGTCTAAACCAGGTCTAAACCAGAACTAAACTAGGTCTAAATCAGGTCAAAACTAGATCTAAATCAGGACTAAACTAGGACTAAACCAGGACTATATTAGGTCTAAACCAGATCTAAACCGTCCAGGACTAAACCAAGTGTCTCTATTTTGACCAATTTGATCTAAACCAAGTCTAAACCAGGTCTAAACCAGTACTAAAGATTGCTTAAAAATGACTATAAGGCAAAAAAGCAATGTAAAGTGCTTTGAGTGTCTGTAAAGGTGCTTTATAAATACAGTATTATTCAATCTATTTCAATAAGAAGAGAAATTTCTCTTATTTCCATAATAATAAATAGACTTGCAAATATCAGATTTACATGTAAAATACAGAACAGGTTTGATTCAGACCTGGTCAAATTGTGATGGACACCAACCCAAACAAGAATTATGTCTCAAAAGTAAAAATTCAGCAGATAATAGAATATGCTGGACTCCTGTGGTTGGCATTACTATATTAAAGTTATCAGAAAAAAATGACATCCAAAGTTAGTTATAGAATTGGCTTGATCAGAAATAGTATAAGACCACATGGTGTAAAAGAAAAAATTGTGTTGAAACTATTATTATTACTATTATTGGGCCATCTTGGATATTTCACACCAAAACATATTCTTTACTTCACAGACCTTTAAAAAGCAAACTATATAGAGACCAAACATACACCACAATTTCTGGACTAAATAATTCACATGTTCACTTATAAACCAATACTACATTTCAAAGTTATAGATGGCTTTTCCTTTAAAACAACATAAGCCCTGTAGATATTGTCCAATCTAACCTGTGCTTTAAATCTGGGGTGCAAACGCTGTAACCTCACACACTCGTATTTTGTCCCAAGGTTATCCTCCTTCCTGTGTGCTCTTAAAATCACTAGAGCAAAAACGGCTGACACATCAATACTGAAGTGTACACCACAGACTGCACACAGCTACATGCACCTTACTATACAAGATGATTGCAGCACAGTATGGAGCAGGTAGTGAAGTTCTTTTTGTTTTTTGGGTTTTTTCTAACAAATACAAACGGGATTTTAGTCTATTTTAGTCGGGATTTAATGACTACTTTTCCGATTAACAGAGCTACATTTTATTGTGCTACTCATGTAATTATAACTAGAATATCTATGTAAATCTGTTAGACATGATTCACTATTCAAGCAGGAGTCAAAGCAGTAGTAAAAAAAAAAAAAATACTATAATTAAAGGCAATTTTCACATTTGCAAACATTAAAGGGTCCATATAACGCTATATTCTGGTTTCTGTTATAAAGTTTCCTCATCCAAACATACCTGGAGTTTTGCTTTGTTTTATTCACACATGTTTAACACACAAACCCTGCATATTTTGGCTGAGTTCTTCTCTCAAACAGAAAACACTGTGTTCCACCTTGTGATGTCATGTGGTAATACAGGAAGTGCTCCACTGTGTTTTTAAACTCCATACATTTTTACTAGAATTATCTGGATAATTTCAGCCCTGAAATTGCCAATCTCTACTAAACAAAGGGTAAAACTTAGCTGTTAACTTGAAAACTACCACTACGTGACATCACAAGGTGGAACTGAGCATTTTGATCCATTTGGAGATGAAGACAGACTGATAATAAAGGGTTACTCAGACATGTGTGAATGAAAGGAGGTAACAACATTTTAACATGGTTTACAGTTCACAAGAGACAATTTTGCGTAATATAGGACCTTTAAAATATCTTGTATGTAAACTGTTCACGGAATGCCACTTATCAACCATAATTCTAGGACACATTATGTGGAAAAAACACTAACTAATATTAAAAAAAGAATAAAGTGCACTAAATCAGTGTTAAATCTGACCTGTAACTTGGTCTGGTTTGGTCTCCATGAAGATAGAAAGGTTTAATGCCATACTGTGAAACATTCCAGACAAAGCAATAACATCTCCATGGAGAAAAGCATTTGACGGACCCTCCACCAGAAAAGTTACACAATGCACCTTTAACTTCCATCAGCTGCACCTTGTCCTTGTTAATATTCCTCACTTCCTCCTTGTGTTTGGAAGCCTTGCATCAATAACATTGATCGGACCGGCCCCATTGAGTTGGACATAAAACCAGGCAGAGTCAATGGTCAAATTAATTTCTAAATAGTCCTGTTGTCTGTTCGCAAGTCTCAACTCAAATGCCATTGACGTTTTGATCAGATGTTGGAGATGTGTCAGTCATGAAGAACGCAAGTATTGATCAAACATCAACATTTTAAATCCAGCTACATAGTATAACCATCTGGATGACAGCTTTAGCAGCCTTGTACTAAAATAAATACTTGACAGGTACTATATTTTATACATGATTTGCAGCAGGTGGGAGTCATTGCCTATTTTCAATTCTTGTAGGTTTATTCTTATAATATTGAGATTAAAAAAACTTGCATATAATTTGACAGAAGTTATTGGTATTAGTTGGCAAGTCTACTATTTTCTTGTCAACTACTCTATGCTTTTACTGAAAATACGCTTTAAATATTTCTTTTAATTTATATTTCAATATTTATTCTTACCTACACAAAATTCACTAACTTTTTTGCTTGAGAGTATACCACGTACTCATTTTCTCCTTGGTAATGTTTTTATTTTGCCCAAAATGTTCCACAGTATAGCATTAAACTCATCTGTTTACATTTATTAAATTACAGCTGTTATTTTAAGTACAAAAAATACCTGAAAAACATGCATTTTTACTGGGAGCCGGGTTGCCTCTCCATAGATCTGCCCTGTAACTGGCCTTATGCCATCACCTGCTAGTCTCCATGGAAGTTTAATGCCGTACTGCAAAACATTCTAGGCAAAGTGATAACATCTTCATGGAAACAAGACAACAAATTATAGTGCAACTTTAACATATTTCCAAACCCTTCATTAGGCCTGTCACAGTAACACATTTTGAAGTACAGAATGAGAATGAGAGATACTGCGATAAATATATATAATACTGAAACTACTTTATGCCACTGACCCAATAATAATAACGCTAGGTAATCCCAGTAAACAATTTTTAAATAGACAATATCATTTAAAAACCCCCCGTCCCAACTAGAGACAATCCAACTACTGCTGCTAATTTGTGACACGTGTCTTTCAAATGTGGAAGACATCACCTCCCCAAAATTCTCATATAATTCAGAATAAAATATATAAGTTCTTTTACCTCAGATAAATTGGTGCTTCAATTGTTGATTCTGTGAAAAATCTGCGTTATTTCTCAGACCTCTTTTTTACGTGTAAGCAGCCATGTTTGTTTTTGACGCAAACGCCTGTCAATCACACCCTCAGAAATCAGGGATACAAGATACAGCTCCGTTCGTTAATTAGCCTTAGCCAAGCCACTTATTAATATATGTAATGTATGGATAGTGATTAGTGAGTGTGCTGTACCTTTCTCTGTCCTATAGCTTATTTGACATCAGCCAGCATTAATATGTGCTGTCCATTTACAAATAAGTAAAATAAGAAATAAGAAACCTTTTACAGCTCAAATCGTATCCTATTAAAACAAAAACACCGCATATCTTCCCACTTTTACAAAGCAACTGTACACACAAAAAATATATATTGTTCCAGCTTTCATATATAGAACTATAAATCAGTATAATAATTACGTGACAGGCCTACCCTTCATACCCTTATGTGGTCAGCAGTTCATTTTGGCTACAATATGTTTTTATCTCTGCTGTAATGTTGCTATTCCCTGCATCAGTTCTTCTGGCAGTCACAACCTGTAACTTACATAAGATCCACTAGTAATACTTTGTTATTCGTGCCTATTTTTAAACTCTCTGTGTCACCTACCTATGGTTAAAAAAGTCTAATGTGATCTAGATGCATAAAAATCTGAACGCAGCCGGCCAGGCAAATGCAGAGCCTGAGAAGTAGGTCTTCATCTTTCATTCATGATTTCTGCAGTGGGGCTTGAAAGTAATGACCACAGTGCGATGTTAATGTATAGGACGCCTGACGAACAATTCAACCGCTGTAACTACAAGGAGCACCAAGTCGAAGAAAGCAGGATCATCGCGCCCTAAATCACAGCTAGAACAAATTTAGATGTTACAGAAAATGGTTCAGTCAATACAAAAATCAATACAAGGTCAAACCACAAAACACAACAAAGTGGGAATGCCGTATTTAGCAGTGTTTCCTTTGTAAAGCATTGAATCTTCTGCTCTCGGAAAGATACATTTAAGTCTTTATTTATAACAAACGGACTGGCAATAGATAGCATCACTAAGTATATAGGAAAGGTGATGTGAGGTAAAGGAGGACACCAGGTTTTGAAGTGCCCCCTGCTGATACTGTAAAGCATTGCATGCAAGGGGAAATAGAATGCACACTTTTTATTATAGTTGTTTGGCTTCCCAGAGCAACACTGGCTAATTGTTTAGAGCTAGTTAAGGTTAACTGAGTATAGTAGAGTATATATTTATATTATTCCACGCTAAAATCAATAAGAGCAAACTAGTGAGTAGGCAATGGAAAAAAAAAAAAAAAAAATCAGTACCAAGGACAGCTCCAAAGGCTAAACGGGGTTAACTATATTGTATTTTGGTCACCTTGGCAACTCAACCACGGCAATATCATCCAAAAAATATGTAATGCATTTATGTCACAAAGGGGGTCACTTGAACTATGAATTAAGCTCAAGTTCAATTCAAGTTCAAGTTCTTAGACTAACTGTTGTTGTTGTTGTTGTTGTTGTTGTTGTTACTCAAACATATTTTGTTAAAGTTGTCATTTTCCTATTTTTAGACACAAGCCATTACAATTTTAATGCTGACTTATTGGACTTGTTGTTGTTGTTTTTTTCCTCACGAGTCTCTCATTTCTCTCATTTAACAGTGTCAATGCATAAATCCAGTTGGTTTAAACATGAAGGCCTCTCTCTGTTCTGAATCATCACTCCCTAAACCCCAGCACCTGCAGCCAGTCATGAATCAGTGCTCGTGCTGTATCTGCATGGCTTGTCCATATACTGAGAATGAGAAGCATCTGTATGTGTCCTCTATATGCAGGTTCAGGCACTTACAACACAGGTTCAGTGGTGCCATATATTTTTCAAAACAGTAAGAGCACAGGCTATATGCAGCACCTTCTTGTTATTTTATTCTTGTTATTTTTTTTTTTTTAATCTATCCTGGTTTACTTAAATTCCTTAATCTATCCTGTACTACTCCCTTACTTTCCATACCTATTCCAGATGGTATGAATCACAGTTTGAACTACTGATGGGCCAAAGTGAAAATGATACAGTCAGAGTATAATAGGAGGACACTAATCTCACGCTTGAATTGACAGTGGGTCATTTAAGGTGGAATTAAACTATCCTCTAATTGGACTATACGAGTGTTAGATGTTGTGAGGCAGTGCCTTGTAGTCCGACATGGATTTAGACCTTAACAGGATTAGAAGGTCCCAGAGGAGGAGGCGCTCAGTCATGTTCAGCCAACACAACCATTTATTCATCTGCAGCCAGCCGCATATATACTTTTAATTATAATTTGGCAATATACAGTTCCAGGAAGTACACTGAATTATATAAACCATTAGAGTCTGGCAAAAGATTATTCAAAACTTAAAAAAAAACTCAATGAAAAGAAAATGCATATTGCCACTAAAGAAGAGTGCATTCAGCACCAGGGACAGCTCCCAGGGGTAAAAATAATGAACAGCAGTTACATGGCCTAATTAGCAGCATATGTCTTAGAAATTCCGACATAAGAAGCCAAAAAACACACAAAAGGGAAAAAGCACCAAAGCTAAATAATCTCTACAAAAGACGGTATGACTTCAATGTGTTTAGCATTAGCTGGGACAGCTCCCAGGACTCAAATAGACAAAAGCCATTAGCAGCAGTTACTGCATACGGTCCATGTGGTAATACACTGTATTTTAGACATAATGATAAAAGAAGTAGCTTTAAGTCTCTGTTACTTATTAGGCAAAGTTAAAACTTTCAGCACCACGGACAGCTCCTAATTAAAGAATTTGAAATTTACATCAAATACATTCTATGTAAATGCAGTGGCAAATAATTGTATAATGCAAAATGTATTCCGTCACATTGGATATAACATTTTTTATGCAAAAGTAGGCTATTACGAGCTAAAACAATAAGCAGAAGTAAAAGACAGATGTATATGTACTATGTGACCTATCAACTATTTTACAAACAGAAGACAACTTGCCACAGTACATACAAAATACGAATTGTATAAATGAATACAACTGTATAAATAAGTCTTCAGTAAACCTGATTCAAGTAATCAAAAAGTAGAATTTGCTAAATCCAGTACCCACATGCAGCACATAACCTAGTGTATTAGCATTAAGAAAATAACAATAATGGGACAGTTCAGCACCAAAGAACCATGAACATGGCAGAATACGCCTAAGTTGCAATCAGTGTCCCACACTTTTTGGACACATTTAGACAACACTAACAAACATTTCCAAGTAATGATTTTTTAAAATTACATCTTTTCTGAGAGTTTGCAAGTAAGACAAATTTAACAAAATACTAGACCACTTCTATAGGGAGGGCCAAATCCCACAAGCATTGATTACTACTGATGCTCAGTTTGGTCACCGTGCAAACTTATATTAGAAGATGCTGTCAACATTCTTGTAATTTTAACTAACTAGCTAATACTTTATAATCTACTGCAACTACTTTATCGTCAATTAATACTACTTCTAACTCTCGACAAAAGTCCAAATCATAATATTTAGTCCATGGTTTTGCTCCTACCTGAGGTGGCTCTACGCAGAGGGAAACTCATGGTGCGTTGAAGGCACGCCGGAGCTGTTTGCTATGGGACCTGCTATTTCCTGCTCAGCGCGTCCAGGTTTAAAAAAAAAAAATAGTAGGAATTACCGAAGTTCCGAGTATCCTCCACGGCATAGATGCATTAGGGGCGTGAGATCATTACAGAACATTAGGGGCCATTACGCTGTTGGAAGCCATCATTAATGATTCATGTTGAGGCCTCGCTGATCTGGCAACAATGAAAGGCAGAGGCGGAGGGAGCAGGACGTCCCAAATCAGAACCAGAGAAACAAGATGTGGATGGGTGTAAATCTGTCCAATAGTTATTAGCGGTATTTAAAGTAACACAGCAGCAAAGATAATGCAAATAGAAAGAATTACAGAGCGCTTACTCACTATGATGAGGCGGCTTAGGCTAATGCACATTCCATAGACACAAACACATTAATGTAATGCCTGATGTCTGAAAATAGACATAGCACCGAGGTGTAATGTGAGCCGCGGAGTACAGGGAAGTTGGGTGAAGTTAAGATCCAGTTGTAAATATGTTAAAAATGTATATATTATTGAAGAGATGTCTGTACGTGTACCCAGCCTTTACTCCGTGTAATTATAGTACATGCTCTTTACACCATGCAGTGTAATGTAAATAAACAAAGTGAGAAAGAATACATCTCCATACATCTTTACTTGAGTCATTTGGATAATATCAGCCCTAGAATTAGCAATCTTTACTGAACTAAAGGTAAAAAGTATCTGTTAACTTGAAAATAATGGCTTCATGACATCACAAGGTGGTACAAAGCATTTTGAGCTCTGGAGATGTAAACAGACTAATAATAAAGGTTTTGTTTCATTATGCGCGAATGAAACAAAACACAACTCTGAGTACGTTTTTGGGGAGGTCATAACATTATAACATGACTTAAAGCTCACAAGAATCCATTTTGTGTAACATAGGACCATTAACTATGCTCACTTTTAATAGATTTATTTCATTAACTCTTTCTTGAGTATATATTAGCAGTAGTAGGTCACACAATTAAAAACGCTTGAACTTAAATTGCAATTTGAGAGGTCAACTAGTTAAACACAATGGTTGCAATCATGTAATATAATGTCCCACTAACCTTTTATCTCAGATTTACACATCTGTTCTGATATGCTTGTAATTCATGTTTTGCAGCTAATAATCTGCTTTGAGACACATTTTCGTTCTCAGGGAAATGATGGAAATTAGCATAAACAGCCAAATAAATAATATTCACAACCTTCCAAAAAGTACTTCAGCTCTGTTTAGCAGTTCAGTCATATTCTACTCAGTCTGAACATTACATTGTGCACTAAGCATTGCATTGTGGTTCTAAAGAGTTCAATGTGAGAAAGCAAAACACAAAGAAACATGAGCTTTATGGCAATAATTGAATACAATAGAACTCAACAAAGAGCCCTTGTGGTTACATTACACAGCATTACAGCAGCAGCAGGAAGCTCCACACCATTGTTTATTCAGACTCCAGCCACCAGTCCAGTCCACATTAGAGTCTTCCCTATCAGGGTTTAACAGAGCCGCTGTGACAGGTTGCTTCCTGTAGGGGGCACTGTGGAGACGCAGCAGTCGCCAGATTAACATGTCACACAGATGGACGCAACCAGGCAGAGGCTACAGAGAGGGGCAGAGGACTGTGACAGAGGCATCAAGGGAAATTAGAACAATAAGCATGAAGGAAAAGCTTTAGGGGCATCCAAAAGCCTAAGGAAATTTAAATATGTAATGGTGAAAATGACATCTAGCAAATTGTTACATGCACTCTGTTGCTTTTCTAGTGGAGAGCCAGTCACCTCACCTGCTTTTCTCCATGGAGATTTTATAGCTTTTTTAAATTATCTATGTCTATATTAACAAGCAGAGACAACCCTGCACACAGTAAGCGTGTGTGTTTAAAGCAAAGCAATAAAAGCACTTGAAATTCAAACTTAACATTTACAAACACGTTTTCTCAATTCCTTCCCAGAACTGCAATGTTTTTACCACTGAGAGCCCAAAACATCAGTGGTGAAGAATCAACAAACATATGCCCCTACTGACCCCTAGTGGCTTAATATGGGATGTTCAGGATTGTCCTTCATCAGCTTCAGCATAACTTAAATACATCTCTAAAACCTGACAGCAGATTTTACATCAAAGGTCCAACTTTAATTCATAACATCACAGCAATAAATTGAATGGCACTATTACAGCACCAGTTTAAACATCATAAAGCATCATTTAGTGCTATTACATTCTTAACTGGTTGACATTTCTTGATCCTGGATATGATTCTAAAAGTCCTAATTATTTCTTCTATAGTCAGGCTTTATAGTGTTTTTTTTTTTTTTTTTTTTCCCCCAGTAAAAATATATGTATATTAAATTGAGTTTTCATGTATTTTAAGACACTGTTTACAGCTCCCCTGATAATAACATTCAGTGGTGTTTATAATGAATCAATACCACTGCGGCTTTGTGTGATAACAAAAGAATAGTCTCGCTGTGTGCTTGAACGCTTATTAGTTTCCCACCTATGGTTCAATAGTCCTGGATGGCACTTCATTAATCACAATGTAATCAGCCTTAGCAGAGCCCAATACATAATCACAACTATGACTCTGACGTTCTTAAATTGTAATCTTGACTGCTTTAATTAATTCAGCAAATCTGAAAAGAAAAAAGGAATTATATGCAAATTGCTGTCATTATTCTTCCATTCAGTTCAAATGTATTAATACGTACTCATTACCAAGAACGTCAATACATATTGAAATATAAGTACAATAAAAACAAAAAAAGAAATTTAAATGTGCATTATATATCTTTTCTAATGGAGGATTCGCCACCTGCGTGTTTTTGTATTCCCTGGAATGTTCCGCAGTATGGGAAAGGTAAATCTATCTTGCATGCATTCAATTACAATTACAGCAGATTCACCACAGTTTGGTGGTACCACCAGATTATGCAGATAAATGTAATGATATACCATAGAACAATCTAGGAAAAAGCAACATCTCTGTAGAGACAGGCAGGTGGTGGACCTTGTGCTACTTTAGTAAGAGAATAAAGAATAAGCACTCAGTATCACAAGGTAAAAAAAAATATATCTAGAGAATATAGATAAATATTGATTCCCCCTCAGGGCATCTATTTTAAGTGTAGTTTTATGTTTAAATGGTGAATAAATCCTGTGTTTTTCTTGGCGGTGCTGTACATCAGGTCCTCCCCTGCTCTCACACTCTCACATCACACACGCCTCAGTAGCTGTGGGACTCTTTGGCTCAGAGACGACCAGACTGAGGCCAGCTCCGTTTTGGCTGAAGTGAGGAGGCCTAAACCTGTGGACCACAGCCACTTTAAACATCAGCAGAGTTAAACTGCAGCTCTGTATGATTATACATAAACACCACTAGAGGGCGATGTCCTATAAGTAAAGGTCTGAGCAGACGCCACACTGAAACAACCACTTGTTTCAGAGATTGCAATTGTCAATTGTCAAATTCTAATGCCAAAATCCATAAGATGATGGAGATTTTTGATACTTTTGTTATTAAATATAAATACAAATCTACCAAAATATTTCAATATAGTCCTGTACTGCAGACAATATTACACGCCCCTTCTAATACTCTAAATCTAAGCATGACAAGCACATTTTTAATAATAAAACACTTCTAACAGCCACAAACAGGATAAATAAGCAAGACATTTTTATGACAACAAAAGAAAAACACATCATTATAAATACTACCACAGATCACTTTGTTCAAACAGGAGACGAGATGACCCGCACCACATTTAAATCAATCTCAATTAAAACAGTAATTGTCAAACAAATCCTCAGACAGGCCCCTCCCCTTGACCTCCACACACACACACACACACACACACACACACACACACACACACACAGCGAACAGCCAAATAATCCTCGTTAGAGACCGGACTTAAACAGATCAAGATGTTAACGAGTTTTCTCAAAAGTTATAATCTGTCTCATTATGATAAAACCACTTTAATTTCAGTTCGGGAAAAGAGTGAAAGCAGAATCTCTGTTTGTGTAGAGCCAGTTTGTGCAGTTATGACGTCATTCAATTATGATGTTTATGTTGAAAGATTTATTGACCTGATGGCAGCAGTAGCAGCTCAATATGTTTTAACTGGAGCTTGCTCTTATAGATTAATGAGGAATGTGATGTTGTGGGCCATTCATTTAAAGCAGGATAAAGGAGACACTAATATCGACTGCTTCAGAGTAATCATTCATAAGGGCCCATAATCAATTGAAGTAAATGTTTGAATATGTGTGAGGTACGAAGAAAGACTAGTACAATTCTTCAAGACGGTGCGTGGGAGGGCTCGTATTTCACAACTATGTTTTGCATTGCAATAATGATATTATAGTGATATTTTAATATATTTTTTGGCACAATAAGTTCAGTTAATTTAAAACAAGAATGCACATACCTTATTTACTAGTCAAACTGGGTCAAAAATAAGACCAACCTAAATCTAATGTAGGAGTTAATAAGGAAAATCATGAATGAATGCCTTTTTGCCCATTTTACTTTAAAAAAAATAGTGCACTTCTGTAAAATGGAAAACTTTTTTTTTTCTTGTGATATTGACTACTGCATCGGCCAATATTGTGATCATATTTTCACAATATTGTGCAGCTCTAGGCAGTTTAATAGTGATTTTTTCAATCAATCTAGTCAAGTCATATATTAAAGGGCTTATACGTGTGTGTGTATGAAACAAAACACAACTCCAGGTATGTTTTTGATGAGATAACAACATTATAAAATGGCTTAAAGCCCACAAGAGTCAAATTTGCACAATACAGGATCTTTAAAGGAGCATATCTTTTCTATTGGAGGTTCTGCGACCTGCTTGTCTCCATGAAGATGTTGCTTTGCCTGGAATGTTCCACAGTTTGACATTAAAATGATCTAAATCCACAGAGACAAGCAGGTGCTACCATAAAGCAACAGGTCAGTAAGAATGCATGGTTTTATAGCTAGTTCTGTGCACCTGCTGAAAAAACAAACATTACATTTAAGTCTGTTGCATAATACAAAACTGTTACATATATGGATATTGTGATTTCTAATCCAAGTAAATGTCCATTGAGCATCCATACAATATTCATAACATCAGGCAGTTCTGTGTTCTGTTTTGTGAGAGCTACAAGTGGGCTGTTATTAAAATCCCGATGACACACTTGAAGCCTATAAATGTGATCATTCTGTTGTATTAGGAGTGGGTCAAAAGCAACAGTGACTAAGTTCTTATGTAATTTGTTTGGAGGGAAACAGCATACTTGATAACCAGTCCAGAATTTAACTCATGAGGCTAAAAATGTCATTATACACAGTACTAACATTTCAAACATGATTTCAGTACTAAGGAATAAGCTTGATTATTTGTTTAACACTGTTCACTAGTGAGATTTGGTTTATAATACTCACTCTCTACATTACTAGGCAAACGTTTGGGCACACTTCACTTATTTTTCGTCTTTATTTCCATGATTATTTGCATTGTAGAGTCTCACTGAAGGCATTTATGAATGGACACATATGAAAAATAAACAAAAACTTGTTTTAGACTTTGTAAAATATCCTTTACTCTTTGCTTTGTATTTCTTGATCCTGACAATGTACAGCTTTTTCAGGAGACTTCATCAAGAAGCTTTTTAAAAGAAGGCCAAGGGATTGCACTGCACTGTCAACAAAGCAAAGGGTGGCTACTTGGGGGATTTGAATAGAAAATAAAGTATTTAATTGACTTTTTAAACTTTTTAATAATGTAGAAAGTGGTAAACATAATGAAAAAAATACACTAAATGAGGGTGGGTGACCACACTTTTGACTGGTACTGTATACTTTTTTGCAAACTTTTATATGTAGAAAGTTTTGATACAAGTTTAAGTATTGAGTATTATCTGAATATCAATTTGTGGATAACCCTATAGTACTGCAGTATCAAACCCAAGAAAAATAAAAGATATTCACTGATTTACAAAATGATTTGAACTCTGAATCCCAGTGTAGACAGCAGCTTGGTTCAGTGGTTCCATATATGATGGAAAGAACAATATTTTTTTATGCTTTATTCTTTTTTTTTTTTTTTTTTTCATTTAAGCTGTAGTTGGTTGAATAATAAACACAATACACAATACAATAACACAATAGATTCTCAAACTGACTGTAGTAATATATTGTACTTCAAAATATATTATTGTGACAGGCCTATATATTTGACCTAAACATTCCCTTGGTAACATCAACTTTCTCTTTAAAGGTGCACCATGTAAGTTTTCTAGTGGAAGGTCTTCATCAAGATGTTCCACAGTATGGCATTAAGCTTATGCATCTCCACAAAGACAAATATGTGACACCACCAGGCCAAATTACAGGTCAGATCTGTGAAGAGGGAGCCCACTCAGAGTACACGTGCATGCTTTTCAAAGTATTTCTGAGCAATAAAAACATGACACGTGTAAGAGATAGATGATTTTAATCCCATACTGTAGAACATTCTGAGCAAAGCATCTCATGAGACAAATAAGTGATGGGCTCTCCACCAGAAAAGTTCCATAATGCACCTTTAACTGTATTGTTTCAAAGCACTACAAGATTCAACTGCAACATTGCACCCAGGGCCCCTTTATAGAGACTGAATAAAAGACACACAATCGTCAAGCTCAGCAAATATTTAAACAATAGAAACTACCGCACTTCTCCAATACTACAACTTTCCACTTTGCCCGTGTACTTTTCAAACTCAGCTTTTATTTTTGCTTACCACTTTAATCTCATGAGCCTGTAAAAGCAGCTACGCACTACCTGAAGCACTTTACATTATACCTATATTTCTCTTCATTTTCCTACACGCCTTATTTTGAGCATCTGTTTGTCTTACAAGACGCTGCGCAGCCTTGTCAGCAACCACTTCATCGAAATAAGAAAACCAGTCTCATGAGGGTCATAAAACAATGCACTCTGCTCAGTAAAACCCGCCCCGAAATCCCCAGATGTAGAAACAATGGCCCCAGCTGCTCCTGTGCATAATATTGATTGATGAAATTGTTCAGTGGTTGTACTTCTTCACACTGTGGCCCCTAATACCGCTGGAGTAATCACATCTCGCCTTGTGCATGTTGTGGCCCTAAATGTAGCTAACTCTGCAACTCTGCCAGTGTGACAAATCAGATTGCACAACACATGGCTAATACGGCAGTTCTGCTGCTGGGCTGGATTCTGGGCGGGTGTTTTTGTTGTTGTGCAGTGAGTAAAGTGCTAGTCTAGTACAGTGTTTTCAAGTCTTCTTCTACAAGTACTTAAAGGTGCATTGTGTAACTTTTCTGGTGAAGGGTCCGTCAGATGCTTTCTCCATGCTTTGCTTTATCTGGAATGTTGCACAGTGTAGAATCAAACCTTTCTATCTTCATGGAGACCAAACCAGACCCTGTTACAGGTCAGATCTGTGTAGAGGCAACCCCACTCACAGTCAGAATGCCTGTTTTTCTAGGTATTTTTGAGTTATAAAACTATCAGATTTTATAAATGTAAGGTAGAGCTATTGAATGTCATATTGTGGAACATTCTAGGCAGAGCAATGGCATATGCATAGAAACAAGCAGGTGACGCACCCTCTACCAGAAATGTTACATAAAGCACCTTTAATGCATGTTAAAGGTCCTATATTTTGCAAAATTGACTCTTGTGAGCTTTAAGCCATGTTGTTAACCTTGTTAAAAACATACCTGAAGTTGTGTTTTGTTTCATTCACACATATTTGAGTAGCCCTTTTTTTATTAGTTTGTCTATATCTCCAAGGCTCAAAATGCTCTGTTCCACCTTATGATGTCATGAAGGGGTAGTTAACAGCTAACACTACATTTTACCTTTTGTTCAGTAAAGATTAGCATCTGCAGAGCTGAAATTATCCAAATGATTCTAGTGAAGGTGTATGGAGTTTAAAAACACAGTCGAGCACTGCCTGTATTACCACATGACATCACAAGGTGGGACAGAGTATTTTCTGTTTGAGAAAGTCTAAATATCCAGGATATATGTGCTAAACATGAGGAAACAACTTTAAAACATATAATAATAAGGGCCCTTTAAATATGTAGTCTATTCGGATCAAGTTTTAACATATTTTTGGGATAGAAACTTGTGTAGGGAGCATGTTTTAATTTGAACTGTTAGCCACGCCCACTCTGATTTTGCTCCAAGACACAGAAACAACTCTAAATAAAACAACTTGGGGATTGTCTCATGCGTTTGACGCTGCATTAGTCAAAAGACACATGCAGCCTACATTTTATTTTTCTTTGATTTATTCAGCTTCTATAGTATCATATATTCATTATACATTGCAGTCAGTGCAATAGGTTGCAAGAGTGCTTATTGCACTCTTCAGTTGTCTAATGTAACCTAAGTAACATTTATTTTTTGTAGAACATTATCACCCTCACAGGCCTGTCTGTGTCCAGTTAGGATATTTTGTGTAGTTTAGAGGGCAGTCAGCAGAATCAGGAGCAGTACAAATCCAGGCAGTGGACTAATTGTATCTTGAAGACTTGGCAGAAGTCCTCCTCCCACTGATGGGTTCAGACATCAGGCCTAAATTACAATATGGATTTACTGTTGGCCAAGTTGTTATCTAAATAATTCACAAATAAATTAAGATTAGTACTTACACGAGTAACACATGCATATTATTACAGGACTGCCATGCTCACATAGAGAACTCACTCTATTGATTTGTATTCAACAAGGGGTGGGTAACATGACCTCAGATCAATAACACAATAATTGAACATTTTACCTGGATTTAGATACAAAAGCTTCTGTGTTGAAGTCCACATGAAACTTTCACAGTTTACTATTCTGTTTGCTTTATCAAATAAGTGTTTTACACACCTAAAAAAACTTAGTTCACACAATGTGTAGAAGATAGAAAGTGTATATAGAATTACAGTACCATGCAATTTTAGTGGGGGGGTCCATCAACTGCTTGTTTCCATGGAGATAGTATTGCTTTCCTTTAAATTTTCTACAGTACGGCATTTAACTTAACAATCTTGAATTTATCAAATTACATTTTTTTAATCGAATGGAAACATTCATTCTTTCCACAGATCTGACCTTTAACTTGGCCAAGTGGTATCAGCTGCCTATCTTCATGGACATATAGACCTAAGCCAAAGTTTAACGCTTTACTGCCAAACATTCCGGGGAAAGCAATAATGACATGGAAACAAGCAAGTGACGGACCTGCACCAGAAAAGTTACATAGTGCACCTTTAGGTCTAGGTTTTGTCCTTTCCCTTCCTATATCCACAGATGGCTATTAACATGAGAGAGAATGTTATATGTTATAACAAAATAACAGTCTAACTAACAAAAATCAAAAAGGTGCCCTTTCATTCATGATTTGACAGTCAGATCTTTGTCATGCGTCCTACAGCTTTTATGATTATGCTTCATGCTGATCTCGCGGGCACCACCCTGGCCGTCTCCATGGTGATGTAGTTTCCCAGGTTCCTTTGCGGCTCATCGCGCGTCGATTTATTGCCGTCCGGACCCTCCGGAGGGAGAGAAAATGAATTTGTGCGGTGTTTGTGTGGGGTATTGGCGGCTTAAATGGGACGAAATGTGCACGAAAGCTACAGGAGAAGCGACTGTTTATGGTTTTCCGCTTAAAAAGATAAACGAGGCTGATATTGCACCGCGTAAAACAAGATGGTGCGCTCGTTTACTTAGTGTACGGTCATTCTAACAAGAAAAGTGCGCTCACGTGCTAAATGTTGGTTAATAAACCTCACGTCTCAAGTATTTAACATCTGTCAAGTAATGGCAGTTGATTCCATTTAGTTTAACTTTATGATCTGCTATCAAACCCTCCTTTTCCCTCAGCTGCAGGTCTGTAGTCTGTCACCAATAAAACCAATGCACGGTCAGACACGGAGTATCTGATCTACTGTTACTAACCTTTGGACGCATGGTCTTTATCCTCTTTAGATTTTATTTTCCCGCTCATGGAGCTCCTGCGCTTCCTCCCGCTGCACAGATCAAAACTTCAGGTGAGAAATGCAGGCTTCACTTTCTCATCCTCCTCTTGTGTCTCTGCCCAGCGCTGGGAGCTCTGTGGTAGCGGTCCAACGCTCCGTGCGTCCCTGTGTCTCTGGCGCGCCTCCTCCTCTTCTACTCTATTGAACCCCGCGCCGAGCGGCTGGGATCCGACCGGTGTGTTACGGCTGTCACCGATACTGTAGCTCCAGTGGGCAGGACGGGACCACGTGCACCCGCCACAGGCACGCGCTCACAGAGACAAAGAGAGATGGCACATGTGCACAGGCGTGGACCAATACAAATAAGATGAGAAATGAAAATGAGAAACAAAACAGATAGAATTAAAAGAACGCTGAATAAGCACATACCCTCCTCCTCAGAACAAGGAAAATGTATTCAGTCTTAAGAGATGAGAGAAAATTGGAACACAGTCTCAAGGAATAATAATAAAATGCTTTGAATATAAAGTCCTGAACTGTAAACATTCTGGAAATTTGTTTTGATAGAACTGTTTTCTTTTTAAATGAGATATTGTTGATACTAATAACAAGACTTATTTTGTCTTTTATCCAGTCTTTAAAAGTGACCATAAATAGAGGCAAGAATAATATTTAAACGTTGTTGGAGCATATTGCCTTGTGTCAGTCATCATCTCTTCTGTGATAATACATTGGTGTCCAGAGGGGTACTGCAGAAACTTACACTGCAGTGAATAAAACCTGAGAGAGAGGCATACATACCGCTTATTCTGCAGTTTTACCTCTGGATTTACCGTACGAAAAAACTAAAAGAATGTGACCAAACATAGTCTCTCCTGTTACAATAATAAAAATTTTGGTGCAGGGATCAAACAAATAAAGAAAGACCTTCTAATGTCCAACTTAATTTGAACTCCAATAGTGTCCTACACCAGTTTTAATATGCATAATTTCAGCATTGGAATCGATAGGGCTCAGACAATTTTACAGCAAGTCACCCAATTAAAATAGTAGTTGGCCAGTATTAAACCCATGTTAAAATATAAGTTGGCATTCAGGCAGACAGCACAGAAACTTCGAATGTAAGGCGGCATAGTATGCAAAATCATTACTGTTAAAAGTTATAACTGTCCCCCCTCAAAGTTAGACTGATTCATACATTTATGAGTAATCTTTATTGTTCCGTTATCAAGACGCCATTGCTCTGAAAAATCCCAGTTTACCCTACCCCCATACACGGCCACTTTTTTTCTGAATCTGTAATACATGTTATATTATGATGAGATTATTTTGCCTTCATCAATCTTTCAGACGCTCATCTCTTATACTGTTCCTCACTGACTTAACAAAGGTCAACATATTCACAAGGTTGTCCACAGCACATACGTGTCGGTGCAAAGTCAGCGATCTCCAGCTATGCAAATTAACTTGTATTGATCAATTAGTCAATCCATGCTGAAAAACGCCTTTTTATTCCACTGGAGGGGACATCCTTATTTCATGATCAAAATGTGCAGTGGAGAGATCTTGGTTTTAAATGGCGTTTGAATCGTGTGAGTAGATTTGCCATTTCAAATCATAATTTTCTCATTTCCAGCTTCATTAAGTGTAACTTGATTTCACAAATGGGAAGTTAGCTCATCACAGATACATTTTGTTTTTGCTTGACCTGCATTGAACGGATAAAAAGTAAAAAGGTTAAGGTACAATTTATTGTCCTCATAGGGAAATTAGTTCTCTGCATTTGACCCATCCTTCTCCACCACCACCAACAGAAAAGTTACATAGTGAACCTTTAAGAAAGAGCAGAGAAACCAACCAAATTTTACACTTTTAGAAAAGAAAATACTGTGATATTTGTTACAGTAGATTTAAACAATGGTTCTTTATGCAAAACTAGCCCTGCTGACACACACACAGTGAGGCGGCGTGACCTCAACCTCCACATACTTATTCTCTCTGTAAGCAAATTTGAGTCCAAACTCTTTTACATAGACTCACATTCCAGGGCACACTGACTCTTGTCTAACAGCTGTGACTTAAGCACAGGTGGAAAGAGTAACAAAAATACAGTTTAATAGCTAAAATGTACTCAGTTACAAGTGTAAGTACTGCTGTGCAAGTTACGTTACATTAGGTTTTTTTCTATAATACGTGATTAATTAAACAGTTCAAAGTTGAATGAAATAGTTTTAACCTGCAATCTGTGTATTCGCTGAGCTCTGGCCAATCAGAGCAGGAGTTGCTGTATGGTGCTAGCAGAGAGACAGGGGCAGAGACAGGAGCAGAGACAGGAGCAGAGACAGGAGCAGAGACAGCCTTGGATAGGGTTTAGTAATACATGTTTAAAAAGTAGAATTATTCCAAAAATCTACTCTAAAACCAAATCTATTACAATAATATGAGTATTTGTAATTAGTTACTTCCCACCCCAGGACATAAGGATTTTAGCAGTGTTAAAAAACACACATTTTTACTATTATTGACTTGACATTTAAAAAAATATCAGAACAGAACATTTTAAATATTCCCCTGCATATATAACTTTGTCACTATTGTCAATAATGTATGATAATTACTCTTACACAAATATTCATTCATCCATTAATTACTGCTATTACTTCAACAAAACAGGGAACCTGCATTTGTCTTTTGTCAAAGGTCGGTTCTCATTTTGTCACTGAAGAATACTGTGATAATTGTACTTTTATGTGATCATACTGTATTTCAGTGTTCCAAAAGAGAATATTAAAACCCCTTATTGCTTAGGCTGATCTGGCCTAAAATACCTGTCTAAAACCTACTCAAATTCAAACTGAAACTGTTTTGAATGCTTTAGAGTGTAAATAATATACTTGCTTCCTTGTGAAATTGACTCAGATTAAGTGGATGTAACTGGCAGGAGGAACACACAAAAACATCAATCAATTGTCAACCTGGTGAACAAATTTCATTTAAAATTTTGAAATCGATGCAAATTGATCAAAACACCCCAGTAGTTATCATGATAGTATTTGTCACGATGGTCTTAACAGTTCCCCTGCTCTGTCCCCTGTGTGTAGATAGTATTATACCAGAGCCTCTTCAGTGCTGCAGCAGACTGGAGCACAGATGACCCTCCTCTCTTCCCGTACATTGTTGGATTATTGTTTTGGGACCAGCTGCTCTGCTCCAAACCAGCCTGAATCGACCCTCTTGTCTGCATCAGCACAAAGTAAGTCCACAGACCCAGAGGTGGGAAGACAAACCCTATACTCACTAATACCTGTCAATAGAACAAAAATATAGTCCAAATAATTGGAAAGTAAACACTTCTGAAGTACTGAGTAACTATTTGGACATCTGTGTGACGTGGGCATAAAATAATGCACAAATTCCAAAGAATAGCCCATACATTTAAAAAATAATTTGTTTCTGAAAGTAAGCTCCAAGAAAGCTAAATGTTCAACCATTCAGTATCAGCTAAAGGGTCTTTTGTAGCTCACTTTGGGAGGAAAAAATACACCTACGCAAACATATACAGTACAGTTACTACACTAAAATATCAGTGTAAAGGATGGTGATTTTTTTTTTCTTTTAAACGTTGTAAAATTCTATAAAGCAAAAAACAAAACTATAAAATGCTGGCTTACTTAAAACCCTAGCTCATATTTGCAGTCAGATATAAGATATTCTATTAGCGTAAAAGTAAGTGCAAATGTAATTTTTTGCAACGTAACATTGCTTCCCTAACCTTTTCAGTGTTAGTGACTACAGTAGGGTTCTTGGCTGAAGAATGGAGATAACCTTTTGGAAAAACAGAGTTGCACATAGCTTTCTCTGTGATTTATGGTGGTGCACAATCAGAGGAATAGTTTGCTCATAAATTAACTTCACACATCTTGCCTGGGTCAGCACTAGTGTTGGTAAGGCTGTGGCCCCTTAGCCCACTTTTGTTTGTACTGCCATGTTTTCATTTTACAGTGACATGATGCACACTTAACCTAGAAATACAAATGAAATAGCTGACGCTGCACATCTATGTTACCATGGGAGCGGCAGGTTTATAGTTTTTAGTTTTCCTCTTGTTGTTTTAAGGTTCACACTGCTCTTTTGGTTTGGTTCTTGTTTTGAGCCCAATTTACTGTTTTACTCCTGGTTTAGTCCCAATTTTCATATGAATTTCCCAGTTTTCTTGTGTGTATTAAAAACTGAATAGTGCGTCAGCATGGGCCACTGCTCTGTGTAGGATCAGCTGTCCTCGTCAACAAAAACAATATTTACAGAAAACTGCAGCTGAAGCCTATGTCACACATTCTGGTTATAGACACTGGATGCTTCATTTTCAACAATGGTATGATAAACTAAGATAAGATAAACTGAGAAATAATTGTGTTTCATGGCCTTTAAATTGTGAAAATTATCTTAGAAATTTCTTGTAATTGTGGAAAGTTGGAGATTGAAAGTGAATAAAAATAATGGTGACAAGCTCATGAAATTAAAGAGAAAAAAATAAGATGACAATTTGTGGGATAAAACTAAATCTAATTCATTTTGTAAATCATTAAAGGGCCCATATTACCATATTTTCTGATCTATGTTATAACATTCTTCTAGAACAGACCTGACATTCACACATGTTTAACACACTGCAAAAAGATTTCTTCTCTCAAACTGCTCTGTTCCACCTTGTGATGTCATATGGTAATACAGGAAGTGGTCCACTGTGTTTTTAAACTCCATGCAACTTCACTAGAATTATGGTTCTTGACCAGAAAAGGTGGTTTGCCCTCTCCAGGTGGGTGGAGAGTCCCTGCCTCAAGTGGAGGAGTTCAAGTATCTCGGGGTCTTGTTCACGAGTGAGGGGAGGATGGAGCGTGAGATTGACAGGTGGGAGCGTGAGATTGACAGGCGGATCGGTGCAGCGTCAGCAGTGATGTGGTCGCTGTATTGGACCGTTGTGGTGAAGAAGGAGCTGGGCCGAAAGGCAAAGCTCTCGATTTACCGTCAGTCTACGTTCCTACCCTCACCTATGGTCATGAGCTTTGGGTAATAACCGAAAGGACAAGATCGCGGATACAAGCGGCCAAAATGAGTTTCCTCCGCAGAGTGGCTGGGCGCTCCCTTAGAGATAGGGTGAGGAGCTCAGTCACACGGGAGGAATTCGGAGTAGAGCCACTTCTCCTCCATGTCGAGAGGAGCCAGCTGAGGTGGCTCGGGCATCTGTTCCGGATGCCTCCTGGTCGCCTCCCTCGAGAGGTGTTCCGGGCATGTCCCACCGGAAGGAGGCCCCGGGGAAGACCCAGGACACACTGGAGGGACTATGTCTCTCGGCTGGCCTGGGAACGCCTCAGGGTCCCCACGGAGGAGCTGGAGGAAGTGTCCGGGGATGAACGAAGTCTGAGAGTCCCTACTTAGACTGCTGCCCTCACGACCCGGCCCTGGATAAGCGGAGGAAAATGGATGGATGAATGGATGGATACAACTTCACTAGGATTATTTGGATAATTTCCCTGGAATTTCCAATCTCTACTAAACAATAGATAAACAGGCATCTGTTAACTTGAAAACTACTGCTTCATGACATCACAAGGAGTATTTTGGGCTTTGGAGATGCAGAGAGACTTATAATAAAGGGTTACTCAAATGTGTGAATGGAACAAAACATAACTCCAGGTATATTTTTGATGAGGTAACAACACTCTAACTTGACGTTTAATAATTAAAAATACCTAATTTGGCATTACATCACTTATCCAGACTTCCAAAGATTGCAAGCAAAGCAAAAAATATATGATCGCAATAAAGCAGGAATAGACCTCTGAGGCCCTGAAGAGGAAGAGGCAATGTAGAGCTATACCTGAACAAGCAGAAGCGATTTAATGATGATGGCATGAACAACATGTCAAAGGACCATGAGGGAAATCTGCTCACTCCATCCACCCTTCATTCAGCAGAGTATGCTCCCCAAGAACGCCAACAAAGAGCCAAAAACTGCAGGTCCAGCACTCTCGAACAGCACAGATGTTCAGGATACAGGGGGTAAAGTGGAGGGGAAGAAGATTGAAAAGCTGAAAGAGCAGCTTGAGAACGAGCAGAAAGGGAAAACCTGCTCCAGAATGTGGTTCATGAGGGTAGAGCTCTCAATCATCATCTGGAACAAGAGGAGGCAGAAGAGAAGGCTAAATTTACCATTAAAATCAAATTATACATAATGTTCAGTAGCCTTCATAGCTAACTGTACTTTCTGGGGTAGGATGGGTCTCCTTGGAATTTTCTTGAATTGTTGCAGTATAGGATTATGTTTTCAAATTTGCTTTTAATTAATTACAGGTAACAGTTTATAAACAAGAAACGTGCATCCTTATAGAGCTCAACAGTGACCGCCCACCCCCCAGTTCCGGAGCTAAATTTCTCATGTTTGCAAGCTTGCATTTTGCCAAATCTTGTGTTTTAAAAGTGCTTTTTGGGCTTAAAACAACCACATTATGGATGTTAGTTAGAACATAGCTGGTTAGCCAATGTCTTTGAACTCTTAATATTTTAATTTTTCAAAAAATCTATGGGAAAAATGAATGGAAAATGTACTTCTGGAACTAGAGCAGGCGGTCACTGTTGAGACTTGTCTCTGTGTGACCTGGCTTGGTGGCATTATCAGTTTGTCCCAATGGAAAATAAATAAGTTTAATGCCATACTATGGAACATTACTGATTAAGAAATAACATTTCCATAGAGACTTAGACTTAGACAAGCAGATGGGTGACCCGCCATCAGAAAGGTTATGCAGTTCATTCACATTTAAAATTAAGTTTATTAACAGTAGTTTACTCCTGCACACGGTATTGTTTGTATACCTCAGTACCACAGGTGTCATAGCTTTTTCATTGTCCACAGTTCATCATAACATTTACGGTGCCACAGGAGGTGCTCTGGGGTCGCCGGCGCTAATGGAGCGGTGACATTTAGCTGTGAGGTGCACAGAGAGGCTAAACATCTGTATGATAATTCTGACCAGCGACACCCGTCCTTATTGACTGATGAGAAGGTGACATGAGAAAGAGCTATTGACCCAATCCCCAGCCTCTCGTCTTCATCTCTGCTCTGCTTGCTGTATTTATGCCCCCAGCTGGAAAGATGGATGAGTATGACCAAGGGAGTCCTGCAGCAGCCAGCCCAGATTAAACTCCAGTCAATAAAGCAACATGCAAGCTTCAAAACACTGCACAATCATGTAGCAAAAACAACAAATAACTATTTAGATATATGCAGTTTAGAATCAGCTCTAAACTGTTTTTGAAAGAGAAGAAATCAGTTGTTGTTATGATTGGATATTTTTCATCTATGGAGTTTTAATTGCACATAATATATTTAGATCACCATGTTAGCTTTTATTGTTTCTAAAATGCTATATTAACCAAAAATAATGTATTAGCATGTTTTATAAGTTTTACTTTTGTTTTTGATCCTCTGAGTCTCCCTTCTCTTTGCTCCCTGCATTAAGTCACTCCCCCTTCAGAGCGCTATCACAACACAATCAACGTGCATCCTGCTAATTGAAACTATTGTCAAGTTGCTGTACACTGTTTTGTATTATGGTTTTGTATATTTATGGAGAATTTTTGTGTGGGAGCAGGAATGATGTAGGCTTGTGGGCTGAGCATTGGAATTTTACAGCTTACTGTAAGGACGGTTTGAATTGGGCCCGCGAGAGATTGCAAGAATACTCAAACACCTCTTCAAGCATGTTTTTGATAAAGGAACAACATTATAACATGGTACAAAATTAAAAAATAATAACAATAGACCCTAACCCTAAAGGAGGACTAAACATTAGAGGTAGTAGGATAATTTGCAGCTTTGTGGTCTAAAACAATGAGTGTGTCCTACCTACTTTGATTAAACTCTGCTCTGATTTGAGAGTCAATCAGACACACACCTAAAGGGGCAGAGTTTGAAGTTCATCAAGCTGAGCATCAAGCAGACCTTACCCTACCCTGCCCTCACCTTAGTCTCCCCTTTAGTCCTTTATGTGTTTCTGTGTTCTACTTTAATAAATGCCTTTAATAAATGCATGCATACACAAAAATGAGGACCATATTTGTGACCCTTAAGTTCAAAATCAGAGCTGTAACAGCTTCAACTCTTCTGGGAAGGCTGTCCACAAGGTTTAGGATTGTCCATCCATTTTCTCCCGCTTAATCTGGCTGGGTCGCGGGGGCAGCACGCTGCCCATTACTCTGTGCACCAGACCCAGACCCCTATGAACCCCTCTGGAGGTGGTGAGCCCACAGGAGGGAGGAATTCCTTGACGGTCCTTGATTGTAAACTGTTCATAGGGGTGTTGCATGTTTTTTGGTTGATGGGGGGGAAACCGGAGTACCCGGAGGAAACCCATCCAGACACGGGGAGGAAACATGCAAACTCCACACAGAAAGGCCCGGGCGACCCGGGGATTGAACCCGTAACCTTCTTGCTGTGAGGCATGAGTGTTGCCAGTTTAGGATTGTGTTTATGGGAATTTTTGACCACTCTTCCAGAAGCACATTTGTGAGGTCACACACTGATGTTGGACGAGAAGGCCTGGCTCTCAGTCTCCACTCTAATGCATCCCAAAGGTGTTCTGTCAGGTTGAGGTCAGGACTCTGTGCAGGCCAGTCAAGTTCATCCACACCAGACTCTCTCATCCATGTCTTTATGGACCTTGCTTTGTGTCATGTTGGAAGAGGAAGGGGCCATCTCCAAACTGTTCCCACAATATTGGAAGCATGGAATTATCCAAAATCTCTTTGTCTGCTGAAGCATTCCTGAAGAGTTCCTTTCACTGGAACTAAGGGGCCAAGCCCAGCTCCTGAAAAACAACCCCACACCATAATCCCCCCTCCACCAAACTTTACACAGGGCAAGGTGCAGTCAGACAAGTACCGTTCTCCTGGCAACTGCTCTAGAGTCCAGTGGTGGCATGCTTTATGGCTAATATATATATATATATATATATATAGTATCATAGTATCAGTATCTGTTCCTAGTACTGCACTTTTCTGGACTGAGATGTCTGATGTTTTTCCTGGGATCTGCTGTAGCCACTCTTCCAGTTTGGGGGTTACAGCCCCAAGTGCTCCGATCACCACGGGCACCAATGATGCCTTCACCTTCACCTTCACCAGGCCTTCTCCAGCTCTTCCTTGGGCCCTTGGTATTTCTCTAGTTTCTCATGTTCCTTTTTCCTGATATTACCATCGCTTGGTATTGCAATGTCCACCACCACGGCTTTGTTCTGTTGCTTATCCACCACCACTATGTCTGGTTGGTTCGCCATCACCATTCTGTCAGTCTGTATCTGGAAGTCCCACAGGACCTTGGCACGCTCATTCTCCGCAACCTTCGGAGGAGTTTCCCACCTTGACCTTGGGGTCTCTAGCCCGTACTCTGCACAGATGTTTCTGTACACTATGTCCGCCACTTGGTTATGTCGCTCCATGTATGCTTTCCCTGCCAGCATCTTACACCCTGCATATATATATATATATATATATATATATATATATATATATATATATATATATATATATATATATATATATTATATATTTATATATTTATATATATATATATATATATATATTTTCTCAGCTATTATTATGAGACACTTGTGAACCGGCAGTAATTTGTTCATAATTGTTTCCGAAGGGGTGGAGGACATGCTAATTGCGTGCTGTAAAATCTATACTTCACAAGTGGACTTACATAACTCGCACTTAACCAGATGCATGTCTCCTCCTCCCGCACCCCTCCCTGACCCTGGGACGTCTAAATCATTCTCGTCCAATAAGAGAGCACAAGGCCACTGTTGCCGGGCGGCTTTTGGCTCAAGGCCTGCTGACCTGGCTGTCAGTCAGGGTGATTTGTCCTCAGCTACAGAGCGAGTAAATCTCTGTCTCATATCCTTTAACCTTCAGTTTAGGATGCACTTTAGTGTCTGGGGCTTCCACAGTTTAACCGGCTAGACTGTAGTAGATTTATGCATGTTAGTTAGGGAGGTTATCCAGCAGTTGATCAAGATATCTGGACCAGTCACAGGTGGATCTGGACCTTATCTGTGGAATCATAGCCCCACTTTAATAACTCATTTTAACTATTCCTGGGTTTCACACTAAGGAAAAAAGACAGTTGGCATAGAGATTAACAATTTAAAACAAAATATCAAAATTTTGTAGGATTTGTGTGTTAAACATGTGTGAATGTTACAAAACACAACTCCAGGTATATTTGTGATGAGGAAATAACATCATAACGTAGATTAGAAAATAATGTAATATGGGCCCTTTAAGTCATGCATGTGTAGATTAAGACACAGATTGTGAATGGCCCAACTTGATTGTATGCTAAAAGTTATGGGGTTATTTTAACACAACAATCAGTCAAAATGTGTTCCAAGAAATCTCAACAAAACTGTACAAAACTGTGTACACTATATACAAGTTAGGGAATTAGTTTACCATTTAAAGTGATGTAAGATTGGTTTCAGAGCTCCTAGACTAGAGCTAAATTGTCATGCATGAATAATCCAAAGGTTGAATTGCCTGTCATTAGGTAAGTCCGCCCAAATGTTAGAAATGTGCGTGTTTCTTTCGATAAGATGCTTATCAGATAAAGCCATGATGACAAACAGCAACATGATAAACAGCTGGTAATACCAATGTAAAACACACACTCACACACAGGGCAGTTTTACTCTATCTGTGGGGACAAGATACTCACAATTAGCAATACATAAAGGCTGTGATTATATTTTGGTAACATAATAGTCTCTGCAAATATATACAGTATTCCACAGTGTCATCTGTAAAACCTGCTAACCCTTTTTAATAAATCTTACATATAATTATAGTCAAGCTCATATAGTACATCGAATAGGAAATATTTAATTGTATTTGCCATTATTTAGAAAAGTTTTTTAAAAAGTTTTTACTGTCCAGTTAGGAACTGCTGCTTAACACCTGTGGTTCCCAAAGTGGAAGGCCACAAAGCCCAGAATTGGGGGCTGCAATTCAATTGCTAGATAAAAATATACCACTGTATTTAATATAATATTTAATTGAAAACAGTATAATTTTGTAAAATTAGATCCTAATACATAATAAACTATTGTTAAATAATTTAAACAACTTTATACTGGATTTAACATTTAACACTTAAAATTATTACTGAGCCCTGAGTCATGGTTATTTTGGGGGTCCCAGGCAGAAAAGTTTGGGAACCCCTGCTATACATCAAAATCCTTTAAAGGTGCACTGTGTTTCTGGTGGAAGGTCTGATGATATTGCTTTGTCTGAAATGTCCTAGTACGGCATTAAACGTATACATCTTGCATTTACACAATAACATGGGTTTTTATGTACCTAAGAATTTGCATTCTTACTGTGCTTAGGCTCACCTCTCCAGGGATTTGACACTTAATAGGCCCTGTGGTGTCACCTGCTGTCTCCATAGTGATAAATAAGTATAATGTCACAGTATGGAACATTCCAGGCAGCATCTCCATGGATTTTTTTATACTTGCCACTTCAGTTTATTGTTTGTGTGCGTCAGGAACATAAAAGTGACAGCATATTGATTCTAATTTGACTACCACATAATTTGTACTTTGACTAGAGCCTGTGTTGACTTTTTCCCACATCTGAGGACAGACTCTGTTGTAACCTGTGTGGAGGGTAAACAGAGTCTGGACTTTGGAGCTGTGAGTCAATTTGGTTCAGAACATTTGAGTTTGAAACAAAAATAGCCGTAATGGAAATGTCTGCCGTTTGTTTACAGCTCTTTGCCGCTGTTTTGCTGCTGGATTTATGTGTTATGGAAGTAGAAATCACACCAACAAACACAGGTAGTGAACATCGATAATGTCTGGTTAAAAGATTATTTCAAAATACGTTCAAAACTTCTATACTGATTTGTGGCCAGTTGATTCATTTTGAAATTCTTATTGTTTTATTGTTGTCTTATTCTTAATTCAACACAATAAATATTTACAAATGTTCAAAATTCATTCCTAGTCTATTTTGCTCTATTGTGTGCACTAAGACTGTTTGAGAGTCCCTGGGAGAGAAACGTCACCCACCTTGTCAATAAAAGCAGCTTGTGTGTCTAGAATAACGCTGTATTATTTGCTTCTATTTTACTGTTTGTTTGTTTTTTGTTTGTTTTTTACCACATGGTTTTACTGATACAGAATGTTCTGTTGATTAAAAAGAGCCAAGTATATCATTGAAAAGTGTATGCTTGCTGTACCTAACCCGTAGCCTTTGTGTTTTGCAGAGTCTGTCTTTGTGTCTCAACAGTCGGCCAGTGCAGTCCTCTCTCGGCCTCGCAGATACAACAGCGGCCATCTTGAAGAGCTTATGCAGGCCAACCTGGAGCGGGAGTGCAGGGAGGAGGTGTGTACAATGGAGGAGGCCAGAGAGTACTTCGAAAATGATGAGAAAACTGTAAGTTACATGTTCAAGATGCTATGCTATGACAAAGCTCAGTGCTGTTAGTGTTGTCACCATACTAAACACACAATATTGATACAAAGGAAAAGGCCATTCTAAGACTAGTCATATTTTTTTTAAGTATTGATTAGTGTTGTCATGATACTAAAATTTCAAACTCGACTTTGATACCAAAGAATATAGACTCGATACCGGTTTTGATACATAAATGATCATTTTAAAAGCTCTTTTTAAGACCATATTGTTTTGTAATTTTCAACACAAAATAATAGTATTTGTTTATTATACCATGTGGTCTTACCCTAGTTCAAGAACTCAAGATGAAACTGTTCAGGAATGTCAAATTTTATCCTGTTATGAGATTTTGTTTTCAGTATCAGTACTTGCTTAAATGAGTATCTAGTTTTGATACTAGTTTTAGTATTGATTGGTGTCTTATTTTCGATAGTGATCTGACAACTCTAGTATTGATACAAATGAGTATCTTGTTTTGATGGCATCGGGGCATCAAATTGACAACACCAATACTGGTTAATGGTTTTAGTGCTAATCATTTGGATGTGTTTTTGTTTTTCAGTTGGAGTTCTGGGCTGGTTATCTTGGTGAGACATCACATTATTTGAATGTATAATCCGCCTACAGTCTTGTTTCATGTGTGATGTGTTTGGGGCAGATGGGGACCAGTGTGACCCTCCTCCCTGCCAAAACGGAGGAGTTTGTCAAGACGGAGTCAGCTCCTACATCTGCTGGTGCAAACCGTCCTTCAGCGGAAAAAACTGTGAGATCGGTAAGAACAAAAGATTGACTGCTTTTGTGTTTTGGCACATGATTGGAGTCTCAAACTCTTTAAATATTGATATATAAATATTGTTATGTGAATCCAAAGCAAATATAGATTGTTCATTTCTCATTTCTAATTTATCTTGTAAATGGAAACAGGGGACATAATATATTCATTTAAGTCCCTTCAGAGTGTATATTTATACAAAACGTTTTGTTTTAGATCAGTTATTAAAGTAATTAGTGGTGGGCCGATTTCGACATTTAGACTTAGACTTAGACTTAGACAAACTTTATTGATCCACAAGGGAAATTATTTGGATACAGTAGCTCAGACATCATTTGATATTTGACCTGCTGTTGTGCGCTATTAGAGCCATAATTCTCTTCTATTTCCATTGTTATTCATTAGTCTGTTTAAAAAGAAAAATCAGATGCACTGAGGGTAATTTGGGCGCACAGAGAATGGGACGGCGCAAAAAATAGCATAATTGAATATTGGCATTGAGTATTGATATCAGCCAATACAATATCAGCAAAAACGATCATGATCATCTGATATTGACATTGGAACTGATGTATCGCTCAGAAATAAAAGTAAATGTACATTATGACTGTGTTTTGTGTCTTTGGAAGCCTGTGACAAATAAAGGCTGCTGTAGCACTGTTAGAAGATTGTCAGAGCTTGTAAAACACAATATAGATCCAAGCTATTGATATTAATATTTCAGTATTGCAGTCCGGTGTTCAGCCACAAATATGAGCTTCTGTAGGATATTCCGACTATAGTGGTTAGTATCAAAAAAGTGACCTGCTGCTACCTTTGCTATATGTAACCGGTGCACAGATGATGTAACTGGTGCTAATAGAGACTTGGGCTGATAATAGTACATGTTTCCAGTGGTGGCTCAGCAGTGTTCGACAGACAATGGCGGATGCTCTCATTTCTGTGGGATGAAGGAGCAACAGGTGGTGTGTTTGTGTGCGTGGGGATATGAGCTGGGTCCAGACCACAGGAGTTGTACACCCACAGGTAAAACAGGAAGACCCTCACAATCACAATGAACCAAATCAAGATGGATGCTTTTTGTAAATATGCCAGTGCTTATGTGCCTCCAGTGATACACAAGCTCCTTCAGGTGGTATGCATATACTATAGACATGGCATCATTATATAATAATACGATAATCTGGTATTAGACTTGGTTTAGCTCTGGTGGTAAATATTTTAAAAGATATAATCACCTTGTGAATTTATAAAGCAAAACGGTATTGGAAGACATTTAATTCTGGCTTAGTTACAATACCCTAAGTTTAATATTACACTGAAATATAAGTTACATACATTTCCCAAAATTATGCTAAAATATATGTTTTGAGAAGTTACATCAACTTACATCAAAAACTCAATTACCAATGAAAGCCACAGCAAAAAGGTGTGTGTGTTTTACAGTGCTCAAGTGGAGGCAGTTCCAGAGGATTTGTCTGACTCCTCTGGTGCTCAGTCTATATATTGAGTGAAATTACTACTACTACAACACAGGCCTCATCCATCCTCCAAATCCACATACTTCAGCAACATTTGACACATTGAAGTCCCCACTTGCAGCTTTGGGCCTGACATAAATATTTAATCCTGCTTCATTGAGTATTCATGGAGGCACTCTGACTGTGATTGTATTTGATTGGTTCCTAAATCTTTAAAGAAGACATATTATGCTTTTTGTTTTTTCCCATTATTTTACATTTTGTTCACTGTAAACCACAATATTAATCTAAAATGCTTTGATATTAGAAACTGAAAGCCATGTTAGAATTTTGCCTCATCAAAAGAGGCAAAGTTCTAACATGTGTTTTGCTTCATTCACACATGTTTGAGTAATCCTTTATTATTAGTCTGTCTACATCTCCAAAGCTCAAAATACTCTGTTCCACCTCGTGATGTCATGACGCAGTAGTTTTCAAGTTAAGAGCTACCTTTACCAGTTCCGTAGAGATTGGCAATTCCAGGGCTGAAATCCTGCACATGATTCTAGTGAAGGTGTGTGGAGTTTAAAAACACAGTGGAGCACTTCCTGTATTACCACATGACATCACAAGGTGGAACAAAGAACTTAGCCTAAATATGCAGGGTTTGTGTGTAAAATATTTGTGAATGAAAGAAAACACAACTCGAGGTATGTTTTTGATGATAATATGATAACATAGATTAAAAAATAGTGTAATATAGCACCTTTAAAAATGTATTTTATGTTCCATTTAATATATATTTTTAATTAATATATATTTTTAATTCCAACAGACCCGTTCAGCTGTGGTCAGGTCACCACCGACAGTGGCATCAAGTCCAAATCAATTTTAACCCCACGGACATCAAACTCAACCCAGAGAAATAGCTCTTTGCATTATGACGGATTTGACTTCAACCTTACTATGTTTTACGAGTACTACGATGACACAGGTTTAAGTGATTCAGAGCCCTCTCATGTCATTGAGGGGTCGACTGGGGACTTTTCATCAGATTACCAGGGGGATCAGGTGATAGTTTTCGATGAGGTGGAGGAGGGGAACAGAACAGATAATGGTACGCTCTGGTATGGCCCAACGCTGCGCAATGGGAGCAGAGAGAACACAGACCACAGGATTGTAGGAGGAGACGAAGCCACGCCTGGTCAGATACCATGGCAGGTAATGGCACACAAATGAGTGATATTTGTGATATTTGTGTTTTTATATTTGTTAGACTGGATAGTATACAGCATGGACTGGGCTGCCGAGTGGGCATAGACATTTTGATTGTATGCTTGTTTTATTTTTCAAGCTATTTGAAGTTCAGTGTTAGGTAACTGCAAGGGCAATAGTGGCTCATTGGTTTGAGTGCTCATCCACCAACCCAGAGTTTGGTGGTTCAAATGGAATCCCACACAAAGCAGTTCTCACTGTTTTTGTGTCCTCAGGCAAGACACTTCACCCACCTTGTCTAGTGTGAATGTGGTGCATGAGTAAGTGATTGGTAGTGGTTGGAGGGGCCGTTGGTACAGATTGGCCGGCTCAATTCTGTCTCTCTAACCCAGGGCATCTGTGCCTACAGAAGTAGACTACCACAGAGTGTGGAGTGATCAGATAATGACTGCTCTTCAACAGACCAAGACAAAGGCATTTATAATTATAACATTTGAGGCCAGTATTTGATAATGCAAAACTGAACATTTAGTGTGCTACCTCACATAGATTCCATTTGTTCTTGATTGCATTAACTGGACTTATAGTTGTCAATTTCAATTTCACAATGACAGGAGACACAGTCCAGGCCCCTCTGCGCCTTCACGGATCTCAGTCCATTTAGACCACAGATAAAAGCATATTTAGTGGGTATGTTATTACTATTATGGGTAAACAAGAGGTCAGATACTAATTATTGTAGTACTGTTGTTTACCAAGCAAAAGACAGGATAGTTTAACTAAAGTATACCTGCATGTAGCTGTCATAGTTACTTTAGACATGCATAAGAGTGAATTGGTGAAGGAGACACAATAAGAGAGCGAATGCAATTACCTGGCTATTGTATTGAGGATACTATACTTCATGCACAGTACAACTGAGAAAGGCTACAGTCCCCTATGGCTCTAAACAAAGAGGTCTACTTCAAGGGTACTTTATTTGTAAATTGTTCAGTGGCTTAATTCACAGCAGAGGGTATTTGCAGCCTGTACCATTTGTTTATTGCAAGCTTTGAAATAGAAAAAAGAATCAGTTATTAATATAGTTGCAGCAATATAAACAAAAAAATATACAAGACAATTCACAACAAATGTAAATATTATCATAACCAAAAAATGTATGTACCAGAAATTTTGAAAAAGGAGTTATGTTTGATCAAATGTAGCACAATTATGTGTTGTCGTGTTGTATTGAACTTTCTGTATTTGTCCCAGGTTGCTCTTATGGAACGCAGAAAGGAGGGGCAGAGAGCGCTCCCATTTTGTGGAGCGTCTCTCATTAGTGACATCTGGGTCCTCACCGCTGCTCACTGCCTCGTACAAACAGACGGAACAAGCCTAAGAGATGACTTCTTTATTCGAGTCGGTAAGGAAGAACTACTGAAGCACTGGTTAATGTGAGAAAAAAAATGATATTCAAAATACACATGTAAAAAAGACGTAGTCTAAAATTAGAACAACATAGGCTCAATTAGAACAAAGTAAAGTAAATGAAGTATTTAAGTAGTGATAACTACTATAGGCTTAGGTGCTACATTTGCTTTGGGCCTTAGGCAGAGCTTATCCACTGTGTGATTTGTGAATTCAGGTGAGCATGATGTACTCAAAGATGAGGGCCAAGAGCGGGACCACAGTATATCTGAGAAAATCATCTACCCAAGCTACAACTACAAAACATCCCCTTATGACCACGACATTGCCCTACTGAGGCTGGGAGAACCGGTGCAGCTGTCTGACCATAGGCGCCCCATTTGCCTAGGACCCAAACACTTCACAGAGACTGTCCTCCGGGACGCCACCTCCTCTCTTGTCTCTGGCTGGGGCAGGCTGAGGTTCCAAGGTCCTGAAGCCACCAAACTCCAAAAGCTAGAGGTGCCTTATGTAGACCGTACGGCATGTAAAAAAAGCAGCAGGGATAGAATCACCCACCAAATGTTCTGTGCGGGATACGCCAATGAGCAGAAGGATTCATGTCAGGGAGACAGCGGAGGACCTCATGCCACCAACTATAAAGGCACATGGTTTTTGACTGGGATCGTGAGCTGGGGAGAGGAGTGCGCCAGAGATGGGAAATATGGGGTGTACACTCGAATTTCCCAGTACTCCAAATGGATCGCCTTTAAAACTGGGATGAAGTCACAGAGGACTCACAAGGAGACACAGGAATTTAAGCTATGATACAAATGCATTGATCAATCTACATTGCACCATTCCAGTTTAGAATTACTGTCCACAGCAAGTCAACAAGAGGATTAAATAAACAAGTGTTTCTCAGTGTTTCTTTAGTATGCTGCACAGGGTTTAATATTATTATTTGTTTTATTATAAAATGAATTTTATTTGAGTCTTTGTCATCCTTTGGGTTCATCTTCATTTAGTTCTGGTTAAGCCCCAGTTACTGATAACTGATATAGTTCTGTAATAGTCCTGATTTTTCTCTGATGGTACTCAGAAAACCAAATATACTAGTATCAGCTTTGTGCATATCTACAAAATACACTGGGGGACTATGCTTGAACGTATAATGTCCAATAAATTGTAATAATTGTCTTAAAAAATATTTGTGTTTATTGGTGAGAATTATAAAAGCTGTGACACTTTTTATGTCTATGTGTACTTAATTGTACCTTGAGAGAAATTTGTAAACAACCTCCAAAGAACTGTGAACAACCACAGTGCAGCACCTGGGACCCATATCTATTACCTTGCTTGTCTTCATAGAGATGCCAAGAAAGTTCCACAGTATGGCATAAAACGTATGGATCTTGTATTACAGATAATATCCTAATGTAAACATGGAGGTGGCAGATTATTGTTAATTATTGTTCACTATACGCTACCAGCACAGCATCTGAATCACGCTACAATGTTTGTCAATTGATACTTAGAGGATGGAAGCTCTCTTGTTTATATCCTGATTTTATCTAAATGCATGGGTTAAAGAAGTTGAAGAAACACGACCATTCAAAGTAGTTCAAACTATCTCTGTGCTTATATTTGGAAAATAATAATATACATTGCCTTATATTTTACAGCCTCGACAATGGTTCAAAATATCAAAAAGTGCAAAATGAGCAAAAGCAGCAAACACCATTGGGTTTAGTGGACATCACATTAAGTAGCCTGACACAGCACACTTACAGTAAAGCCAGCATGATGTAATTCATATTTTGTGGTATTTGTGACCTAATATTAACAGCTGGAAACACTACAAAACTAGAACTATTCACAATTGAGCTATTTATTTAAAAAGTACATTTATATGGCTCTGAAGGCTTTCATGTTTTGTCAAGATGGTTAGCTGTGAGAAGTGTCCAATATTATCAGGTGATTTAAGTACTTTCATTCTACATATTCACAGTTGTATAACGTTTTCCCTAAGCAAACAGTGGCAGTGTTATTTGACCACTTTTTACACATTAATATAACAGTATTTTAACAGACTCTGGGCAGTTTGAGATATCCAGGCAGTTTTTAAAATATTTTTTTGTGAATTGCCATTTTGCTCTTAAACCTGCGGTATGCACAATGGAGTAATATTGTTATGATCTGAATCTTATTGAATGGATGGCTTTGGTTTACTGATAATTCACAGCTACTTTGAGATGTGCCCCTTTAGTGCAAAACAACAGAGCAGCAAATAAGTCATTCCCAGAATCATGCAATAGCAACAAAATGCAATGTGTGTGCCTTTTAACTGAAGATAAAGAAGATAAGAGATTAGCTGGTGGCATAACAAGTCAATATGCTGAATATACTGTAAGTAAGACTTTCGGTTGACATATAAAAACTCTACCCTGACATGCGAACAGCTGGTTTTGAGACAAAGGAAGACTTAGGTCCAAAACATGATCCTTTGGCACAGAAACAATCAATAAATAATTTAAACAGTGTGGTATTTACAAAGTTATATGACATACAGTACGTAATGAATGCCCATGGTTAATGTGTAAAATATGGTCTGCCCTGTATATGTGTCAGATAGAAGGCTTAAAACAAGAGAAAATATAAATCAATGGGATGTATCCAGAAATTTGCATTTGCAGAACATTAACAATTCAGGGAGAAATTGCAATAGAAAAATTCAAATTGAAAATAAATGTAAACATTTTCATGAACTTTGAAGAATCTCTGAATGTAAAAACGACCCTATATCTGTTATTACCTGGATGAACACATTTCTTTCTATTGGTTATTATTATTAGTTGTTATTATATGTATGTTTCAAGTGATGGAAAATGGGATTTTTGCCATGACAATCAACATTTTCAAATATACCACTATTCTATCTGGTCAAATTTCTAAAAAGGACGTTCATAAAAGGAAAAAGAGGGTGACTGAAACCCTGAATATACAAAATAAATACTGTAAATGTAATATAGAAACATTCTTCTGAGGCTCGAGTCTTTCTGAAGATCATAAAACAGATCTTGTGCTTCAGTCCATTACATTCGACTGTGAGTCTGTGGAGGACGTGATTGAATGATGCACTGCAAAAAGTCAGCATGAGTTCAAATGAATTGAAATCTAAATCAGGTTCTTGATTTTTTTTTTTTTTATGGTTAGTATACATGTATCTGTTTAATAAGTCTAAGTCTCTTTTTCTAACTAGTTTTTTTTTTTTTTTTTTCTTGTTTCAAGCTAAATTATATGTTTGTCAAGTATGTTTTTTGTTAAGTGCAAATTTAGAAACAAATTTGGAAACAAATTTAGAAACAACTTATCAAAACAAATCATCAGAAAACTGAAACTTTCGACCAATGAATTAAAGAGAGAGTATATACAACTTATATTTCAAATTTCATGAACATGACCCATCTCTGTTCCCAGATATGAACTGATATGATGTTTTCATTAGGTTTGTGAAACAAGAGTGAGTCCCTGTCTGGGTGTCAGATTCTACAACCAAAACCAGTTCAGAATAAACCTAAAAGGACTCTCTTTAATCTGAATCCTCACTAAATCCCAGTTCCTGCAGCCAATCATAAATCAGTGCTAGTGCAGCCTCTGCAGCTCAGTGAGTAAATTCAGGAGTTTCTGAGCTTTTACATGAGGCATGGCCTGTCCTTTTGCTGACAATGATAAAAACGTGCGTGTGTCCTCTATATACACATTAAGGCACTGGCAACCCAGGTTCAGTTGTGATTGTAGTAGTTTTATGAATCAGCAAGGGTGCAGGCTACATACCCTCTCTTTAAGTAAATCTAAATTACTTAAAAAAGTATGAATATATTGAATTCAAGTCATTTTGACTCATGCAGATAGTTTGCAGTGTGGCTCTGAATAAATGCAGGTGCTGTAGTGTTGTTTTAGATCAGCAGCTCTCCCCCAGGATCCTGTGCAAATCTTCAGGCAAAACCCGCCCTTCCTCTCCTCGGCTTATGTTCTTCACCATCCTTCAAAACAAGACAAATAAGGTTGAACTGTACCAAGGGTGCAAAAACAGTTATGCCGTAATAAAATAATAACTATATTTGAGACAATAAACCAGTTTTTACCACATCCCAGACACCTCCTCGTGCAACAGCTCAATGACATCACCACAATTAAATATGATGTCATCAGCGCTCGCCATGCTGCTCTCCACCATTACCCTGTACCGGCCCGCCACCTGAACAAAAGCCAGAGAAATTTTACATAAATATGCTACTGACAGTATTAAGAATCACCCCTCTAGTCATTCATACACTATAAATATGCACTCTATTCCATCCTTCATCCTGTCTGTTTAGCCTTCCTCTTTCCATTTCAATCGCAGCAGCAGAACCATCAGCCACCACAGACTCTCCATTTTCATCCTCTTTAGTATCAGCAGTGTCTGAGTCCCAGGGTATTTTCCCATTCTAATCTAACATACTCTCCATTCATCACATTGCTAAGCGCCAATGCGCTTAGAAAATCAAATAACTATTCACTAAATTGACTCTCTTAAAGTCTATGTAGGTCTCTTCTGGTTGAATAGACAAAATCTTGGGTAATATTACGAGAGGTGCAGGTTCGTCCTCATCAGAGTCAGATATGGCGGAGAGGTCTGTAGCTCCCCAGTCTTCCAGGCCCTCACAAATGGCCACAGAGTGGGGAATAGGCCAACCTGCAACAGAAAGACAGCTACTCGGTTTTGACTGTTACATGAGGAGCAGTCATCTGGGAGAAGCTCAGACTAGAGCCTCTGCTCCTCCACACCGAGGTGTGGCAACTTTTATGGCTTTTATGGCTTTTATGGCTTTTATGGCCTCTGTTCGAATGCCTCCTGGAGAACTCCCTAGTGAAATGTTCCTACATGCAAGCCGTTGTATTTTTTCTCTTAGTAATGTAATCTCAAAATTCATGTATTAGCTCAATGTTCACCCACAAACCTGAAGGCACTCTAATTCCTGCTACTGACACTGAATATTACCATTGTGTCTTTTAGCAAAACACTTCCTCCACTTCTTCTCCAGTGTCTGGCCTGGTTTATGAATGAGTGTGAATATTTAAGTTTTTGAATAGAGGTGGTAATGCACAACACAACATTATCTGAGATTTATGATTAAGGTATGAAGGCAGTACCATTTTCAGACAATATAGGGAGAAATACTGCTCACAGGTTATACTATTATCAAACACAGTCCATAAGACAAATGCAACACTCTCTTAGCTGCTTGTTAGAGGAAGTGCTATTAAATCAGCCAGTTAATTTTGTAGCTGTAAATGTTACTGCACTGGACTGTCGGATGGTAATAGAGTTTTTCCCAAAGGCTTCTCAAAGAGCTGAGTATAAACCTCTATATAGCCATTATGTGAATTGCAGCTCCTTCACTGAAGTACTGTGGTAATAAACGACTGTAACAGCACTAATTAGTTTTAAACTGGACACAAAGCATTAAAACAATCTAAATAAAATAATAGTAAAACAGAGCAGACTGGATATATGTATACTAAAATAGTGTATATTTTCAAGCTTGGAATTATACTTACAAAATTAAATGTTGTCAATTATTTCTACAATTGTAATGTATGTAAAATCCCTCAGTCGTCCAGGTAGAATCCATGGCAAAAAAGGAGAAAATTTAATTTGTCAACTGGACATAGTTTATTTGGTTGAATACGTTTCGCAGCTCATCCAAGCTGCTTCCTCAGTTCTGGTCAGATGCTGGCGGACACTGCTTTATATCATACTATGGATATAAAGCAGTGTCCGCCAGCATCTGACCAGAACTGAGGAAGCAGCTTGGATGAGCTGCGAAACGTATTCAACCAAATAAACTATGTCCAGTTGACAAATTAAATTTTCTCCTTTTTTGCCTACAATTGTAATGGTACAAAATCCACATATAATTCACTGGTAAATGTACTGTAAATATAGGTAACAGCAGGGATACTTTTACTGCCTATTATTTGGTATAGCTGTCTGAACATATTATTTTTTTACCAAAATTAAACAAAACTCATTACACAAGCTCATAACTTATGACTAAAACTACATTTGTGGATAGTTCTGTCAACCAACACAAGAAAACAAAACAGAAGAGATGAGTGGGGACCAGATCTAAGCATTTCATTAAAATGCATATACTCACTGCGTCTGGGCGATTGCACCACAGGGTCGGTCAGGGCGGGGCTTGTGTGCTGTGACTCCTCCCCCCTAAGCAGATGGGTGTGGCCTGTGGTGGAGCTGTGAGGGACATGGAGACACGCTGAGCAGCCTCCTCCCGACGGTCCAACCCACGACACACAAACCTCTGACGCACTTCACCCAAAACAAAACATCACCCAACAAACCAACAAAACAAAACAAAAACACAAAAAACAGGGCCCACCGAGTCACAAAACAAGAAAGCATTCAGTAAATGAAAATTCACATATATTTCAGCTGCTGATTCAGAAGAGGGGATCAGTAAAGCTGTAATATATGGCACAACTGTAGAAGTAAGGGTCTGTCTTAAAGGAGCAGTGTGTAGAATTGCCTTTAGATTTTCAATTTGTGTTTTAATAATAGGATTCTGCTCAACAAATATATTAGTATTAGTATTGACAAGAAAAATATGAGATATGATATGAGAAAACTGGCATATTAAGTGCTAAAGTATTAGATATTTATATGATTATATGATATTTTGTTATTTTCAAAAGCAGTTTCAGTCTTTACTATTTGCTAATTGTAACTAGCATACTAGTAGATGGTAAAAAAAAAAAAAAAAAAAAAAAAAAAAAAATGTTTGCAGCTCAGTCTATAGGTGAATTTCAAAATGGCCTTCACCAGTGTGCACCATAGGCTTGGAAATATTAAATAAACTCAAATAAACAGTTTTGAAACTATATCTCCACTGTTCCACTGTATGCTTCAAAACTGGTCACACTGCACCTTTAATATACAGTTACTTTGCATGCCTTAAGGAGTACACAAATTAGGGGACTTGCATTAATTTCCCTGTTTTAGGTGAAAAAAGATGCTTATAGATATTAGAAAGTACCACCACAAATGTCGATGAGACTATGGTAGCACATTTGTTTTTAATAATTGTATTTAATTCAGTGTTTGCAAAATATATAATTTAATCTTTAAGTTAATCTTTATTTTATGTATTTTTTGTTTACATAATTACAGTCAGGATCTATTTTTTGAAGAACCTTTTATGGCAGAGTATGTGTCTGTGTACCCCTTTGAAACCCGCACACACCCTCCGTCAGTTTTGGTCTGGTGTATAAGTAAGCAATAGTAAGCATAGAATTACAAATTTGTTGTGAAGCTTGTTTTTAGTCTATGGGGAGAAAATAGGACTGATATTTTTGTAACATTCATGTATTTTATAGCAATGCTGTTTTTATTTAGCGTCTGTTTGTCTAGTGTCTGTCTGTAAAAAACAAGAGGGCGTCGTCAGTGTATTCCTGCTGTACTCTACTATCATTTGTACAATACTGTACAAAAAGTGTGCAGCAGTGGTTTTTGATTTCCATGAGCACAAAAAGACCAAGATGAAAGAAAAATGCCACACACTCAGATACAGTCATGTTGAGGTTCTATTAAAAGGCAAAACATTGAATCAAATGGACTTCATGCAGAGGGTGAATAGGTCTATAACATGTTTAGTGAATGACTCACAGGAAACACTAATGCTCTAATGCTATTTGTGGAGGTCTGACTAGTTTCAGCTTCATTTGGGTTGCAGACTTGAATTAAGAATTAAATTATACAACTTTATGTTATTAACTTTGTTATTTATTACTTTTAATTTAGATTTAATTTAGATTTTTAAAGTTTAAAACTTTCTAACCCTTTGTTTTTTTTCTAAATACCGTATTTTCCGGACTATAAGCCGCTACTTTTTTCTCACACTTTGAACCCTGCGGCTTATACAACGATGCGGCTCATATATGGACGGATTATTCGTCTATGAACACAGCGGATGCGCGCGCAGCTTGAGTGCAGAAAGCGCCGCTGTCTGTGCGGTGAACATGGGTTAGGGTTAGTTAGAACACTCGCTAGCGCTGTTGTCAGCACTAAAACAGTTTATCGCTGCGTGATAAAATAAGTTCTGATGCTAAATGAACATTAGTGAGTGGGATACGTCTTAATGACCCGTATGTGTTAAATGCAGGTGAGGCGTAAAGGACGAGACGAAACGTCTCAGACTTCAGTAGCGGGACATCCACTCATACATGATCGATACAACTAACCCCGACCCCCGGGAGAGCCTGAAATCCTGTTGAAATCCTACAAGACACTGACATGATACAAGACACTGACATGATACAAGACACTGACATGATCCCAGACAGGACAGCGGCTCTTTCTGCTCGAGACATGCGCAGTAGAGCGCCAGAGCGACTCTCGCGCGTGACGAACTGACTCAATGCAAAAAGACGACAAAAGCTTTCAGAGGCAATACAAGCAGATGCTCCGAACTTGAAAACTTCTTGAAGACGTGGGCACCTGCGGCTTATAGACAGGTGCGGCCTATATATGTACAAAAATAAAATTCTTTGAAAATTTAGTTGATGCGGCTTATATTCAGGTGCGCTCAATAGTCCGGAAAATACGGTAGTTTCTTTTTACTTTTTTCTTTTTTCTGTGTAATGACATGAGTTCATCCGGGTTTATTATTGAATTCATTCATTCGCAGAAGACATCAGGCACAAACAGGGTCAAAAAGAGGCCATGCAGAACCACTTACCTTTCTGAATGAGGAGCATCTGAGAGAGAGCACTCATCTGAAAGCAATTACAATTATAATGTTGTCTAAATTGAATTATGTATAATCACTGTTTTCAATTATTAGTGAAGACTGCGGCAGCCCCACACCATTTCTCAACCACAGTCAGAAACAACGTGAGGAGAAACGCTACAATAGATAAACCAATTAAGCTACAACCAAACCAATTAAATATGAGCTGTGATACTGACCCTGGAGTCGTTTCTGGTTTGTGAGGATTTTGCGGATCTCTCTGAGCCAGGCAATTTTCACCTCCACCGAGGGGGCCTACAACACAAAGGTAGATCAGTTTGGACAGAAATGAAGAGGAGAAAGCAGGAAATCTCTCACCTGGACAATGTAAACCACTTCTCGACCGCTGTACCAGATTTCAAACTTCTTCACATCTCCTTTGACGTTTTCTGTGATGCCGACTGCAGTCATCTGAAAAAAATATATTAATTAAAGGGAAGGTTTACTTAAGTAGTTCGTACGCCCTAACTCAAGTTTACTGACGATAGTTTAGAACGTGAGGTCAATTACACCTGTCATTAGTCAAAAGATAACTTAAGCAAATTGTGACTGCAAATTTTGTGTGTTCTAATAATATTAGACAACAGTTAGCTTACTTATATTTTCTATGTTTATGTTCAATAATAAGACTTACAGACTTACTGCAATAAAGGATTTATATAGCTTCCTATTCAAACTAATATTCATGTTCACTTTTAAATATATATGTACTTTTCTAGAGCTAGTTTGTAAATGACATAGCAACAACAAATTAGTGTAAAGCACAGACTATGACAAATGTTACTCAGTGAAACACACTAAACCACAAAAAAAACCCAAAAAAAACAAAACAACATTATACATGAAACTGCTGTCTTGTCTTGGGCTGACAAGATAAACTTAATTTGTCTCCCTGACCAAGACAAAAACAATATTTCAAATGATCTAATTACATTTACATCATTTTAAAGCTTCACATTGCCAATAGAATTTGCTATTAGAATACAAATTAGTTATCTAAAGTTTGAAATAATGTGATGTGTGAGCTACTGTGTCCAGGTAATTTTCCTTGCGGATCAATAAAGTCTGTCTAAGTCTAAGTAAGTCTTGGTACTCTGAGGCAGGACTTGAAGCTGTAGAAAGGTGCCCGGTCGTGTGTGTCTTCGTCTCGGCGTTTACAGAAGAGCAGGGCGTGGTCGTACAGAAACAGGTGTCGCTGCATGGGCTTAAAGCGGGCCATCTCCTTCATCCTGACCGCGGCGCGTTTGTGACTGATCCACACGCTGAAGCCCCCCTGCATCACCACACGGCCCAGCTGGGACAGGTCGCCCTGGAAACACACAGCCAGGAAGTGAGGATCATGGTTAATTATTCTGTAAAGACTAAATCCGATTAAACTAGTTTTTCAGACTCAAATTGCCTCTGCTAAGCACATTAGCACTTATATGGCTAGCTGTCATTGTTTTGAACTTGGAGCAACCTACTTCCTTCTTCACGGTGTCAGCAAATGCAGGTCTAAAGCCCTCGGTTGGTGTTGGTATCATTGGAGAATAATTCTACAATGACGGAAATACTCTGGGATTAATAAAGAATAATATTTGAAATTATAAATGTATATAAATTAAAACAACCACACTCACACACCATACACTTAAATCAACTATACCAATTGATAGAGCACCACTTAATGATTCGCAAACAATCACAAATCATAGGAGAGGCGGCACTAAGCTTGTAAAATTTAGATTTCATTATCAATGTGATTAAAAACAGTGAAATTATGCACATGTCAGAAGTAGAGTGGGCCCTGAAGCTCTTCATGTTCAGAATAATTTAAATTAGAATACCACATGGCACACAGGCATAAATTTACAGTGGTGATGAATGGGCTACTGATACGTCAAACTGCTGAACTGTCCTTGAGAAATACATTAGCTGACATTCATAAAAGGGCTCTTAAATGGCCTCCTCCAGCTATAGCCATAACTCTGCATATTGTATGTGACATATGGAGCTGTTACTGACACTTTGGCATGGTTTGTCTTCATGTGCTCCTGTGTACGACACCACTATAGCAGCTAAATGAGTCCTATGTTTGCATGAGGATACTGAGGGTGTATGGAAAACACATAGAGCCTCAAGTATTTGTACCACATTGATTCACATCTGTACACAACACATTTTTTGACAACCCTGTGGCAAATAAGGCAACTTTTTGAAGAACAGTCGCAAAATTTAAGCATTATAAACAGAAAGGTGTTGTTCAAAATGGGTTTGAACAGAAAAGCCCAACATATTATACAATCACTCCTTAACCAAGTACATTAGTTTCACTTGAAAGGCTGTTACATTGAATAATTATACAGTTCAAGGTTCTAGTTCCTAATGCAAAAAATATTGAGTTATTAGTTGTTGGTGTTACGGTAAACCTATTTGCCATTTAGCCAGTAGGTTGGGTTATACTTTCATGCTATAATTTCAGAGTGGGGGTGAACAATGAACATTTTACAGATTTTTGTTACATGAGGATTGGCCAAAGGGACAGAAATGACAGAGGGATTAAGAATACACCAAGTCACACCATAGACCTGCCCCCCTCCTCATTTTAAAACTACAGACTCCTTAGACTGCTGTGATGTCATGTGAACACAGTACCTGGTATCCGGTGATGGCGATCTGATGCATGGAGTCATTGACAGACTTGAGCAGCTCCAACATTGAGTCTAGCGCCTCTTCCAGTTCACAGCGGTACTGCTCCTCTGTGCAGTGCTTCAACAGCTCCTGAACAACATCACAAACACACAGTGACAGGCCACTTCAGATAATACAGTTTAACTTTGTGTATAAATGCACTTAGACCATGAATCACGGACTGGAATAAGCTTAACGATGTCTGCAGGTTGACATTATTGGATTTGATGAAAAGTAATTGTCATTGCAAGATAGGACCACAATAAGAACCAAAATAATAAACAAGTGTGCATCTGGATGACTCTCTAAATTCAGGAACAAATATACAGTATGTATATTTGGCAAAAGGAGAAATTCAATTTGTCAACTGGACAAAAGTTTATTTGGAGCTCATCCAAGCTGCTTCTTCAGTTCTGGTCAGACGCTGGTGGACACTGCCTTATATCTGTCTGAAGGGAGGAGCTAACTACAGTGAAATTACTCTGAGACTAACACACCTATTTGTTTACCAGCACTCTGATCAGAACTGAAGAAGCAGCTTGGATGAGCTGCGAAATGTATTCGACCAAATAAACTTTTGTCCAGTTGACAAATTGAATTTCTCCTTTTGCCATGGATTCTACCTGGATGACTGAGGGATTCTACACACATCCTAAATATGTACAGTTGTTAAGTTTCTAAAATACCAAAACAAACTAGTAGTAACACTGTAAAATGCAAACTCAGTGCAAAAGGACAGCGACCTACACCCAGTTATATGGCCATACATCTCTGTCAGAAGCTACCTCTGTAACAACATCACTTTGCTGGCGTCATGTTTTTAAACAAAGCACTGCATATATATGAGCTGGTAGAACAATAGCCACTGAAAAAATGCCTTTGTGCATCTGCTATTTTGATTTTAAACTATAAAAACTGCTCTCTTATATACTGCAATATCTTAACTCTAACTTTTATTACTATAATGACGAATGGCAATAGACTGATTTACGTTTACTTTATCCATTTATTAATACAGTTATTTTAAAATATTTATCTTTTGTTGCTAGTTAAACAGTATCTGTCCTCATGTAAATAAATGCTGCATTAAGTTAACTAAAGGCATTTGTCTGAGGACCTTGAGCAGTAGTTGGTACTTGGTGAGTCGTTGGATTGGTTTCAGAAGATACGAGTCCAGGCCCAGTTTGTGATCCAGCTTCTTCTGGCACTCCTGAGAAGACAACAGTAATAAATATTTAAAATCTTTCTCATACACTCATGAACATCATGTGTTATATTGAAGTGTCTGAATGAGTTTATGGATACCTGGAAAAACGGCAGATCGGCGTACTGTCTCCATAATAACTCAGAGCAGGGTTTGTTTTGGCAGTAACGCTCGTACACTTGAAACTTCTCCTTCTGCTCAAAGATGTACAGGCTCATTTAGAGGGGTGCAAAGTATAGCAATACGTAAAGTAAAAATATACTTTGCAGAATGGATACAGATTTATACTGTCTTTCACAGAAGAGTAGACTACTTTTAACAATAACGCTTATAGATGCAAATAGATTTTTTATCTGTGTCATAATTTCAACAAAATGACATTTCAAGTTATATGTACATCCTAAATGTCTACTTCAAAAACCCTGTTGGCTCTCACCCTCTGGAGAAAGCAGCCCCCCACTCGCTCTGGTGTCTCCAGGCAACCCTGTAAATCCTGCAGGAACATCCTACAGAAGGACCAGAGATTATAAACTTTGATGTAATCTTTATATGTTTCAGAATCAAGATTAAGGTGAGGGTTAAGATCAGTCTTCGGGAAATTAGTGTCAATGTAATGTCCTCACAAAGCAAGGAAACGTGTGCTTGTTGTGCGTGTTTGCATGTGTGTGTGCGTGTGTGTGTGTGTGTGTGTGTGTGTGTGCGTGTGTGTGTGTGTGTGTGTGTGTGTCATGCCTGCTGTGGAACTGGTAAATCTCTGGCATGTTCCCAAACAGGACATCCTTCTGGCTGTGCAGGTCTGAGGGGAGCAGATTACACACAGATGGGTCTTCCATCTCGGCCCTGTAGCCCTGATCATGACACACACATTACACATGACATGCACAGGGTCTCTATCAGCTGCATCAAGTGTTACATTTCAATACATCACAGATAAAGAGAAATTCTTCCATTCCCTTATGTTTTTCTGTCCTTATGCCAGTGGGAATTTATCATAGTTTAAACCTTGCATGGGACTGAGTATGTTTTACACCTTTCACTTTCACAGAGAAAACATGGATTGTGTTCCTGTTGCCCTCTGCTGGTAACAGTGTAATCTGCAGCATGTTGAAATTGCCAATTAGCAGCATATCTATTATAAGTAATATGACACTAACTAATAACTGATAAATCCTTTTTTTTTTTTTAAACAAAGGTGTAGAACAAAGCCTATTTACAATGCAAGATTGTCAAAACGTGAAAAAGACGTACTATCCCAAGAGTTTAAATTTTTGGGGGATCTTTTCATGTTGACTTTTTGACCATGCACACTTTGGAGGATGTGAATGTATTATGTAATATGCTTCTTTTTTTATCTGTGTTTTCTGAAGCACAAAACAAGGTGACTCATGGATATAAAATAAATTGTATTTATCAGCAGTATCAATTATGTACTGTATGTTCATTGGGAAACAGATGCTCCCACCCTGAACAAGAGGCTATGAATCACACCCAAGAAACTCACCAGAAGGACAGTAAGCAGCTCGTCCACATAGATCCTCTCAGTGGCTATCAGCTCTTTCATGATGTGACTGAAAAATAAGATCAAATTGAAATAACTGTTGAGTTTCAGATGACATTCTCTGGTCCTGTGTTGTTGAGATCAGGCCAGCCAACATGACTATTGTTCATAAATTAATTACTATAGTATCACACCTTTAGTTCCTCTGTTACTGAGACTATAGACAGTATTTTAGACTTGTCCAAATAATGTCATTAACCAATTAAAAAATGTATAAGTGGTTGCAAATATAGTGGTTTTTTTTGTTTTTTTTAAATACCTACACCGGCACCTGCTGCTGTCTGAGATTGATATATCATTCTGCAATCCACAAACAATCAATATTTAACTTTCAAACATTTTGCTGTGAGTAATGTTCTATTTCAGCATGACATGGAGCATAAGAGTCAAAGGTCAAAGGTTGATGAAAGGTCAAAGTACCGTGTGACCTGCTCAGGGTTGTCCTCAGCCTCAGAGTCCGTCTCTGACATCGGTCCATACAAACAACTGCGGTTTCCCTGGTAATCGTGCATCACCTCAATCTATAAAACAAGGAAGAAGCACTATCTTAGCATCTCTTATGGTCTACTGTTACAAGATAGTGTCTATATTTAAAATGGTAATGTCTATAGGATGTGTTAAAAAGTTATCAGGTATCTAATATTGATGAATTATGCTAGAATTTAATAATTTAACCAATGAAACCTTTGTTGCATATTGATAAAAGCAACAACCTTGATGCCAAATATTACTTTAATCTTGTTACAGCTTTACCATATTGGCAAAATGAATAAAAGTAAAAAAGACCCTGTGTTTATATCACTTGAACACACTTTTGGCTGGCTGTTGTTCTTCTTTAACGCTCTCTTTCCTGGAAGTAGGTCGAAAGAAAATTTGGAATTGAGGACATTGAAGTCTACACCTGCACAAACAGAAACACAGGTGTATTCAAAACACAAAGTACCAAAAGATTTGAAAGTGCTGTTTAAAGTCTGGATCGTACCATGTTTTGGGGAAAAGAGGGGAGACTTGCCGCGCTGGAACATTTGGTCTGGTTCAGGGCGGGGGGCCACTAACTGAATGGGTCGAACCTGGACATCAGCCAGTTTTCTCAGGCACTGCTCCCTGTTTCTGATCATGGACCTCATTATGTTCAGTTTATCTGTCACTGTAGTAATTTGGGACTGAAACACACAATTAAAAACAATAATGTCAATAATGTCAATAATGTGGCTGTGGTAATAATTTCACACTGGTGTCTTGCTATTTTCGCTCGCTATTTTTTTTTTTTCCAGTGCATCCATTTTATTTACTTTACTTTGTGTATGAATTGTTCTCAACAATAAACTTGCCTTGTCTAAACTCCAAAAAAGTAACACCCTGGGATTTCATATCATAACAAATATGGTATAAAAAGAACCATAAGCACAGTTTGTAACTCCTAGTCTTCACCTGCAGCTGTGGAGTGAGGATGGCTTCAAACTCTAGGCTCAGTGTGGTGTGGCTGTTTTTGATAGCGGATGGTGCCCTCTCCTGGTGACAGCTCAGACTGTGCAATGCCTCTTGAGCTCCTTCTCGAGTCTGAAACTTGTCGACCATCTGACTGGCCAAAAGATAGGCTCCTTCATCACACCATCTCAGAGCCTGCAAGACACAAAAACACGTATACCACATTTAAATTAAAAAGCGTGTGTGTGTGGTTGATCTTGCAATTACTCTCAGCATAGTTCAGTTTGAATAATTCACACAACCATACTAAAGTCATTTTTGAAACAATTATGCCAACTGTAAGTAAAAGTTTAAGTGTAAATAAGAATATCAGATGGATAATATTGTTCTCTAATATCTAGCCCCAACAATGGGTAAATTTACTTTTTGTCTTTGCCACATGAGCTTGCCCCCTTTCCACACTTTTCCTGCACGTGTGTGATTAATCATAAAGAAATCAGATTACTCACTCATTACTCAGATGTAAGTGTTTACATGAGATTTCAATAATTAGATCGATGGTCACATTTCTATATAGCTCTTTTCCATCTTCAAGGCACTCAAAGCATCAAGGAACCATTAACCACTCAACCCATTCACACACACTCATACACCAGTGTACGCAGACACTGGGGGCCAGGTGGATTAAGTGTCTTGCCCAAAGACACAGCAACAGCATTCATCTGTGGGAGCTGGAATTCCACTGCCAACCTGTAGGTCTGTGGACAAACGCTCTACCAACTGAGCTACCTCCTCGAGTCTGAAGAGCAGGTCACGAGCGCGGGTCAGAGAGGCCTGTTTGGAGCGGAGCGCGTTGGACAGGACGTCACAGTGGTGCCGCAGTTCGTTACAGCGCTGGATGATCAGAGCCAAGGCGTAGTGATGGTTCGTTGCCAACTGGTGCCCATGAAGAATCAGCACGTGCGCTCGCGACATCTCCTCCTGATCAGTACAAATGCACATGTCCATGCACACATAATCAGTATCATAAACACAATACAGTCAAAGCCTAAACTTATTTTTTATTTAAACATGCACTGTGTAACTTTTCTGCTAAGAGGACCTGCCAGTTACTTGTCTCTATAGAGATGTTATTGCTTTCCCTCCAATATTCCCGAGTATGGCATTAAAAGTTTTCAATCTCCATAGAAACAAGCAGGAGACACCACCAGGCCAATTTACAGGTGAGATCTGTGAAGAGGTGAGCCCACTCACAGTCAGAATGTTTTTAAAGGTATTTTTGAGCAATAAAAACAGTCATAATTGAATAAATGCATCTTATATAAGTTTAATACGATTATTGTGGAACATTACAGGAAACGAAATAGGATCTCTATGATAGAGGACCCCCTGCCTGAAAAGTTACACAGTGCACCTTTAAAGTATATTGAACTGAACTAACTAAACATCAGCTTGTTATTAAATATAAACAGGTCAACAGCCAATGATGAAATAATTTTTGAGAAGAGTTACTCCTGACTCCTACTTTCAAGGTGTGAAAAGTTTGAGAACCACTGCCCTAGTCAGGTACAACGCGATATTAAAGGGCCAATATTAAGCTATTTTCTGATATATGTTCTAACCAAAAACATGTCTGGATTTGTGTTTCATTTCATTCACACATGTTTAACACACAAATCCTGCATATTTAGGCTGTGTTCTTCTCTCAAACAGAAAACACTCCTTCCACCTGGTCATGTGGTAATACAGGAAGTGCTGTGTTTTTAAACTCCACACAACGTCACTAGTATTTAGATAATTTCAGCCCTGAAATTGCGAATCTTTACTGAACTAAAGGTAAACGTTAGCTGTTAACTTGAAAACTACTGCGCCATGGCATCACAAGGTGGAAGAGAGCATTTTGTGCTTTGGAGATGTGGACAAACTAATAATAAAGAATTACTCAAACATGTCTAAACAAAACAAAACACAACTCCCAGTATGTTTTTGATGAGGTAACAACATTCTAACATAGCTTAAAGCTCACAAGAATTCATTTTATGTGATATAGGACATTTCAGAATACATTGTAACTTTGATACCACACCTCAGCTTGTGTGTTGAGTATATCCAGATCTTTCAGAAGTTGCTCTGTTTGAATCACAGTTGTCCCAACACAGTCTATGGCTTTTTCCTGAGCAGAGAGTCTCTCCAACGTCTCCTCCATCTACACACATGAACAGGTAATCATAATAATACAATAATAGTAATGAGGTAAATGGCATTCTTTGTTTATAGTAGATCTAACCTGTTGAAAGTTGGTCTCGTAGTGCAGAAGCTGAAGATACTGTTGTAGTTTTAAGTGGTGTTTTTCAAAGAAACCATCAAACGCCTCCTCCATGTCTCTCAGCTGAGCCAGCAGCCTGAAAAACATAGATTTATAAAGAAATTATATTACATTTTTTATTAATTAAAAACAAACAATTTAAAAGCACCTTTGTACAGTCTCCATGTCTGACTGCATTTCACTTTGGTTTTCTGAACTTTTCTTTGAGGCTTTCACAGTTTCCAGATTTGAAAACAGCAGACGGCCCTCTTTCAGTACACCTCTTATGTCATCCTGTCATATCAACGAAACACACAAAAAAGTAGTATTATTATATTTTTTGATCTGTAAGCTGTATTTGACATACCTTTACCATGAAAAGGGGTAAAAAGTGAGGAGATACATTCATTTTGTTGAAGCCTGGTATCAATCTCACCCTGATGATAGCAGTGTAGGAGCAACATTCATGACACATGCAGACATACCCAAAAATAGGACCACTGTTCTACAGTGCTATCAACTTTTGAATACTATTTCAAAACATTAACGATATTCTTCTCCCTTTTCCAAAAAGCTCCATCATCTGCACACAAGTTATCAAATTAATTAGGACAGAATAATTTAAACAAATGAGCAAGTTTAAGAGGCAAACATAATGAAAATCAAGCATTAACAGGAGTAGACAGGACATAGTAACTTTTTAGTAAATAAAAGGTATTGTACCTTCATCTGCCTGTACCGGTGTGTGTGAGAGTGCAGCAGGAAGTCGATGGCTCCAGGTTCATCTGGGAGCTCCGTCTCTGAGAGCTCCGCCCCAAAGCGCTGCAGAAGCTGAGCGATCTCCTTTACAGTCACAGCAAACGTCTCTATCGCCTGACGACAAAATACACACACGACACACACAACACAGAGAAACACTGTGTAAATGTGTGACACTGCAATATTTAAGAGCTGACGGCCGTCTCCTATAGATATGTGGGCAACAAAATGTTTTATATTATTATGTATAAAACCTGCTAACTACTAATCTATTCTAATCACATTGGCAATTAGATATTTTTTGTGAGTTGTACAGCCCAAATGTAATATTAAAGTCGCACTATGTAACTTGGCCATTCTATGGAAAATCAGTCATAGCAATAACATCTCCATGGAGATAAGAATGGAGTTGACACACCACCAGAAGTTACATAACGCACTTTTAAAATGCGTGTTTACTTTGATTCAACCACTGATTTTGAAGCCTACTAACCAGGCCAGTCAACAATAACGCATTATTAACCAATCTGAGAGCACTCACAGATCTGAGGACGATCCAGTCGCTCTGACAGTACTGCACTTTCCCTGTGAACTCTGATGTCAGGTGGTTTTCATCGATGTAGCGCAACAAATCCCCCACAGAACGCAACATCACCACCTGTAAGAGAGGAGAAAGAAAGTAGCACATTATACATCACTGATCAAACTTTTGTGAAAGAAATTTTTATCACAAAATCCTTTCAAGTAAAGCTCGAGCAACAGTTCTTCAAAAATGTGCAGACTAAGAGGCATCTCTTGCTATAGTAGAACTTGAATTACTCAAAAAAAAAAAGTCTGCAACAGAGAAGCTAATCAGATTCTGTCAGATAAGAAGCCTCAATTGTATGAACTACTGATGAGTTGTTACATTTATACAGTGAAACCTTGCACAGATGCTATAAAACATTTCCATAACTCTGACTTCTGTTGAACAGAATAATAAATAATGATATCACGTTGGATTAATATAGCAGCTTTCAACACATGCTAAGTGCTTTACAGAATGCTTGGTGGTGGTAAGCTAATATTCTAAACACCCTAGGGTAGACTGATGGAAGTGAGGGTGCCAATCTGCTCATCGGCCCCTTCAACTGCCAAGAACACTCATGCACACATCACATTCAAACTAGGCAATGCTGTGAAGTGTCTTGCTTAAGGACACAATGACTTCTTCCAAGCATGAATTGCTCCTCTGACCTTCGGTAGGTGAAAGAGTGCTCTAACCACTGAGTCACTTCACTATATTGAATTACACCTCTGAGTTACATGAAGAGTTATTGTAGTCTCATACCGGCATCTTTAGGAGGAAGTCATCCTGGCTGAAGCGAAAGCCGAGGTCGGTGCTGGAGGATGGACTCGGGGCAGAGCCGAACAGAGTCGTGGGACGCAGCACCAAAACCAAGTGAAGGTTCCCCGGAAAAGATGTCTATAAAAGGGAAACATATATAAGTATATTCTTAACATGCTGTTACTCAGGAGTTTAAACCTGGAATAATTCAACCCATCTGGCAAAACATTATGACCTCTAGCAGATTAAGTAAAACACATTTTCCTTAAAGTAGATGGGTCACAAGTAGAAAGCTATTCTAAGTATTTGAATACATTAAATAAAGGCAAAACTGAGATGAGTGAGGTAAGGCCAGGAACACGACATGACCTGTAGCAAATGTCTTGACAAAAGTTAGAAGGTCGTTAGTTAGATATGACAAAACTCACTAAATATTATATTGAACATATTATTATTGTGCTATTGTAATTAAGGAGATTAAAGACTAAAAAATATGTATTAAAATTATTGTCCACAAAGAAAACTCAATCTAAAAGATAAAAGTTAATGCATTTAATTTCTTACAATATTTTGAGCTGTCTGGTATTTTGCAATATATTGAGCAGACTTACACTGTAACAAGGATAACTACAAATGAAGTGAATTAGGAAGTGGTTCAACATCATTCACTCAGACAGTGTGATGTGTCCAGTTTGTGCAGAGATCCCCCAGCCTCAGCATCACTCACTGTCTCCTGGCAGCATCTTTAGCGTCTTTAGCATCTTTAGTCTCTCCAACACCTCAGTAAATCCCACAGACTTGAGCTGACTCTGCTCTTCTGAACTGTTCATCATTGACTGTGCACTTTACATCCACCCACAAACACCAGGCTCACTCGAAATACTCAAACTACAACTGGTACTTTAATGAGCCCAAGATCAATATGCAAAATATAAGGTTAACAAAACACTGAAGAATTGGAAATTTTGCTGCCCATGGGATTTAGCAAAATCTGTGAAGTCTGAACTCCAAGCAGCATCCGTTTATGACACATTAATTAAAAACACACATAGCCATTACCAGTAATTATGATCGTCCAAAAATTAGATCTTCATTTGATTGAAATTCCCCTGCCCTTTTGATGGCATTCATCATAACTGTCTGCGTGAAGTGAATGTGTTTTTAATGTATCAAAAATCACCTGTGGTGTGATAAAGCTCAATGACAAATCTGATGTTCCTTGTTATTATAGCACTGCAAAAATGTCCCCCACAAGCACTTTCTTTGGAGAGAGGACTGATAACAGATTCAACTCTGCAGTCAGTGTCTTTTAGTCTGTGTTTCATATTGGTATAAAAAGAAGTTCACTATGTAACTTTTTTGTCCACTTCCATTTAGATGTTATTGCTTATATTTATGTGCATGAGCAGGAGACACAACCAGGTCCTCAGTTAGCAATAAAATCACTTGTAATAAAATAAATGCAAGATAGATAGGCAGACTCACACCAGAAAAGTTACATAGTCCACCCAAAATATTGTAAAACTTTTAAGATGGTTGAAGTTTTTTATTTATGGAGGTATGATGTCAGTATGGAGCAGCTTTTGGACACTGTTGCCATGTCTCCTGTTGTGATTGGACGAGAAGGGGTATCATCTGACAAATATGCCTCCCATCACCCTTTGGCACAATAACTTACAGCCAAACAAGGTCAGAGCCAGTCTAGGACACAGGAACGACTCAGTTATATGCATCCAAAAATGCTCTGATGACAAAACGTAAATCGCAACTGTAACTTAAACTGTTTTGGTGCCGCTGAAGAATGAATGTCTTCCATTTTAACCTTGACATCACTTTTCGTTGCAATATTGTGTCACTCATTTTAAGTGACAACACTTGAATCTGGATTATCAGATCTAACATCATCAAAGCCACAAGAAATGTAAGAGCCATGTGTTATAAGAAACATCTACCAAATACTTGTATAAAACTGCATTACTTTTTAGTCATTGCAGCACAGTGGACCGCAGTGCTGAGCAGATAGATGCACCTGCAGATTGTTCAACGCAAACACATGGAAACACGTTTGTCATTGGCCTGTCCTGGTCCAATGCTCACTCTCTCTTATGTCTAATGTAACATGCTCTCAGCACTATCACACCAATGCCCTCTGTCGCAGCGCTCAATAGTTCAGAAAAGCATCTCCTCTTTCTGCTGCAGCCTCCCCGCCTACATCCTCGCCTTGTCCCGAAGAGGAGCTTACCGCGGCCCGGCGAAGGCGTGGGAAGCCCCACGGGTTAGACTCGGCCATGGCTCCACCGGGCAGATGGAGGCGAATGTGTCCTCTGGAACAGTCGTCAGAAAGTCCGCAGTGGGACGTGCTATTGTCGGTAACACGCGGAGCTCCAGTAGAGGCGGTGAAGGGTGCACGTTGTACCCTCCTTCACTGCAGTGTCCGGGCGGGCCGAGAGGGGAGCCGTGCCGCTCTCAGCGCCTCTCGGTGCAGTGTGCAGCGGAGCAGGACGCGCACGGTCCACCTGACGTCAAACACCGCGGAATGAACAGACACACTGAAGTTACTTCATCGATTGGCCATTTGAAGAAAGGCGTAATAATCTCATTAGAGATTAGAATTTTAGAATTAGAAATGAATCAATTAGAAATGATTAATGACACCTGAAACATTACGGCAGCAAGAGAAGAGATAAAAATACAACAGCATTACCTTGCTTTAAATGTTCTGCACAGAAGATGGCGCCAGAGACCCAGGTAGAAGGTGGGCAGAGTGGGGAAAATGGAGACATAACGTTTTTATTTTTTATTTTAATTAGTTAGTTAGCTGGTTAGTTAGTTTGTTTGTTCAGAATAGCCTTAGTTAATGCTACAAGCCAATTTTATAGTTGCCTATGGAAGGCACGTGCGCCCTGCGCCGCCGTACGTAACTTTACAGACAAATAGTTGAGCGTCTTTAGTGAACCCATATTCACTAAAACATGAGGCCTCGGAACAAACCTGACTCTTATTTGGCCTGGAGGAAGCCTCCTCATGCTCGTCTCCATGGAAATGTTGTTCCTCTGGCTTCTTCCACAGTATGACATAAACCTTATTTTGACTCCATGGAGAATGTTCCGGTGTATGGCTTTAACTTGCTACTTTCATAGAATAATTGGTGACGTGTTGAGTGTTGCTGTCATCCTATTGTGACTTTTTAATTCTACCATTATAAAAAAACAGAAGCTACCCTCGATAACAAGTTTACTTTACTTAGCATATTTGAATTGTCTACATGACAGATTTCAACAAGACACCTGCCATGACAGTTCTTCTCATGTCTGTGCATGTTCTATGCTTTACCAGTGAAGGGTGTTGAGCATCATGGTCAGAACATCAGTGCCCAGTAAACAACAATTACAAATAAAGTACAAGTGTACAAACTGTCCGTTATGCACCACTAACATCTTTATCTATGGGTCGCTGTATCTAAAGTCTGTTTCTCTTATGATTAAAAGTGTGTTAATGCAAACTGAAATCTTGTGCAACATTTCCAGTTTATCAGGGAGTTTTTAAATGGTTAAAGGTGATAATGCTTTGATACAGCCTTTAACCTGGTCTTAAGCAGTGTGGCTCCAGTTCACTTTACTATGTTAACTCAGACCTTTGGTTTGTAGGGCATCCAGCTGGCCAATAGATCAGGCTAATCAGACACAATAAATATTTGTTATCTAATATGATTATTTTCAACAAAATAAGATATAAAATTGAACTTGAAAAAACTGAACTTAAAGGTCATTTTAATGTATTTTGGACACTTTAGTTTTCTTTTGTCAAAAACAACAATAAACAAATTGTTTTACCCTATATCCATTCCACACCATAGGTGTACTACAGTAGGTAGAAGAAATGGACACACCACCTGCTTCTCTCCGTGGTAGTGATATTGTCTGCCTGAAATGTTCCACAGCATAACATTAAAATAATCACCACTGCAAAGCAGTAACCTCTGCATGAGGCAAACAGGGGGCCAACCCTTAGAAAAATGACACAGTGCATCTTTATGCTCCTGCAGTGAAAAACGTGCAACCCTGTTTAAATCTCATCTCAGAGTTGGATGATGCTCAGTGATTGGAAGATTTCCAAGGGTCAGAGGGCAAACACAGAGGAAACCTTTTTAAAGTTGGCTCATGTTTCAAGTTTAATAAATGCACTGTGAGGATGGCACTGCTGTTGTCCACGACAATGTGGACTGGACCAGCTCTTAATCTACAGGGATTAGACGGACTCCTGATTCTAAGAAGGAGCTCCACTAAAAATAAATCTGAGCTGCCAAATAAAGTATGGACTTAAATAATGTTGTTACACGATGACACTACCTTATTAAAAATAAACAAATGAGATGTGTTTAGGTGTGTGCCCTAAATTTTGAACTGAAAGTGGAACAGCTAAATTGAATCATAGTAAAATGACATCATCCATAGTCTGCACTTGGATGCCCCAAAATACACTTTATTGCTCAATTTTGATCTTGTTCCTTTTATTATTATTTTTTTCTTTTCCTTTTTATCAGCCCACGACAGGTGGAAAAAGGGGGTCAAATCTTGTTTAGTTCTCTGTGGCCACACCAGACGAAAATGGCAGCTTCAGCTCCTATTCCCTCTTCAAGTATAACGTTTATGCATCACAAAACAATAAAAGTATTTTGATGGTGACTATTTGAGAGTGCAGAGTTTGAATTGACGACTATGGTACAACTCCCATTTGAGTTATGAATAGACCCTTGTCCAGATAAACTTGTCCAATTACCATTATCCAATTATTATGTGTCCTCACAGGTTCAGTGCCACTTTATAATAAGTACACCTTAATAAAGCATAAACACAGACTTCATTCATAATGAAGGGTATTAATTAAGTAGATACCAAGCCTGAATCATTCTTAATAAACTATTCATTATCAGTTGAGTCTTTGTTCATGCTGTAGTGTATAAAGTGTAGCTATTATAAAATGTTACCATTAATTCTGACATAATTACAACTAAACACATGTTCTTTTATCAGTATAGGGGGGATTACGTGTGCTACTGTGTTCTGATTTAAGAGGAGGTATTTTTAAATCCTTTGTGGTTTGAAAAAGGCAGAGGCTGATTGTTTAATGGGATTATTCAAGAGAACGTCAGTCTGCAGGGGGCACTGTGTATAAAAGAGGATATCCACAGATACAGTCTACACACTCCTACCAGACTGCTACACTACCACACAGGTAAGAATGCATTACTATGTGTATGCTATATATGTGAATGGGCATTATAACAATAGCAATATTTCTTGTATGTATTTTATATCCAATTTGGCAAGCTGCTTTTGATGTTTGTTTTATTTCTTTATATTTGACTGCTATCTCTCCAACAGACTACTGTACAAAACAAATATATTTGTGTATGTATGTTTGTAGAATTTATAAGATACTCAGCAATATACTATACAAGAGCTTCATGTTTATATCTAATACCTAGTGTCACAGTGTTACTCCCAAGTATGGATAAATGCAGAAGATCCTGCTAGGAAGGGCATCTGATGTAAAGTACAGAGCAAGATAGAGAAGATCATTGGCTGTGGTGAAGCCAGACAGGATATGCCAAAAGGAAGAAAGAAATACATCTCAAAATGCCTTCAGGTTTCTTTGTTTTTGTAGAGGGAATTGTACACTGTCCCTCCTGAGTTTAAGCAGTAGTAGTGGCTCTAATCCCATTACTCTGTTGACTTCATTCATGTAAAGTTTAAACCATTAGGGTCTTAAGAGATGTACTTTTATTACCTCCGCCAAGGAGGTTATGTTTTCGCCTGAGTCTGTCTGTTTGTTTGTTTGTTTGTTTGTTAGTTTGTTTGTTAGCAAGATAACTCAAAAGGTTATGGACGGATCTTGATGAAATTTTCAGGAAATGTTCCTAATGGTAAATTCAACAGATGATTAAATTTTGGTGATGATCCAGAAGAAATTCTGGATTCTGGATCACTTTGAAAACTGAGCTGCTTGGCGGAGGTCTGCGCTCTCTGAGTGCTTTTCTAGTTCTACAATAGATGAACAGACACAAGAACAGCCCTAAACCAGATCAACAAACATTTAATCTGCACTGTTTTAGTCAATGGGACATGCATGACAATAGCATTATAGTAATCCATGCTTCTATACCATTCCCAGGACTCCATATGGCCATTTGATACACAACCTATATGTTGTAGTTATTTGTGTAAAGGTAGCAGATTTAGCCATACACCTAATTAAAGTTAATGGATTGACCCCTGCTGGAGCTGTCTGTGGTGCTGAATAGCTGAGTTATTTTTAATTAGCTGCTTGCACTGTATTCTAGCTCTGGTTAGTCTGATTCTTAAGGCAACAATAAATGTAACTGTATTTTACCACTATTGCCCCACATACACTGACAATGAGACATTTTTTCTCTGAAGAAGTGATTATTACAAACTTAAACTGGAAGGTACTTGTATGTGAATGGCTCAATGAATGTTTATAATTACTTTATCACTTCTGTCTACTACTGTCCCTTAGATTTGTATTAGAATTTCTGTCTTTTCTGTTAGGTTTTTCTTTAAATCAAATGTCTAATTGCAACTGGAAAAAAATAAATAAATAAATAAAAAGCCATTTTTCAGCTGTAATTTTCACAGCAGCCTGTTGATCTGCATTAAAGAGCTATAGAGGGCTGCAGTGTGGACTTAAGAAGAGTCTATTTAACCTCGCCTTGGTCTGTGATCCTTTTAGCTGTCCTCGCAAAGTCCCCTCCCACTCTGTCCTGACATATGAGGGGACTGAAAAAAATTAAACAGTAAAAGGAAAAAAACAATCATTCACATTCAGACTGACTTGTGATTATTTGAATTGTTTTAGACAATTTCCGACTAGTTTTACCTCAAACTGTAAATTATACTGTATATCAAAATGATCCACCAGTGGTGTATGAAATTCCGCAATCAATCGATATTCAGTGCATAAATATTATAGAGCACTTTTTCATCCACCTCCCAGTGCTGTGGTGAGCAAAAGACTGATAACAGGTTTCAGCTCGTATAAAAGCAAAAAATAAAAGCAGAAAAAAGTCTTACAGCAATAGCCCACAGCTTTACTTAATGTATGAAAACTGAAATACTCAAGACTGAAGCAGTGGATGTGTGAGTGCCAACGTGTGCCGCCTAATCTCCTCCAAAGTGCCTCACCTGCCATGCCCTGAAAACAAAGACTTACCACAGTGTTTGAAATGCCAGTAGTTTCTTAAGAGGATTGACGCTGAATGACTTTTTAATCACATCGTCTGACCTCTTGATAACATTTGTTTTTATTTCTCTCCAACAGGAAAGTGCGACTCCTCCTCCAGACATGTCCAAGTACGTCTATTTTCACAGTTTACAGAGGTTTTTAATCACACTGATGAGGGAGACCTGTGTCATGGACTGGTAGACCTCTATGTTTGAAATAAAGGACAGGACATGTTGCATTAGAAGTACAGAACATCAGAAATCAATGTATTAATTTGTGATTGGTGCATAAACAGTGTCAAATACCTGGTACACTTTACAGCCAATACAACAACTTCATAGTCAATACAGCATGTTTTCTATTGGAGTATTGCATTCTTTCATTTATTGGTTAATATGATTTTCAAGCTATTCCATTATAACTTTGAATCATATTATCAACATTATGACATGAAGTTAGTCAACATAATAGCCTATATATTATGGATAGTTTATGGTATTTAAAAGTATTATAAAGTACTACAAATTCTAGTATTTGTAATGTCTTCTAAAACATCTCAGGTTATCTAAGAGTTTCTCCACTCAGCATTATTTTACTCCAAACTCCCTCACATGGATTTACATCATTCATTTAGAGTTTGTTAATGTGTAATCGCTGGAGTTTCCCAGAGACTATTTTAGGAGTTTTCTTTCACGCATCACCTGGACGGACCTTTGAATCCGGGTGAGATCAGAATAAGCTGCTCCTCTCTTAGCTCCTACTAAAGGGATCAAGTCAGATGAGGGATTATAGTGATTAGCCTTCTGCTGCCCGGACACACTACTACTACTACAACTACTTTGCATCATATTCATTTAAGTTTTATCACTAGCAAAGGATTAGACACATTCACAGCCAATAAATGAGTGTGTACATAATTATTTCCAAGCTGGGCAAAATTGTACTATTTTACTTTTTATGTTAAATAACACATTTGATCATATAAAATTATTTGTTGCCAGGGTTTTCAAGAAGACCAGCAAGAGTGGAGGGGTAAGTCTAGTCATTGTACATGCTATTGTTTAGGAATAACAAACATATGTATTGAGTAAATAATGTTATTCATTGGCTGTAGTTAGTTGGTTTTAATAGAATTTTACTCTTAACCTACAGCTCACCCTCTACCTGGGAAAGCGAGACTACGTGGACCACCTAACATCTGTGGACAAAGTTGGTAAGTGGAGTTAATTCAGTCACAAATTCAAGTGCTGTATGTTTCTTTATTATTCTTTATTTATTAACACTTATGTTTTACAGATGGTGTGGTGAAGATAGACCCTGCAGAGCTTGGAGACAGAAAAGGTAACAGTGACCCTCAAAAGTGATCTCTAGAGCTGTTCAGTTTGGAGCAAATTGCTAAATATTTCAGGATGAAGAACCTTGTCACTTAAACGTCTTACATTATGCCAAACTGTCTCTTGTGAGGTTAAGGCATGTTATAATGCTATAACCTCTTCAAAAACATACCCGGAGTTGTGTTTTGTTTCATTCACACATGACCTGTAACCCGTTATTATTAGTCTGTCTACATCTGTGTGTGTGTGTAGTCTTCTGCCAGCTGGCGTGTGCCTTTCGTTATGGCAGTGATGACCTGGATGTGATGGGCCTGTGCTTCAGGAAGGACATCTGGATCACACATGTCCAGATCTACCCCCAGGTCTCCAAACCGGCTCAGACCCCCATGCACGACACCCTGCTGGTCAAAGCTGGGGACAACGCCTACCCTTTTACTTTTGAGGTATGCTATATGTATAAGAGACAGGCAACCACCGTAACCAGTTTAAGTATAAGTGTATAAGTATAAGTGTATGTGCTATTAGGTGGATATTGACTTCTTTTTACTACTATTTTCACTAGGTTAATTTTGTACAATGAAATTAATGTGACCTAGTCATTTCTAGGTCTAATAAGATTTGTTGTGGAGGGCTACAACAATTAATCAGATTAAGTGTGACTAGTAACACTTTTAAAAACATAATGGACCATACAGACTCTAAAACATGTGGTTATAACTGTATTTCGTATCTTAAAGTGTACTAGACATAATAATTTGACTAGCTGTTTAAACAAAGAAATAATCGCTGACAAGTCGACTACTAAAATCATTGTTGCAGCCCTGCAGTTGTGAAAATATGAAAGTGATTATTTTATAAGCAGTTCTTACCTTCTGATGTAAATGTCTTTTTGTCACAGAATAATACACACCCAAGAAATTTACTTTGACAAACTTATAAAAAATTTACTTTGACAAACTTATAAAAAATGTCTGTTTCCAGATTCCCAGCAACCTGCCGTGCTCAGTGTCCCTGCAGCCAGGACCTGATGACAAAGGAAAGGTCTGAATTGTCTGATTTGCTAAAGTGAAATATGAGTTGTACAGTCTCAGTCTTGTTGTATTACTCAGCTTTGGTTATTTGTAGGCCTGTGGTGTTGACTTTGAGGTCAAAACCTACCTCGCCAAGGAAAAGGACAACCCTGATGAGAAAATTGAGAAGAAGTAAATGATATTATATTTTGCTCATTTAACATATACATAGTGTTTTCTGTACATGCAGCCCTGAATTATGTTTTGTTTTTTTTGTTTTTTTTAAATTAATTATTCTTCCAGAGACACAGCTCGCCTCATCATTCGTAAAATCCAGTACGCCCCCTCTCAGATTGGTGCTGGGCCAAAGTCTGAAATCTGCAAGAGCTTTATGATGTCCGACAAGCCTGTTCATCTAGAGGCCTCTCTACAGAAAGATGTAAGGATCTCATTCAACTATGAATCGTAATCATAATAATGAATACTAAAAGTTACAGTTACTTTGGGCACATAGTGCTCTGTATTGTATATTTACTCTTATTAATATATTATTTTATATTATTTTTTGCTAGCCCTGCTGTTTAGACCTTCACAAACATTATTTTTATGTTCAGTGAATGTGTAAACATGTCATATTTCTTATAGCTCATTACATATTTGTGGTTTCAGGATGATGGAAAGAGACCAATGGTCTAACTTTTGAATGGTTAAAAGTCCTCAACATGCTATCCATACAGAAAAACTGAAGCCCATGACTAAGAACAAATGTATCTGTGTTACAACTGTTTGGTAACTCACTGGATTTTGTGTTTGTCTTGAACACAGCTCTACTTCCACGGTGAGAGCATCCCAATTAAAATCAAAATCAACAACGAGAGCAACAAATCTGTGAAGAAGTTCAACATCACTGGTCAGTGTTCTGCATGGTACAATCATAAGGTCCATAAACCTACAGGCTCATATTACATTACAGTGATTCAAACCCTCCTCTCTCTCCTACAGTGGAACAGTGCACAGACATTGTGCTGTACTGTGCCGACAAATACACCAAGACTGTCTACTGCCAAGAGTTTGCGTAAGTATCCAATTATACTACACACAGGCCCAGGTTAGTTTGTCATATCTGAAGATTAGCCATTAAGAAAGAACATTTGCAAAATTAATATAGCCAGTTTATCACGCAAGCTTCTGTTTGTATCACAGTAGCACTTGTTTGGAGTAAATTTAAATATGTTTAGGAAAGTGAACTTATCTCTTTCTCCCTTTTCTTTTTCATACTGTTTAAAGTTAAAGGGACAGTTAGACAATAGTGGACCTCTGTATTCTGTTTGGGAAAATACTAGTAATTATTCTTAGTAAGCCTCTGGTTGCTAATAGAACAGTCACAACTCATCAACACAAAACTGCACAACGGGTAGTCCTTACGAAGCCTAGCTCATCTGGAGATGGGTCCTGGCGCTGCACTGATCAAATGCAGAGAAAGATTTTCTCTACAGACACAATAAAACATAGCTTTGTGTACCTTATGTGCTTTTATGTACTGTATGAATAGAGCTGTTTTGTTTTGGGGGGTTTTTCAGTGAGACTGTGGACCCTAATGGCACCTACGAGAACACTCTGTCCATTACACCTTTGCTCAATGAAAACAAAGAGAAGAGAGGCCTGGCACTGGACGGACGGCTTAAAGATGAAGATACCAACCTCGCCTCCACCACAATGTAAGAAAGATTCACTGATTTACAGGGGAATTTCTAATGTCAACATTAATATAGTTGAAAAGAAACAGGTATCTTAGATCTGATTTGTAACTTTTTATTTGTTCCACAGCATGAAGACAAACATTGAGAAGGAGGTGTTGGGAATCCTGGTTTCCTACAAGATCAAGATCAACCTGATGGTGGCTGGAGGAGGGTAAATACTACTAAATTCTTAAACTAACAAGAAAAAATAAAATAAAATTAAACATTCTCTCCCTCTTCTTATGAACTTGTGTAGCTTGCTGGGAGGCCTTACTGCCAGGTGAGTTAAATATTAAGTTAACTCAAAGCCAGTATAATGTATTTACTTTCTATGATATGAATAATTCTTTTTCTAATATATTTTTGTCCCTTTATTTAGTGATGTCACAGTTGAGCTGCCATTGATGCTTATGCACCCCAAGCCTGAGGGTAAACATAAATATACATATGCTAAAAACAGAATTGTTATTGTACTATATTTTTTTAAGTAAATTTATATTTTATCTTTTGTCCCTCAACAGAGTAAACACCTCAATATTGTAAGTATAATTTGACTGACTAAAATACACAATAAAAAATAAATAAAATACAATAACGATGTTTATTCTTTTTTGTTACAGTGACACAAAGACAACCAATCCTTTAGTCCAGGTGTGTTTGAATAAAAAAATCAAATCAAATCAAATACGAATACCATTTTTTTTTTTTATTTGTTTATTTTTATTTATTTGCATTTTTGTTTGACAGAGCATGAGTTGCGGGTGGAGAGTGGAGGGAAAAAACAAGAAGAGAAAAGACACATGCGCCTAAATATTCCCCATCAGTGTTGTAACATCATTTCTCTGGCCACACTGTTATGTTTTCGGTATTGTTGAAATAGCTGTCAGATCAGTGTAGACACAGGCCTATCATAAACACACCACTATGTTATTGGTGTAAGAGAGCATTCTCAGAACTGTTCATTTTTCCTTTTCCTAGTCTTGTGAAAATGCTTTTTGATTCCCACTGTGAAAAAACACAATAAATTAAGAAAAATAAAAACAATGACTGTGATTTTTTTCTTTTTATTCCATTATTTAATATTACATAGCGATTCCATCCATAAGGTTAAGGGCTGTGTATCAAAGAGAACGAAAACCATCCCATAATCTTTACAGCAGATGCAAAACTCTATGTACAAAATAAGAAAATGTATACCCACTTTATCCATAGGTTTCAGAATGGTGACAAATTAGGATTAGAATTAAATATATTGTTTGATATAAAAATGGTCTGATCAGTAATATGCTTGTTATATTATTGACAACATGAACAGACCCAGACAAAAATCTTCAAAATGTTGCATATAACATGAAGCTGAAACCCATGAAGGCATTTAAAAGAAAAAATGCAACACCAGTTTTAATAGTCTTGTGAAAATAATGTGATAAGAGAAAGAGCTAAATTTTACCAGATGCTTAAAGAAACTCTCATTTCTTTATATAGGATATAAATGATCCTTTTGGGGATATAAGTAAAACATAGACACAGTAATAGTATTAGTTTGGAACAGCAGAGGGCAGCACTGATTGAAAACTGTCTTCTGTCCAAACGAAGAAGGCTTTTGCTCTGACGTCATCGCGCAAAACGTGCCCCACAGCAGCAGCAACATGGCTCTGAATGGAGGTTTGTAAACTTTTATTGCAATTAAACCATTTCCCTATACCTTTGCTTTCATATTTATGTTATTTCTATCACCCCGCGCATGTTTATTAAAATACTGCTTAAAGTAAAAAGGGTCTGAACAGCAATATGTTTGTTAAATTACTGACAGCGTGAGCAGACCGATAGCATTAGTAGCATGCTCACAGTATCACCGACAAAAAGCTATAAAACTGCATTTTATCATTGTAATAAGAAATTAAAGTGAGCGGAGTAATGTATAGTGTGGCGTTATATTCGACATACTCGATGTATCAACTTACCTGGTTTACGTTGTGCATGCATGTCTGGTAATAGTACTGATTGTATTTTATTATTTGTGCAGACGATGAGGACTTTGAGTGGGAACCTCCGTCTGAAGCCGACATGAAGGTGATCCAGGCGCGCAGAGAGAGACAGGACAAAATAAGTAAACTGATGGGAGACTACCTGCTCAAAGGATACAAGATGCTGGGGGACTGCTGCGACACATGCGGGGTGAGAGACACACTGGGGCTTTTGGGTAGTAGTGCGGGTTAATTTAGTCCTTTTCAAATAAATGTTTACAACAATCATTATGCCCCCAAGGTGTTGATTGAATAGTTATGTTGTACAGAAAAATTCCCTTTATAAACAACAAAACTTCAACATAAACAGCTAACCCTGTAGTATAAATCTATACAGACACACAAATGCATGGATTTGTTACAATAGTTCAATCTTCTTCCATATGTATGCAAATCTCATTCAAATCACAATATTTGCCAAATATGAGCAATTGTAGCTCTTTTGTCTTGTATGTAGATTTTTCAAAAAGGATGTTGTCAGGCCATCATTTCACAAATTTGCAAGCTTTAAAATGAACATGCATTTGCTCTATTTCAGACTATACTTCTGCAGGACAGGCAACAGAAGAACTACTGTGTTTCTTGTCAAGAGCTGGACTCTGACATTGACAAGGATAATCCTGGTGAAAATACACTCACTTATAACTTATTAATGACTAAGCAGTATAACTCATGTATTACTCCACCCTTTCTTTGTCTTCAGCTCTTAATGCCCAGGCAGCACTGTCCCAGGTGAGAGAGAGGCAGTTGGCATCCCAATCCCCTGCGCCACCCCAAACGCCTGAGGCCAACAGCACCTCTTCAGTCCCTCAGCCACGTCCCGAGCACTGTGAGGGGGCCGCTGCCGGAGGGAGAGCTGCCTTACCTCCTGCTCCTGTCCCGTCCGTGCCCACTCTCTCCACGCCTCCTTCAGCTCCTGTCCTGGCTCCCACCCGCCCAGCAGTCATCCCACAGAACACAGCCCTGCGACCCGTGCTGCAGGACGCGGAGGAGGCTGTTCTCACTAAACTGCGCTGGGCCACCAACCAGCTCCAGACTTCAGCATCGCTCGAGACCAGTATCCAGCTTTGCAGCCTCATCTCCAGCTGTGCAAACTCACTGCGCACGCTTCGAGAGCTCAGCCAGTGACCACTATGGACTGAACGAAAAATGCTCTTTCTATTTGTCACTGTCATTCAAATAGTGACTGCTTTGTGGACTGATTTAGATGCATAGGGAATGGCTGAATATGAAAATTAGTATGTATGCCTGAAGTGCAGTTTGCTTGACATTTACCATGAATCCACTGCACTATGACTGCCCCAAATTGTACTAATTGAATCAGAATTATTACATCAGCCTAATTCAAATACCCCACCACCCCTGCACAAGTTTAGGACTAATTTGGTCTTGAATCTTGTTTGATACCTCCATTCTGCAGTTGTTGGTAAAGCCTTATTCTCATTCATAAGACATATAGAATGTAATATACAATCCTGATTCATTTGCCCATGTGATTATAAAACAGGTATCAAAACAACAAAATGTGTAAAAATATGATTAATATTTGACAAGCCTGTAAGATTGAATATTAAGGGATTCAAGCTTCCTAAAGTAAATTGCACTTCTGAACAGCTGATATTTGTAATGATATCTTAATTTTATTCTTTCCACCGCAACCCTATCATTCCCCAACTTGAAAAACATGTTGCAACAACTGTTACAGTATGACATAATGGACATATACATTGTACAATGTTATTACACCGTACTCAATAAAACTGACGTAAGGATATTGCCTTGATCAAGCAAACAGAAATTAATAAATTAATATTAAATGTTATGTTTTATTGACCTTGCATAACCTATTCAATGTTATTCCTGCAGTTCATCCTGTTTTCTCATGACTCAATTTTGATTTGTTTTGGAAATAAACTGCATACATTTCCTTTGCATAAGGATATTGCTGAATGATGTAGGTAGGACCATTATTTCTGTTCACCTTTACAAACCCTAGAGCTCACATAGTTTTTATTTGATCTTAAGGTTGATAAGGTTTGCAAAAAATTCTAGAGGCTATTGTAAATGATTCATGTGATGATGTGATTGTAATTCATTAGAAACGAACTATAATGTATTATGTTAAGATCTTGGAATACTTTTAAGGTGGGACTGAAACGTCTAAAAAGTAACTACAGTCGAAAGACACGTCCCGTTGATGTTTTCCATATGGTCCCCTGTCTACTGTACAGGGGCGTGGTGCGTTCAGTGTTGGGCGGAGCTAAGAAAGTCAAACACAAAGGAAGGCAAAGGAAGCAAAACAAAGCCAGGAACACACATATATAAACAAAACATGAGGTACATTCACTGACAAAACTGCAAAAACATTCGTCTGCATGCGGTAAGCGCGTTAAGTCACCAAACAGCCGACAGCTCCTCGGGATGAACGGGAACTGTCCCACTGCGGGCGGTGTGCTGTCGCTGGAGGGGCTACCGCCGCTGCCCAAAGGCCTCAGCGGGATCCTGAACTCCAGCGGCGGCTCCTGGAGGGACATGGAGCGGGTACACGCCAAGAGGGCCCGTATCCAAGCTGACATGTCCCGGAGCGGCACTGAGGCAGCACGACAGCCGCCGGGGAAGCGAGGAGGGCTGGACGCAGCGCTGGCTCTGCTTCGGAAAGAAATGGTAAACTCAGACACAGCATGAAAACAAGTCTGTTCATAGTACAGTAGGTCTGTGACTCCAAAGGTGTTAAGAAATCTGACTGATCATAAGTTTGGCAGTGCTCTATCCATGTAAACGTGTTTTCTGTTGTCTTTTGTCTACAACTACAGCTTTGCACAACTATTTTTATGAATGACACTACCCCAAAATCTTAAAGTCTTAAAGTAGGTCACCCCTGGATTATTTGGGCCACTGATATCATTGATAGTCTCTCTCACTTGATCAGTTATGATGTTATAACTAATTTGCCTTCTTCTTTGCTAATGTTTTACTCCAAATGTTTCTTTCATTTATTTATTCAGATTTACCAAACAGAAAAAACAAGAAAAGCATGAATGGATGTTCTTATGACTTGTGAGTGATAGGTGGATTTAACCAATAACAAGGAAGTTCAAACTCTCAATACAAGAAGATGGATAGAATTAATCCTTAGGTTAAATAATGTGAAGCTAAAAAGAAATGCCAATCTTTAAATTGACCATAAAATTGTGACTCAAGTCTATTATTTATTTATTTGATGATATTTCTCTCACTTTTGTCCTCAGGTGGGTCTACGTCAGCTGGACATGTCTCTCCTTTGTCAGCTCTGGTCCCTTCACGAGTCCATCCAGGAGTACAAGGGCTCTTCACTGCTCCACGAGGGCTCGTTCAGCACCGAAAACGTATACTCAGACGATGAGGAAGAGGAGGGAGGAGAGGAGGAAGAAGAGCTGACCCAACCTACCCCCACCACACCCCTGTCTCTACCCCCTCTCAGCCATAACTCTCGGGACCAGTGGATAAAAGACTCCTTCAAAATACCATGAAGTCTAAACTCAAATATGCTCAAGAAATATGCTACACACAATCAACACCAGCTATTTTTATATCTACATTTAAAGCTTTTAATGAGTTATTTTATATTTCATTTATCAAACGCCATATTCTAAGCATGTGCCTTCACCTTTTTAGACAATTGAATGTAGAGTTATACAGTATTTTGTTTTCAGGGACCAACATGTCAAATTTATGGTTTATGTCATTTTGCTTAACTTAATTCATTCACGTGTTTTAGGTGCGCTGGACAAAACATTTAGATAATAACACGTGCACGTCAACATTTAAAAGTTCACTACAATGTTATACTATCATGAGCTGTTTTTACAAAATATTTTAATTTCACATTCTTTAAACACATTTTCTTTATTTTATTAAAAACAGTGTCTCATTTGTGAATCACAGTTTTAAGAAAAGACAACACTAGACCTCATGTTTTTTTATTAACTATTTTTTAACTCAACTTTTGGCAATCACAAATAAAATATACATTGACTAAATATAAACAAATAAACTTGTTCAGACATTTTACACTTGATAAATGTTGCATAAGTAGAGGTAATGTCAGTGACATATGTTTAAACTCGGACTAGGACAAGTTTAACCAGATTTGACAATCTTTTTTTTTTTATTTAATTTGCATTTTAAACTTGCAGGCACTTGCAGGATCCTAAATTAATTGTGGCTTGCAACATCTTGCAACTTTTTCCACTTTCAGTGAATATATTCTATTTTCCAAACCAATATTCAAACATGTCCCCTTTATTATTTGATAGAAGTATGTGTCTAGTCTTATAGAGGAGTAGCCAATGCATTTTATGTTTTCTTTTATGATAGGCTAGGTTACTTTCTATTATCTCATGGGAGCTAAAAGTAGGTCACTGAAAAGGTTAACCAGACAGTTGTACTTTTTACTTTACTTAAACCCATTATTACTTTTTACTTAGAATGATGTGTTGTGGAAATCTGAAAAACAACAACTCCCTCTTTTTCATCAAAATAACATTTATTAACAAAATCAAAAGCTGATGTTCCCCAGTTTGACCAACAGGGGGACACACTGCCTATACTCTTGTACAGTCTTGCCCCTCTCTCATGCCTCTCTCATTCACTACTGCCTTTTATTTTACCCTTCTGTTGATAGGCGTCTGGGTAAAACCATTTGTCCCAGAGGGGAGCAGGCGCCCAGGACGATGACGTGTGCAAAGAAAGTCCCATGTCCTATATTTAACCCTTAGATGGTAGATATAGTCAGTGTCTCTGCATTGGAGTGAGGGTTAGTGAACATTTGGACTCCTCATCATAACATAGGCCTCAGGCTCAGGTTATAAAGTAAACAAATTCTTCAAACACTCTTTATGTCTATACACACATCTATTCAGGTCTGTGGGCATTAAATTAAATGTGCTTGTCTCTACCTGCTTGTCTCTCTGGAGATATGATTGCTTTCTGTGATAAGTTCTGACATTTACCATTTCTATCTGGCATCAATTACAGATCTTTTACTTTCTACAAAAACATGTAAGCTTGAGCGGACTTGCCTCTCATCTGTTCTGAACTGTAACTAGATAAGTCTAATGCTATATTGTGGAACATTACAGGCAAAATAATACCTCCATGGAGACAAACAGCTAGCAGACTCTCCACTAGAAAACCTTTAGTATAAGACATTCAAGTTAGTCAGTAAATCAGTAGTTGTTAAGCTTAAATCTAGAACATAATGTGCTGAAAAAGCTGTACTGTATAATTTTGCAATTACTTTAGTTATGTGCATTTTTGATTTAAAACGAAAAGGTATCTTTCAGTCTGATCAGTTGTATGTGACAAATCTTTATTTTAGTGTTACCCATTCTTTTAATTGCACTAAACATAATGAATCGGCATCTCGATATTGTGAGACCGTGTGATGTTATAGGAGGAAGTGTGAGTAGCCTAGATCTTCTCGTGGAGGTTGAAACTAGACCACCTCTGACTCATGGCTACGACCTCCAGCTGCTCCTGTCCGTCCATCGCTCCAAGACTAAAAATACTCTCTCCTCTCAACCAGGAAAATCCCTCAGCTTCTGCCCCACACAGGGGTAATAACAACACAATGTACACTGCTAATCTACCTTGAAGTCTGTGAACTTTACATTACCTCGAATGCGTTCTACCAATATGCACCACCAAGGACAGAACCAAGAAAAGCTACTTTAAAACTGGAATTAAACAGCACAATACTAAACCAGGGCTAATAAAATGTAATCCAGCTTTTAATTTGTGTTTGACACGGCTGAAACCATGACTAAAACAGGACTGAGCCTAAGTCTAAACCAGGACCAAACCAGGACTAAATAGTCTACTTAACCCATAACTCAGCGTTTAAATCTGTAACTGGAAAAATCCTACCGGACACTTACCACAGTTTGAAAAGCCTCCATCTATTTATTTCTTTGCCTTCCACTTTTCCGAATCATGACGTGGCTCTGATTCAGAAAATTACTAAGAAATTCTTTTGGAAAACACCGATAGAGAGTGGCATGTTTGGGCCTTAACTTGGCACTCCTTAGACCAGTTTGTAATGACTTCCACTTTTAAAGCAATAACGACTCTGAATGTTCCCTGGTTGGTCCTGGAAAAGTCATTTATTCCATGCTCTATTCCTTCCTGGTTTTGTTCACTTGTTTTTCCATTTTTCATATGTGTCACAATATGAAGCAAAACTAGTGTTAGCCAATTTTTTATAAGTAATGCTCAGAATGACATTTGCTCTAATAAACAAGGAAGCGTTCAAGATAAAAATGGTATAATATCTCGGTTATACAATGCCTAACGAGTAACTATAATGGTGATGTCTTGCTAAGAGTATATGGAAATAGTCAAATGTTCAAAATCAATCAAATGTTAAGAAGCTTCCTAAATTTCAATTAAAATGCAGACAACTTTTGAATGATCATCTTAACCATGTAAAATATATTGACTTTTGCCACATATAGCTCTTTACACCAACAAAAGTATAGCCTAAATGTTCTTAAACCAAAACTTATGGAATACAGTTTATTTCTCAATACAGTTAAATTAACTCAGATTTAACTGTTGCTCATAAGACAATTGTTAAAGAGGATTTCCACAACGTTGTAATGACACTAATGGCATCAATAAATTCTTATAATTCCTGTTTTAATCAAGACCCCCATCATTATAATGCTGTTCCTATCCTAGTTTCCACCTTTCTTATCCTGCCTATATTAGATTAGAAAAGCTTTTATTATTCAAGCAACTTATAAGATGCCCCTGTGCCCCCTGGCCAATCGATAGCGGTCTACTGTAACAAATGAAGTCAGTGTTGAGATAAGTTACTTTGCAGTGACACAGACAGGAGCAAAGTCTATTGTGCTGTAATAACTAGAGTCTGTGCCGTCCAGAGCCCGATAAACCTTTGCATATGAACTCCGGACATCACTTTGCATACGCACAGTCTCTCTCTTTCTCTCTCTTTTGCCTGCAGCTGTTGTGCCCCCTGTGAGCACGAGGGAGGGGGCATTATAGAGCTTGCCTTTTATTACAACGATCCCTCACTCCTTCTCAGAGCCGCTAATGACCACGAGGTTTTTTTTGTTTTTTCTTTTTTTTGATGCGCCCTATGACAACACGACCGAATTCAGTTCCTCATTGCGCGCCGATACTTTTCTCGTGCGTAATTCAACTTTAATCACTAAATGAAGCGCAAGTCGGAGCTTGCGTGAAGCGAAGCGGCAGCAGCAGCACTCGGAGAGGACTATTTAAGGAACATATTGGGATTATAGTCGCCGAACGGACTCGTGGAGAGCGGGTAACTTTCTGGAGTTATGACGTCGGTATGGAAGCGACTGCAGCGCGTCGGTAAAAAGGCATCAAAATTTCAGTTCGTGGCGTCTTACCAGGAACTTGTCTTGGAGTGTACGAAAAAATGGTAATAATTATTTCACATGTGGGCTTGTCTGTGACCCTTTTGTACATAGTGATGTCACCTTCTTACCTTTTGGGGTTTCCGCTATACGCATAACTTGAGTTTATTGTTCACACATCAAATTGACTTTTACACCAGGGGAAGCCTTTTATAATTAACACATGACGTTGGGTCTGGCTAGTTTGTTCACAGTTTCACTTGCGTTATGGATAATATCATAAAAAAAAAAAAATTGCTTCATTTTACTTGCAATTTGCATTTTGGATCAGCCTTACCCGTGGATAAAATGCAAAAAGTTGACTAGATGAGAGGCTCCAATTAAAATATACAATTATAAATGAAGATATAGCCTACACACACAAGCACACACTATAACCGTAACGTGTTTAGTTTTGTCCACACTAGAAACTTTAGATTCCTCCACGTTGTCGGTTTGAATGACACTTAAACCTGATGGATGCTTTACCAACTCAGTGACATTTCCGGTCATGCAAAACAGCTGAGAGCCGCTGGTGACGCAGCATTTGCCCGAGATTAGTGTTTGGTCTGCGCTCGGCTGACCACACTATTCTTTTTTTGTATACAGTATGGGGTAAATGTAATGACCTCTGGGTTAGTTTATGGTGTGAATGGACAAAACCAACTTTATTTGGTGAAATTTGCATAATTTTTTCCACTTTTTTAATCATATTAGTATGGCGCATGTATGGACACAGACAGTTAGCTGTTCAATCTCATGCTCATTCACTAAATTACACTGATTTTAATTAACAGAAGATAATTGTTTTCTATTGATTTATAGATTACAGTTTTTGTATACAGCATATAACACAGAAGACAAGAAGATAAGATAAACCTTTATTTGTCCAACAATGGTGAAAAATAAGGTGTTGCATGTTGTTTAAGAGTTGTCCAGTACACATATTCATTGTGACACTACTTCAGACAATTAGTCATTAGCCAAACCAGCAAGTGTCATCTATAATAAATGACACTGCATAACACGTCCATGAGTGACAACAACATAATCTCAGTCTAAGTCTATCTGTCACTATCTGGTGCTTTTCAATTATCAAGAGCATGTTAAAGATCTTTAGACTTTTGCCCACCTACATGCCAACATAGGACACACTGCACCCTGTTATCAATCAAGGGTGGTATAATTACTACATGTGTCTATGAAAACTTGTGGACCAAAAGCATTATGTGTATGTGTTGACTCAGCTCTGGGTAACAGTTGTCCGACAGTAATATTGGAAACACTGAAAGCAAAGACCGATTGGGAAATGAGTACTACTCCCTGTTATGGGGAAATCAACAATAAAGCGTGTTAGAAGTTAAAACAAGAAGTGTTTAGAGACTTTATTGTAGGTTCTTTTTGAAACCCACAATTTGCAGAGACACAAGGTTTATCCTTAAGCACAGCTTGTAATTACTTTGTATTTTTAGTGTTATTATGAAGTGGGATGAACAAGTCAGAAGATTTGGTATGAAGTCAAAGACAACTAAAATGATCAGATCACATTATATATTAGTAAATGGATTTCCTTAAACAGGAATTCTTAATTAGTGCCATATTAGGCTCAACCCTTTTTCTTTTCTGACTCAGCTGGGAAAACTGCAACTAAACCATGACTAAACCATGACTAGAACAGGATCAAGTCAACATCAAAACTAAACCAGGACTAGAACAGGATCAAGTCAACATCAAAACTAAACCAGGACTAGAACAGGATCAAACCAAGTCTACATCAGGACTATACAGGGCACAGACCAAGACTTGGACCAGGAAGTATTTGGACACACCCTTAATGGCCCAGAGGGAGATGCAGTCTCACAGTTCAACAGACTCAGTGAAAGAGCCTGAATATATCTTTACATCTTCTGTTGGACCTCACTATTGTCTGTACAGTGACAAAACATTGACCACACCATAGAATATAAGCACATGTTACTGCAGGGCATTTCACTGCTAGTTGAATCATGTATTTTTGTGCTGTCTTTTGTGTTGTTCTGTCAGCTGCTTATAAACCATGGCTTTGATCGTAACTTATTTTGGCTGTCTTAACTCCTGACCTTCTTTGGTTCTGGGCTATTTAAGAAGACATGTTGACCCTCATACTGGAAATACATTATTTCTGTCATGTTAATACATTTTTTTCATTTATGAATGGATTTTATTACCTAGGGCTCCCGCTTCATGTGAAATGTCACGCCTCACATTTAAAAGCAGGTCACATGACTTTGAACTTCCTGTTTCACTTCCTGTTTAGAAGCAGTGTGAAAATACAAAAGGGATGCATTCGCTGGTGCCACTCACAGTGTACAGCATCTATAAAAGGGACATGTTTTAGTTATTCAGTTGTCAAGAACACTGACTATTTACCAACTGTTTTGACTCCAAGGGGCAAGAACAGGGCAATGACAGTCACAAGACCTAATGTTTGCCCAGACACGTGGCTCTGTTAGATAATATGAGCTTTATAAGGCATTATTAAATTATACTAGTACAAGTCCGTCAATGTATCACATTTAACATACTTTCAACCCTGGAATTTGCTTCTCAGTAAAGTTTTGGTATTGAGACAATTTGGTGATGCCATGTTACTATTTCATTATTTGGTTTATTATAGGCTCGTCAGAATAAGCTTGTTTTAATGTACCAAATTTGTTATTGAGTTTTAGGAATATCAATATTTCATAACTCTTACCTAGTACCAAACTTGAGTTTGATATTTTGGTATCACGACTATATCATCTCGACTTTACCTTAGATACAGCATATAACCAGCAGTTGTATAAAGTAAGCAGTGTGGTGCTTCTGTTTTGACCTGCGTTGTGTGTTTCTCAGGCAGCCAGACAAACTGAGGGTGGTGTGGACCAGAAGGAACAGACGCATGTGCTCCAAGGTAAAAACACACTCTTTCCATTACACAGTCTGTGCTGGAGAGATTATTCTAAAAGTAATATGTACAGTCTTGAATGTGGGCTTTTATGCTCGTAAGGTCATATATTAAAGGTCATATATTAAGCAAAAGAGACTCTTGTGAGCTTTAAGCCATGTTATAATAGTGTTATCTCCTCAAAAACTTACCTGGAGTTGTGTTTTGTTATGTTCACACATGTTTGAGTAATATTTTATTATTTGTCTGTCTACATCTCTAAAACTCAAAATGCTCCACCTTGTGATGTCCTGAAGCTGTAGTTTTCAAGTGAACAGCTGCCTTTAGTTTAGTAGAGATTGGCATCTGTAGCAAGCTTTGCTTGTTGATTCATCAGAAATCTGCACTGTTTCTTTCCCTTTTTTTCTTTTTCACTCATAAGACACTGTGTTTGTTTTGACACAAACGGATCATGTGTTTTTCTGATTGGACAGAATATGGTTCCAGACCCACACGTCTTTGTAAAATATTGTCAAAGCATGTGGTATTGGCTGGGCAAAAAACTGAAAAATCAGTATCTAGTGATTAAAGTATGACTCCACAAAAATCTCTCTTGTCACATGATTGGTTGTTTTTTCTAAATTAAACAAAATTACACCATAATAACTCAAAACATTCCTCTGCAATTTTGTCTGTTCAAATCATTTGTAACAGACTGAAAAAGTACAGTCATGTGATAGTTTGATTGGTAGGACTTTTATTTTATGTAATGCACATAATTTTCAATATTTTTTCACTTTCTTCTAACTGTATATCCTGCAGTGTGTGCGCCAGGAAGAATGTAATTGTAGGATATTCTTTTTGTAGAGTAATTATTGGTATTTTCTCCATGCGTAGATGATATACAGAGTGTAAGCTGGTGTCTTATTTGTGTGTTTTAGCTCCACAGTTGGCAGCCGGGCATCAAGAACCCGTACAGAGGGATGGTGGTGTGGCCCGTCCCCGAAAACATCGACATTTCTGTTACTCTCTTCAAGGTACCATCAGTAACAGGATCTGCTATTTACACTGTACACAGCGGATAGAGGACAGGGAAGAGTAAATAGAGTGAGGAGAGTTGATAAAACAGTACATACACATTTACTATAGCTATTTATGACTTCTGATATTGCACAGTCCATTAAGAATGACGGTCTTCTTAAAAGTGTTTTGTGAATTTCCCTTTAATGGTTGATGAAAGTGTGTAATAGTACAATACTTTCTTTTTTCACATTCAAGTTAAAAGTAAACTTAGTGTTGTATTTATATATATATTTGTTTGTATATTTTACCAGGCACAACATTAAGAACAATGTCTAATTTAATTTTAACAATGGAATAAAATCAATGGGTTGTATGCCAATTGAAGGCACTACAATCAGTTTCATTGTAATTACAGATAGATTCAAGGTTTGTTATCATTAATTGAAGTTCATTGTCACTGTTTACTGTTTGTAGGATCCTAATGCAGAAGAGTTTGAGGACAAAGAGTGGACCTTTGTCCTTGAGGGGGTAGGTATCACTTGATTATGTCTCAGTCAATTGTGAATAAACTTGACACCAAAATTTGACAACTTAAAACTGGTAATTTGCAGACTATTCATTCTAATTATACACCTAATGTTTTTCCTCTTTTGCAGGAGAACAAGGGCCATCGTAAAGTGCTGGCGTCCGCTGACATCAACATGAAGCGTTTTGCGAGCCCCACGCCAACACAGACCGACCTGACACTGAAGCTCAAGCCTCTGTCAGTGAAAGTGGTGGAGGCCACGCTCAAACTGTCCCTGTCCTGTGTCTTCATCAGAGAGGGAAAAGCCACGTGAGTTAAAACACATGTTAATCATACTGCTCATACATATTCAGTTTATCCTTCCATACATGAAGATAGCTAGCCAAAAAAGCTACCAAATTTTGTGATTGATGTTCTTATTGTCAGCCTTGCCAAATCGTATTTAGTTTAGTTGTGTTACAGGATACATACATTTCATTATTATTTCTGCTACTATGTATTGTTTTTATTGTGACGTTTTTATTCATGTTCTATTGATTGTGCTTGTCAAGGACATAGCTGAAGTAGGTTTCTGTGCACCCGTAAAGTGATATTTGAGAAATGACATACATTAAATAAAGGTTTATTAACGACTGACCATTGTAACCACCCTCAAACCATGCTCAAATGTAATACCAAGATTTTTTTAGATTAAATTTGAGGGTTTCAGTTTGAGCTTTCTAAGATTGCTCCCTCATCAAAAAACATGCCTGAAGAGGTTTTAGATGTCATTCATGCATGTTTTAGTGTTTTAGCAATCTCCCCCAGGCCCTATTTGAATGTTCCTTACGTTAGCTGTGCGATTCTGTGCAATGCTCAGCCTCCACATCATCCATAAATATGTAAAAGCATGATGCAAAACTGTATATAGCAACGTGGCAAACCAGATGCGATATGCAGTAGTTTCATTAGTAGGATGCTGATTGTGTTGTGATAGTGCTCTGAAGAGGGACTAACTTAACGTGGAGAGGAAAGGGAGGGAAGACTCAAAGCACTAAAAGCAAAAGAAATGTATAAAACATGTTAATGTGTTGTTTTCAGCCAATATAGCATTTTCAAAACAATTAAAGGTAACATGGCAATCTAAATATGTTATGTGTTAGTAGGTAATACCCCATAGAAGTAAGACTCCCTCTCTTTAAGACAAGCAGTGGTGTGTCAGTACTTCAGGAAATAATCATGGTTATACATTAAATATATACGTGTGGTGGTTATACTTGTTAACTTCTTTCAGTGATGAAGACATGCAGAGTCTGGCCAGTCTAATGAGTGTCAAACCCACTGACATCGGGAACCTGGACGACTTCAATGAGAGCGACGAAGACGAGGACAGGAAGTCTCTCAACGCTACAGGTTTGTCTCAATATACAGACACGTTTTATTGTTCTAAATCACTTTCAATTCCCCTATTATTCTATACATTTCCATCTTTAATCCTTCGTCTCATCTTGACTGTCTTTCTTTTGGTTTTCCTATTCTTCCATAGCTGTTTCACACACTCTCACTCGCCCAAACCGCCCAGCTCCTCCTCCTCCGTCAGATCAGAAGCCATTTGGCCCATCTTCAGGTACCTCCCTTCATCTCCCCAAATAACACCCCTGTTGCACCCTTTTTGAGTCTCCCTTCTGTAGGTTAGGGTGTAAAAAACTATAGTCTATCTGTCTGGGACCCTCTCTAGATCAGACCATTTCACACATTAATGCCATTTTCTCAGTTTCTCCAACTCCATGGTTCAAACTGCATTCCTCTTCATTCACACCTATGTTCTAAATCATATGGAATCATGTGGACATCTGCAGGATAACTAATCACATGTAATAACATTAGCCGGGACACTTTTAACACTGGTGACTACAGTGAATTGGCTACATTGAAAGAGATAGGCAGAACATACCTGGGATTGGTTCAGGTTGTATTTATAGATAGAACTTTTTAGATAAACATGACCAACTTTAGGTCCAGATATCACTAGTCTCTTACTGAATGAATTAGATAATACAATTTAATCTAATATATTGTGTAATACATTATAGTTAAAACATAGCTGGATAATCTAATAAAAAAGAACAGTATAATGATAGACTTCCACTAATTGCACTTTACCCATTAACATTAGCTATCATCAAATTACCAGTGTGTGCACCAATGTACAACGAATGAATCTTCCATTAAGTCTGGGTAATTTGATGCCTTCCGTAAAAAACACAGGACGAAAGATATTAGTACACAGAAACGCATTAACTAATTCTTCTCTTCATTCATTCTTGTGTTAATTCTCACATTACATTTGATAAAATACAACAATCCCTTTCATACTAAGATTAAAACCATCCCATTTCCATTTATTACTCGTATTATTCTGTATTTTCTGTTTGCTGTTTTTCTCTGTTCTCATCTTCTCATCACCTCATTCTCCACTCATCTATCCATCCAGCCTCGTCCCGCCCACCTCTGCCCACCGCCCCTCGCCCTTCTCCACGCCGCACCAGGCACTCCTTCTCCTCCGCTCCCGTCCAATCAGATCCTCAGCCCTCACCTGGCCCCTCCCCTCAACCCTCCCCCAGATCCAAGCACAAAAAGTTAACCATTCAACCCTCTGATAGTAAACCTCAAGATGTACCTACCCCATCTGTAGCACTTCCTGACTCACTTTCTGTTGATGCTGGTAACGTAGCAACCCTGTATTCTAAGAGCACGCCCATAGATTCAACTTCATCTCCCATTCCTTTACAAATGACTAAAACGGATTTGAAAGAGGTCGCCATTTCACCTTCCTTAAGTCAAATGCCTTCTAAACTGGCTCCGAAACAAGAATCACGAACTGTCCCTTTGCCGTTAGTGTCATCTGTAGATATTATTATAAATTCCACCTCCACACCTGCCCCTACGCAACCTGCTGCCAAATCAAATCTGGATATGAAGTCCTCCTCTCCCGTCAAGCCCTCAGCACCCCTGTCTGACCCCGTCCGGCAATCTCTCTCACATCCCCCCTCTCTCCCTAAAATCTTCCAGTCAGGGCCAACAAAAGGTATCAGCAGACGGGATAGCCCTTCTTTTATGCATGTTTTAAAGTTTGCATTATGTTGTTTGGTGTTAAAATTATTTCCAAACAGCCTTACTATATGTACAGTATGTTATATTAGAGGGTCAATTCCTATCCATCTGTGGCTGCCTTGTGTCTTAATTTCTAAAATACTTATTCTGTGAAGCACAATTTGATTTTCCGATTGGGACACATTGATATCAGGGAATATTTACTTCTCAAAGCAGCCTTTTGATGTACAAGTAGCTATTTTTTAAGAAGCAAGCAATATCTTGACTGTTCTTGTTTCAAAAGCAATGGAAAATTTTTTGCAACCTCCCTTATGTCTTGTATGACCCACCCTTATGTCAAATGTACTGTTTGGGAAACACTTGCTGTGGGTTAGTTAATGCATGTGGTTGTAGATTGTCAGTGGCTTGTTACAAAGGCATTCCATAGTATTTAAAAATGTATTTATTTATTGTTTGTTTGTTTTTGCTATAAGATTATACTGTGACTATCAGCCTTTAGTGTCTAATGTAGTGCTAGTTATTTTTTCCAAGTTGTTCTTTTAAGGATATGCATAAATATTATGTACTCCTGCAATGCACGCATCCTCTAAAATTAACACTGTTCCTCTTTTTGACACCTGATAATTCTGCTGTTTCCCTCTGATAATTTCTGTCATTTCCACATTTCTCTCCTCTTGCCTGATCAGTTCCTGTTTCTTCTCAACACCGCCCTCCAGAGGCAGAATCTGAGCATGACATGACTTCAGCTTCTGGTTTGTGCCCTTCTAACACTTTAAATTCATTTCTGGTTTAATTCATTCCTCACTTTAATTTGTCACATGCAAATACTGTCTACTGCCCCCTTCAGGCCGCTCCCATATTTTCAAACCTCACATCGTCTCCTCTGTCGCTCGCCCTTCCTCTCCCTCACCCTTTTCTCCTGATGCTCCCGATTCAACTCAAGTTCCTCCTTCTAAATCTGCTTCAGAGACAGGTATTCATTCATATCTTTTGGTTATTTTGTTATATTTTTTACTTTGTACTTAACAAAACCATTGTATACTTAACTTTTTAGGGAGGGAATAACAAAAATAAAAAATTCTATCCTTTATAGCTCTGCAGGCTCCTGTAGTATATCTCTGTAGCAAATGTTGACCAAAAGGCGCGTTGTTTTCTGCCAGTACCTTTAAACTGTCCTGTCTCACCTCTTTTCTCCTTCACCCTCCTATGCTGACCTCCAGGGGGCGCGGTAGGTGCTCCAGACCCTGCCCCTGTCCCTTTGCTGACCAGTCCAGACCTGGATGCCCTGTGTGACCCCCTGACTCCTGCACCTCTCTCCACTCTTCCTCTGTCTTTACCCCAACGCACACCCGCCCCCCAAAACTCATCCACCCCTGCACAAAATAATGTTCCTGCAAAGATACATACACGCCATTCAGGTACATTAGGGTGGTACATTTCCTTGTTTAATCATGAAATTTGTTTATAGCATTTTCACTATTTTTACTACTATTTATTTATTTATTTATTTATTTATTTATTTATTTATTTATTACTAATAATCTTGATGAAGTGCACATGTTTGACAGCCCCTAGCTATTTGCTAATCTACAATCAAGTGACTCATAAAACCATGCACGATACTTGCCTCAATCTGCCGGAGATCTCTGAATTTGCATTACTGGCTTATGGCTAGATAAAGCTCTGACCATTTATTTTCGATTCAACTATTTTATATTTGTAATTCATAATTTTGTGCCTTTATTTTTCAGGGCCATCTCTGAGCATTGTTGAAGAGGAAACTGTTACAGAGGAAACAAATGATAAAGCTGAAAATAACCATGTGACTCCAAACATCAATAGACCCCAACAACCAGCGAAAACAACAACTCAACCTGATACAGCACAGACTGAGAAACAAAGGTGAGTTTATGTCACAAGTCTGGAGTTTGGCATGAAGTATTAGTCCTACATATTGTCCGAAAAGAAACCCTTTCATGCAGGACAAGTTTGTAATGTGCATGTTTTTGGAGTTGGGTGTTTTGGGATCCAGTCCTTGCAGTGACCTGTGCTAATGCTTTGAAAAACTTGCTATTGAAGGTTTAATTATATCAACATACAGTTAAACCCAAATAATATGAAATAAGTTTGTTGTTGCTGCAAGTGAGGCAAAAAAGCGACTGTAAAAAAAAACTGTACCATGCTATGTTATGCTATGCAGAGAGATAAAAAGGTTAGCAATGCAATGAGAGGAGAGTATGATTATGCAAGATATGTGCTCCACACACTGGTTAGCTAATAGAAGTCTGAGGTGGTTGATGGTTCTGCTGCTGCAGTGTAGTGTAGGTTCATAGCTTCATGACACAAGGAACTGAAGTGCAAAAATGTTTCCTGTGCATTAATTATATGTTTGCTATTTCACCACACTGAATGCACAACAGTTGGTGATTGAGTTGCTCCGAGCTAACACGACACCTGTGACCCCTGCCCTTTGTCCTTCTCCCGCACGGCATTACTCTAATAAATTCCCTTTAATAAAATATCCCAAATAAACACGACTTGACCCCATCATTTGTGTCCCCAGCTCGGGCCAGTCCCACACAGAGCTGATTGTAGCCCCACCCCCTCCCTGGCCCTTCTCCATGAGTGACAGCAGTGCTCCTCAGCAGCCCTCCACCAGCGTTGTAGCAGCTTTTATCACCCCCAAAAGAGAGTTAGACACAAAGGAACATACTGCCAGTAAAGTTAATGATGACACGCCCCCATTAGCTGAGCTGGAGGATATTTTTGAATCACCTGACCAATCACAAGACTCCGCGGGTCTGTTTTTGGAGGAGGATGACTCTAAAAGCGACACAATCAAAAGATGTCCTCCTGGGTGAGTATGAGTGTTTACAAAAAAGAAACACACATTATTAAAGAGTAGAGAATTTCTAAATGAACCAGTGAAAAGTCAAATTAATGTACTCCGACAAATGAGAAAGTGTGTGAATGTGTCATGAATAATTTGGTGCCCGTGATGAAGGGAAAGGATATAGGCTGAGTGAAGAGAAAGGAACAGAGAGACGGAGGGGGCTGATTGTTCTGCGGCTGTTGTGAAGATGAAACACAGACACATGGCTCTTACTATAGGATAGCAGAGAGAGTGCAGAATGGTTTGACACCTGCATGACTACATGGAAATGTTATTGGTTTACCTGAAATGTTCCACAATATTTAAATTAGCTATCTAAAGTTACATAGTTCACCTTTAAATGAATGTCTAGATAGATGATTGGTTGAGAAAGATGATGGCAACTGATTTATAAACAGAAATAGGTCTAGAACACAGTTATATGAACAATTTCAGCATAGTGGTACACAATGAAAACAAGTTGGTGGTATTCAGACGTCATACCATGGCCACACAATGCATAGTCAAAAAAGTTTTAAGGTTCCCCCTAACCTGAAAATGGATTTAAGCAACACAACAACATTTTCAGGAGCCTGTGATCAATACGAGCGTTCATGGTCCAGTTTAGGAGTTTGAGTTTCAACAAAAAGGGCATGTGCTAGTTAGTTTGTGACTGTAATAAGACCGACTTGTTTAACAGAACAAATCAGCCCGAGTTACGTCCGTTCTTTATGGCCACACTGTGTTAAAATAAAGCTCAAATTCCACAAGGTAAATTCACAAATATTGAACCTGATCATTTCTAGACCTAAGAATAACCTTGAACAATACTGATTTTAGCGGCCCTCATCTGTATTAAATATGACTCAAGAATGTTGTGATGTCGTCTGAAACCCAATAGCTTTTTACTGGCGCTGTTCAGTTGTTAAGTAGTGTTATATTTGTTGTACAGTTCTGAACAGAAAACGACGGCAGTACAGTCACAAGAAGGAACAAAAGAGAAAGACAGAAAAAAGACAGAAGAAGATTGTAAAAGAGAGGAAGAGAAACGAAAACATGAGGAGGAGAAGAAACAACTTTTGGAGCAGGAAAGGAAATGGCTTTTGGAGGAGGAGAAGAGGAGGGTTATAGAGGAGGAACGAGAGATCAAGAAGGAAAAGGAGAGAAGGAGACAAGAGGAGGAGAGATTACTGAAACAGAAGAAGGAGAGACATGAGGAAGACGAGTGGAGGAAACAGGAAGAAGATAAGAGGAGGAAGGAGGAGGAGAGGAAACGAGGGGAGAAGTTAAGGAAAGAGGAGGAGGAGAGGAGGCAAGAGAGGGAAAGGATTTTCAAGGAAGAAGAGGAGAGGAAGAAAGCGACAGAGGAACGACTCAAACGAGAGGAAGAGACCAGGAGGAAGATTGAGGAGAAAAGATTAAAAGAGGAAAAAGAGAGAAAAGAAATTGAGGAAAAAAAGAAGAGAGAGGAAGAAGAGAGGCAACAAAAAGAGGGTGAGGTGAAGAAGAAGAGAGAGGAGGAGGAGAGGAGACGACTTGAGGAGGAAAAGAGGAGGCAGGAGGAAGAAAGAAAACAGGTAGAGGAGGAGAAAAGGAGAAAGATGGAGGAATTGAGATTAAAAGAAGAAAAAGAGAGAAAAGAAATGGAGGAAAAGAGGAAGAGAGAGGAAGAAGAGAGGAAACGAAAAGAAGCTGAAGAGAAGAAAAGGAGAGAGGAGGAGGAGAGGAGACATATCGAAGAAAAACTTAGAAAAGAGCAAGAACTGAGAGAAAAACAAGAGAGAGAAAGAAAACTAAAGGAGGAAGAGGAGAAAAAACTGATGGAGGAAAAGAGGAAGCGAGAGGAAGAAGAAAGGAAACAAAAAGAAGCTATGGAGAAGAAAAGGAGAGAGGAGGAGGAGAGGAGGAAAATTGAGGAAGAAAAACTAAGAAAAGAGCAAGAGCTGAAAATAAAACAAGAACAAGAAAGAAAACAAAAAGAGGAAGAGGAGAAAAAACTGATGGAGGAAAAGAGAATGAGAGAGGAAGAAGAAAGGAAACGAAAAGAAGCTGAGGAAAGAAAGAGGAGAGAGGAGGAGGACAGGAGACGACTTGAGGAAGAAAAACTTAGAAAAGAGCAAGAACTTAGAGAAAAACAAGAGAGAGAAAGAAAACTAAAGGAGGAAGAGGAGAAAAAACTGATGGAGGAAAAGAGGAAGCGAGAGGAAGAAGAAAGGAAACAAAAAGAAGCTATGGAGAAGAAAAGGAGAGAGGAGGAGGAGAGGAGGAAAATTGAGGAAGAAAAACTAAGAAAAGAGCAAGAGCTGAAAATTAAACAAGAACAAGAAAGAAAACAAAAAGAGGAAGAGGAAAAAAAACTGATGGAGGAAAAGAGAATGAGAGAGGAAGAAGAAAGGAAACGAAAAGAAGCTGAGGAAAGGAAGAGGAGAGAGGAGGAGGACAGGAGACGACTTGAGAAAGAAAAACTTAGAAAAGAGCAAGAACTGAGAGAAAAACAAGAGAGAGAAAGAAAACTAAAAGAAATGGAGGAAAAGAGGAAGAGAGAGGAAGAAGAGAGGAAGCAAAAAGAAGCTGAGGAGAAGAAGAGGAGAGAGGAGGAGGAGAGGAAACGAATTGAGGAAGAAAAACTAAAGAAAGAGATGGAATTGAAAAAGCAACAGGAGGAGATGAGAAGAAAACTAGAGGAGAAAAGATTAAAAGAAGAAAAAGAGAGAAAGGAAATGGAGGAAAAGAGGAAGAGAGAGGAAGAAGAAAGGAAACAAAAAGAAGCTATGGAGAAGAAGAGGAGAGAGGAGGAGGACAGGAGACGACTTGAGGAAGAAAAAGTTAGAAAAGAGCAAGAGCTGAGAGAAAAACAAGAGCGAGAAAGAAAACAAAAAGAGGAAGAGGAGAAAAAACAGATGGAGGAAAAGAGGAAGAGAGAGGAAGAAGAAAGGAAACGAAAAGCTGAGGAGGAAAAGAAAAGGAGAGAGGAGGAGGAGAGGAAACTACTTGAGGAAGAAAAACTTAGAAAAGAGCAAGAGCTGAGAGAAAAACAAGAGCAAGAAAGAAAAGAAAAAGAGAAAGAGGAGAAAAAACTGATGGAGGAAAAGAGAAAGAGAGAGGAAGAAGAAAGGAAACGAAAAGAAGCTGAGGAGGAAAAGAAAAGGAAAGAGGAGGAGGAGAGGAAACTACTTGAGGAAGAAAAACTTAGAAAAGAGCAAGAGCTGAGAGAAAAACAAGAGCGAGAAAGAAAACAAAAAGAGATGGAAAAGAGGAAGAGAGAGGAAGAAGAGAGGAAACAACAAGAAGCTGAGGAGAAGAAAAGGAGAGCGGAGGAGGAGAGGAAACAACTTGAAGAAGGAAAACTTAGAAAAGAGCAAGAGTTAAGAGAAAAACAAGAAAAAGAAAGAAAACAAAAAGAGGAGGAGGAGAGGAGACATCAAGATGAACTGAGGAGAGAACAAGAGAGGAAGAAAAAACAAGATGAAGAAATGAAAAAGAAAATGGAGGAAGAAAGGAGAGCGGAGAAAAGACGTTTTGAACAAGAAGAAAAACTTAAACAAAACGAACAAAGAGAGAAGGAAAGAATTCGTCAAGAGGAGGAGAGAAAGCGAGTGATAGAGGAGAAAAGACTGAAAAAAGAAAAAGAGAGGAAAGAAATTGAGGAAAAGAGGAAGAGAGAGGAAGAAGAAAGGAAACAAGAAGAAGCTAAGGAGAAGAAGAGGAGAGAGGAGGAGGAGAAGAGACGACTTGAGGAAGAAAAACTTAGAAAAGAGCAAGAGCTGAGAGAAAAACAAGAGAGGGAAAGAAAACAAAAAGAGGAAGATGAGAAAAAACTGATGGAAGAAAAGAGGAAGAAAGAGGAGGAAGAAAGGAAACAAAAAGAAGCTGAGGAGAAGAAAATGAGAGAGGAGGAGGAGAGGAGACGACTTGAGGAAGAAAAACTTAGAAAAGAGCAAGAGCTGAGAGAAAAACAAGAGCGAGAAAGAAAACAAAAAGAGGAAGAGGAGAAAAAACTGATGGAAGAAAAGAGGAAGAAAGAGGAAGAAGAAAGGAAACAAAAAGAAGCTGAGGAGAAGAAAATGAGAGAGGAGGAGGAGAGGAGACGATTGGCGGAAGAAAAACTAGAAAGAGAAAGAAAACAAAAGGAGGAGGAAGAAAGGAGACTTCAGGAAAAACTGAGGAGAGAAGAAGAGGAGAGGAAAAAACAGGAAATGAAAAGGAAAATGGAGGAGGAGAGGAGACAACTTGAGGAAGAAAAATTTAAGAGAGAAACAGAATTGAAGAGACAACAAGAGGAGAAAATACGCCAAGAAGAACTGAGACGTCTAGAGGAAGAAAAACTTAAAAAAGAGAACGACCTTAGAGAAAAACAGGAAAGAGAAAGAAAACAAAAAGAGAAGGAAGAGAGGAGACGACTTGAAAAAGAAAAACTTAAAAAAGAGAAAGAGCTTAGAGAAAAACAGGAAAGAGAAAAAAAACAAAAAGAGGAGGAAGAAAGGAGACGTCAAGAAGAACTGAGGAGAGAACAAGAGAAGAAAAGACAGGAAGAGGAAATGAAAAAGAAAAAGAAAATGGAGGAAGAGCGAAAACGTTTGGAGAAAGAACTGAAAGAAAAAGAAGAAAGAAAAAGAAAGGAGGAAGAGGAGGAGAGAAGGAAGAAAGAAGAGGAGAGAGTGAGGAGGGAAGAGGAGAAAAGACAGAAAGAACAAGAGAGGAAGAAACACGAGGAGGAAGTGAAAAGACGGCTGGATGAGGAAATAAAGAAGGAGAGACGAAGGCAACAGGAAGATGAACTGAGGAAGAAAAAGGAGGAAGAGATAAGACAAATTGAGGAAGAAAGAATAAGAAAAGAAAAGCATGAGAGGAAATGTCGGGAAGAAGAGGAGAGAAAAGCAAAAGAACTACAAATGGAGAGAGAGAAAGAGGAAGTGAGGAAAAGGGTGGAAGAGCTAAACAGGAAACAGGAAGTTGAGAGGATGAATAGAAAAATGGTTGCCGTTTTGAATGAGGAAGGTCTCAACAAATCGGACGAAGATAAACAGAAGATGAGAGGTTTACCTTTTAGTTTGATTGACACTACGTCCAAAGTCACACACAAACCTCCTCTCGCTGTAAAAGCCCCTCCAGGTGCACTCTCAGCTCCACGCCTCCCTCCTCTGGACAAAACGAGCATTACTCCTGAGCTTCTCAAAAGCTTCAGCCAATCACAGGACTCCAAAGAGCGGTGAGTCACAATAATCAAAACTAACTGGGTGATTGATTGAGGGCTGATTCCTGTCTGTGCGAGCTTTGGTGATCGATCATTAAACAAAACAATTAACCAATCAAAAATGAATCATTTTTAGTAGCTCTTCCTGAAGTGATGATTGCATGTTAAAGTGCGTATGACAGGTTTTGATGATCTAACCTTTACTTCATTTGGTAGGATAATTCCTGTCGTAAATAATAGCAATAGTTTTATACCAATCAAGAAGCAATTTTGGGAAGAAAAGCTGAAAATTACAGGAAATAGAGAGTTGTATACTGATGACATCACACTAGGGAGAATTCTGTCCAAATGGCAGTATTTATACTTTTACTTTTTTAACTGTAAATGTAATTTTTAGTAAAATATCTTAACTGTATTTTAGTTTAACCTGTCATAGGCACTTTAATTGTTTCCCTATATTATCTGGTTTGTTGGTGGTTATGCAGCGATTAAAGCTGAGGTAGATTCAGTTGAACTTAATTTAGAGTTGAACAATAGCTGCCCTATTGTTTTCACGAAAACTAGAAAGAAGAAGTTGATTGTGAAGGCCAAAAATTATTTATTCCACTTTCCTCCTTTAATCTTGAGATCCGCAGTAGGTTACTGATTCTTTAGACAGGTAAAGGTGTAACAAGTGGTGCATAAAAGAGACCAGTGGTGTGCAATCGTGAGCGAGTGCAAACGTTGTTGAGGGTCTCTTTGTTTATGACAAGGATGGGCAGAATTTGGACAGCGGTACATGAGAGGGACAGCTCAGATTGAGAAGGAGTTCAGATTGAAATGGACACATTCACACAAGGGACAGTGACTGCAAGGGTAGATGGAGGCTGTCAGGAACCAGAAGACTTAAAAGAAAGACTAACAGTAATATTTATATTGGTAGGAGTGAGATACCAAAATATGAAGGCCAGAATTTTACCAATATTTAAAATTTGTGGAACAAGTAAGGATACAAAGCAAATCCTTTACCTACCCCAGCTTTAATTACAAATTGCTGTACTTCTTTTTTTTTTTTTAGACTTTAAGCTTTCTATCTTTGCTGCTTCTGATTTCTGATACTATCTTTTCTCTCCCTTCTTCTCTCCCCCAGTCTTGAACACCCCTCTTCCACAAAGCCATCCTCAATCTCAAACAAAATTCCAACTTCCAAAAACCCTCCAACTACAGCAGAGCAAATTTTTCAGTCTCAAGAGAAATCATTGCCTGCAGATGCCATGGCTACAGTACCAGCTCCACAAAAGCTATCAGAGGCTGAAATCCCATTGTGGAAAAAGCTGGAGATAAAAACAGAGGCAGAAACTGATAAAGAAACCACCACTGAAGTTATTGCACAAGATTTAAAAGATTTGAGAAGAGGGTAAGGTTGTCTGAGGGACTATTTATCTGCTTTTGGCCTTTCAAGTACTCTTTTGTTTGTGGTTTGCTTTGCTGGGGTATTGCATTTGTGGTGCTGGGTACTAAAATTAAAGTTACACTGGAAATTAATGTTTTGTTTTTTTTCTTTATGTTCATAGAATGAACGATTTGAAGACGGAATCTGAAACAAAACCAGCTGTACAGGCTAAAACACCAGAAAGCATTTTGCCTATTCAACCTACTGCCCCAATGGTTAAAGAGGAACCAAAGAGACCTAGCGTTGAACCAGCAACCCAGCTGGAACCATGCCCCAAACCAAGTACAGAACACATTGCTCTAGACCTGGCGCCACTTCTTCCTTCAAAATTACAAACAGACCAAGTCCCACAGGCAAGCTCACTACAGGATACAACCAATGTAGAAGTAACGGACAATGAGAGGCCTGTTTTGGAGGCAGAGAAACAGCTTTGGGGCAGAGTGGAGGAAAGCACTGCAGACACAGAGAGAGACAGAGAGAGGAGCTGTACCGAAAAGAAGGGTGTGACCGCGGGGTGAGTGACAGATGCTACTACAGGAGTTTAAAATCTGCATGTTGAAATTCATTTGCTTTATAATCACGACATGCAAATCTCTGTTGGTGTCTGCATGATCCTGGCTTACTTCATTGATCTTTACAGAGCCATGTGTGCAGTTGTATTTGCAACTATAGATGTATGTATGTGAGAACAGGGAAACAGTGCCCTCTGCTGGCTGCTCTTGTGGTTGAAACATGCCTTGGATATAATTGCTGTTATGCTGTTTTCTCAATGTGTGAATAGAAATAACTAAATATGTAAATGGAGCTAATCATAGCTGTTCAATTAGAAGTTTGTTTGTCACAGTTTACAATGTATTGATGTTAGGACAAGTTCCATATACCAGTTGGCAGAAAATAGAGCATAGCATAAAAGACCACAGTAATCATAATTATTGACCTTCCTGGATGCCTTTTTATCTCAACAGATTTTGCACAGTTCTTGCATTTGTGCGGTTTTAAAAGCACATTCCCAGACATATACCATTTATATATTGAATTACCATGCGTGTACATTATATATGTATTGGATATCTTCTTTATTGTTAAGAAGCATGTGTTAGAGTGACTGTTATGTCTCTGCATCTTCCCTGCTCATCAGTAAATATGGAGGTAGCCGCTGTCTGTATCTTTATTTTCACTATATATTTTAGATCGTTATTTTAATGTCATGTTTTTTGTAATACTTGTGTAGTTTATTTTTGTCTCTAAGCAACCATACACAGACATGTTTGCTCTGTTTGTTTTGTTTTTTTAACCACTTTCATCTTTACTGTTTCGGACTATGCTCATACAATAGATCAGACTTATTATCTGCTTTGAAAAGTAGGCCATTATTGACACATTTTAGACTATAACACAACTGGTGAACTTTTTACTTTTGGCTAAACCTCAGAAGTAAGCACAAAATAGTGAAGTTCCCTTTTACAAATTAAAACATTATAATCCTGTGATGCTATCCTTTTTTCTAAGTCATCCATGTTTGTTCAGTGGCAGGACATCCTCAGTGTCCTCAAATAGCATTAATGATAAAAGCATATTTTCTCAACTTGCTTTCTTGATATTGTTTGAACAAGTCAAACAAAGTTTAAAATAGACTCGATCACACATGCTATCTTCTGTGTTATAGCTCAGTGAGGGTTGCTTGAGGATTGGTGCTATCTCAAATTTTGCTTGTGTTCATTTGTGTGTCCCATAGAATTACTCAAGCAACCTCTGTCCAGCCAAAAATGGGAATCAATGAAAAACCACCCCATAAAGAAACATCAAACTCCACTATCCCAGATGAGGATGCCTTTGCTGTTGCGATTTCACCTCCCAAAGACTTCTGTGACACCGCAGAGGGTCAAACTTCAATCAAAAAATCACAAGATCCTTCAAAAGAGACACTTAGTTTTGTTGCAAGTCTTCGCCTAGCCGCCAGTGAGAAAGAAAAAGAACTTGAGCAGGAGAGATTGAAAAAAGAGGAAGACATTTTAACAATACAGAAACAAAACAAAACAAAAGAGAAATATGCCGAAGATGGAGTTAAAGAAAATGCAAAGAAGACTGAACCAGTGCAAAATAAATTAAATGACTTCCCCCCTTTGAGAGAGGCTGAACTGCATAATAGAACTGTTGAAAAGCAACCAAGTAAAGACCAAACAGCAACTAAATCTGATGTTAACCTGCCAAATCATACTGTTTCCAAAACTGATAATGCCCCTTCAACAAAGCCAATGACCAAAGCAGGAAATTCTGGGACAAAACCTAAAAATGTCCCACGTGGTGCTATTCCAGTGTGGATGAAGCAAGAGGAAGAGGAGGGAGTAGAGTATGAGATGGGGCATGAAGATTTGGGGTCTGTTTGGCTGGCAGAGCTGTACATGGAGAGGGCAGCAGGGTGAGTATATAGACTAGATAGAATAATGTAAAATATTGATGAAAATGTAATTGCAAGATTATTATTTAAAGGTGAACTGTTTAACTTTTCTGGTGGAGGTTACACAACTTGCTTGTCTCCATGGTAATTATATTGTTTTTCCTGGATTGTTCATTATGGCATTGATTGAACTTTTCTATCTTGCATTTATTGTTGTTAATTACAGGATTACATTGTACTTCACTTGAAAAACGTGTATTCTTATTAAAAGCAGTGTTATTTCTCTACAGCTCTGGCCTGTAACTATAGGCTTAGTGATCTCCATGGAGATTTACAGTTTAATGCCATAATGTGGAGCATTTCAGGTTATAATAACATCCTATTCTTCATGGAGACAAGCAGATCCTTCACATGGTGTACCCTTTTTAGTATGGTATCCTAAAACATGTATTTGTTGATGAAAAATGTATAACTTTTCATATACATGTTAGGACTACAACACATTTTACTACATTATCTAAATTTGTCTTTTTTCTCTTTAGCCCAAGCCAGCAGACATTACCACCACCTGCTAGTACTGAGAAACCATCTCAAGATCCAAAAAGTTTAAATACTCTTCAAAATAGGACAGAGTTTTTCCTAACCATCAACTCAAGTTCTTCTGAAGAAAATTCTCTAAAAGAGCCACCACTATCTCAGCAACCTAGGCAGGAAGTAGACTTCATTTCACCCAAACAAGCCCCAAAGGAACCAACCGTCCAGAATCAAGATATTCAGACTTCTTCATTGCCTTGTCACTCTTCTGAAAATGCTACCAAGTCAACAGTCGGTACTGAGGAATCCAAAACACAAATGGTAGAAAATAAAATTAACGAACAGCAAGATAAACAAGATTCAACCATGGAAGAGCAAGCTACTAAAACACCTGAACACAGCCAAGTTACTAAAGACATTCAGCTACAAGAAGAAGAAAAACTCCTATTGGCTAAAATCCGCAAAATGTCAGGTGACCAGTCCCCCATCACTGGTCCTAAGACAATGAAACGCCTTATTCCAGATCCTGATGATATTGATAGAGAAGTCACAGAGCAAGAAAAGGACACCCCTGAAAAAGATATAGTCACTACTGAATTAGACGCTGTGCAGGAAATACCATTATCTGAAAAACAAGAGGAGAAAGAGAAGGTAGAAGACATGTAAGTCGGAATGGGAGATGGACCTGCTGCTGCTTGGCACATTGGGCATTTTGAAAACAAGAGATTGCCTGTTAGCTTTGCATTTGCTTATAAAAGACAGTGATTTTTTTAAAACTGTATTGCTTATAATTATGTAATGTAATGTGTATCTATATATTAATTGTTACTTATGTTAAATCAGCTTTAATTATGCCAGTTCACTTTACCAATGCAATGGTACAGAGCTGCACTTTTGATGACACTAGATACAGACTTATTCAAAACTAAATATTTTGTTTTTAAATGGTCCTTGAAATGTCCTTGAAATGTTGCCTTTATACAGGAAACTGAAACCCATAAATATACTCTATTTCTTACATATAATCCTACATATAATCAAGGATCATTATGATAATAGGCTTACACACCACACCGAGTAACAAGTCTTGTTGTAATGTACAGTTATCTGATGATGTTTGGCATTACAGTGTGTTGAGAAAGTCTATGAAACAAGCTTGTTTGTGCGATTGAATTCGATCATCCAAATACTAAATTGGCAGATTGAGCATTAATGCCTTTTATTGCATGTTATGCTAATGTTATCTTTGCTTTGCCAATGCTCCACGTGAATATGCCTTGCTTTTAACATCCAGTCAACCCTGCAACTAATGACGTTAAGTAATTTGGCCGTTATGCCCATTGACAGTCACTGGCTAATGTTGTCTACTGCCTATAGTTGTTGATGTCAGCTACCTTTATAATAATATGAATAATAATTCCTTTTTCAGGCCCAAAGTCAGACTACCAGAAAACACTGATGGATTACAGAAGACATCACTCCCTGAGAAGACACTTAATCTTCCAACTCGAAATGGCGACCACATTTCCAAAACGCCAATGGTTGTAGACAGCAGTCCCTCTCCCCCACAGACGTGTGGAATATCAACATCTAGACTTCCAACATTAATAGAAGAGGAGACCCCAGAAGTGAAAACTGAGTCCACAAGTGCAGGGAGAGTGGTTAAAGAAGAAGCAGATGGAAAGGAGCACCCAAAAGAGGTACTGAGACGAGTATTACGCTTTGCTTGTTTGATTTTCCTTTATATAATTTGACACAGTGATATTCTTCTAATCTTTTTGCATTAATTATTAAGTTGACAAACAGTGTTTTCATGAATGGTTCCCAGGACCTGGTGAACTCGAGTCAGTCTCTGCTGCAGTGGTGTCAGGACATCACTCAAAACTACAGAGGGGTCAAAATCACCAACTTCAGCACATCCTGGAGGAACGGACTTGCCTTCTGTGCCATTCTGCACCACTTCCACCCAGAGAAAATGTAAGCAAGACTTTTCACAATAAAGTGAGATATTGGGCAAAACATCTTGTCCATTATCTATATTTTAATTAAAAGGAATATTATTCTTAAATCTTGGTTTAAACTATGTATGCCTAGTTGTTGTACTACCTATTATTCTATTCTATGACTAATTGTGTATTTTGTGTAGTGAGTTTGATAAATTGGATCCTCATGATATCAAGATCAACAATAAGAAGGTAAGCTTACAACTTGCTGTCCCATGATTTAGCACATACTGCTAACAGTACAACTACAACAGTTGTAGCTAAATTACTTAAGTTACACTCCTGCTAATCAGAAAATGATAAAAAATATCCAGGTAGAAAGAAAACATCTGTCATGTTTTGTGTTAAAGAGTGGGTATTATGGTAAATAGATTGTTTTTTAGGTGTTCCTCATCAAAAACATGCCTGAAAAGGTTTTAGATGTCATTCATGCATGTTTGAGTAATTTAGTGATCTTCCGGACCCTATTCAAACTAGCTATAACATTATTGGCAATGCGTAGGCCACAAGCCTCCTGTAGTCATACTCCCAAAGGACAATTCTCCATAAATATACAAAAACATGATACAAAACTGTACACAGCAACTTGACAAACCTAATATTCCACAGAAGTAAAATATCCTCTTTTAAAGTCTTCTCTTTCTGTGTCAGGCGTTTGATGGTTTCGAGTCCGTGGGCATCTCTCGTCTCCTGGAGCCGTTGGACATGGTGCTGCTGTCTGTCCCGGACCGGCTCATCGTCATGACGTACCTGAGTCAGATCCGCTCCCACTTCACCCACCAGGAGCTGAGCGTGCTGCAGATCGAACACAACAGCAGCCAGTCCAGCTACGGGCTGTCCCTCTCTGGCCCCGCTCCCTCCCAAACAGACGCTGCGGCCTTCTGCATGGCCCGGCTCAACGAGGGGGGCAGTCTGGAGGAGCCACTGGTCGTCCCACCACCCAGAGCCAAGAGGGTGGGCAAAGGTATGAAGAAACACCATGTGCTAGTGGCTGTTTTGTTTGAATTGTATCTTCACACATTGCTTTAACACAGTAATAACAGTAAAATTACCAAAAGTTTGTATTATTTTTATATCAAATCTTCTGGCACTATTATCTCCATGGGTAAAGTATAATAGTACTGATACTTTACAGTGACATCACACTAGGGGTGTTCTACATGTATTTCTATGGTGGAATGTTCAGCCTTTACAATGGAGATGCAATACACACTTTAGCAAACACTGTCAAAAAAAGTGTCAAGTTTGAGTTTGAAGATTGTCTGTTAAGTCAAGAAAAAATAAAACATGGATTTAAACAACACAGCACTTGTTAGTAGTTAGCTAGTACGTAGTAGTCCAGTTCAAGTCTAAGAGCTTCTGACAGAGTAGTACCTTTAGTTAGCATTACACCTGCAAGTGTTAGTTGTTAAAGCATAAAAACAAAAAAAAAGCACTTTGGAACTGAATATTTAGAAACATTACCTCTTTATTTTGCAACATGAATTATTAGACTAAGGCCAGAAAGCATAGAGTCTTGATCGGCCCAAAATGTTCTTATATTACACTTACTTTGATTGAATTACACTACTTTAAATATTTCCAGTCAGTCGCAAAACTGTACACACTGTAATTTCCAAATCAAAAGCACCCGAAAGCCTCGAAGAAAGAAATAACAGACTTTGTGAGAAACACCTGAATGCAGCAGGAGATGGTTCAGTGGGTTTAATGGTGAATAATACCGGAGTTAGTGTTGAGTCGGTAGAGCTCAGATGACGAACGTCCAAGTCCAACGGAAAACTGAGGGAGGCTAGTTGGTTTAACAGCTGGAAAGACTTAATAAAATACTGGAGACATGTGGAAAGTCATGATTACAAAATGGACACCACCTGGCTCAGGGTGGAGAGCTGCAGGTGCATGAAAAGGGGATGAATGGTTAAATTCTCACAAGAAACAAAGAAATTAGATGAAGACAGAGAGGAGGATTGGATTAGATTAAAGGTGAAGGAGAAAATCAAGGAACGTGGTTGTAAGTTTTATCTTTATAATCATGTGTTACTGTATTTTAATTTACTTTTGATCTTTTATAGGGGAAGATTCAAAAACCCCAGTTGCACCTCCGAGGGCCACTAACAAAACAGTAAAATCTCAGGTGAGTTAAACAAAAAGCTAAGACTACATTGCTGGTTTTACATGATTGTCTTACTTATTTTTTTTCCCAGCAGGATGAAGATGCAAGCAAGAGTATAGGTTGGTCTTACCTTCCAAATCAATTTATTTAATATCTTCTATTGTTAAATTAAAGTCTGTCATGTCCTGTTTTTGTCCACAGAGCAGCAAAGTAAAACTGAGATAGAGGCTCCTAAACCAGTAGAGGAGACTATGGTCAGTTTGGTCTTTCCATATATCGTTGTGATATTCGTTATATGTGTATTTTCATTTTCTTCAACTTATTATTTATTTGTCAATCAAACTATCAAATCAAAGTTGTTTCAAATCTTCATCTACATCTCCATGCACTGCTGTTAAAGTTTAAATGATTTGCTTAATAATACTTTCAGTACCTGTGATTATTATGAGAAAAAATATCGCCACATCAACAGTGAAGACCTTAATTCACATTCATTCACATAATCTAGACCATTCCTCAATTTTTGTAGTTCTTACATTTATGTTATGACCTGAATGATTATAAATATTGATTTACCAAACCAGACAACACTCACATTGTCTTGATAACCATTCCTAGTAGCTTTATTTTTATGCATAATTAAGTAATGTAACATAAACAATCAGCTAAAAAGGGGATAACATTGGGGTAACATCAGGGGCACAGACTGGACTGAAATACATTTTTAATCTTGACATCCCCAGACAACAGTGCATCTGGCTCTGTTTGTGGTTTCAAAGTTGATTCAAGTCTATCATCATCCCTCTAATCTTTTGACCCCTCTCTCCTCTCTTTTCTCTGGCTTCCCCCTGTCCTCCTGGTCTCCTGTGCTTTGGCTGTTGGGGACTGTCCCGGCTGGTTGGTTCATGTGTGTGTGGTTGTGGTTTTGTGTGGTTTGGGGTCAGCAACTACAGGACACCAGTCAGTACGTCCTGAGTGAACTGTCTGCTCTGGAGACGGAGCAGAAACACATCGACAGCAGAGCGGCCGTGGTGGAGAGAAGACTCAGGAGCCTCATGGAAACTGGTGAGGACTGAATAATATGTTTGTAGCTGTTTCTATAATGTGTATAGTGTAGTTTATATCCTATCTATAATAAAACTATACAAGCTAGTCTATCTATCTACTAGACAGCAAAAAGATAAATTATATGGGCTTTTTTATACGCAGGAAGTGACCGGGATGAAGAGGAACGTCTGATCCAGGAGTGGTTTACTTTAGTGAACAAGAAAAACGCACTTATACGAAGACAAGATCACCTTGAACTCCTGTAAGAATTCAATATTAGGCTGATTTGAGCATTATGAATAGATGGCTTTATTTTTTCCTCTTTACTCTGCAGACAAGAGGAGCAGGACTTGGAGAGGCGATTTGAACTCCTCACCAGAGAACTACGGGTCATGATGGCCATTGAAGGTGAAGATAACTGTACATTTAAAAGATGTACAGCAGTTTTAGTTTAGTTATTTAGTTGTAGTACCTGCATATTAGTTGTGAAATGTACAAGTGCAGTGTGAATGTATTGCTTTGGTTTTATGTGGATTCTGTCTTGTTTTTCAGATTGGCAGAAATCCTCAGCTCAGCAGCAGAGGGAACAGCTGCTTCTCCAGGAGCTGGTGTCTTTGGTGAATCAGAGAGATGAGATTATCAGGGACATAGATGCCAAAGAGAGAGTGTAAGTACAAAACATTACTATGAGACAGCACAACAATAAATGCACATGAATTGTTGTCATTTTAATGTGATTGTGACAGAGGTCTGCAGCCACATCCCTCTCACTTTACCTGCCCTAGCTGCATTAATGGGCATACGGAATACGATGTGATGTCAACTTGTTTTGTTCTCTGTGTGTTTCCAGTTTGTGTTCAACAGCAGCAGTCTTTTTTTTTTTTTTTCAAATACAATGAATCAAAAATAAATAAATATGTTTTCCCATTACACAGGGCTCTGGAGGAGGACGAGCGACTGGAGCGCGGTCTGGAGATGAGGAGGAGAAAATACAACAACAAAGACAAATGTGTTCTTCAGTGAAGTCTGTGCAGACTGTTCTGACAATTCAATTCCATTCTGTCTTAAATTAATAGTATTATTTTAATTTGTATATTATTTATTTCAAAATAATGCTGTGTTTCTTTTGCACATAGGGTTAAATGTGTCTCATTGTTCAGTATTTAAAACGGTTTTGTATTGAAAATGTGGCATTTGGCATTTTGTTTTAAGATTTTTTTTTTTCAGTGTTTAACTAGTGCACTCCAAGAGAGAAGAGAAATGTCATATGAAACCCTTTAGACTATTTGTACATTCTGCACACTCACTAATATATGGCCTACATTTTGAGAGTGGTCTTACAAAGGTGATGAACAGATAAAAATAAATAAACTCTTTAAATAAATATTGAGCTGGACTCAAAATTTAAATTAGCAGTAGGCCTAATTGTGGTGGGGAATTAAACTGTCAATAAAGTATCTCTATGAGTGGCTCAATTTCTAGTTCTTTTGCACAAATTTCCACATGTGCCTTCTGAAATAGTATGCAGTTTTGATGTGAGAAAAATGTATAGAGGTTTTGTGTGCTGTGTGTTTTAGAAGATGGTACACTGGTTTACTGGCGCCAGTCATGTTTAATATATTTATATCTGTGCAGTGAGAGAAATGTGGATGGTAAAAAAAATAGTAATAATAAAATTTGATTGCTAAATGTGTGTTTATGTATCTATTACACATATGGGCTTCGAGTTTACAGGCAGAATAGGAATAAAAATGCTGAGGAAATGAGAAATAAATCACTGCGTGTTCAAAGCGTTGAAAGCGTTTGAAAAGCTGAAAAACATTCGACCTGGCAACTCTTGAAAACGCTTCAGATGCACACGGCATGGATCTGATCTCTAATCTGATCAAATATGGGTCTTTTGCATGGATCTGTTATACAGTTATGATACAGTTAATGCTAGCACGACAGAGATCAAGCATCACTTAGTAGGACGTAACCATTTTAGCATTAAAGAAGTTATTAGTTGTTTTAGTGGTTTGCTGAGAAAAATAATACGATGACGAAAAGCGCTACAGCAAGGATCAAATGCTAGGCTAACTGTCATATTGATCGCCTTTGTGACAGGTAAACAAGGGAAACGTTTTCTAAATTACATTTTATGATACATTTTTTACTTGTAAATCCGAATTTTGCCTTAACGAAAACATCAGCTCCCTGGTGGTCTAGTGGTTAGGATTCGGCGCTCTCACCGCCGCGGCCCGGGTTCGATTCCCGGTCAGGGAACTTGCTTTTTCCTCAACTTTGAAATTCATTACAACTGTTTTTAAAATAATAGATGAAAAAAACGAGATAAGTACAGTACTCAGAAGTGCAGGAGCATTTTACCATCTGTAAAGTATTAAAGGCAGTCGTGTGTCTGCAGGGCTGGAAAGTGCGTGCCTATGTGTTTACTAATGTGAAGTGACACAAAATCATGATGAAGCTCTGTCTTCACCTGTGCACAACCAGCTCTAATGTGTCCCAGCCTTTTATTTTACCTCCGCCTCTGCCTTTTACAGTCAGATAACATGCATAATATGTAAATGTGTTTACCAGATGTCTGTTGTTGTGATCTCTCAGTTTAGTTTAACCCGGACTCATAGCAAACAACATGTCTGTCACTATCTTGTATATACAACATAGCCAGTGAAGGAGTCAAATAAGGACCACTTTACCTAAAGGGACCCCTGAATGTGAGCAATAATGTTGGCCTATCCATTTTAATCTTTCAGCACAATATTACAACGACATGATGGTGTAATATTGTGATATTGAATACATGATGGATTTATATGGTAAATTGTCAGCATCACAGCAGTGGTATTATCTATATCAATAATGTGCTCATTCTACTGAATAGAAACTTTAAGATTTACTATGTATTATTATAAATGGACATGAAATCAAGAGCTTTTTGGAGCCACTGACAATTTTATTGGCAACTTTATTTTTCTTATACCCAAGCTATTTTGGTATAACTAACTTTAATTCCCTCCGTTCAAATGTCTTTAGCAGCAGCTTCCTATGGTTGTAACTGCTGAATCCTGACTGTTTTACTGTAAACATGCGTATTTTATTATCATTGACTGCCAAGGATTGCTCTAAAATATTCACTGGGGAGTTGGATATCCTTTACCTAAAATATTGAAATGTTATGTTGATCCTCTTGAGTTGAACATATGTGTTTTTATGTGTTTCTCATCATAAAGTCTCTGCGTTATTTTGCAGATGTTGCAGTTGTGAAGATTGTGTGGAGGCTGCAGTGTGGCTCAGGAACCAGGGGGTGGCACCACTGACAGAAGAGCAAGGATTCTTGAGACCTGGGCCTGAAACATGGACCTCTCTTTGGTACTGGTGAGAGATTTTTATATGTCAAGTAGAGATTATTGTGGGGATAACTACAATGTAGACTGTACAGAAGGCGATATGTAGAACTTTTTAAATAAACATCCATGTAAATAATCAAAAGCAATTGAGACTTTAATGCTGTTGGAGCACAGCACTAAACTTTGGTCACACTGGTTAGCCATAGACACCTAAATTGTACCCTAGTGATGTCTCTGTACTCTGTTTTGTGGTATCTCATTGTGACTGGAGCCTCTTATGTTTTATTGTAATGTGTTAATTCCTTCCAATACATTGCAGTAAACAGTATTTAAATTAAACCTAACATTAAAGTCCAAGAACAAAATCCAGTGAATGTCACAACAGTGACTTTATACATTTGTTTTTGTGCAGCATCAGCAGCAAACCCAGTCATCAAAGTACTGCACTTATTGGCTTTCTTAATGAGAAAGAAATAATATTAATGTGAGTGCATCAAACTTTGATTCTTTGCCGTTCACACAAACAGTCACGAAATCTAGAGTTTACCAGCACCAGTGTCTGGAAGTACAGTGTTAGATGTACTATAGTAGGAGAATAAATACTTGCATCACATTTATTTTATCTAAATGTAAAGACATTAACTTCTGTCATTGTTGGGACTCACTTCTTAAGTAGTAGCCAAATTTAAGCAGTAAATGTTTTGAATTCAACTCAGACTACCAAACTGACCTAAATTAAGAACAGATGTTACTAATAGCTGGCCTGACAGTTTTTCATCTATTTGAAAATGTGTCTTTTTATTTTGGTGAAGACTGTCTAATCACATCAGTCATGAGCCCTGTTTAAAAGGACTAATATGTTTAAAACATATTATTGGAGGAGAATTGAGCAGTGGCTCTCCTCCAAGCTCTTGGTGCACTGCCACTGAGTACTGAAAATTACAGTTAGTAGCATTAAAAGTGTGCTGTAATGACACAGTAACAAAAGTACAATACCACCCCTCTGGAAATATCCCTTATTCTTACCAATTATAATATAACACCAGAATGATGTCAACTCCGGTCTACATGACATCAGCCTTTCACAAAAATAATCTCATCCACCATAATTTATAAAATATGTCATTGGTTTTCTTTAGCTTCTGTTGAACTGCACCTATAGGTTGTCACCTTATCCAATGACGGTCTACCACCTGGTTCCACCTCTGGCCTCTGTATGTTAATCCCATACATCCTGGTATTTATGAAACAAAAGCATTTTATTAAGACTTTGGGTCTTTATATGTGTGTGGGAGTGAGCAGAAGAAAAGAAATGATCTTAGCAGTGGCACAGACATTTCCTGCATGGCTGAAAATATTTCCTACTGTATTGAAACTGAACACGGGTACAACTTTGTCTGGCTGTAAAGAGAGAGAGAAGACAGAGCTGGACCTGAGAAAAACAGACGAACTGTGAAAATCAACGAAGGAAAGCAAGCATTAGAGGCATGCATTGGCAGATAGAATTGAGAGCTTTCTGCTCATTAAAGTTATTTTATTTGACAATGAATTACCTAGCCTTTCCACAAACTATTTTTGAGTATTTCATATCTGAGCAGCTAAGTTAAGACCTTTCTCATCAAACCTTATTGCAAAACAAGTTCATTTTCTACCCCTCATGATATTTTGTGTGCAGTGTTTTACTGACTAGTTTTGTATGGTTGTAGTTTTGAAGCTTTGTATATTCATTTTTTAAAGTTACATTGTTACACCACCATCCTGCATAATTATTTCAATGCTGTTTTTTTTTTTTTTTTTGTTTTTTGTTTTTTTTTATAAATGTCAAAAGTTGAGTTAATACCACTAAATTAGAATCGAAAGCCTGGTTTATGTAAGATCTTAAGATTGAGTCACGCTCTGAATAGTTTCCGAAGAAGAGGACAAATGAGGTTAGAAATGCTGACAGCAGACAGAAGCAATTCCATTTACAGAGAGGGCATTGAAAAGTGTAGGAAGTGCAGAATAAAGGGGGCTTTAGGGGGGTCCTGGGGTAGCCCTGGGGGATAGGAGAATGTAAAGGGGGAAACCAGTAAGGACTGAGTAGACTTAGGGGACGGCCCACAAAGAGAGGGTCAGGAGGGATCAGCGCAAATGCTGTAGGTGCAGTTTGGGGTCAAAGGGTATGTCAGAGGACAAAGATTTATGATAGTGAGTAATGAGTTTTTATAACATAATAAGCTACTTCAAATTGCTTTCTTATGAGTTACCCCAAAAGGCTTGGACACACACAAAGGAAGCTGTGTTTTCTTGGTCCATTTTGGTTTTGTTTTAGCAAAATAACTCAAAAGAAAAGTTGTAAACTTACTAGGAAGAAATGTATACTTTTTGGGGTGGTTTGAATTGTTATTTCAGTATGGATTTTGACAAGCTATAACAACTATACACTGTATCCAGACTCAAGGGGAACAAAACAATTTTAGGTTTGAAATATTTATCCCCAACTTGAAAACTGATTTGTAGTTTGTGTCCAAGTCTTGGCACTGCATCTTTACTATGTTACTGTAGGTCCCTTGTGTAACCTACCCCCTTCAAGCACAGAGCAAGGCCAATCCATCCCCAAGATCTGGAGGCTGTCCACAAACATCTACGGGACCTGCTTGAAGCTGGGATAATAAGGGAGTCTAAGTTGCCATTTACCTTCCTGGTGAAGTAAGGCTGTCCATTGATTATAGAAAATTAAATCTTCAGACTGTAAAAGATGGACACGCCTTCCTGAAACTTGAGGAATCCTTCTTGACATTGACAGGATCAAAATGGACCTGAAATCTGGATTCTACCAGATTGAGATGGCTGAAGAGGACAAAGCCAAAACAGCCAGCGATACCGTAGGGAGTCACAAATGCTTCAAGTACATTCCATTGGTTGATGGATCGATGCAAGGTGGACTTGCATCTCAAACATGTACTTGTCTTCTTGGATGATATTGTGTTTTCTGCCATGCTGGAAGAGCATGAAGACTGCCTTCTGCGTCTGCTATCCCAACTGAAGGACTTTGGACTAAAATTATCACCTGATAAATGCATGTACTGTCTGAAGAAAGAGTCCAGAAGACCCAGAAAAGACTGAATCCCTCAAATCCTGGTCAGTTCCCCTCAAGCTGAAGGAGCTGCGCTCTTTTCTGGGCTTTGCTGGATACTGCAGACGATTTATTGAAGACTATGCTATAACTTGGAATTCTTGGCCCTGAAGTGGAGCATTGTGGAGAAGTTCCACGATTACCTTTATGGTTTCGCAGTTGTGACCATTCATCATACGTCCTCACCTCAGCCAAGCTGAATGCCACAAGCCCCCGGTGGTTGGCAGCACTATCAACATGTTCCTTCCAGTCTGGATATTGGCAATCGAGTTGTGATCTGCAAAGTCTGTCTGCGTGGGAAGCATAAGCTGGAGGACAAGTGGGATCAAGAAGTGTATACAGTCAACAAGCATGCCGGGGATTTGCCACTCTACACTGTGCAACTCGAGAACCAAGATGGTCCAACCCACATGGTCCACTCCTACTGCTATGCCTGCCCAACAGCCAAAGACTTGCAGCCAGACTCATCAGTCCAGTGACCCTGAATATGCTGACCTCCATCCAATTGCTCAAAGTACAGACCCTGAGGAGCACTTACCTGAGGAACCATCTGCCAGCGCTCCATAGCTCAGTTGCCACGAAAACCAGCGGAACCACGGGGGAAAGTCAGCGCCAATCACCCAATTGCCTGACATATTCAGGGTTGGGCAACCACAGCCCGCTCATTTCGGTAGTGCAAAACCTGTTTTAAAGCTTAGCCAATGTATACACCAAGGCTCTCAGTCATGTTCCAAAGACCGAAACTTAAAGAACCATGCAATGGGACGTGCATGAAGTAAAGGGGGCAGGGTGTAACTTGGGTGATTTTTAGAGCTATGTGCACCTTTCTGCCTATTTTATTATAGTCTTGCCATCCAAAATATCACAGTACTTCATAGCGTTCTCGCGACTGTTCCCATGGGACCTCCACACATTTCTTCCTTTTTAATATGGTGTGCTCCACATACGGTGGTGTGTGTGTGTGTGTGTGTGGCAACGCCTGACAGAAGCTGCTACTCTGGCACCACTGCAATTTGTGTGACTCTTCGTTGTCAATGTATATGTGTGAGAAACAAAGAGGAACTGGCCAGGTTCCTTCCATCCTTCCATTCAATCCATCCATTCATTCATTTCTGTCAATTAATCACCCCATCTACTGGTCCATCCACCATCTGTGGTCCTGTAAATTGGATGGCGAGTTGCTCAAGGCCCGAGCCTAAGAAACTATCACAACCACAATCACAGTGCCATAGGTGGGGCAGTAGACTACTCCCCACACAACACCCTACGCCATAGCCATAAAAGTCCGGGTCAAAAATACTTACTACTCGCTCGGACAAACTCTCCTACTCTTCAACTGCTAACAGTTGAAATTAACTTTAGAAATACTACAGCAACAAGCCGATGGTCAGACTATTCTTGTTTAAATTTCTGTACATACTGTTTGTCAATCCCATCAATACAACTCATATCCTGAAGTATATTACAGTTTCCTGGTTTTGTGTTTTAAACTTTGTTTCACTTCCCTCCCTGAGCCAAACTATTAGGTCTTCTGACACTAGCCTATCCCCCCATCTGTATCTTGTAGTGTACTGACAATCATGTATGCTAAACTTAGTTTTCTAGTGGAGAGAAAAATGTGAGTTGAACTTTGGCTCTGCAATTGTTGAGATAGACTCCAATATAAATGTCTTCTTGACAACTCCGGAGAAATAAATCTTCATGAAATCCAGTTTATAGAATCATTACTTACTTTTGTATTCTGCCTAGAGTTTTTACCAATAGGGATTTAACACTTTACTTGATTATAGAGATAGACAGATTCACAGCTAAGTTAAGGTATAGTCTTCTACATTTGACCCATTCTTTAATACCATTGGGCCACCTGTCAGGAGCAGTGGGTGCCACAAGCTTGGTTGCTACCTTAGCTGGAGGATTTTACCTTAGGATTTCACCAATTGTGCCTATAACTATCGAGTAAAAAAGTGTAGAATTACAAGTCTCATTAAAATCTCCTCAATGCACCCTTTACCTTTAAGCTTTGCGTGTGGTCCTGTTCTTTTTCTGGCCTATGTACCATTAACCAACTTGTGGTCACAAACTATGAAGAATCTTCCGATCCGTGTTGCTAAGTGTCAGAGTGCAGAGCGTCTAGTGAATGATGGGGGCTCCTTTTCCCCTTAAAACTATTGACTTTAGTTGAAAAAGTGCTGATTTATCCCGTTTCCCCCCACTCCACCTTCACTAGTTCAACATTCATTGGGACATTTCCAAAAGAACAAAGTTTGTAGCCGCTGGCCCCTGGCTGAGCGTTTGGGGATTTGAGAGAATTGGCTGCCTTGGATCAAACTTGACAGGAGAAGTTTTTTTCCACATAGAAGTTACAATATTACCTATTCATCACTGTGGTCCCCAGGTGCACTTTTGTTTAAAAGTGCTCCCAGTTTTGGCAGCAAGACCCAAGGGACAATCTATGCTTTGGAAGATATAAAATAGTTTGAACAAGACAGCAGGAAAATGAATAAAATACAACTGACTGTAGCTTTAAATCTCAAAACATACCATAACTTGACAATTGTAACACTGTTACACTTGAGTAGAAGTGTAATTTATTCCATCTCTTATTTATGCTTGTGAAAGGTGGATAAAAATATTAGGTAGTTATAAAAATGCATGAAAAGAATGTAATACATCTTTCATGTACATCCCAAACATAACTTATTGATTCTAAAGCTAGTATTGAAAGATAGATAGATGCACATATTGAATGATTAATACTGGATGTTTAGAATAATCAGATCAGAACTAGTATAAGATCACATAGAATGACATGCATCAAATAAACTAATACTAATATTTTGTGCTTAAAAAAAAGTCAGTGAAAAGTTGTTTTTATTATCATTGTGGTATTGAAATTAATATCAAGTAGCGACCCTTATTTTTAGTATCAAAAAAGAATTTGATTTTTTTATGTTGTAACAAGCATATAAGCTTAGTGATTGGAAAAAGTACATAAAATACATAAAGTCCGATCAGGACAGTAAGAAACCTAATACTACATGCACTTCTTCAAAACCCAAAACATAACAACTTGGACAGCGGGAACGTTTGTGGTTACTACTTGATTTACCATATTTTGCTGAATCAAGAAGTTTTGCAGCAGGAAAAAAAAACATCCTAGATTGATGTAATGAAGACGGGGATATGGTTTGTTTTGAAATCATGTTTAAAATGTTAAAACAGTGGAGCGGAGAGAATGAGTTGAAATGGTGCATGGGGTTGTAGTAGTTCTGTTATCTCAAAGGTAAAAGGCCTGAGACGCCCGTCAGTCTGAGCTTTTGTCCAGCCGTGTGTTAATGCTTTTACCATCTCAAAAACACAGACCACAGCTAAAAGACAAAGATGCGTAGAAATGAGGGAGAAGACAGAAGAGGAAACAATCTGTAAGCTCTGTACTCAGAGGTGGATAGTACCCAGTTTTCACTTTATCTGAGTAGTTTTCAAACACCATACTTTTACTACTTGAGGAGACCAGTGGTGGAAGAAGTACTCAGTGTTGTTACTTAAGTAAAAGTACAGATACCAGAGCAAAGAAATACTCAAGTAAAAGTAAAAGTATCACATGGAAAAATCTACTAAAAGTATTAAAGTATCTGTTTAAAAATGTGCTTAAAGAGTAAAAAGTAAAAGTATCTCACCCAGGTTTTGAGATCTAAGAAAGCTTCAAATGTAGTGATTTTGATACAGATTTGTGCTGAATTTTGTTCAGTAGAAACAATTAAATGTTTTTATTTGTATAGTTTTGTTTGCTTAAATTATGAACATGCCAAAAAAATAAACCCCTCAGGCTTCAGTTCAAACAATTATAAAAAATACTTTTCAGTCCTATTCTAAAATGTAGTGGAGTAGAAAGTACAGATACCTGCTCTCAAAAGTAGTTAAGTAAAAGTAAAAAGTATCCAGTTTAAAATGTACTTAAGTAAAGTACAGATACCTAAAATGTATACATAAGTAGAATATGTTACAGCTTTTACTTTGTTACCTTCCACCACTGGAGGAGACAAATTATAAATATAATATTATATTATTATTAACTATAATTACTAATATGAAATGAGCATATGAAGTAAAAGAAATATGAGATTGAAAGTAGGGTAAGGTATATCAAAGGTATGTTGAATTGACCCTGTAGAGAAATTACTCATCTGTATTTGCCCCGTCTTTCAATGCCTTTGGCTCAACTTGTCAGGAGCAGTAATGGTCACAAATGGCAAAGGCTGTAATTATTTAGTTGATGTAATGTCGTCTGCTAACAAATGATCCTGTCTCAGTGGCTGTTTAGACCTACAAAAACGTTCAGAAATGCATTATTGCATTTGTTCAACAATGTTCTCTGAAATGTAAACAATTCCTAATGTGGACCATGCACTGAATCTTGATTTTACAAAACTAAAAGAGCTTGCAATACAGTATTTGTCAGAAAAATCACATTCAGATATTTTTCCAAACCCGTTAAGCTCCAGTAAGAGTATTTGGTTTCCTCTATGGTGTGAGATGGCTTGCCTGTAGATGTGGTTGTGTCAATGGAAAAGTTGAGCTGTTGGTCTGTTTAAAGCATAACCATCGCAAGCTGCACTGATCTTTTTCTGTTTCACTTCTGCACTGTTCTTCTTTTGCATTTCATCTTGTCGTAGTTTATTTATGAAGCTTGTGTCATTTGTTAAGTGCAAGAACTCCCGTCATCCACCAGCTGACCATACATTCATTTTGGACTTAATCTGATTTTTTTTCCAATTGCTAAATTATGTTTGGACACTTTTAGCCGACGCTGATCTCTCTGTCCAGCTGTGGGCTTGTTTCAAATCTTTCCGTTCGAAGATTCATAGTTGTTTATGTTGGATAACTATTTTGTACATGTTTTTAACACCGTAGTACTCATAATTTAAGACATAATTTGGCTAATTTGTCTCCAATACTCCTGTTGTAATAGACATTGTGAACATATATGATGCGATAACTTTTCCAGTAGAGGGATTCACCACCTGCTTGCCTGTATAGAGATGTTATTGCTTTCTTTTCCTGGAATGTTCAACGACAGAATAGAACTGAGCATATTTATGTCAAGCTGACAAGTACATAACGCTACCAAGCCAAGATATAGATCAAATATGTGGAGAGGCGACTCTGCTCACAGTAAATTTCAAGTTTTTTGTGCAAAAAATGATAAGATAGATAAGTTTAATGTCACATTGTGGAATATTCCAGGTGTAAGCCCTTGAGTTAGACCCTGGCTGCATAGACAAGACCAGGATTTTATGGCTTTTATACAAAGGTCTGGAACAACCACAAAAATAGCACAGGTGGTTAGAAGAAGAGAAGGGGCATTAATCGTAGTGGTTTATAATTAATCAAAAAACTATAAAATTACTTACAGTATATTACAGTACAGTATTACAGTTACATATGACCTAATGTTAGTATCAGCAGATTGAGTTTAACAATTCACAAAACAACATACAACAACTTCCCCAATGTACAAATCACAGGCCTACCTGGAACAACTACAAAAATAGCACAGGCGTTTACAATGCTGGACTGGCAACAGCTTCAGCCCTTATAATAATGACACCATATATACAGTACTTTTAAAGTACAACAGTACAATGTAACACAATGTTGTTACTCCCCTGTTTTGCTAACTGATGTTTACAACATGATAAAATAACACAATTAATTCCAGTACAATTACAACAAACTGTGAAAATTGATGTTAGACATTGTTATATTGCATAAGAAGTTCTATTAATTCATATGAATGTACCAAGGTAACCACACTGCCAACTGAAGATTCCAAATACAGTGGGGACTTTAACAGATATTAATTACACAAACTAGATTATATTTTGACAGTTCAATAAACAAAACAACCTTGTTACACAGGCAAATTAATAACTATCTCCCAGTAGACAAGAAAAGTCACATAGTGTAGGCCTACCTTTAATAGTTTGACTTACAACACAATTAGAGACAGTGCTTCATGACTTGAGTGTATGTCATTAGAAGTGTGCATTTACTGCTGATGGTTGCCTTAACATAAATATTTAGACTGCAGTCTGTCTACTCTTCAAGTGCTGCAGAGGTGTTTTGATGAATGTAGGGCTTTATTGTATGTTGCTGACAATCGTAGCTAAACAATCACGAAACAAGTACGCGTTCTTTCAATTTCACTTGACCTTTGACATAAAAAATGATTTCTCTGAGTTGCTGTTTCATAAGGTAAACCAGATTTAAAAGGTGTGTATAGTTAATTTTGCCAAGTAAGGCCATATACTGCTACAACTGTTGTGACTGTATTTATATGACCTTAAGAATTGTAACTTGCCTTGTATAGATGGATCATAGATTATTTCAGCTTGCCTTTCTTGAGAGGGGTGGTGTTGGATTGATGGTCAGGCCTTTCAGGGGTCAAAGGTAGAAGTCTGTCCCAGCATCTATGGACTGACACAGGCAAATAAACATTTACTCTCATTCACTTGGGACCAGTTCACCTAAAACACTCACATACTTTTGAATGAGTGTGGCACCATGATGTGAAATCGTAGTTTCACATCGTAGTGAATGGTAAAATATTACCGTTCACACCTGTATGAGAAATCCTTGCCTGGGATCCAGAGTATACACTACTTCATTACAAAGATATGAGTCTGTTCACCGGCGAATCTACACGTTTTCAGATGGGCGCGATTGACAGGTGGATTAGTCAATTAGAAACATCCATGGTCCATTTGTATCAGAAAAGATTAACAAACAAAATATCACAGGGGGCTGAAAAACATTGTGGATTTCTGCTGAATCAATGAGCCAAGCACATGTGTCACTAAAAAAAAAAAAAAAAATCTCATTGCACATTTGGCCAGGCTTGAGATACACTGAAGGGCGTGGGGACCAGACTGATGTCCATCTGTATAAAAAATACAGGAAGATATTCTGGATTTCTCAGGCAATAGAAATCCCCATTCAGACTAGTAACTTAACATTTTGGAATTAAACTTTAATAAATAACTGAGTACAGATTAAATTTAAGTAACCCTTTAATTGTAAATTAACATATTTCTTGATTAATCTAAAAAAAAACATTCCTAGTTTGGAAAGGATGAATTACCTTTCTTCCCTGTGCGATCAGAAATTCATATCTAAATGCAAAATGTTTCAATCTAAAGCCATAGTTTGACATAGTGATAGAAAATGGAAATGTCGACACATGAGCTTGATTTACAGAGGTATTTTTTCAGAAGATCTAACTTGTTCCATTGCTGCTTTTGGATGCGTGTCTGTATTTTTTACCAGTTGTTACCCATCTGTGAACACATGTGAAACTGAGCATAGAGGCAGGAGAGCTCAGCTGAAGGACTTACTTCTGACTCATTCCATCGTTAAATGAAAGTCAATGGAGGTCAACTACTGCACACTGCCACTAAGACACGGGAGCTGTCTGGAGGAACTGCTACTTCTTTGACAATTTCATAAAGTTAAGGTGTGATGAGGTGATGTACAGCTGCTAAAACAGTATTTTGGGTTGATGTTTTTGTTTGTTTTTTAGAAGCTGTTTATTGGTAGTTTTCAGATGATGTAATACTCTCAGATGGGGCACAAGAGACTTTCTCTATTGATTTCATTGTACTTTACCGTGAAATATCCAAAAGGCAAATTCACAAATGTTGAATCTGATCATTTCTATTTTGTGAACTCATTATAACTATGTTTACTAAATTACAACAGAAATCAGTATTTTAACAATATTTATTTTAGCTGCCCCCATAGAACGTCGTGATGTTATCTGAAACCCATCAATGGCTTCTACGGAGAAAGGCAAAAATTATTATCACGATTTTCTGTCCAAATGAGTGTCTAGTTTTAACATACGATTAGGATTTGGCTATAGATACTTTTGACCACCCTAAGTCATATCTTATGAAACCAAGTCCAAGTCCCAAGTCCAGATGAGTCTCCTTACATGTTTAATTCCCATATGACCTATTTCATACAACTGAACTTTAAACCATAATTGAAATATGTTAAAAGCATATTTATTTATTTATTTATTAAGCTGTACAAGGTTAAAGGTGCATTGTGTAACTTTTCTGGGAGAGGGTCTGTCAAATGCTTTTGGAGATTTTATTGCTTTGTTTGTTTCACAGTATGGTATTAAGCCTTTCTATCTTCATGGAAACCAAACCAGGCCAAGCTACAGGTCAGATCTCTGGAGAGGCGACCTCACTGCCAGTCAGAATGCCTGTTTTTCTAGGTATTTTTGAGCTACAAAACCACCTGTAATTGAATAAATGTAAGGTAGAACTGTTTAATGTCATACTGTGGAACATTCCAGAAAGATCAGAAACATATGCATAGAAACAAGCAGCCGAGGGACCCTCAACCAAAACGTTACATAGTGCACCTTTTAAAAGCATATAAACAATACAAACTTTTGTGGTAAATGTTTTTAATAAGACAAAATAATACCAAAATTAAAAGTGTGATCAGTCAAAATGTGGAAAAAATCTGATTAATTCCCCCAGCCCTACGTAGCTCTAAGGCTAAGTACAAATCTTTAGCCTCTCACCTGAGTCACTGTTCCCAGAAACTTATGACTTCTAATAACACAGCCCAAAATGTTATATATGAGTGCCTACCGTTCAGATTTTTGTGGTGAGTTTTCAATTGAGTTTGGGTGTGGAAGGAGCTGCATTCATGTCTAGCGCAAAGCCGAAACACATGGAGGGCCTGGAGAAGTGGATCACAGTATCGTCTTTTGCCCCAAATCACCAGAAATGCCTACACTCTATTATTTGACCACAAGGCCAGGGCTAATTGCTTCAGTGTGTGTGCTCCGCGAGACAGCAGCGGTCGGGAAAACTGAGCAGCTGACGTGTCCTGTTGTATTTGATATGGCAGCGAGTTCTCCAGCTCTGCACTTTCAGCTAGGCCTGTGACCCCAGACGCAAAGAAAATAACAATGAATTTTCCTTGACTTCAGGAGTTCAAGGTTTGGAGAGAAGCAGAGAAAGTGGCAGCTCTGAATTTGAGCTGGAATCAGTGTGAAAATGTAGGTTTTATTTCAGCGGTGAAAGTGGGGGCCTTGTAGAAGAATTGAATGTTGGGGCCAATGTCTTTAAATGAGTTTACCAAAAGAAGAGGGTGTTTAGATCTTTAGGATTTTAAAGTTCCTATATTTCACAAAATGTACTCTTTTGAACTTTAAGCCATTTTATAATGTTGTTACCTTCTCAAAGATATGGATTTGTGTTTTGTTTCATTCACACATGTTTGAGCAATTCCTATATTACTGCATGACATCACGAGGTGGAACAGAGTGTTTCTGTTTGAGAGAAGAATTCCCAGGATTTGTGTAAATGAAGCAAAATATAACTCCAGGTATGTTTTTGATGAGAAAACAACACACAATAACCCAAGATCTAAACTATTATAAAACTATTCCAAATGTTAAATATTGTAAAAAAAAATAAAATAAAATAAAATAAAATTAAAAATTAAAAAGTCATGAATAAATAGCAGAATGAAACATAATGAGCCATAGAAGTTATTAATTTAATTATTAATTATTATAAAATTATTAATTTTTTACACCTTAAATCTCATCATATAACCAAAAAATAACAACAACAAAAATCCCAGTAGTGCAAAGAAAATGTACACACGATAAATATTGACCCCCAAAAATACAAGTCCATATAGAAATGAACGTAACAGGCCTACATTCCTACATTCTTATTATGCCTCACTGTTATGTCTGAGTACATAGAAAGGACTGTCATTAGAAACTCGAGACATGATGACCAGATCCCCAAAATAACCTGTAGCCTAATGTACAACAGCAACACTGGAAAAACCCTTTTAAATGTTATGTTGTCTGAAACATGCTCCACCACCACAGCTCCCCATGCAGCCCACTCTTAAAGACATAATAGACTCTTTATATTCCAGCGCCACATTAAAGAGGTCTATAATGAGCCTTATGCAATGTACTGTCATGTTCAATCACAATGGGAAACCAGCAAATACCTTGGAAAATTTAAACACTAGTTAGGAAGCTTTTAGAACTTGATCTATTGGCACATACAGTTACTCCGTCCATCTACATACTTTTATATACTTTAATTTACTTTATTGTGTCCTTCAGTAATATTGGCACACTTGGCAATGAAGAACAAAGAAGACAGTAAAAACACACTTCACATCATCACATGTAGATTTAAAGATGAAGTTCTGCACGTGTTTGTCAGTTATACATTTTAATTGGTTACAGGTTGCCTTACAAGTAGATGTACCATTGTTGTGTCGTTGAGCAAGACACTTCCCCTAATTCCAGTTACAGTTTGTGCTTCTTTGCTGCAGGAAAAACATTCAGTGTAAAAGTATGATCTTTCTTTTTGGGAGTGTTTACTCCGCAGTGTACTGTTTATCCTTGTTGTTTCAGTATGTTCTCTGAAGACTCATTAAACCTTATCTAAAATGCAACTAAGAATCACAACATCAAATATTAATCACACTGTAAACAGGAAAACAAGCCCATCTCCAGAGCCCAAATCCACAAAGACCAAAGTTTGTTTTCACAGTGTTGTTTGTGACTGAGAAAAGAAGGTCTCTGGATAACTCATCCATAACTTCAAACTTCAGGGTAGACTTACTCCCAGTAAGGTTGCCTGGCAAATCTAGAATGATATCTGTATTTTTTATACAGAGGGTTATGTATCAGTTATGTCACCACTCTTTCCATCATGCTACAAACTCAAACATATAGCTGAATTTAAAGCAATTTGTTTATTTCAGCAGTATATGTGGAACCAAGGAGCTGATTGGTCACCTGCCATCATTCAGAACAAAATCAGATTTCTCTCACCTCAGATTAACAGAATTTAGTGCTTCACTTAGCCATACTTGTTTTAATATGGACGGACCATGTGTGCCTCCGATTGGTTAATCCACCTGTCAGTTACTCCCATCTGAACTCAGGGAGATTAACTGATTACCATACTTACATCTTCATAAAGTATGTGTCTGTTCTAGATTACAGGCAACCAGCAAGGTACATCTGACCATTATCATGGCTTGAGATTTGAAGAATTTGTCAAATACAGGGACTAAAATCTCAGTGCAGGAGATCTCTTTGATGATCAAATAAAACAGGCAAAGATCCGGCCATACCACCTTAAGAAAGCCCAATACCATCTGATCTCTGAAGGTTTAGCTTCCAGGTCAGGCCTGGTACTGGGATGGGAGACTAGAAATAGAAATAGAAATATCTTTGGTTTGGTCCCTGTTTAGTGTTGGTGAGGGTGAATGTGGGACAAAGCACTGAAAAGTAAAGGTAAAAGTAAATCTAAAGCCCAATGTTATTAGTTATTTAATTCAATAAGGTTATGACTTGATGAGGTATTTCTATTGGCTTTTGACCAATTTAATAAAAAAGATAATTGTGATTTGTCTTTTCTGAACTTCAAAGTTGTTAAAAAGTTTTAAAAACCCTCAAAATATTTTATTTTCTATTCATGTTCTTTAAAATCATGTCTTTTAGTATTTTCAGTTTGGGGGGAACTTTTAATATACAACATATTTTGTCTTGTATCAATGCAAAGTGGAACTCACTTTGTGAGAGGTGGAGTCTGAGGAGATGATTCAAGGAGCACTGTGTTCCTCTGGGAGACGTCTTCTCGGATATCAGCTCAAAAAGAGAGGGGTTCCAGAAGAACAGACAGGAGTAGACAGGAGCAGACAGGAGCAGATAGGAGCAAGAGCACCACACACATTTGAAATACAAGATTGTGGCAGGTTTTTGTGCACAATCTTCCTATTGTGGAAACATTCATTTTTGGATATCTCCAGATTTGTGCTGAAATATTATTAGTTGTTTTTATTATTATAGCACTTGTATTTTGTTATTATTTATTTGTTTATTTAACATAAAATCAGTTGCCCTAATAGGATTTTGAATAACAATTCTTGATGTCAGATGTTACCTATGGATAGATCTTGTCTTTTTTGGGTTTCTTTTGGGATTCATTTTTGTTCTTTGTGCATACATTATTTTGTCAAATTTTGATTGATGATTATGATTGTGATACAATATGATAGGATTGTGTTTATGAGGGTGCATTCACAATGGTTTGGCTCCAGTTTGATCCTGTTTTTGTTGTAAAAAAAAAAAAATATATATATATATATACCAATTCCACGAAAATGTAAATAAATATAATTAAATAATATATATTATTATTTTATTATATTTGCATGCCTCACATCGACTTTTGACCCTGTGTTTGAAAACCAGAGATTTATTTCTTTGACCCAACTCTAGTCTATTTTACAGTATCACTTGTAGGCTAGTCACTTGTAGGCTAGTCACTTGTAGGCTAGTCACTTGTAGGCTAGTCGTTAGGCTAGTCTTTGATGATGGGGGAGACAGTATTTTGTATTATTTGGTGTTTTCATGAGAAATTAATGCAAAGTAAAATCCACATAATGTCTCTCTCAATCACAACTAACAATTCCACTAAAATGTAATGTTTTAGAATCTGCTTATGTTAAAAATCATTTAAAGGTTAGATACTATTTTGAAACACCAGACCATAAAACCCACTGTTGAACCTGATCCTTGTTTGATACTGACTCCACAAACTAATTTTTAATCTTGTACTTGTGGCTTAATGTTCTCTAAAGTGCACAGTCATGTATGTGTCAATGAAATGCATTACCACTTATAGTGTGTCAAAATCACTTTGTTTATTCTGCAGAGAAGATGTTGAAATTTTTTAAAGTTTTTGTTTCACATGGATAGCAGCATTATAGTTGTAAGTGAACATCTACATTTGCATGCACTATATTAAGAGTCTTTCTGAAAATATTAGATTTCATTGTTATAGCATACTGCATGACAATTAATAGCCTAATTATGGTGTGCTTGTTATTATAATTGTGTATTTATTTACGTTGTGCCCTTTTTTGAACCAGTTTGAAGCCTGTTTTAACGGGATCTGAGCAGAAGCATGAGTAACAGTTCTGGGCTGGACCTGCAGCAATACATGTCCAAGATGGAGCGTGGGATCTTTGCCTTCGTCAACACGTTTTCGTGTGTGCTGTGTTTGATGGTGAACTGTCTGTTGTTGTGTATACTGCGCTCTAAGGCGGTCTTCAAGGAGACCCCTCGATACTGTCTCCTGTTTAACCTGCTGCTGGCAGACACTTTACACCTGTTCCTCAGTCACGTGCTTTACCAGGTCGCTGTTGCTCACATCTCTCTGTACTTCCCCGTGTGCGCCCTCATTACACTCTTCATCGACGTGTCCAATGAGGTGTCCCCGCTCACTGTGCTGCTCATGTCTCTGGAGCAATACGTGGCAGTGTGCTTTCCACTTCGCCATGCCACTCTGCTCACAGGGCGTAGAACAACAGTGACTGTGCTGCTGCTGTGGGTCCTGTGCCTCCTAAACCTAGTGGTGAGAGTGGGTCTTCTGATGCAGTTCCCTTTCCACACTCTGGACACTCTGATGATGAACGACTACTGCAGCAGTCTGGTCATCAGAATTGCCCCTATGGCCACGGAATATGACCAAGGCTACATCTCCTTTCTTTTTGGTTTTTCTGCATTGGTCATCTTGTGGTCTTATGTGATGGTAATGAGGGTGGCACACAAATGTGCCTCTGAGAAGAGTGTAAAAGCTCGAAACACGCTGCTCCTGCACCTGTTCCAGTTGCTGCTCAGCATGTCAGCCAGCGTCTACATGCCTCTGCTTTTGGGCCTGGCACAGGTCTTGGCCCTGACCCGGCTCACATATGTGCGGATCCAGACCGTCCTCTATGTGCTCATCATGATATTGCCCCGCGGTCTCAGCGTGCTCATTTACGGCATCAGAGACCAGACCATCAAGCCCACACTGCTCAGAGCTATTTTCTGCAAAACACATTAAACTCCAGGAGATTGGTGCCTTAATGGAAATATAAAAACATTGCACGTTTTGTAAGTGATACATTACAATTTGTTTATAACTGTCTATACAATTATGACATTACATTATAAGGCAATGTAATAGGTCATTTTGATAACAGGGAAAGACTGACCATGACTTCATTTGACTCCTATGTCTTCACCATCGGCTTTGTGTTCCTTTCTGTTTATATTCCATTGCAAAATACTTTGTTTAATCACAGTTATGATTTGTCAGCAGTTGTCCTAACTTTAGCCCACAGGTCTAATAAGTTAAACAGTGGTGCACAAATGCACTAAAACGGGGACGGGGAGAACGAGGAAGCATACAGGCTGCTCATGAATTATTATTATCAAGTGATACACATTTTGCAACACGTCATAACAGTTTACTGCAATGTAGGTTTGAGATGCCTCAATGAAATATCCATAACTTTGCTAAAGACAAAAAAGTTTGGAGATGTATTTACCTTGTTGACATGTTGGCATGTTTTGGCTGCTTGCTGCGAATCATCTTCAGAACAAGGTAAATACTAACTTTATTGTCCTAAGTTGTTAAGTTAAAGTTAAATGTATTGGATGATCCAATAATCTGTATTAAAATTGAACATGCATGTTTTAATGATGTAAACATCAAACATGGCTTTGTCTTCTTGCTACTTCATTTCGATAGTTTGATTTTTGGCAAGCTTCTCAGATATAGTCATTTGCTGTCTACACACTTTTACAATTGAAATTGTTATTTTCTAATAAGCAGTCTCTTCACATTTTTTCAATGACATGACTCTTGGATAGGTCATGCTGGTCTCTGGAAATCCCTGATGTCAAAGCAGTTCAGTAGTTAAGTCCAACAGGAAATGAAAATCATAGAAAATACTGGACAGATGAGATCAAAGAAGAGCACTACCATGTGGTTATCAACACTGTCAGCAATAACAGAGTGTTAATGGTCTTAAACAGAGCCTAATTAAAGAAAATATTTGCATACTTCTTCAATGATGAACATGTGTTGTATATGATTCTTCTGTAAACTCCACATTCCTGCAAAGAAAAGAAGAGGCCTGCTGTTGATTATCAGTCCAAATACACAGTCACTCTGACCGACTGAGCTTCAATAACACAGTGTAACAAAAAATGAAAACACAAATTAGAATGTTTCACAAGAACTTATTGAGAGCAAAGAAATATTAAGCATCAGGGCCACAGATTTCATCACATTTGTCTTTGTGGAATTCAATTTCTGTACTTTTATTAGTTTAAACCTGTCTCAAATGGCATACTGCTGTTTTGAGGCAAGAGACTCCACCTACGAATGGGCTGATTGTGACAGTTATAAACTCACCATGTGACTGGTTTGGCAACCCAAGTAAGTAAATACATCTTTAGTACATGTATGAATGATAATGATAATATGCCATCACACATTTTTACTTTTAAAATGTACTTTTAAAACCAATTTGGTTTTTTTTTGTTTTACACCACCTTTTCCTTTAGCTACTTTGAGCCTATGGGATACACTTGACTGCTAACATCAATTACAGAGTTTCACTCCAGATATGTATGAAGGGCAATTGTAATTTACATTTTCCCACTATTTGCACTTGCTTTATTGACAACATAAAACTAAAACATACATTTCCATTTGCTGGATAAAAATGACAAACTGTAGAATAAAGTTAAGTGCTAGTATGTAATATGGATGGGATGGCTACCATATAACTGCTGTCAAAGAATTAAAAGGCATACTTATCTTAAAGTATGCAAAGAAACGTATTAAAGAAAGATGTGTCCATAGAGGGGGACGTAATGGCTGTACTTCCACTTTATATTGAGGAACTTTGAGGTTCTCTAACACTTTTTTTTACTTTCTTGTTTATTTCTTGTCAAAAAATGCTTTTTATACAGCAGAAACTACAAAATTACTAACTCAGCTAAAACACAAAAATTATGAATATGGAGAAAAAACAGGTAAATTATTAGCACAACAAATCAAAGAAGAAGCAGCTTCAAGATTAATTACAGAAATTCGAATAGACTCTAGTCAGACAACAACCAATCCCAAAACGATAAATGACATATTCAAAAACTATTATACTAAACTCTATACTTCAGAGTCTAAAAATGACCCAAAACTAATAGAAGACTTTTTTGAGAACCTCCAAATGCCTAATATAACTTCAGAAAACAAGAAACAATTAGACCAACCTATAACAATAGAAGAAATCAAATTTGCAATACAAAATATGCAAAGCTCCAAATGCCCCGGCCCTGACGGGTTTGGCGCCGAATTTTATAAAACTTTCATAGAACAGATTACACCGATTTTATTAAATGTATTCAATGAAGCACTTGAAACAGGATTGCTACCACTTACATTTTATGATGCAAGTATCTCCTTAATTCATAAAACCGGGAAAGATCCCCTGGATCCCGGATCATACAGACCAATTAGCCTTCTGAATGTTGATAACAAAATATTAGCAAAAATTTTAGCAATACGTTTAGAAAAAGTTCTTCCAATAGTGGTGTCTCCAGATCAAACTGGATTTATCAAAGATAGACAATTATTTTACAATACTAGAAGACTATTTAATATTATCTATACCCAAAACCCGAATGAACAAGAATCGGAAATATTATTGTCATTAGACGCCGAGAAGGCCTTCGACAGGGTCGAATGGGATTTCCTTTTTTCGACCCTGTCGAGGTTTGGATTTGGCCCCTACTTCATTTCTTTAATCAAATTACTTTATGCACAACCTAAGGCAAGTGTGCAAACTAATAATTTGGACTCAAGCTCTTTTCCTCTCCACCGTTCAACACGTCAGGGATGTCCTTTGTCTCCCCTGTTATTTGTGCTAGCAATAGAACCTCTCGCTATTTTATTGCGTTCAGCTAGAGACTATAAAGGTATTGTGAGAGAAGGAACAGAACATAAAGTCTCCCTGTACGCAGACGATTTATTGCTGTATATTTCAGATCCAATCACATCGTTACCAAAGATTATGACTATGTTAGCTAAATTTGGTAAGATTTCAGGATACAAAATTAATTTATCAAAAAGTATATTGTTTCCTATTAGTTCCAAAGCAAAAAACCAAAACAATGCATGGACTCCCTTTCCCTTTGCTGTTTCAGACAACTTTAAATACCTTGGAATAAATGTCACACAAGAGATATCTGGCCTCTTTGGTAAAAATGTTATAAATCTGTACAAGAATACCGAACAACAAATAGAGAGATGGTCTCACCTCCCAATTTCTCTCGCTGGGCGGATAAATATTATTAGAATGAACGTTTTACCAAAATTCTTGCTTCTTTTTCAATGTATACCAGTTCTCATTAATAAGAATTTTTTTACTACAATAGCTTCACTAATAACATCTTTTATATGGAAAAAAAAGCCACCGAGAATAAAAAAGTCATTTTTACAGAGACCTAAAGATTTTGGGGGAATGGGACTGCCTAACTTTCGTTTATACTATTGGTCATGTAATATTCGATGTATATCTTTTTGGGAAGGTACTCTCCGAACAGATTGGGAACGGATGGAAAATCAGGCATACTCCCCTAACACATTAAAGTCACTCCTATACCACATCCCTGATCTTTCTAAATTTAAATGTCAAAACCCCGTTGTCTTAAAATTTGGTCCCAAATTAGAAGACACTTCCAGTGGTATCGGGATTCAATCTTGACTCCACTGATAAACAACCAAGCACATAAACTTTTTTCAGGCAATATATTTCAACAGTGGGATCAAAAAGGAATACACTCAATCATGAATCTTTTCATCGATAAATTATTTCCGACATTTGAACAGTTGCGGCATAAATATAATTTGGATAGTAAAGATTTCTTCAAATACATGCAAGTATGTAATTTTGTTAAAACCACATTTCCATCTTTTCCCAATCAGCCACTCGAATGTCCTATGGGTAATATACTGTTAAATAATCCACTGAAGAAAGGTTCCATCTCTAAAATATATACCAACCTCTCAAGGATCGATTATACAACTACACTGGACCATATACGAGACGCCTGGAGTAAAGACTTGGATATCAACATTACGGAGGATCAATGGACCGAAGCTCAAGAAAAAGTTCACACCTCTTCAATCTGTATTAGACATGGACTGATACAATTTAAAATACTACATCAATTACACCTATCCAGACAAAGACTTGCAAGAATGTTTCCGGGAGTAGATGCTGCATGTGATCGTTGCGGCTATACACCTGCATCCCTGTCGCATACATTCTGGAACTGCCCCAATATTACCGTCTACTGGTCAAAGATAATAAAAGCATTGTCAGACATTTTTAAAGTTAAGCTCCCAGAAGATCCTGTAATGTCATTATTCGGAGTTATACCTTCAGATATAAACTGAATGGGTCACAAATGAATGTATTATGCTTTACAATGTTACTTGCCAGACGCCTAATCTTACTGAACTGGAAAAAGAATCCTCCAACTTTTCAAAACCTTCTTAGAGATGTAATGCAACACTTACAATTAGAAAAAATTAAATATTCTTTAAAACAGAAAGAACAAAAATTTTACTCAACTTGGCAACCATTTATTAACTACTACAATGACTTAAAATTTGGACGGTCTCCTTAACATCTTTTAGTTCATTTCCTTGTTAAAACAACTGTATTCTCTTGTTTAGTATGTGCAGTGCAGGTATCCCTTTTGTTCTTGTTCCTATTATCATTTTTGTTATTATAATTTATTTATATATATATATATATATATATATATATATATATATATATATATATATATATATATATATATATATATATATATATATATATATTTTTTTTTTTTTATTACGTATGTGTTCACAAAGAAAAAAAAATGTACATATATAAGTGATATATTTTCCATTGAAAAACTCAATAAAAATAAGTGAAAAAAAAAAATGCTTTTTGGCTTATCAAAGTATCTGATTTCCTCTGCCCAGTTGTTCCGGTCAAAAGGAGACTTTAGGGGACAAAAAGGAAAAGACAAGAGAAGGCATCTGCAAGTTCCATTATAGGTTTCCATAGATAATAGAGCTGCTACTATGAACGCTGCAGTGCGTAGATTAATGTGGAGAGGGGGAATTGGAAGCCAAGTTCGTGGAAAGACGAAGTTTAGCCTGCTCTATCAATTACATTTGTGGAATGTGTCTCTGGGGGCGTGGTCTGGACGCAAAACTGGACCACGATTGGATCAACAGACCTGGAGTCAAAGATGGGAGTTGCATTTGCTCCAATTATCATGAGTCATTTTGAGTGTATAGATGTTGTTTTACACATGGCAATTTATTATACAACAAGTTAAATTATCCAATAATATTTGCTTTTAGGGTGCGCTCACACTTGCATACCAAACTTTCCAATCTTGTACTTTGAAAATTTTAAGGGTTTGACAAATTGTACAGAAGGAGTTGTTGACGTTAGCCTGATATATTAACATTTAACTCTAACCAGTTAGGCTACATTTGAGTTAAAATATCCAAAATCCCAACTCTACATTTTTTTCTTTAAATTTAAACCAGGTTTCATCATTTTTTCTTCCAAATATGTACAATTTGGACATTTCACACATAAAATGCCTTACTTATAAAAAGCATTTATTATCATATATTCACCTGTTGTGTCTTGCCTTAATTATCACAAAATGCTCAGTATTTTTGCTTGACTCGTCCAGTTTTTGGCTCCTTGGCTACTGAGAGAGGACCCTTGAGAAACATCTGCGGTAGAGGTTGCTGACTATTGGAAGCCTAATTATTATAGGAGAGCAGTGAGAAGCAGGAATGGACCAAGGAGGAGGAGAAAGAGGAGGAGGAAGAACCAGGAAAAATAAGCCACGGCCAAATTAGAGGGGGGTAAAAAGGCGCTCGGGGCGGGATAGGACGGGGGAGGATGGTGGTGATGGAGGAAGAGGAGGAAGTATAGGGAAATCCAAGGGATTAACTTAGATAAAGGAAGTGATAACAAAACAGTAAATATTATCATCATACCATTTATATAAAGAGTGTTTTCTCTCTGACAAAAACTGGAGTTCTCCGGGGACAAAACTAGATTGATCAGAAGTTAATATTACGCAAAGAAAACAATATAAGCTGAATGTTAAACCTCTAAATTAATTAATAAAGTGTACACATTTTTAGCTTACGGTAGGCTACTCATTTAGTGATGAATTGCTGTTGACCTACTAAAGAGAAGTATAAGTCAGATATTAGAATTTATAATCCAGAAGTCTAAATTTTAAAGCCGAGTCTTATTCTGACTCAAGTTTAGACACAAAGCGGGGGAGTTGTCTTGCTCGAGAACCCTATATGTCTTAAGGATGACATGTCTGCTATATAGTAATCTATGACACCAGTGGATCACTATGTTATCATTTGTACATTTTAAATCACAATATTAATCTAAAATAACTTAATAAGAAAAATAAGTCCACTGACTTCTGCATTAGAATAGAATAGTGCTCAGTGGGAGCTGACGTTGCCATAAATGTTATCACAACAAAGAGCAATACAGCTGCACATCACATTAGCAAGCAGTGGATTATTTTCACTTGTACCAAAATGACTATGCAACACTGCTAAATCCTATGCGTATCACAGCTTAAGAAAATAATACTGGAGAACGAAGTAAGTACAGAGCAGTAGGCGTATACCGGTGGCAGTGGAAAATAGCAAAATGGTGTCTTGAAAATATGCAGTTAAAGATTGCTCAAACATCAAATCACTCCAAATTCAACTTCGACTGGGTAAATGATGAGCAACTATAACATCTGCTCTGAAAAGTGGATTTGGCATAATAAGCCTGCTTTAAAACTACCAACCTTTTGATCAAACCTTTTTTCTTCTTTTTCTTCATCGTTAATGCTGATTTTCTTTTTATCCAGAGCAGCCGATAGTACATCAGGTCTGCCAATATTTTGAGTCCGATATGTAATCATTTCCCTAAAATTGTGGATTTATATATGATTATTTCAAAGTTGGTTACAGTCTATATAATGAGCAATGATTTCGCAATTTCAGATTAAATGTTAAAATAAAGCTTCATGTCTTTCCTTTAAACAACAAAGGAAAAAAATTTTGGCGTATGAAGGAGATCAAAGTCCGATAGCTGATAAGCTTGCTAGCTGATAAACTGTAAATATTGGCCAACTGGCATATCGTTCTATCTTTAATGTGCATTCTGGACAAACAGCACCATATGAGCTACTGGCCCTTCTGGAAACACTACCTGCTGCTTTATCTATAGAAAGAAAGAATTGCACTGAATTAAACCTAGAAATGCATGACTAATGTATATGTCATTAAAACAACTAGCTGCAGTAAATCAGAGCTATACCCGTGACCTAGCAAGGGCAAAAACCTAAGTGTAAACTGTTGCTTAACCCATGACTAACCCTATAGTAATTCATCTTGGGAGCCAGAACTTAACCAGCTTTAAATTATAGGGGGTGAATGGAGCTCTCAGTGGGACGGCCTGTAGACTGTGGGGGTCTGTGGAAAAAGGAGAAGTTTGGAGGAGGTGTCGACGTACCCCCTTTTTAAAACAACCCAGAGGTGCTTTGGGATCTCCGGGATACTCAGGTTTTCTCTTTGTTTCTCCTTTTATTTCCGATCTGTTACATAATGTCCCAAAAATGCTGAATTTGTGTAAAAATGCGGTGCCAAAACCAACCTGGATTGCTGTATAGTTGAATCTTCAGACAGGACATACGCTCGGAGGGGTTCATACTCCCGCTAATAACCACTAAAACAGCAGGACTTTTCCATCAAGTCATTCTTTTGGAGCGTTTACTGTCAATTTCAAGTTCATGTTTAGCATTTATAAAAATCGCTCAGCGCCTCAAAGCACTTTGTAGATTCAGATAATGACTGTAAGTGTTGCCTTTGATCGCACGGTTTTTGATGCATTGTTTCCATAGAGATTAGAAATTGAACTGTAACATCAAATTGGAGACAGGCCTAGAAAAGTGACTGAACTGCTTTTGAAGTTGAGATTAGCCTACATAATGTATACTAAATCTTTTATTATGCTTTCATTCCTTCCTTGGTTTGTAATGTGGAAAGTGCTGTATTATCAAAATCTGCTTAGCTTTGAGTTTTATTGCATCATTTGTCATACACTAGACAGTATAGAAGTCAGCAGACAATCAGATACTGTTTGTGCTGTCCTTAAACTTGGAGCTAATTGAGAAGTATGAATGAAGTATGAAGAATAAATATTGATACTTTGCAGCTGATGTCATCAACATTGCCTGGAGGTGCCAAGCTAACTGTAGGCATCCTCTGTCTGAGGCTTTATTAGACTTTAATGCACTGACTTAGTTGAAACTACAACAGGTCAGCTGATTTGTGCTGTTAAACAAGCCTCTCGCACGTAAAATTACAGTCACAAGATAGTTAGCATTAGCCAACAGTTTTTCAGTAAGTCACTCACCATTTTGTGTAAAATCAAACACCTAAACAGGACCACAAACGCTTGTATTGATCACACGCTCCTGAAAGTGTGTGGTTTTAATGTGTGCCTTGTGTCACCATGGTAACTCCTACATGTATCTGTAATGGAATGTTTAAAACTTTAATCTGTTTTGTGGATAATGTGAAAAACAAATCTGATTTTCTAGTAAAGGGTAGCATGGGCCATATTTGTACCTTTGTACCTTTAATACTTACGGTCCATTGCATTGTGTATAACATAGTAAGTTCAGCTGAACAGATAACACGTCACTTGGTTGGAATGTTGAAGACAGTAAAACCAAGACTAGCCTATCGGATTTAACCAGGTCTATACCAAGTATAAGCTAGATAAAATAGAACTAAACCAGGACCAAACTGGGACTAAACCCAGACTAAATTAGTACTGAATCCTACTGAATGAGAGTGAAGGCTATCAAGTTTTAAACTAATCCAGGACTAAACCAAGACAGAATATTGACTAAAGCAATACTAAATCAGATTAAAATAGGCCAGGGCTAAATCAGGACTATACCTGAACTAAACCAAGACTGAACCAAGACTATACCAGGACTAAACCAGGACTAAACCAAGACAAAACTAAGTCTAAACCAGGACTAAACCAAGACTAAACCAAGACTAAACAATGTCTACTACCATCATAAGAACCCTGCATGAGACCCATCCCAACTAGAGGCTCTTTTTCAAATAGACTCTTTGTGCATTGTTTGCTAATGAAGTTACCACATGCCTTAAACGCCATTAACAGTGTTTTGGTTCAGACATGGCATCTCTCATTAACTGTATGTGTGGCCCCAATGTCACTCCACCACAGTATTTGTACAGTTTGTCATCACTGGAGCTTGTTTGTTTGTGGTGGGCCTTAATTCACAGCCTCTCACCATCTGTGCTCCTCTGTAACTCCAACATGTCCTTTCAACCAGGCCTTGCTTCTGGCTTTGTTGTAAAATATTGTTTGGATTTTCTCGCTCCACACACATAAAGCAGAAAAAAGATCATATTGTGTTTGGATGAACATGGATGAATGGATTATGTGATAAATTTGCCTCCATAATGGAATGTTTTGAGTCTTTGTAAAGAACAGTTAAAGGTGCAGGGTGTAACTACTATGGTCCACTACCTGCATGTTTCCATAGAGATGATATTGCGTTTTGCACTGAACTTTAATTTTAGTTCACTTTTAAAGATAATATGTGTATTAAATCCCTTTTATTCTTAATTATTGTTTTAATCACTTCTGTTTTAACTGTATTACTTGGTTTGTAAATTTGAAATATTTACTTACTTCAAAGTTTAAAAATACTCAAGGATGACACATGAATTGATGAATTGGATATGACCACAATGAAGGTACCCCAGCTCCCTGTCCCTTCTCTGCAGTGAAAAGGTCAGGCTGATGCATATGTGGCATTTCCTGTTTCCTCTGCTGCTCCTTGCCCCTGAAGGCACCACACACGGGATGGCGTTTCTATACATGTGTGGCTCACTTACTGTATAATGGTACAGGCATGGACAGTTTTATGGACACTGTAGCAGGCAGTCTTTTTCCATTCTGCAACATGGACTTATGTTTGCACATTCGTGGGAATATTTTTAACACATGTGCACTGTATATGGAGACTTTATAAAGGCCGTTTTACTACATCCTCAACATTTCAAAATGTGAGTAAATTTAGTTTTGTTTTTCCAAATAAAATTCAGGGATAAAATGTTAAAAATGTGCACCTATGCATAGACAAGACAAAACAGTATAGATAAGCCTTAAACTAACTAAACATACAAGTTTAAAATGTCCCTAATCATAAAAATAATATATTTTATTTATTAGGCACCTTTCTAGACACTCAGGGTCACCCTACAACAATAAACAAATACAAAACTATTAATATATATAAATATACAGTAAAGACACACAACATGGTTTGATGCAAAGAATAAGTGAAGTTGGGTAGAACTATGTGATGGTTTTTATGTGGGCTACCTCTAAATGCTCTTGAATAGAAAATCAAAAACACAAAAAGATATCAAGACATTACTCGATACTAAACCTAGTATAGTAACTGGGAACTCGTTTGAATAAGTTTCAATACTGAGAACTCCTGAACTCCTGAACAGATTTTGAATGATCTTAATCAGCATAAGAGCATCTCAGAAGAAACTACTTTTTTATAGTCTTAAAGATGAGATATGGAAATTGGCATTGAATATTAGGCCTTTTCCTGTAGAATAATTTGACTTGAATTAAAGCTGACTGATAATAAAATAGTGTAATAGAAAGTTCAATAAGAGAACTGGTATTAGTACGGATGCCTAGATTAAATACTAACCCAAGCAGGTATAAATCAAGCATTTTTTTTAAGTAAACTACTCACCTAAGTCCAAAGCAAGACTGAAAACTTTACAGTAACTATAAAAACCTAAGGCACTCTCATATAATGTTTGAATACCATATAAAATTATTGTTTATTGCATGTTTAAATGGGGCTCACTAAGTCCCAAATAACTGGAACCTCAAATAAAGCTGAAAATATGCCAGCACTAAATGGTTGACATTTAAAACAATAGTAATGACTTAAATGTAAGACAAAAGAGTTACTTAATCAGAACGAAAGCCAAAACCAGAGCTAAACCACAACCTCAACCAGGTCTATCCCCATGAATAAGTGTATTCATAACATTCACAATGGGACCCCACAGCACTGCGTGTCCCCTCTGTGTGAAGTTAAACCTAGAGCCTAATGTTTCCATTTGGCTGTAAAAACTTGCAGCTGGAGGAGCAGGTAAAAAAATCCAAGGTAGCTTATGTAAAGGGGTGGGGAGAGTTTAAGAAAGGCAGAGAGAGAATAAACAACCTGAGGCAAGTGAAACGTATTAAAACATGACCTTATCAAACCAACTATGACTTCTAATATTTGACATGCCAACTACACTGTATTTAACGGGCTAAAAACATTCACACTTGTCCTGATTTGAGCCTAGTTTAGTTCTAACTTGGTTTTGTCTGGCTGTGGTTTTGTTTAGTCCCATTTGGTGTGTGCAATTGTGTACTTAATTTCAAGACTAATTTCTATACATTACAACATAAACTGTAAGAGGTGGCATACATTTTACTGTTCTCTAGTATTTTGATAGACCTGAAATACAATAAAAAAACTGAAACTAAAACAAAACCATAACGTTAGAGCTAATCCAGGACTATACAGACCACTAATAAACTTATATGGGATCAGGTTTATATGCATCTGGGGAAAGGCAATGGTCTAGAACTTTTAACATAAATAAAGAATCTAAAGCAAGACTGCCTGGTTCCATAGTTTAAGAATCTGCATCTCTTACACTCAAAAGCTGACAAACTCTTTCCACTGTCAGGATGCTGTGCTGCAGTTTGAGCGCAAAAATTTGGGGGACAGAGTGGTGCCGTATGGTTTTCATAACTCTCCCCCCTCAAACCCTACCCCAAAGCTTCCCAAAAAACACACGATTCTTTCCTCTACGTCGACTCCCCCCTTCACACCCCCGTCCCGTCTTACTCTCCCTCCCCTCTCTATCCCCCTCTCTCCCTTTTTCTGAGGGTTCAGTCACAAAGCCAGCACTGCAGATGCTGTGAACTGCCCTGGAGAGAACAGAAGAGTGACAGACTTGGATCTTATTTGAAACTTTTGAATGGGATCACTGCTGTTTTAAATTATTTTTTACTTTGAGACAATATTTGGGATTAACTGAACTGTGAGCTGAGGGCTACTGTTGGATATAACTGGATTTTTTAAAAGGATTTGGTCAAATGGAGTTGAGATTTTAGAAAAACTGATGGCTGTTTTGAGGACCTGTGGATGAGTGACTATTTATGAAGTGGGCCAACATTGAACTTGCTGATAAAGATTGCAATGACAGTTTAGATTTTGTTTACTGAGACCATAAATATTTATTTTAGTAAATAAACTTTATTTGAAAGACTTTATTAGAGACTTTGAATCGTTGTTTATTTATGTGACTTGCGCACTAGATATTTTTGATGTCTGCATAATTTAAAGTTTATATCGGAAGACGATGAAGACTAGCAGTAGCAGTAGCAGTATCTCTCTCCTGGGTCTATCTTGGCTCCTGTTTCTGTGTGTGACCCCTGGAAGTCGGGGTCAGGATCCATCAGCCAAACCCCAGCTCAGAGAGACGGACGCCCTTTGCTATGAAAAAGGATGCTATGCAGTGTTTCTCCAGAAGAAGGCGTTCAGAGACGCTGGGCGCAGTTGCCGTGAGAAGGGCGGGACTCTGGCCACGATGCATGACTACACGGAGGCGGGTGTGGTCCACGACCTGTTGTACCAGCTCGATGCTCCGGGGAGATCCACGCTCCGGCTGTGGGTCGGACTGCACCGTCCCCCGCGACAGTGCTCCGCCACTAGGCCACTCAGAGGATTCGTCTGGGTCACAGGCAAAGTTTTATATTATATTCATTAACGAAGTATAGAATAGTGATTGGAACCTATAATGAATTCTGGAAACACATATTACACACCTTGCTGTTTGGCGGCAATGGTGTGACCATTCAAGCTTTCTGATTGGTTGGAGCCAGCTGATGTCAGAGTTCAGCTTGCTCACCTATTTGAAACTTTATTAACTTTTGCTCTGGACCTGGAACATTCACAAGTTGTAGGTGTTAGGGCTGCACCCAGCTCAGTGGCACCCTGGGGACATAACAAATTATAACAGTTATTTACGTAATAGATGCAATGTGCAAAAACTGACTTTAATTATTAAAGTCAGATATAGAAATTGCTTCCTTCAATCCTTTCATTGCTCATGATGTCATGGCTTCTTGTCTGTCTTCCCTGTTAACAGCATTGTAGTGAATGTATAAGCATGCTAAATTTAGAGTCTTTATGCAGTCAGCATGTAGTCGTTTTTGTAGCAATTTGCTCAAATAAAGTGCTGTGTAAATATAAAGCTCTTCCTGTTGGCCTCTGGGAAGGTAATTAAACCACTGTGCAGCGTTAGCCATGACCTCCTCCTTCAGACTCGCAGCCGTCTCCCTGTTTATTACATTAACTGCTTTTGTTTCTCAGACAGCACTGGCACGGCACAGAGCTACAACCTGCTGACCCAAGAGCAACCTCAAAATCTGATTTAGCCATTAGACCAGGCCCCAAAAGACCAAAAGGTTTTTTATTGCCCCCATAGTCTGCCTGTCCTTAAAATACACTTTGACTATAACTTTTAATAAAATTATAATCTGGAATGTTTATACAATGAACAGCGCTGTTAAATGAATTATAGTTACAGAGTTACCGTCGAGTGCCTTTTGCAGTGAGCCTCTTATAAAGTGGATACTTACCAGGTTATATGTAATGTTCTAAAAATTGCAGTATGGTATAATGTTTGCCGGATTATTGTGTATTAGGAATATCATTAGTAGCAATGAAAATGCATCGTTGGGGGGGCCTGTTGTATCACTTTGTAACATTAGATTAAGTAGTCCAAGAAATAGAAGTGTCCATAGTTATTATTCAGCAGGGGAAATAGAGGAAAGTTTTTCTTCAAGCAGTTCCATTTATCTATTCCTTTTCCATGCTTGGAACACAGGCCTAGATATTAAGTATAATGACACCATTGGCTAATTTCTTTTTTTTTATTTCTTAAACAACAATATAATACTCCTGTACTTGGGCAAGACAGATGACAGATATTTCCTGACAATCAAATAATGTGAAAAGATGGATTTGTGATGTAATATATGTATTTATTCTCATTACAGGGGACCAGGATGGACAGTACACTAACTGGATGAGGGAGGAGACTCCCGGCACATGTGCGGCTCATCGCTGCGTTGCTATGACGGTGCACACCCCTGAGAGCACCCATCAGGGGGAGCAGAACTACCAGTGGCTAGATGGTTCATGCAGCCTGGCCCTTGATGGATATGTGTGCCAGTACAACTACAAAGGCATGTGCTCTCGGCTGGGCGATGAGGGGAAGGGACCAGCAGTCTACACCACACCATTTAACTATGTCAGCTCCTGGCTAAAGCACATCCCATATGGCTCTGTGGCCACGCTACCCTGCCCCCCTGACAACACTGATCCAGATGCCCCGACTGAACAGACTGTTTTGTGCATGGAGAGGGACGACCAAACTGTGGGCTGGTCCAGAGACGCTCCCCTTTGCTCTGCAAACACAGCCCCCGAAATAGACTGGTGCAGCAGGGACCACGGGTGCGAGCATTTTTGTGAAAATTCTGAAACAGACTACTACTGCTACTGCTCTGATGGGTTTATCCTAGACGAAGATGGGTACAGCTGTAAATCCGATCCTTTAAGTCAAACCATTCCTCCTAAACTCTCGTCTGACTCTGCCGGCCCTACCGAGCAACCCCATTTGAAAGAAGTGTGCGTAGATATGGGATGCGCCTACGACTGCGTTGAAACAGCACGCGGGGTTCGATGCATTTGCCCTCCTGGATACCAAATGGGTTCTGATGGGCGCGAATGTAAAGATGTTGATGAATGCCAACAAGACCCGTGCCAGCAACTTTGCGTCAACATCCCGGGTACCTTCCATTGCTCATGCCATCCAGGATACCAACAAGATGACGAGGGTGAATGTGTTGATGTAGATGAGTGCTTAGATGAGAATAGTTGTGAAGGATCTTGTGAAAATACAGTTGGCTCATTTAGCTGTCAGTGCACACCTGGTTATGAGTTAAGTAGCGATGGTGAGTGTTCCGATATTGACGAGTGCAAGGAAGAATCCCCTTGCCAACAGCAGTGTCTAAACTTCTTGGGAGGGTACCAATGTTTCTGTGATGAAGGTTTTGATCTTGAATCCGATGGTCTCACTTGCACCCCTTCAAAGGACGATGAAGAATACTCAAGTTTGACTCCAGATCCAATTGATTCAGTTCATGAAGAAGACCTTGACCCAAATGTTGACTTACCATGGTCCACCTCATTCACTCCAGATGTAAATTTTGAAGTTGATCCTGGTTGGTTCACGAAAAGCCCAGACTACCTATTCCCACATCATGGCTTGGACAATGACTTGAATCAGCTAGACGTCCCTACACCATATCACACTGTCCAGCCCCCGACACAAAAATATGCCACTGGTAATGAAATTGGCAATGAAAGCAAACCAAAAGCTAACACGCATGAGGCTGGGGCTAAAGATGCCTCAGTTATTGGTATGGGGGATAGTGCACAAATAGACACTCATGGAGATGTCTATGGTACTGCAGCGTCTGAATCTACTCAAGGCCGACAGAAGCAGGATAAGAGTTGGCTGTTGGTAGCACTATTGGTCCCTCTATGTGTGTTTTTGGTTGTTATGCTAGCTCTTGGCATAGTTTATTGTACAAGCTGCGCAGTTGATAAGTCCCTCAGCTTCTCGGACTGTTACCGTTGGATACTGCCCACGACGCCCCCTGCACAGAGCGATGGGAAACCCCGAGCGTGAACCCTTAGATAAACAAACACAGGTGCTCTACAGATTTCCCAGATGTTTGTTAAAGTTTTACTAGAGCTGCCGAACCAGCCACTAAAAGCTACCATTTGGATATAAGAACCACTCACTGCAAGACAATTTTGTACTTTCTGATGCACACTCTCCTTTGTAAATACTTAAACTTTCCATGTTTTTTAGATTTCAATAAAATAACTATTTGATAAAACAATTGTGTGATAAATTGTTCAGAATTTATTTTTTTCTCTATATTGTGTAAGAGCTATTGTTGTTTTCGTGCAACATATACTAGTATATATAGACTATTTAATATCTGTCAGGAAACAACTTTATAGTCAGTCAGTCATGGTAATCAGTAAAGCCTAGTAACTGTCATAACTCTCAAGCTGTACCATTACTAAATGATTAATTGTGACCTGGCAATGGAAGACTCGCTTAACAACACTGTAATATTCCTGAAGGAGGTATAAACTTGTGTATATGTGTTTTGGTTGGAATTGCTTGTGTGGCAATAAAGACTTCTGTAATAATTAGAAAGTATAGCCTGCCTTTACATTTAGTAAAAGTATTTACCAGGAATATAAAATAAATAAATATAAATATAAATATAAAATACTGTACAAGTTCAAATGTGTCACAGGACTTTCTTATGCGCTTCCAAGTATGGAGATAGAATTGTCTCAAAAAGATTTATACAAATAAAAAATGATATATATAAGTATACATACATTTAAAAATATCCAAATACAAGATACAAATATAAAACGTGACATACAAATAAATAAACAAATTTGTATAAATAAACGTGTATCTCAAAATATATTTTTGAGATTTGAAAATAAATATGCTTGACATTGTATGTGGAGTCTGCATTTGTGGATCCCTGTTTTGCGTTTCTCTCGATGACGTAATTTGAGACATTCCTACCGCACACCCTCCACTGAACAATCAGCAGATGGCAGTGTTGTGCAGCCACAGCTTTCCGGACAGAGTTCGATGCACAAACGTGTGTGACTACGTCACTCGCTGTTCTACTGCGCATGTCGTTTGCACATTAGCGCTGGTATGTGTAGTTGTGCTGTTGGACGCACAAACCTTTTTGATAAAAACAACGAAACGCGCAGGTTTTACAGAATTCCATCAACTCACACCCCTTTCAAGGCAAACAAGAGACGTCTTTGGTTAAAAGAGGAAGAGATTGGAACGAGCAGATGATTAAAAATGCACTCATCTGCAGCGATCGCTTCATATCAGGTAAGCCTGTTAGCCGCTTTTATAAACACATTTATAAAATAAAATGTATTATACATATATGCATTTTATTACATTTAAAGCTCATTGAGACATGGTATGCAGACATCTTAGATGGGAGAATTGAGATGTCTTTATGTCATTTTATGTCATTTTTACTTCTAGTACTAGTTGAGGATGTAAGAAACCTATGGTTAACTATGTAAAGTAACTTTTTTTTTTTTTTTTTTTTGCAACTCTTTTGGTTTCAGCTATAAGAGAAGAAGATGAAGGGATGAAACTCCCAGCAGATATTCATACAGTGGATGTCAGACCACATCCACTTCCCTCTCTCCAAATGATTGTGGAATGGAGCCTGGTGCTGGTCTTTGTACTGGTAAGAACCATTAACACTAACCTGACCAAGACTGTATATGGACAGATTTGGATTTTTTGAAAGGCCAGAGTTTGGAAAGATCATTACCTGTGCAAAGTGTAATAAGCGTTTCCATTATGAATGTGCAAAAGTAAAAAAAAGGTTAACGAATGGCATTGTGAGCAGTGTAAAAAAAAATGCTAAAAACATTCCACTGTGAAACACATTTATTGTAAGTTTCTGTGTAACAGTAAAAGTCTGTACTTAAGTTCTTCAAATCACAATGTGCATTTTATATAAAGAAAATTATTTATGTGTGTATTATTGTGTTCATGATTAATAATAATAAAAACAGTTTTAAGTTTCCTTAACTTTTGAAGTATTGACAGTTTATTTTCTAGGGACTATACATATGCAAATGTTTGTTAATGCTGCACACACAATTACTCTGTGTTATAGAATTGTAAATATATGTTATCAAAGTGTGCTGTGCTGTATTCACTCCTGTGTAAAAGAGTCACTTAGTGGAGAAATACTTTGTCTGCTAAATCACAACTGCAACTGTGTCTGCTCAAACCACAGCTTCAAGGCTGCAGCTGCAAGGCCGAGGTACGGCCTGGTACACGAAAACAAGGGGACTAAGACAAGGTGGGCGGGAGGACGGAAAACCAATGTATGATGATTATGTGTTACAATATTCTGAACTGAAAATAAAAACTGATTCAAGTGGAGATTCGGATGAGACTCTGGTGAACACAGCTCAGCGGTGCAGCTTGTCCCAGAGCTCCCTTGTACAAGTAAAATTCACTTGTCTGAACCTGAGTTGTCCTTTATCACTAAATGTAAATCTGTGGCAGTTTTTTAGGTGATTGGGTTTCCTCGGAGCGCGGCGCTCCGCCTTGACACTATGTCATCCAACAGGTCTACGTGTGACAGTGGAATAGCAGTAGTAAGAATTCTGAACATTTTCCATCTCTCTATTACTCTTTCAATGTGTATTCTAACATTGGACGCCTTTATGTTTCGACTTCTTGAGCAGTCAGCTGCTTTTTTTCCTTTGGTAAAGTGAGGGATCCTCAGGGTAGCGCCACACAAGGCAAGTTCATCTCTGATCGTAAAACCACAATCGGCTAGTATCTCATCTTTACTTTGTGGGTCTGTTAATTAAAAATTTCTGTGCAGTCAATAATGCACAACACTGGTGTGCATTACTGCTGGTATTTAGGTTTGAAACATTTTGGCATACTCCTTAAAATGGCAGGCTTACTGGGCCACTTAATTAAAGGTTTTAAAGTCTAAGACATAACAGCTAACCAGCTTCTCAAAATTTTTGAGATGTCGCATTCACTAACATTAAATCTGCAAGCTATAACCTTGTTAGTGAGCCCTAACCGCAGTTTCATGAGGATGACTAGTAGATGGTCCTCCAGCTTCTACACTGTCTTTAATTAACTCTGGTTAGTACCTGGATGGGAGACCACTGGGAATTCCAGGTGCCACAGTGGGGCGTCGTCGTGTGCTTAGGCAAGACACTTCACCCACATTGCCAATAAGAAGGTGGAGTGTGTGTGAGAGTTGGTGGCGGTCAGAGGGGCCAGATTGGCAGCTGCTCTTCCGTCAGTCTGCCCCAGGGCAGCTGTAGCTACAATAGTAGCTTACCACCACTGAGTGTGGAGTGAATGAACAATGAACTGTAAAGCGCTTTGGGTGTCTTGAAAGGCGCTATATAAATGCAAAGATCAATTAATTAATTACACTTGAGAATGGCGAAGAAGAACTGTGTACCCCTGATAATTTCTTTTAATTGTTCATTCTCTGTGTTCAGTTTGTTGATGTCCACACGCAGATTGTTACTATCGGTTTGAAGTCGGCTGTGCTTCTGTTTGAGGTCATCGTGGACAACCTTCAGGACCGTAGTTTTTGAAGATAAATTGGAGAGATTGAAATGTTACCATCCTCTTTTTATATGTAATAAACGGTTACATTCTACATCTGCTGGAGGTTTCATCCCTTCATCTTCTCTTATAGCTGAAACCAAAAGAGAACAATCATTTAGTGCAAAAAAAAAACTTTGCTTAGGTAACCATAGGTTTCTTACATCCTTAATTCAAGAAGTACAAATGACATAAAGACATCCCAATTCTCCCATCTAAGATGTCTGCATATCGTAGGAGTCAGTGCGCCCCTGCTGGCCAACCCTGAAAATTGCCCCATGTCCATAATACATTTATTTGCCATTGACTAAAGTCACTGGCGAGGGCCAATAATAATAATAAAATAATAAAATGCTTATGTATGTATATCATGATGGATGTGTGGAATCATGATGGTTGATCAGACAACAACAAAGCATGCGGAAGCGATCATATGTACTGTACCAATTTTGCATTGCAGTCTTTATTCGACTGGCTTGGGTAGGGGAAGATACATGGGACAAAGTCTGGAGTGTCAATGTCGCCGGATGCCTTTCCCGTACAAATGAAGTGTATTTCAGTGACTTGGGTAATGACAAAATGACTTGAGGTCACCTCGTATGTGGTAGCAAAAAACAAACGTTTAGCAATGCAACACAGGACAATTTAGCCATGGTACATAAGCTAGTTAAACTCCAGTTTGATCGATTAATTCTTCACATTTTCATATATGTAGGACTCAATAAATGTGTTTATAAAAGCGGCGATGCTGACCAGCTAACAGGCTTGCCTGATATGAAGCGATCGCTGCAGATGAGTGCTTTTTTAATCATCCGTTTGTTCCAATCGCTTCTTCTGATTTCTTGTAACGAAAGACGTCTCTTGTTTGCCTTGAAAGGGGTGTGAGTTGATGGAATTCTGTAAAACTTGTTTTGTTGTTTTTATCGCAAACGACAAGCGCAGTAGAACAGCGAGTGACTAGTCTGCTAATCCTTGATTGGCTGTTATTAAAAAAAAAATAAAAATAAAAAATTACATTTGTGTGGCTGCACAACACTGCCATCTGCTGGTTGTTCAGTGGAGGGTGTATTTATACTCAAATTCCGTGGTATTTGGTGTGCGGTAGGAATGTCTCAAAATTACGTCCACAATTACTCCACATACAAAGTCAAGCGTATTTATTTTCAAATCTCGAAAATATATTCAGAAATACACGTTTATTTATATAGATTTGTTTATTTATTTGTATGTCACGTTTTTATACTTGTATTTTGTATTTGGATATTTATACATTTATGTATATTTATATATATCATTTTTTATTTGTCTAAATCTTTTTGAGACAATTGTATGTCACGTTTTTATATTTGTATTTGGTATTTGGATATTTATAAATGTATGTGTATTTATATATATCATTTTTTTATTTGTATAAATCTTTTTGAGACAATTCTATCTCCATATTCCAGTTCCTATAGCATACGTGACCTGGAAGTGCTCTCAGTTAGCATTTTGTCCACCCCAACAGGTCACAGATATTTGTAGTCAGTGTTTGGACATGTATTATTACTAATAGCCTATCACTATGCTACTGTCTATAATTCGTCAGAGCCGACTGATAATCAGAATATGTCCCTTCAAGAGAAAAGAGTATCCGACGAGGATGGGATTCGAACCCACGCGTGCAGAGCACAATGGATTAGCAGTCCATCGCCTTAACCACTCGGCCACCTCGTCCACTGGCGCAATAACGTAATAATTACACATTTTTTCCGTAGTAATAACATGATTATTAAAAAAAAAAAGATGTATCTATAAAACTTAACTGTTTCACAAATGTTCTGTATACATTTTAATACTAATGTAGCTTTGGTTGAGAACCCACTATACGAAACTGGCAGATAGAGGGCTTGTGGGAAGGGCCGGTAAAGCTTCCCTCTGATTGGCTACATTTAGCGTCAGTCACAATATATGCCTTGTGATTGGTGGAAGGGCGGGTAGTTGGCTGAATGAATACAGGAAGTGAGTAGCGTGAGCGTGAGATTGCAAATTGACGCTCTCTGAGGGAAAAGTAAGTGTAGTTTACAAAGGTTTTCTTTTTCTACCTGATTTTTCTTCACATATATATACAATGTGTTCATATGTTAAACTGGGTATTGTCTCTACCGCTACGATGTTTGCTGATTTTGTGCTTATTCCGACAATGTATTCATATAATGGTACTAGCAGATACCGTTGCTAAGTATAAGCTAATGTTAACACACCTACAACTGTCCTTCTATGGTCCTAAACGTGCTACTATCTTCACCAACGTATGGTGTTGATGTGTGCTCTTCATGTAGCAGCTGTTTTGACAATAAGGTCAAGTGGGTTGAGTTTTAACACTGTCACCATCTTAGAATTAAAGAAATACGACCTTCTTCAGAATGCACTGATTTCTACGTGATCAGGTTTGAGAGAAAAAGAAAGTACAGTGAAACAAAATGTATAACAAAAGTTCATATTGACACTTGTTTGTATGGTTTTAAATGAGATGCTTTTCATCATGGATGGAAAAAGTGTAGGAAGGCTGGGAAGATGCACATATAACTGTAGTAGATATGAAATACAGACCAGTTGCCTATTCATGTGACTACAATAAATTGCAGAGTACAGATTATAGAGCTATTTATTTGTGCAGTTAAACCTGAAACATAAATTGAGATCCAAGAGCTCAAAACCCATTCATATCATGTTTTTGAAATGTTTTTGTTTCTGTCCACACAGTTCTTCATTGGCAAATACAAACTCCAAACTAAAGATGGTAGATTCCCAGTACTACCTCCCAAATGACATTGGTATCTCGGCATTGGACTGCGGTGAGGCCTTTCGCTTGCTCTCCCCTCAAGAAAAGAAATACGCCCATTACCTTTCTCAAGCTGCCTGGTATGTTTACTGAATAAACTGCCTTGTTTGTCTAAGTCCAAGTTAATTATTTCAGTTTTGTGATGAATGATTTTTGTCTAGGTATGGTGGCCTTGTGGTGCTGTTGCAGACATCTCCAGAGTCTCCAAACATTTTTGCGTTGCTGCAGAAAGTTTTCAGAAAGCAAACACCTGCACAGCTGGAAAAGGTTGCCACTTCAGTCGGTCTTACTTCTGAAGAATACCAGGTGAACACTGCTTTTTCTACTCTCCCTACTTTCAATTTTGCACATAAAGTTTACCTTAAGAGCCAACAAAAATACAGTTTTCATTTTCCAGGCCTTTTTGGTATATGCAGCTGGTCTATATGCCAATATGGGAAACTACAAGTCCTTTGGAGACACCAAATTCATCCCAAATCTACCTAAGGTAAAACTATATAGAAACTTTAAAAACATGCACTCTTTTGTTAAACTACATTTATTCCAGTGGTTCAAGTGATAAAATCCCTTGTACTTAACTAGTTGAACACATTTAATCTGTAAATTTTTCAACAGTTCAATCATACAATCTTGAAATATTTAACTCTGTGTGCCAAATCTGTTTACATTTTAATCAGCATTTATGCATAATAAGCATTTCTTGCAATTGTATGTTAAATTCTCCTATGTCCCATATTTCTTGTATATAGGACAAGTTCAAGGCCTTGATTTGGGCGAGCCTGGCCTTTCAGGAGCAGCCCACTGAGATGAAGACTCTTTGGGACAGCTGTGCTTGTCTGCTCTACTCTTTAAATGACAAACAGAAACAGCTTGGGCTTGGAGACAAGGTGGAAGGGAATGATGTTTCATAAGATGTCAAGTTTTAGTGAACAAGAAAAGTCTGTTTATTGCTAAAACGCAGCTGCCTTATCACAGATTGTTAAGAATGTTTGTCTCATCCATCAGGGCATTACGACCTACTTCTCTGGGAACTGTGGTCTTGAGGATGCAGAGGTCGCGCAAAAGTTTCTTGACTCAAAAGTATGTTCGGTTTAAGCCCTTTACACAAAAATTTGGCCTCACAAACTCTGATAAAGGGAACTGGTTACTTTTGCAAACCCATTAAGATCTATGTTGTTGTGTTTGCTGTAGAAACTATCTGCATACAACACCCGTTTGTTTAAGAAAGAAGAAGGAGGTAAAACCTGCTATGAAGTGCGTTTGGCCTCTGCTGTGAAGCAAGGTCAGTACTGTAACAACTTACAACAACTAATTCTTTTAGTCAGACAGGAGAGTTTGTTTACCTGCTTTACATGTAAAACATGTTTACATGCAAAAGGAGAAATTCAATTTGTCAACTGGACAAAAGTTTATTTGATCGAATACGTTTTGCAGCTCATCCAAGCTGCTTCTTCAGTTCTGGTCAGATGCTGGTGGACACTGCTTTATATCTGTCTGAAGGGAGGAGCTAACTACAATGAAATTACTCTGAGACTAACACACCTATTTGTTTACAGTTTCTGTTAGTTAGGTGGGCCTATTAAATATGCAGTTACAATAATTTGTTATTATCACTGGTTTACCCATGATTGATTCAGGCTAATAAAAGTGAACCGTAAAAAATAATATTTACTTCTGTACAGATTGTGCAGTAAATGGAGAATGTGAGTCTTGTTGTGGCACTTTCTGTTTTGGAGACAAAGACTTCACTGTGACCAGAGGGGACTATGCTCCTCTGATGGAAAAGGTCGCTTTCTACCTCCAACAAGCTCAGGTCAACACAATTTCAAATCCACTACTATAGTTAATCTTGTATGGTAACTGAAATGGCCTTACTGATTTGTTTATTTAAATCAAACAGTCATATGCTGCCAATGAAAACCAAAAGAAGATGATTGAAAATTACAGGCGTAGCTTCACATTGGGCTCAGTCGATGCCCATAAAGAAGGCTCTCGCTACTGGATCAAAGACAAGGGACCGATTGTAGAGAGGTAGGAGTACTTTGGACTCAGAAATGGCAAACATTTTTATTGTTCTATATGACTTTGTGACTGTAATAACACAATCACTGTACTGTGGCCAAGCCAACACAATTTAATCTGACAGATGAACTTTTGTTTTCTTTTTCCTTCTTAGTTACATTGGTTTCATTGAGAGCTACAGGGATCCCTTTGGGTCAAGAGGGGAATTTGAAGGTATTATATATTATATAATAAGATGTCCATACTATTGTTATCATGGGTGAAAATAGTTGAAACAAAAGCATATTTTACAGTCTTTGTAATTTAAAACGTGCATGTTCTTGTAACTAATGTATTGTGGTGTAAATAGGTTTTGTAGCGGTGGTAAACAAAGCCATGAGTGAGCGTTTTGCGAGGCTGGTGAGCTCAGCTGAGGTGCTCCTGCCGGAACTGCCGTGGCCCAAAGAGTTTGAGAAAGACACATTCCTCAAACCAGATTTCACTTCACTAGATGTCCTCACCTTTGCTGGGAGTGGGATCCCAGCCGGCATCAACATCCCCAACTGTGAGTATAAACCCAGGGTGATAAAACACAGTGCAGGATTCTCATGTCTCATGGGGTTTAGAGGAGATTCTTGCTTTCAGAACTATAGTGTTAAATATAGATGCAGGGAAATCGGCAAACTTGTGGGATGGTTGGTTTGTGCAGGATAGCGGACCTAGTCACTGTTATATTATATACTACTCCAACAAGGAATTTTCTTTCTGATTTCTGACTAAACATTACCATATAACTGATACGAGAATATGAGTTACACATTACACGCCATCATAGTGTGATGTAAAATTTTGCAACAAAAAACACATACATACAATACAAGCCATCTTGGAAAATGGGGGACATTTTTAGCTTACAACATTTTTACCTCACAACAATATGCCAATTAATTTAACAGAATCCCAAATTTGGGGTGCACTTTTTTTTGTGTGAATATTGGGAGTGCAGGAGCACCTTTTTAATGTGTGAATAACCATTGCATGTTGTCTTGTCTTTCTATTGCAACTGTATCAAATGTATTTTTACAGATGATGATATCCGACAGTCAGAGGGCTTTAAGAACGTGTCTTTAGGAAATGTCCTGTCTGTAGCCTATGCCACAAAGAAAGAAAAACTCACTTTCCTGAAAGAAGATGACAAGGTAAGTTGACATTCAATTAATAATTATCATAAATAAGCATTCTATTCTTACATAAAATTGTATTTTATTGTAGGATTTATTTATTAAATGGAAAGGCCCTTCATTTGAGGTGCAAGTTGGTCTTCACGAGCTGCTGGGACATGGCAGTGGGAAACTATTTGTCCAAGTACATTCTTAGTAAAATAATAATATGGTTCAATAATAGAGCGTGTATAAATTTGTTGTAAATATTATGGATAATAATGGCTGACACGTTTTAAAATATGTTGATTAATTTTTTTCTAGGATGATGAGGGCAAATTCAACTTTGACCAGAGCAAATTAATCAATCCAGAAACTGGTGAATTGGTGAGTATCTTGGAACTTCATGTTCTTATTAATTAACACATAAACCATCTGAAAGACCCTGTCACCTTTTGTCTTTATTGTAGGTGTCCAGTTGGTACCGGGGCAGTGAGACGTGGGACAGTAAATTCAGCACCATTGCCTCTTCCTACGAGGAGTGCCGCGCTGAATGTGTTGGACTATATTTGTGTCTTAACCCACAAGTGCTCAGGTATAACCTCTAGTATCTATGGCCTAATTACTGACACATACTGTAGATAGAGGTTAAGATATGATTTATGTGAATGATTATTACTACCACAGTACAACCCAGAATGATGCTTTTGTCATGAGGGGAAAAAATGCTTTGTAGTCTAGTCTCTGCATGGCTGTCTCAACTTTTTATTTGGCAGTCGCATTGGCTGCAATTCTGCTTATTATTACATTAATCCATATTGTTTAGTTCCCATCTTAAGATAAGATAATCCTTTATTTGTCCCACAATGGGGAAATTGCAGTGTCACAACGCAAGTTACAGAAACAGTAGGAAAATAAGAGCATGCATCAAAATCAAGATAAATAATAATAATAAGTATTTACAATCAACTAAAAAAAACACACACAACACTGTAAAGCAGACCTTTTTATGCAAAATCAACTTTTTAGCTCTTTTAACCATGTTACAGTTGTTTCCCCTCACCATTTACCCACTCAAAGTTGTTCAAACATGCACGAATCACTACAAATACAATCTTTAATTGCTTCTTTTCAAGATGGCATATTGCCAATCAACCTGTTTTCACCGCCATTAGCATACGCCCACTGCGCTCTATTTGACTCTCCAGTTTTATTTTCTTAATCGCCAGTGTCATGTAATCATTTTGGTACAAATGAAAACAAAAATCTGCTACTCACTAGCCTGACAACTTCACGGTTCTTTGTTTAGGGCGACATCTGCACCCATTGAGCACCACAGTTTTCTAACACAGAAGTCAGCTGACTTCTTCCTTTTATTTAGCTGTTTTAGATGAATATTGCAATTTTAAAAGGTGCAAATCATAACAATCTATGACACCCGTGGATCATTATAACTATATACCAGACACAAGCACAATAGGTCCTCTTTAACTGTATGTGTTTCTTTATTTTAGTATTTTCGGCCATGAGGGTCAGGATGCGCAAGATGTGGTCTACATAAACTGGCTGAGTATGGTCCGAGCTGGTCTGCTGGGTCTGGAGTTTTACACGCCTGAGAGCAAGAGCTGGAGACAGGTAACATCATGGAATGTGTCAATATATACTGTTAAGTCTACTGGCTCTGTCAGTGGTTCTTAAAATGTGGTAAAGGTACTACAAGGGGTACATGGGCACCTTTTAAGTTGTATTTCTGAGTTTGTTGTTTCCTTGACTTTTTAGTGTTTTATTTCTATAATGGGAGCAGGTATAATTAACATGAGTGAGGCGTAACAAGTTTGCTGATGGTTCAGAAATATGTATTCATGTCCTGGTTTGCTTGTTAAATAGTTTAGTCTGCTTTATTTTAGTCCATTACAGAATCAATCAGTATCAGTTTATAAAAGTTGTTATTCCTTCTATGCTGTGGTGCTGCTTTATCTTGTTTTGGACTGTATTATGTTAATTCATATCAGCATACATAGCATCAAGTTCATTTGGCTCCAGTAGCTGCATATTTGTACTGAGTCTGTGTTTGTATAAAAGTCAGTTCATGTTTATAATAAGTGTCGTTTGTGGCCCTTAGGCGCACATGCAGGCTCGGTTTGTGATCCTGAGTGTTTTGCTGGAGGCTGGAGAGGGGTTTGTGGGTCTGCAAGAAGTGACCGGACAAGATGGAAAACCAGACGCTGTGATCACACTGGACCGCAGCAAGATCTACACTGTGGGCAAGGATGCCATCAACAGGTTTCTTCAAAAACTGCAGGTATAGCATTGTGTACAGTAATGGTAAAAAATGTTCTGGAGATTTATTTCATGGCACTGTGCCAGTAACGAGTTTGAAAAATGTGGCAGAGGCACATCCTAGCTTTTTGCCTTTACCAAGACATGTTTGAATTTGAATGATACAATCGATGAGGATATGAGGCCAACTCCTCACACAGTAACAGTTTTCCCCTCACTTGTCGTATGGAGCAAGAAGTCATACATATAATAATTATGTGTTTTTTCTCCCCATTTTGAAGTTACCCCGGCAAGGTACTGCCTCCCAAGGTCCAGTGATTCACATTGATATTCAAGCTAATACTCTTCTGTGCCAACCCTCTCCATTTGTCAGCCTTGGCGCTTAACAATGTGTAACAGTGTCTGTATAAATCACAATCCCACTCACAATATGCCCATTTAGGTGTTCAAGGCAACAGCTGATGTTGAGGGGGGAAGGGCCCTCTATGACAAATATTCCACCGTCAGCGATAGTGGACCTCACAACTTCCTGCACCTCAGAGAAACTGTCCTACTACGAAAAGAGGCTCGCAAGATGTTTGTCCAGGCCAATACCAAAGTCAAAGGTATGTATTAATTTACCTGTATATCAGTTTATGTAAGCATGCACTTACATGTTTATGATTGTAACTGGAAGAACAAAACATTAAATAATGCACTGGAAACAGAAATGTTAATATGTATTTCATATTATCAACAAGTTTTCATCACTTATTTACCTCCTGGTGTCCTATTTTTGGTCCAACATTAGAGACAACTAGGAGCAAGTGCTGTGTATGCAGAATTTCCCCCAAAAAGTGATTCTAGTATTAGTCTCGACTCGTGCAGTAGTTTAGTTGCTGTATATTAGACAGAAGGTCCCAACACATTATAATCATTGACGCTGTCAAGAATCTTTCTCTTCCCATGGCACCCCTGATTATGGCTGCCTATCTAGACAGCAGCTGTGTTTATAACTGAGTATTTTGTGTGTGCAGGAGAGGAGGTGGAGCTGGTGGAGTACGAGGGCAGTGCAGCTGGTCTCATCACCTCGTTTGTGGAGCGTTTTCAGGAGGACGCTGAGCAGCTGGAGGAGCAGCTTCTGGAGCTCAGCAAAAGAGACGCTCCCTGCTGGTGCTGATCCACACACGCCTTCATTTGTGCAAGATACAAACTGAATGCCATTTAATCCCACACATCAACAGATGGATAATTTTTATATGCATATGTGATCATAAGGGAGCACCTCCGTGTTTTGGACTAGCCTTGATGGTTAACTTGCAGATGCAGATAAAGCCAGCACTGATTCGAACAAAACTTATTTTAAAAATCACTCTTCAAGTATATGACAAATTGTCAAAATGTTTCAGTGATCAACTTATGCCTTTTGAAAGGTGGTGTTCCTTGGACACAAACCTTATTTTTACATGTACGTGTTCAGAAAGCATTTATAAACATTACATAATCAATGTATGTTAAATCTGCACAAATAAAGTCATTTGATACAAAGTTGAATAAGTTCATTAAATCTAAGATGTTAGCATCTCTAGAAATGACATAAAATCTATACAGTGCTTTTTCAAATGAAATACTGTTGGCTGTAGTTGAATATTTTATTACACAATATTAGCCATGCTGTTTACTCAGTTTAACTTTAAATGTGGTGAAGTTAAAAATACATTTTATTTACTCAAATTTCTTCTCCTGGTATGAATTGGAAAAAATAGCAGAGTTGGCCCTTTTTTTTAACCATTTAAATAAAGTAGCACTAATAAATATTCAATGATAATCCTATCCTAAAACGCATTTGGTCCTCATGGTTTGTTTCTGCGCTCATGTCCTTTCCAAGTTTAAGAAGCACAGTGAATCTGTAAGTGACTTGAGTTCTAACTTGAAGCACTGTTCTGTTCGACTGATGAGTGCAACTCTTGTGCCTCCTCTTGACCGCTCAAAGAACTGTTGTCTTTCTCCTTTAAAGCCACAGTGTTAATCTGCTCAATGAACTCATTTTCCAAAACCTCTTTATCCACACCCTCTGGCAGTTTGTCCACTTCACATTTAGCTTCAGGCACCTGCTGTTGGTCTGGTTTTGAATATGGAACTGGTATATCGTAAGCATCTTTAGACACTGGACTTTTACAAGTTGGAGAGGAGAATGGCAGTAGAGGTGAAAGTGTTTTGGGAGATGGAGATGGGGACTGATAAGGCGATGCAGAAGGACTTGTGCTGGGAGAATTGTGAGGAGAGAGAGACGTAGATTTTTTAGGTAATTTTGGAGACAGGTATGGTGAAAGTGAATGGGAAGCATTTATCATAGGATTTGGTTGTTTGTAGTCTGCATCTTCAACTAGGCTCTCCATAACAGTTGGTAGAGGTAAAACTTCCTCAATGATTTCAATAAATTCTTCCCTTATCCTAGATGGAAGCTCGGTATAGTCCTCATCTACAGTGTTAATTTGAGATTTCTGATTATTTTCTTGTACAGCATCATTGCTAGTATCGCTAATATGCTCAGCTGCTTTTGTATCCTTATCTTTACTTTTACAGCGAGCCTTAGATTTTGGCATTAGCGGTGGTGGAGGGGGCGGAGCTAGTGGCGGTGACAGCAAAGTTGAGCTCTCAGTCGAAACTCGAACTTTGAGGCTGCGTTTGAACATTCGTCGCCTTGACCATGCATTTAGGGACTGCAAGAAAAGTGGGTTAATAAAGCAGAGGGCCCCAATGCCTGACCCATAGTTTAATTCTTTTGGGCTACGAGTTTTGATAGGGCAAAACTCCTTAAACAGAGCTGCAGTAGAGTCTCCTGTGACTGGCTGAGTTTCAGGTGGGGACGTAGGCTTGTTGTCAGGGTCAGTTTGGTGGTCTTGTTTCGGCTGGACCTCAGGCGTTGGCGGTGGGACTGTGGGGGCAGTGTCTGGTTTCTTCTCTGGGTCGTTCTGGGGTTTAGGAGCTTCTCGTGGACCGCGGACATTCAAGTGAGAATTCCAGAATTCTGTTAGAGATGTTAAAAAAACATGTTACGGAATAAATATGGTTCAGCCATTTATGCTTGTGTATAAAATTATGCTTCATCATTAAACATCACTTCCTCTCACAACATACTAACAATTCCCTTTTTGGTGTTCCTCTAGACCTGAAGATCCGTCATATTAACTAATTTCTGGTCATCTGTGGTGTGATTACTGACCTATTCCCATGTGTGAGATGGACTCCAGTTCTTTGTGGGATGTTGCTCTTGCTATGGCTTCTGGGAGCTCCAGTGGAAAAGGCAGCACATCTCTAAAAGAATAAGATGAACAACTAAGAAGTGTTGAGTTCAGCATTTAATTGCAAAATAGTTGTTACCTGCTGCCACAGTAAAAGGAAATGAGTCTTGGAAGATCTGGGAAACTGATGGCTGAGGTCACCAGGGAGAAGGCTAAAAGATTCAACATTGCGAGAGAAAAAAAAGAAAAGAAAAAAAGCTGTTTTATAACACCAAAGTATTACTTGATGAACTGAAGATTTGCAAAAAACTTACTTGAGTGTTCCTCCTGAATATCAAACTGCTGAACAAAAGACGGTTCATTGTTATCAGCCAAACGCATACACAGCACTTTTTTCTGGGATGTCCGAGAATTTCGAACCAGAAATGTCTAAAAGATAATATGAATTAGCCTATGATTTTCTCTTTATTTACTTTATTCAATAACCAAATACATATTTCAAACCCATCAGGAACAAGCATATAGACACAAGTAACCTCATGCAGAACCTTATCTATCCATCCAGGTAACTCTTACTACCACTTACTGTATTAAGTCACAAATGTGCCCTGGGCAAAGGTGGGGACACAAAACTATTTAGTGGAGGATTAACTTTTGTTCAGATAACCTCTTGGTTTGTGCCACTGGATCAAAATATTTAGGAGTTATTGGTGGTTTTCAGATTCTAGAATGCAATGATGTCGGGGGCAAGAGGCATTTTTCCCTAATGATTACACTGTACTTTATCATGAAATATCTAAAAGGTAAAGTAACAAATGTTGAACCTGGTTATTTCTGCTACTGACTAGGCCCAAGAACTTACTTTTTGCATTTTAACAATATTAATTCTAGCTGCCCCTCATCTATATTAAATCATATTGACCAATAGAATGCTGTTATGTCATCTGAAACCCAACAATTGCAAGGTCAGCTGAGAAAGTTATGTGTGGGTGGTAAATTAAATGGGACTAACTGGTTTATTAACTATTCATGGGATTAAGTATTTTGTGTCCTTTTAAAATATAGAATACATAGTTTTAAATGCCATCTTCTAGCTCCTCAAACTGGCACGGTACACACATCTCATTGTGGTTGTACATACAGGTCCTCTACACACAGTTCTAATAAGTTCTAATATAGGTCTATGAATTCAATATACATTCAATATATCCATTTTGGTCCTCCTTTGGGTAAATTGCCTTATCTTATCTATGACGGTCCTTGGTGTAAAATGTTTGAAAACCAGTGCTATAGGCTATTGTGATGTGCATGTGTCTGACCCCTGGAGGTTCTCGCTGCAGAATGTGCAGAGCCGTGGCTGGGTTGATTGACAGTTGAAGCCACACGGGGACAGTGAGGAGGAGCCGGTCCAGAACACTGATGCTTCTCAGGGACCCGCGGCTCCTCTGATGCCCTTTGAACTTGGAGGTCTGGGAGGGCTCGGGGAAGTCATACAGCGGTTCTTCTTGCGTTGCCATCTGCACACACAGGGATATGGATAATTACTGTCCTGCTCTTATCGGCCCTCCCGCAGTTTGAGCATGTCTGAAGCGGTAATTACCTGTCCTGGTGGCTCCCAATCATAACCACTTCAGTTTAACACACTCCCCACACCTGCGTAATAAATCTGCCTGGATCGAGACAGCAAGTCCGGACTTGGTGAAGTGCAGAAGCTAAAACCGTCCTAAAATTAAAGGTGAAATATTCTTATTGTAAAACCAACAAACAAATGTATATGTTGAGCATAGTAGGTGCTACTATTCATCTCTGAAAATCAAAAGTATATGTCCACCAACTGCAAAATCTGAAGCAATAGCACAGACATTCCTTTGGAACTTGCACATTTTACGCCACATTATTAGGACAATGCTACAGTTTTTAATAAAGAAAACTAGTTACCCTACCTTTTGTATTACACCGTTCCTCTCCCACTTAAGTCTGTGGTTTTTCAATAACCTTCAGACAGCATAAATGTGTCCGTTTTTGCACGGTTGGCCTGTCACGACGTGCGCTGAAGAGAAGTGCCTCCGTGTTTCTTCCTGACTCCTCCCACCATCCCACCTGATCGCACCTGTAGCGCCGCCCCCTACCAGAGGACGCCCTGACGGAGGAAAAGACTGAAAGTTGTCACCAGAGGGCAGTGTGAGCTTCAGCCAGAGCTCTTCACCGTGGATCTGCTCTCTACCATGGATCTATAATAAGAAGACTTAGAGAAACAGGTCGCGGTCCTATTGAGTAGAGGACCTTGTTCAAACCCAGCAGCTCTAACTCCTGCCTCTCTCCTGTCCTCCTCTGCCTGTATGCTTCGGAGACTAACTTGGAGACACTATCTTCTGGCTATGGGCCGGTACGCATGGGGTAACTTCTACATGGCTATTGCCTCAGGTCCAACTATATGCAAAATTTGTAAAAAGCGTCTAGGAATGGATAAAATGCTCCTCACTCTTTTGGGGGATGGGCTGGAAAAAGCGCGCGCCCGCTACAACAACCACCTACGTTTCAATCTCCGATGCAGAGACGAGAACATCACACCAGCAAGTATTAACATCAAGACCCCGATCCCAACCCATAATGCAAAACAAATCATTAATAAGACCATAAAAGCACTACTAAAAGAAAGGATTCGCATCACCATCAATAAGCAAAGATTCATCGATCAAGAACTAAGCGACAAAAAGAAGGAATACGGACGGCTATTCCCCATGGAAGAAGAGGTACAGCAGCAGTTTAACAAACACGTACAACAAACATACGAACTGGAATTCGCAATAACCAAGAACCGCCACATTAATAAGTTAAACTCTCTAATAGATAAAAAACAACGTAAAATTGAAACCACACAGACAAATGCTAAAGATAAATGGGTACGCAATTTAACACAGCGAAAAATCACGGAAACAGAAACAAACGTACTTGCACGAGGACTAAATTTTGCCACCACCCCAAATAAAATCCCCGTAGAAGAATACATTTTAGCCACGGAGTTAGGATGTCAAAACATACCGAACCAGGGACAGAAAGCCGAGTTACGTAACACCGTAACAGGGATACTAAAAACAGCCAGAATACCGAGGAGCAGTGTATGCAGTCACGTGACAGGAAGTTGTCAATCCGCCATATTGACGGTCTAATCATGACTGACCGCCAGTGCTCTAGTGACAACAAAAAGCCGTCTTCTACTCATACTGACTTCACTAATCACCTAGATAGTAATCAAAGAAAAGATATGAGGACAAGCTTGCTAATCTGAACATATCGGACCCCTACAGTGTGCCCCAGGTCCTTTTTACAGCCCTAACAGCGGTAGATTCTGTCCCAGACCTTCAGTGGCCAGATATTTACAACTATCTAATACATTTTAAATTGTAGTCTGTAGAAAATGCAAAATGTTTATATTAACTTTTGTGTATAATATGTACTAGTACAACAGAATACTATGTATCAATAAAGCTTGAATGGGATAAAAGAAGCAATCATTTTTCCATTCTATACATTATCTTGTATGTTTTTACTTGACATTACTCAAATTTTACAATTGACTCACACACATTTATTAAGGCACAACATACATGGACAATTTTGTCCAACGGCATAACATCATCTTGCAAACATTCTAATAAATTTGTTGATACAGTTCCACTCATAATCCTATATTTTTGACGTGTCATACCAATAACTCTTTCCACATGAATTCTAAGTGATGCTAAACCTCTGGTATTTTCTAAATCTACAGGATCAAGTTGTTTCTTGCCTTTAGTAAATGCTGGAATTTTAAGTTCTGCATTGTACAAACCTATCGTCTGTCCCATATTAAAACCTCGATCGGCTAAAATTAAATCTTGGGGTAAAATGTTGGTTAAGAATCCACTATTTTCTGTAATATGCTGGTCACTTGTTAAAGATAAAATCAAACCACACCTGATATGAAGTGTCTGCTACAAAGCCTGGAGTGTTTGGTTGGTTCCCAGGGCTTGTCAGCAGTTTTATGATGGGCTCGTCTAATTGCAGCAATCCACCTACTTCTGCGGTCAGGATCAGACTCAGCAGGAATCCTGTACAGCTGAATGTTTTTATCTTTGTCCCTTGTCTGAGAACACTGATAGGCACAACATTTCTCGGGCATTTTGTGACTTTATGACGCGTAATTTAGAATTGGACAGTGTGTTTACTATGGCGGCCTACGGAGATCTGGACCGCCGGAAGTGGATCAGGGGAAACCTGTGACGTCATCTGCATACACTCTATAACCAAGGAGGAGAGGAAAGCCATTAATCATATGAAAAAAGACAACACAATCACTATTTTACCCGCAGATAAAGGAAGGACAACAGTTATATTAGACACAAGAACATACGAACATAAAATGGAAGCGCTACTAGCAGACACTGACACATACGAAATAATCAGAAAGAGTCCGACAGAAGAAAAGAAACAAGCCCTAAAATCATTACTCAAACCCCTATTAGAACAAGAAAAACATCACCCGAGAAGCATACAATAACCTAGTCCCAACAGCCAGCATCACCCCTCGCATTTACGGAACACCAAAAATTCACAAAAAAGATACGCCACTCCGCCCGATAGTCGATAGCATAGGTTCAGTCACATACAATCTGTCAAAAGCCCTGGTCGAAATAATAAAACCACTCATCGGTCAAACAAAATTCCACTACAAGAACGCAAAACAATTGGCACAGGATCTAAAAAACATCACAGTAGCTCCGGACGAAATATTCATATCACATGACGTCATCTCACTCTTCACCAAAACACCCGTGGATGTCACACTACAAATAGTACAGGAAAAACTCAGAAAGGACAAAACACTCAAAAAACGCACAAATTTAACCGTTGAAGATATTACGCAACTATTACACTTCGTGGCCAAATCTACATATTTCCAATACCATAACATCATTTACAGACAGAAGGAGGGGTTCGCAATGGGAGATCCACTATCCGCAATAATGAGCAGTTTTTTCATGGAGGACTTGGAACAAAAAGCATTCAACACAGCACCCCCACAATGCCGATTAACTTTCTGGAAACGCTATGTAGACGACATCCTGGAAAAAATACAGCAAGGACACACCCAAGAACTCACGGACCATCTCAACACACAGGACAGTACCGGTAACATTCAGTTCACACATGAGGAGGAGAAAGACGGAGCAATAGCATTTTTGGACATAAAAATCCACCACATCGCAGACGGCGGCATCAAAATAACAGTATACAGGAAACCTACGCACACCGACCAATATCTACTCTGGACATCCAAACATCCCACTGCACATAAACTTTCAGTAGTAAGAACACTATTCGAACAGGCCACACTCATCACAGACCAAACCGACAGGGAAGAGGAGGAGAGACACATTATACAAGCACTCAAACAATGTCAATATCCCAACTGGGCCATAAACAAAGGCAGACAACAAGTCAACAATAAAACCAACAAACCCCGACAAAAAACACAACAAACCAATAGAGGGCAGCAGGATCACAAGAACACAGTCACACTACCATACATCAGAGGAATAACTGAACCCATCCAGAGAGCCATGAAAAAACACAACATAAGCACTGTAGTCAAACCATACACAAAACTCCGCCAACAGCTAGTACACCCCAAAGATAAAATCCCACAATAACAAAAATGCAACGCCATCTACGAAATCCAATGCAAATCAGGCAATAAATCATACATAGGGGAAACAGGCCGGGCTTTTCACATCCGAAAAAAGGAACACCAAAAGGAATGTTAAAAGGAAACATCAGGGAGACTCACCAGAACACAAAAAGACAAAGCATTGCAGGAAAACCTAAAATCTGCCATATCAGACCACTGTAAAAGAAATAACCACATTATGGATTGGGACGGGGCACGGGTCATTGCATCAGAAAACAACAAGTTCAAACGCTGGATCAGGGAGGACAGTGAAATCAGGAAACGAGGCACGGACAGCATTAACCGTGATGACGGAGCGTTCCTCCTTTCACACACCTGGGACACCCTCCTCCAGAGAGCGAGAAGGGAGGCGTGGTCAGTCTGAGTGACCTGCCAGGTCCATCAGGCTGACCACGCCTACAGGAAGTAACAACAGCTGATATACGACACGTCACCACCAACACCGGTGACAGTTCTGAAGATGGCTCGCAGTTAGCAGCCGAAACATGTCAACAAGATTAGATTAGTTTATTTCAAGGGGGACAGTGCAATTTCATAAAACACATGAATAAAACATGAGTAAAACAGCCAGAATTAGCCAAAGAGGCTATTTTTCATCTGTAGTCCCCTGGCCATGATGTTAAAATGGCAATAAAAAGGTCAAAACAAGGTAAATACACGTTACCGTATTGTCTTAAAAAAGAACCTAAGAAGTTTAAAGTACATAAGAAGACAAAATGAACATCTTCGGTTTAATAAAAAGAAGATTTGGACAAAAAGGTGTCAAAGCACTTCGCCACTTTTTGTTGCCCCTGTGAGTTATTTCATTGTGGTAAACAGCGCCCTCTGTTGGGGAAGGGACGACTGGCGTGACTCAAACCGGAAACGGATGTGACGTTTGAACTCGACTCTGTTCGCCTTTGGTAAGAAACGACTGCGCGCTTTAGTTTTGTTTTCTTATTACGCTTTTATAAACCATCACATCTGAACACGGAGGAGCCGGGTAATTGATTATTAGTTTAACAGTTTAGTTAGAACCATCTTATCTTGAATAAATCATTGTTTAGCTCGTTTAAATTGTGTTAGCCACGAGCTAAAGAATTGGGCTAACCTCAGCTAAAGCGTTAATGGCCTTCTAGGTCAGGCTCGTCCAGAGTCACCTGGGTTAGCCGTTTGAGAGTAGTCTCGTTAGTAATAACTGTATTCTCACAGTTATTATACTTGAATACAAATCCAAGTCCGTGGGGCGTACACGTCAGCGGCCAGGACCATCTACACAGAGCCACTACCAGCATTAGGTTAGCACAAATAAGCTAGCGTCGATCCATTCTCATTTTAAGCTCTTTAACTTTTTCACATAGTTGAACCTTTCACTTTTACCTCGGAAAAATAGTTAGTGCCATATTATTACTTTGTCTCCAGTCTAATTATTTAATTACTAAGTTAGAGATATCAAAATGCATTCTTTGTCTTTTTGCAGATGCCAGGTTGAAACAGAAATGAGTGACAACATAAAACTTTTCGTGGGGAATCTTCCTGCAGACGCTACAGAAGACGAACTGAACAAGCTCTTTGCCCCCTTTGGAGAAATTAACACCTGCTCACTGCTTAGACAATATGCCTTTGTAACTCTAAAGGGTGAGGGGGCAGCTGACAGGTAGGTGACCATTGCACTTTAAATCATTTTTGTGTGTGTGTGTGTGTGTTTTTTTGTTGTTTTTTTTACTTAAATGCTACATGTTGTTTATTTTCATAGGGCCATAAGGAATCTCGATGGCAAAGAGTATAGAGGAAGGCCCCTGGTGGTTGAGGAGTCACGAGCGCGCCCTCCAAACTCCATTAAAGTGTTTGTAGGAAACCTCAGTGCAACATGTTCAGCAGATGACCTGCATACACTGTTCTCCTCTTACGGAAAAGTGTTGGACTGTGATAAAGTCAAAGGTCAGTTGGAATTGAGAAAGACAAGGTGGTATACTTTTTAACCATGGTGAACAAGTAGATTTGTCTAACGGATGGATTTTTCTACAGCACGCCTATGTTCCAATGTTGGCTATGCATTTGTGCATATGGAGAGGAGGGATGAAGCTCTTGCAGCAATTGAGGCTCTGAATGGGAGCCTCTACAAAGGCCGACAACTGGCTGTGGAGCTATCAAAGGCTCAGCCTTTAGCCAATCAGATTGCGGCAGTGGATGGTTCAGGTATGGTTAAAATCTAGATAGGTGAATGGACCGTGGAATGAAAGTATTTTATTCTTATTTAATTGGACTTTCCTCTCTGCTTTTTAGGTAGAGAAGGACTTCTCCCCAGGCCTGCCTTGGAGCATCACCAGAGTCAGGCAGCTGTGCTGGCTGCAGCAGCAGCCGCTGCAGCTGGACTTCCCATTCAGGTAATTATCTTTAAGATTTAGCTTCATTAAAAAGTGTGCAGTATATAATGTAATCTTCTCTCATAGGTTCAGCAAAGTGTCCACAATTCATTCTACAACACCACACCTTTAGATCCGACTTATACAGCCCTCAGAGGCATCACCAGTTCAAAAGGAGCAGATGGAGTCATATATGGGGCTTTGGCCAGCCAAGTCTACGGGTCAGTAGCTGATAAGGTCTACAAACAGCCTGAGGTCCCTGCTGCCCCTGATCCCACGACACTGTTTGAGGCAGCACGGGCTAAGTTTTTTCAAGATGGACAAAAGGTCTGTTACTCAAATAAGTGTTTTTCTATATGTACTGTTTTCAGTTGTAATTGATACACTGTTTTAAAATATAGGTACTGGCTGAGCAACAGGCAGGAAATAAGGGTCCACCAGAGACAGAGCGTGACCGTAGCCCCATTAGAGGGAACCGTGCCCCCCTCCTCCCTGACCCAGTCCCAGGATCATTTGGCCCAAACCGACCCAAACGCAGAGCTCTGTTACCCACACCACCAGGGGCCCCTGAGGATCCTGCCTCCACCGCTGCAGTTGCTGTCCCTGAAGGAGCTGACCCAGTTGCCAGGCAAGGACCAGGTTCATCTTGAACATATAAATGCTTTTGTAACTACTTGGTAAACTGTGTTGTCTTACCTTTGACAGGTCATACACTGAGTACTGTCAACAGATGCAGCAGTACCAGCAGTATCAGCAGTACCAACAACAGTACCAGTACCTTCAGTATGCCTACACCAACCCCCCTCCACCCCCTCCTCCCCCCGCCCCTGCCTCCACTCAGGCCCCACCCTCCACTGCAGCCCAGGCCGCTCCAGGAACGTACTCCGCTCCCCAAAGCTACGCCTACCCTCCTCCAGGGATGTACGACACTTCAGGGGGCTATAACAGCGCTGCAGGCTATGACACCTCCTCAGCTGGGACGTACAGTGCAACAGCCGGGGGCTACGACACCTCTGCAGGCTATCCAGCAGGATCTTACGGTTCGACGGGAGCTTACCCAGCGACACCGTATGAGCAGACACCCGCACACGGCCAACCCACTGCCCAGCGCAACGATTACCCTTACCATACGCCAGAGCCCCCTTACCGATAGGCACATACGGCTCGACACTTCTGCATTTGTGTATGACTGATGAGAGAGAGAGAGAGTTAAAATGGAGAGAGATTATAAATAGAGGCTTTACAATTGGATTTTTGTAGAAACAAGGTGTATATGGTTTTGTAAAAATAAAAAGTGTAGATGAGTTGTTTGAGGATTTGCAGGCATTGACTTCTATTGACAGTTGGCTTTAAGTCCTCATTATGTTCTATAAAAGGTATCAGGAGTGGATGTCTGGTTCAGTTCTATATGGAAAGTATTACAATGTGACAATTTGGGGTTTATGCAAATTTTTGTCTGCTTCAGAGCGGTCTCCATGAGGGTTTCAAGACTTTGTAATAGTATTTTGGTTAGACAGGACAGGAAAGTGAATATTGTTATTTGAGAGCTATTAGCCAGTGGGCAATGTTTCTTTTTCCACATACAGAGCGCCTTGACCACTGATGTAATCAATACATTTGAACCGTACATTGTTGTGTCTCACAATGTATAAGGAAAGGAAAAAAAAGAATTTTGATTTAATATTGGATGACCAATGCCAAAAAAAAAATTGCCCCAAAATAATTGTGGTACAATAGTGATGAGTTAATTCAGTCTACCCTTTGGTTGGTGGAATATATACTTTTTTTTTTTAAGAGAAGTGAAACCTAAATTTACATGCAAATATGTACAAATTCAACTTTTAGAATGCAAAAAGTGCACAAACTTGGTCATTCATCGAAGACTTATTAAGAGGGACTGTTTTTCAGGTTGTGGTCAGAGATATACACATATGGCTCTTGTACTTAAGAGGCGGGCATTTTTAACATTTTGGAATATAAAACTTAAAACTAGCACAGGCAAAAGTGCAGGTTGTCTTTCTTAAAGTTAGTGTTTGCGAGTGAGGTAAAACTTTGTCATGTGAGTGCTAAAGCATTCGAGTTGGTACAGTAACATGACGTTTTGGGGCCACTGCAGTAACTGTCCTAACATGTCCCTATCATTTCTGAAAGCCATTGTTGAGACACTCACTCGAGCTCATGTCTTTACTGCAGATCACACTTGTGAAGCAGTCTGGAGCTGTGAGGCCAGTGGGAGTGAGCGTAAGTCACACACAGCCTCCACACGCTCCATCTGAACTGTTAGTTGCATGCCTTGTTGTTGCTGCTGCTCCAGCCACCTTCTTCCTCTTGCTGATTATTGCAGCTAGAGTGGGAGGGAGCCAAACTGAGCCCTTGCCCGGACGCCCCTGTAGCGTGGGATGGGACTAACAGCAGCGTTAGTCCTGAACTGCTGTGGACACTGAGCTGTCTCGTCGTTAAGGTAACCACTCAGACCACACACGCCCCTCCCTCACACACACACACAAACAAACCTGTCCGCCTCCACGACTTCTCTTCTAGGATCTGGAAATGTTTCAAATGAAAAATAACTTCCTCAAAATCTTTTTGCTTTTGTTGTATATTTTCAAACATTCCTGCTCCAGAATGCATCAAAGACTCCCGTTCCTCCTCCTATTAGTCTAGGCCCAGTTTTTCGTTCCAACAGAGCTGGCGGTATGAATCGCTTCATTTTTGTACTCAAGCCCCAAGGGCCATATTGGGGTCAAGTGCCTTGCTCAAGAGCACAGCGATAGGCCATCTTTTTCTGTTAATCCTGGCTCAGGATTGGTTGCTGGTTCAACGCTTGACTTTTCACGTTTGGCCCTAAAAGGATAGTTGGTGCCACAGTCGTCTTGTATGAATGACAACTTACACAAAATCATTTGTTTTAGACATTTTGTTCTCTGTTCTTCGATATGTTTATCAATAAATGAATTTCAATGAAACCAAACTAAGTTCATTTTGTATTTTTAGACTGACAATTTTATTGAGCTTTTCTTTGAAAAACATCTATGCTTTCCAAATAAAAATCAATAATTTCATAACAATGCAAACCTGTTGTCACTGTGATACATAAAAAGGAAATGAGAAGCATTTGGCGCTTTGAAAGCTCGCTCCCTGCTAAGACTTTTCCATGGACACTGAGCCCTCAACAAGAAATACAAATGGTCAGACATGGTTCTCACAATGTTAGCACTCAGTGAGGTAATGAGTTCTCGGGACACGATTAACAGTGTACTGTGAAACTGAATGGACATTGTGACAAAACACTGCTCTGATGTCTAGGTCTGGTTTCCAGCTGCTGTCCTATGTAGGTGATCTCGATGCAAAGATTTAGTTGTGAGTCATAAGAACTAAACAAAGACTGCAATTGTTAATGTTCTTTGATGCCAAAACGTAACTGCATTTATTTGAAACTGTTTGAAGTAAATGATTGCTATGATGTTATTCAGACTAGTGTTGTAACTGTATCTTAAATGTCCGTGTTCTGCTAAACATAAGAACTGTGGTTTTCAAAATTAACCTGAGACCCGTATTGAGGAAACCAGCCTAAAAGGATCATGGGAAATGACACAGTCCAGTTGATGAGGACAAACAGGACAAGACTTTAAACACTAGAAACACCACACAAAGTGGACCAGACCAAACACATATTACAGTACTTCGACCTTCATCACAACCTCCCAAGATACTGCTGGCATAGTATGAAAAAAGAGCAAGCATTCAAACACATATTGAAAATAGCACTGCTTTAATAAAGAGCAATTTTACAAGACTGCAAATGTCTAGCTAGCTAGATGATGCTTTGACATCCATGGAGTTTTAGCTAGCTAGGTGATGGCATTGACATCCATGGAGTTTTACAAAGATCCAGAGATGGTAACTGGGTTTGAAGTTTGATGGGTTACTGCATGCAGCAGTCTTCAAACACTTACTGACCCTATCTTGTAAAACAGTTGATTATGAATGTCAATGGACGTTCATGTCAAAGAGGTAAGTAAAAAATCTCATTACATTTCCCAAACACACCGGTAAGTGAGAGTTCACACAATGGTCATGCTTTTACCGGGCACACAAGCCAATAAAAAGACGACACTTAATCATGCAAAAAAAGACAGTTTCCTTGTCTCTTAAAAAGAAAATTAGAAATCAGAGTTCAGATATCATCCATCCATAGTGACCTTGAATTAGAAGAAGCTGCGCGTTGATGATGACTTTGGTGCAAAAAAATGTTCCTGTTTTGAAGGGGGCAGACCCTGTCCTGTCCCCTCCCTTGATGAAGACACTCTTGGTATTGACCAGTTGTGATAGTTGAAACCCCCTTCCCAAATAACCCTTTCCTCCTCCAAGATGGACACGTACATTAAAAACATTGACCCAAAATCCACCCCACACCCCTCCCCTCCTCCCCTGGATGATGACAACTTTAAAATACAACCATTCAAACACAGAAACGGCAAGAAATTGTCCCACGTACATCCAAAATGGGGATTGGATCACTTTACAGAGAGAGAGCACGTTTAAAACACATGAACGGCATTACCTATATACAGTGGACACGGTTAACAGTCAAAAAGGTGGATCCGGGATGGAATTGAGCTGCGCTGATTGATTGAATGGAAAAGAGCTTTATGTTGAGTAAGATGAACCACAAGGACAAGTAATGATGTTTGAGAGTATGTTGTCAACTTCCAAAGGAGATATTCAAGCTTCATCTGGCTTTGTCTGGCTTTAGTCATGGTTCATTCATTTCTGGTTTAGACCTTTAGCTGACTTGCACCTTCACAGCATTCTTCAAATCTTTGCTGGTCTTGTAGCTGGAGTTTGTAGCGTGCATTGCCAGCAGTTCAAAAGGAGAGTCCCAAAGTGTCACTTTTAACATGAATTTGCAACTCCGACTAGGCAGAACGTTTCTTCTTTGATTAACAGTTCTACTCAAAGTCCTCCTGAGCACTTTTAGTGCTGATTCCAAAGTCCTAATAAATGCCTCAGGGAGGGCATCTGGCATAAAAAAAAAAAAACAAAAAAAAACATGCCAATCAATCTGCGAATCATGCTGAAACAGAAGCTATGCTTTTATGACCCCAGAAGGGAGGAGCCGACAGGTTAAGATTTAAGCAAATGAAAAGTCTGTAGCCACATTCTTACCAGGCCAAATGAACTTAATTGGATTACCTTGAATTCTACATAACCCTGTTAATCTCAATGGGAAGGCAAAATGCACACAAACACACATTAAGTACATGTACATTGAAGACATACACAATCAATAGAAAATAACTCCATCCCCCGATCAAATTATTGCCCCTTTCGACTGTACATCCCAGCGATTTTTACTTTGTGCAGCAGAGCGTTGTCACCTCTTTGGAGGTTTTTGTGCTATATATAATACTGTCAATCGGCCTGACTGTCTGAGGGTTAATAGTGACCTTGGATTTGCCAGAACAAAAATACAACTACATTAACCTTTAACGTCTCATTAAAAGCACATTTGACTGAATTAATCTGGATATCTTCACTGACGACAGGGTCCTGATCGACAGACATTAGCTTTTTGCTTTTCCTGACACTTCCAATTGACCTTCCCATCCCTAAATGTTAGCTATATGGGAGCAAATCCCTCTTCTCTGCAGTGTCCTTACAACCTCGGAGCCATGATAAAAAGATCAACTCAAGGTTTTCTGGCATTTAAAGGGGAGCAGTAGGTTTCTGAACAGTGCCCAAGACAGAAAGACACCATGTAGGATTTGAGGGCCTTTTTTCCTCCCTCCTTGTGTTACCCTGCCTTTTCTCTGGGTACACAGGCTAACCTAAATACTTGGCTCTAAGCGTCAATAGAAAAAGTGAGAGTAATTGCTTGTCTGTCTGCACAACATATAACCTGCCATAGTCAATGGTTAAAAACATAAGAAAAGTGATTAATTTATATCATAAGAAAAGTGATTAATTTATATTGATATCCTTAAGTTATGCTGGGGTGGGGAACTATTATTATGTGGTTGTCTATTTGTTGAAACCCTCTTTCAGTCTTGCTTTCAGTGCATTTTTGAGTCTTAAGAAACAAAATCAAATACACTTCTCAGAAAATGGACCTCCAAAAAAATCAAACAAATAATAGTTTCTTATAGGTCTACAATGGGAATGATTGGACAGACAAATTGTATGATATTGTACAACAAATAGACATTAGGTACAGCAGAGGTGTATGTGATTTTTACATCCAAATGCAATGCCTGGGTCTGGCTCAGTGCTTTCCATTGTAAGTAGTTCCAGTGCATTTAACATACGGGCACCTGGCTACACTAAAGACTACAGGTACCAAAAAAAAAGATAGCTACTTCATACATTAACATTACGTCCAATCACTCTCACTCAACATATGCCCTCCAAGTTTAAACATTTAGTTGGCAATTGAGAACTTATTATAGCACATGTAAATGTAAAAAAGAAATTGGTCACACACACACAGACACACACACACACCTAATTGGCCACTTCTCACATCATAGTGACAAATGACACTACCAGGAATCTAGACTTCATCCGCACAACCTTGGCAAAGTTTACGCTGAGTAAAGTGCCAGCAAACGATCCAAAAATGCCTCACAAGTTTGATTCATTTTAGAGGGAAATAGGAGTTAAAGGAGGATGCTGACGATCTTTGTAGCATAATTTCTGGGTGTTGATTGAAATAGGATGAGTGGTTGATGATGTATAGCGGATTCTTGTGTCCTGGGCCTTGGGTAGAGGAGAGACCAGAGAGCCAAGAAAACAAGACATCGGTTTTGATCCATACAGTAATTTCTTCACCACCCTGGTTTTTGGACCACTCTGCCTTTTTGCCATTTGCTTGGATCTGTTTCTTCGACTCTTTCTCTCCTCTTTCCTCTCGACTTGGCTGCTATGGTTACGATGTTATCATTACATGAAGTGCATCTATGAAAAGGGAGAAAAGCAAGAGTAATTTAGTTCAACAAAACATCTTATCAAGTGTTCAGGCATCTACTGATGACTGCATTAGCAGCTTTATACCTGCAGTACGATCATCAGTAACACACACAATCTTTCAGGCAGTAATGTTTGCAATAATTGCCCAAAACATAAAACATCATTTGTTAATTCGCTTCCCCGGTGACTTATTCACTGTGGTTTTTCATTGTGAAAGAAAAATGGCAAATTTCCGTAGTGAATTTCAAATTATCGAGCAGCGAAATAATTGTGCCTCTTTGTTTGAACTTTCAAATGGGAAAAACATAATGGTTCCAGATGTCTGATGTTACACTATCCATTGTATTTAACTTATAATACAGAATGTTACGTAAGAATGTTGAGGTTTATGGAGGCTGTTAGTGCGTGTCTGAATTAATTAATTAAATTGAACTTTTATCATTCATTGCAAACTCCAACCACAAGGAGTCAGTAAAAATGATTGACTTAAGTTACATATGCACCTTTAACTATGTTTTTTTCTTGCTGAGTGTCCACCACCTGCTTATATTTATGGAGATGCTATTTGCTACAGAACATTACACAGTGTTGTATAAATCATGTACCCATGAAGTTCTGATGACGACGACACAGGGCCTAGTTACAGGTCAAATCTATGGAAAGGCAGGCCCACTCACAGTAAGAATGCATGTTTTCCAATTTGTGAGCAATAAAACCATGCATAACTGAATAACTACAAAATGGCTAAATGTGATTGAAAAAAAAAAAAAAAAAACATTAACAAAATGTTCTACATTGACACTACATGGTGATTGTGAGATGGGACCAATGCCTTTGTGAAGCTCTCTCTTCAATTAATTTTACTTGAAAAGAAAGCATAATTGACAGCACACAACCTAGCTACACATCTCAAAGCAAAAACATATTAGTAATATTTTTTCACATTCATTTCATTTTAAGTTGTCATTTCTGTTGACATGCTCATATATTTGTCTGTATATTTATTTATTTATTGCTCACTGAGATGTCTGCAAGGCTGAAAGCTTTCATTAGCCCAGAGCCTTGTATTTATGCAGATGAGAAGCACTCCACCCTGACAGTGATGTGACAGCCCGATCATTACATACAAAATATTCATATCTTGACGTTTTTTGGCCATTAAATCTTACTTCAGCAGTGCTTTATATTGTCTTATTTCTGGTGACTAAGATAAATGCATTCAGCAAAAATATAAATTAAATTATGACGAAAGAAATACAAAATGGCAGCCAGTGATGAATGTTTTGGTTAAAAGATTGTTTAACTCACACACTGATACTTTAGTATGTTTATAGTTATATTTGTGACACATTTAGTCTGATGCTTAAACTGCAGGTTTTTTTGCACTGACCTAAATGTATGTGCAATGGAAAAATAAAGTGAATCTACTGCATAGTTTAATTTGTAGAACAAGTAGCAGAGGATTTTTTTTTTTTTTTTTTCTTAAATAACATGTACTTAATACTAATTCATCTATTATATTGTTATATCTTTTTACTTAGCTGCAAGTACTTAGTACTACAGTACATTTATGAATAAAAAGTCTTAATAAAATGACAGTGCCTTTACAGTAGTGGTTACCTGAGTTCCCGGGATGGGTGCAAAGGGGTTGGTGGGTCTCAGGACAGGCTGGTTGTACATGACAGGCTGAGGGGGCATCATAGGAACACCCCCCATCTGATGATGACCCATCTGAGGGGGGAGCTGCAGATGAAATGGAAACAAAATGATGTACAGTAAGTTATTAGTTTTCATAGTTTGCAACACTTCCCCATTGTTGGTAGCAGGGGTCAAAAGAGACCATTCCAAGTGCTCAGATGGAAAGTGAAAGAGGATTTTTTTTTTTATGTACAAATGTAATTATTTTTAAATATGACAAAAAAGAAGTATTGAAGTCTGAATAAAACATATGACTTATTTACATTTAGTTTAAGTGTGTTTGAATATGCAGCATACCAGTAGTGTGATGTTATTTACCATTCCATACACAGGCACTTGAGGTGTCGTCATAGGAAAAGCCACTGGTGCTGGAGCCTGAGGATGGACAGAACAAAAGTAAAGGAGCAGTGAGTACCAACGCAGAAAGACGGTAACTAATTGCTTTTAAGTGAGCCAGAATATGCAATGATTTGTCTCTGCTTGTGCTATTATGTCAATAGGCTGATAATAGTTAATTCCATTCATTTGATATTGTTCATTAGAACTTAAAGGTGCACTTTGTAACTATACTTGTCAAGGGACTGGCTTGTTTTCATGGACATAGAGAAATTTAATGCCATACTGTGGAACATTCCAGGCAAAGCAACAACATCTCCATGGAGTCAAGCCGGTGGCATATCCTCCACAACAAAGATTACATAGTGCACCTTTACATTTAGATTTGTTCTTGTTTGTTTAGAAAGAGATTACAGACTTTAGCGTGGTTTTTGCTTTTAATAAGTGTGACTTATTTGAGAAAAGGCAACTTCAACTCTCAGTTTCTATAAACCCTAACACCAGCCTGGAGACAGAAAGAAACAAAGCTCGTTTGGGCTTTCAGTTTCTGTTATTCAGCTACAAACAACAGAATGTCATATGAAGACTGCTGTCATAAATAGGCAACTTCACATAAACAAGGACAAATTGAATTTTACAAACTCCAAAATGAGCAAAACTGTTTCAAATGTGTCAAATGCAATGCACAAACAAGTCAACATTTTCTGTCTCATGCTAAACAATGAAAAAGTAAAGAAATACGTACATAGCCAGTATAGATCATCCCATTCTGCAAAACAGAAAGAAAAATGTGCTTTGTCATTTGAATGCATAATAAAAGTTGAACAGGAAGCCGAGATTACCCTGATCTATAGCCATTTGTCATGTGGCCCTGGCTCTTTCTATTGAAAGCATGTCACGACTTTGGGGCTATTTGCTGAATACATGAGCAGTGGGAGTGGAGAGGTCAATCAGAGCAGAATTAAAAGATGAAAGAGGAGTGAACAGAAGTGACGGGCAGGTAATTATCACCAGCACAATGGACTCAGAGGAGCTGGACTCTGCTTTGTGAATGTGGGGAAGTTTAACACAGTGGTGGGAGCTACAAAGAAGGATATTAATATTTATGTATACTAACCACAATGACAACATAACAGAAAGAACTAACTTTGCATGGAAGAGTTTTTGTTCACCACAGATGGTGATGCTTATAGAATGTAATGTTAAAAAAGTGATTTAAAATTAAACAAAAATCGGGATATATATCAGAATGTGTCAGGCATTGGCTGCTTTGGATTCTAAAACCCGGTCGAACTCTAACTACTAAATAACTACCATTACGACACCAAAAAAAAAAAAAAAAAAAAAAATTGTATAGAACCACATTGTTGCTCATTCTGCATCACAAAATATAGAGTAAAGTTACTGTCTTAGTACACTGTGGTTTTTAAAAACTAATTCCCAAAATATTATTAATGATTGAATAGGCTGTACTTTCTTGTAATAAATGTTGAAGCTAAATACAGTATAATACAGTAATAATTATAATAGTAATAATAAACAATTTATAAATAAAAAAAAATTTCAAGCTCACACAATTTTACAAACTACCTCTTAAGTGGCAGTGAAAATAAAATACAGACTTTCTTCTGTTTTGTTGCAATTGTGTTGATGGGAGAACTTCTTTGTCCATTGAAAACCCTGTAGGGCACAGGGGGACTCACCATCTGTGGGACGGGCATGGGTGCAGGGGCCATAGGGTGTGTGCTGTGAGCCCAGTTGGTGCTGGTGCACATGGTTTTGGTCTGCCATCCACCACCTCCGGACGGCTTCTTCTCCACCAGACCTCCCCACTGCAGCTCCGGTCTGATGATACAGGAATACAGATTTTGAATACAGTAACAACAAATACACAAAGTAGAGTACAGAAGTAAAAGTACAGAAAGAGTACTCACTTTTTGGCTGGTGCACTTCCAAAATGCAAGTCTGAAAAAAATGAGTGCAATTAAAATAAAATTAATGTTCAATCTTCAACAGTTTGATATCTACAAACATAGCTCGTAGTGAATAGGAGTAATATAATCAAAGTAATATAATCAAGTTTTACACGTCTCATTTGGTGCATGTAAGAAAAAGATTAGATTTGTTTTTAATTAGATTTAAATTTACTGCAGCAATTGTTATTTCTATGCAATATGACTTTAATTGCAACAAACATGACCCAAAACTGACAAAAGTAAAAACAGATGCTCTTTGATGGCCTATTGTTTTGATCACATCACATATTCAGAGCAACACACCATATTTAAAACATTTGCTAAAAGTCTTTAACCACCCTCTCACCAATTTAAAGTCAAACATTCCTTAATTACAAAAGATTTAACTCTGTACTCACTTCCTACGAGATTGGCTAACGACGAGTCCAAATCACTGGGCAGCATCTTCCCAGAATGCAGTGGGGCTCCGGGGCTGTGGATGTGAGTGGGCGGGGCTGGCTTCAGCAGATCACCTGAGACGTTTCCAGGGTAACATCAGAGAAAATGAGGTGAGACAGGTGTGATTCATGAATATGCAGCGTTATAGCATTAGCGTCATACCTCCCCAGGCGTGGTTGTTGTTATTGGGCACAGTGTGAGCGGTCGGGATGGGGGCGAAAGTGGGCTGCAGGGTGAACAGCTCACTGCTCAGGGTTGGCATGCTGCAAATACACAACACAACTCTTAAAGATTGAATGACTTGGGAAGAAGATACAGTATGTACCTTTTCTGACAAGTACAATTTAAAATTTTAGTTTTAAATCGGTATGACAGATTCAAGATACACTTGCACATAGGGCTGTCACCAAGGAGATGCAGTCACTTGGAATATTCCACCACGCAGTCATTAAAGACTAAATCCAGACTGAACAAGCTCTAAACCAGGATTAAACCAGAACTAAATCAGGCTTAAAACACGTACTTACTAAGCAATAAACTAGTCTAAACCAGGACTAAACAAGGCCTAAGCCAGGAAAAGAAATGTCTACCTCTAGAATAAGAACTTAAAAATAACTAATTAATAACTAACCTCAAGACAAAACGAAAAATAAATATATTCTGAACCAGGATTAAACGAATCACTAACCAACTGAAACCAGAAGACTACACCACAACTGTATAAATCCACCTTTTCCCAAAGCTCAAATGTTTGGCACAATGCAAACAGACAAACACAAACCACTTTAATCTGATTTTGTGCACCAAGCGAAATCAATAAAGCACTTTATTTATCGAGAGAGCCACTCCCGCTGAAGCTTGGCAGGGCTGTCTGAGTTTGCAGGTTTATAAAAACGTAAAAAGGAAAAGCGGGCAATCCAATAATGTGAGTTTGAGGTGGTTAATGTCAGCTGTGATGGGATGTGTATGGACAGTGCAGAGGCAGAAGTGTCCAGGAAATAGAGAGCATGACATTTTAGGTTTTTCTTTGTCTTTTCACAGACAAAGAAGATTAAAATGAGAATAAACCACCCTCTTCATGCATCTTTGTTTTAGTATCATATATTCAGAAAACCTGAATTGGATAGAAGGTAGGGGTTTCACACTGATGCAAGAGTGTAAAAAATCTTTTAAATGGTGGAAAGTGCTCAAAATGTTCCTTAAACAGGAAGCTGAAATGTCTACCCATGAATAGACATTTTACTTCCTTAAGTCATGTTTTTTGCCTCAGTGTTTTATCACTGTTCTTTTGGATCTCCTCCAGTGTTTTATTAAATTGTCTCTGCCTCGCTCTCTCTGATCCCTAAAACTAAAGTTATTTATTTCCATGGGCAAGTTACAAGTCTGTCCAGTAAGAATGCAAGTTTTTCAAGCTATTTTTTGTGTGTGCAAAAAATATTTGTAATTTAACAAATGCAAGATAGATACTTTAAGATGCTTTAGATACTTAGCTACTGTTGAACATTCCAGGCAAAGCAATAATGTCTCAATGGAGACAAGCAGGTAGAGAACCACTAGAAAAGTTACTTGCACACACCTTTTCTGCCCTTCACTCAATCTATAATATGAATGCAGTGTCTAGACTTCATAACTCACTGGTTGTTGACAGGAGCGATGGGTGAGTTGGAGAAGAGGTCGGTGGCTCCTCCACTGCTGTTGGCACTGCCCACAGACTGAGTGCTGGGAGAGACTGTGGGCGTCTGGATGTCAAGCACTTTAGGACTGTCCTCCTGAAAGACACAGCAATGTTAATAATAATCTTATGCATTTCGTGTTTATTTTTTAGCTTCTGATTAGTGATAGAATGTTATATGATTTTAAGTACATCGTGATATTTGGGTTTATTCTCATTTTCTTATTCTCATGTTCATTCTCATTTTTAAACCTTATTTATCTAGATTTTTTAAAATACATTTTGTAAATCTACTGCGGCTATTCTAGTACTTTCCTGTTGTAACACCGCATTTGCCCCGGTGTGTAACAAATACAGTTTCTTCTACCTGACCCTAATCAGTAATCCTATTTAGTTTTAATGATGTAGTACATGCTCAATACTACTACATGTTAGACATTTCATGAATAATATGTATAGGTAATACAACTTTAAGTAAAGGCTTTAGTAACCTAGAGCGCAGTTAATTATTCAAATCCAGTTCTGATTTAGAAAGACACATAATAAGCCTCTGAGCTGACTGACCACATTAAATGTAATTCTTAATCGAGGATTAAAACACTAAACCAAGGGTTAACCAGATTAAAAACTGCATCAAACTAAAATCAGTACTAAAGAAGAAATAAATTGAGACTAAAACTAGACTAATCCAGGGCTATGTTTCCGGTTTCTTACAGTACTAACAATGAATTTTTGCCAGTATCAAAATAGAGGGAGATTGGATATATTACAGATCATTACTATTATATATTTAGAAGGCCTTGATCCCTCTTTGTTTAATAAAATCCTGGTCTGGTATGAATCCTTGTAGGTTGTAAATTCATTGTGCTCCTCTGCAGACAGTGGGCCGGGAGCCAGGCAGTGGCAGTTTGATTCCCTCCATTTTAGGTATTTAGATACACAAGTACATTCAGGTTCGACAACAAACGGGACAAAGGGGTGCACACTTGTTAGTACACAGCACACGCAGATACAGCAGGATGCTTTATAGAGTCATAATCTTACATGAGGCAGAAGCAGTTCATTTAATGCACATGCACAGTTCTTTGTTAAAGTCCTGGTCATTATTTTCATTAGATTGGGTCCCATAGCGCCACTGTAGTATGTTTTATAAGGTCTGACTGTGCACCATAAACCATGCATTGTCAGGCTGTTTCTGCTCTTAATAAAATATAACTTAACCTCATCAGAATTTGCAACAGGTTTGGGGAGCTTTTATAGCTTTCCCAGTCCTGTTCTTAGGGAAAACAAAACAACAGACTATATAACTTTGAGGTAGTAACAGCAACTGAATCATTTTATGTACAAGTATTTTTATTCTAATTTTGATGTTTGGCAATGCATAGCTACTAGTATGTATATGACAATGGCGTAACCCCATGACCTTTACCTATCCTAAATTACGGTGTTTGGGTGCTGACAAACACAAGAAACATATATTGCCTGAGGTAGGTCGTTTGAAAAATTTGTGTTCTAAAATAAAACTTATTTGGCAACCCAAATAGCCCTCAGCACTTTGTTATTAGAGCAATCATGTAGATGCATGGACACTGTTAGACTGAGAGCAATCCGACTGTACCCAATTGTTATGCATACACTGTCCAAAGGATTCCAAGGCCAATTAGTTAAAATTATATTTGAAGTGATGGCCAAACCCTCCTACATTTCTGCCCACTATTGCTCATGTAGATTAACTCTATTATGACTTCAGGAGAGTGACAGTGACAACAAGCTAAGCATGAACAATCAAGAAAAATATCTAAATTGTATTTTTCTGACAACTATAATGATATACACTATTACATTTTTATTTCAAAATCAGCTTTTGGCCATTTTAAACATGGCCAAAAGCACTGAAAGTACACTGAAATATTAATCGCTAAACTAATGCAAGAATCACATGGATTCAGGGCATGTTTGTAGAGGACTAAACTAAAAGGTTAGAGATTGTATAACTATATGGAGATGGAATACTCTGTTTGCAAAGGACATTATAAATAATATATTAGAAGCTAAATGCAACTATTTGTTATTTTGATTAGAATTAATCTTGCAAACCATCAACAATAAACAAGGATAGTAATTTAGTATTGGCTTTCTCTTGTATCTCTAGTACAATATATAATCATTATCATCCTCATTATTCTTATTACCAAAATGTACATCAACATCAGATTCCTTCATGCAACTTTAATGTTCTCTGCTCGACCTGTGTGAAATAATGATGCTTCAGGACATAAATAATTTCTATTCATTGTAATCATGTTTGTCTCACCTTGTGTTGCAGCCTGTTGTCCTCTGTCTTCTCGTCCATTCGGCTCAGAGAGATCCCTGTACTGGAGAGAGAGGACACGGCACTCGATAAGGTGCTGGATCTGCAAAAATACACATTATTTACCTTATTCCTTTTCAGTCTTTCGTTTTCTTTATTTACTTGTTTTAGTTTATATTATTCTGAACAAAATACTGCAGTTAATACCAGTACAGCAGTACACAAGACGAGACTTGATATTCTAAGTACTTCAGGCAATGCTGGGGGGAGGCTTGAATTAATAATTACAATACAGTGTAAAGCGTATTGAGGATTATAATTGGGTACATAGCCCATGTTAAGAAAATAATTTAATTGCATGAACCATAATTTAACCATTTAAGTCGCCAAGTCCAAGCCACATAAATAAGAATATGAGTAAGATGTGACCATGGCTAAAGTAGGACAAAAGCAGGATCTATAAAAAAATGAATTTGCAGAACAATAAAGCAGTTCTTAATCTAACCAGATGTTAAACCAAGACTAAAAAGAAAGGAATATGTGGAAACAATGGATTTACAAATGTTCATAAGGCCCAGTCAGAATTTTTGTTTTTGAGGAGATCATTAAAAATAATACAAGTGAGCAGTGTGATCTATTGATACACACATTCATACCCATACATACATCTCTGCATTTTGTGGTTAATGGGGTACTGTCGGCAAAACATCCGCTAGGGGCGCTACGAGCATAGCGACCGGAAGTGAGCTTCGTGTCCCTCCATTGCCATTTACTTCAATGACAAATACTACACGGGAAAATGGCTTCAAAATATGGGTCGTGGACGTTAGTTTTATTAAAGGAGGAGTTGAAGAGAAGGGGAAAGTTGGTGTCCGGCCGAAAATGCCAACTTATTGAAAGGCATGCTTACCTTTGTGTATATTTAATAATGTATATTTGTTTGCTCCAAGTACACAGGTACACACTTTGCAGACTCGAAGCACTGGACCAAATGGGTGTTACAGAGGCCGATGATGAAACTGCAAGAGAATATTGGATGACACTACCAGATTTTACGACTTCCAAGATCCCGAAAATGCCAATGAGCCGTATTACATCATACCTTGAAAGAATTATTTTTAGACATATTATTAGACATATTAGAAATTATTAGTATATGTTGAATTTAATGAAGCGTGACTGAAATTGTCTGTACAAAATCAATGGAGCATCTGTACACTTCCGGTCTCTACGCTCGGAGCACCTCTAGCGGTATAAATTTCCTAGCCAGAACCCCATTGTGGCTAATTTTATTATCCATTCACATTTGCTTGCACATTTTAGCATATTTGTGATGGATTGCCATAATATAAGAATACAGTCGCCACATATTCCAAAAAATATGTATATCAAGATTTTTTTTGTTTTGTTTTCTTATTATTACCCACTTTTAAGTCCATGTGCTTACGTAATAGCACACCTTTTTAAAAGAGAAACACACAGGTGGTTGAAACTCAGTTGCCAAGTAACAGATAAAAGTCAGTGTCTCAGCTTGTCTTCATAAACCTATATGACAGGGCTGTATTCTCTCTCTGGTGTCAGGCAGTTTATTCCACACTTGGCAGATGATGAAAATACACCTGAGCTTTTGCAACATAAATTTAGCCTTGTCTTTTCCACCATCAAAAATATTTTAGCATTAAAGTAGAGTGTCTGTACATTTATTTTCTTCAAATATGAATGAACCACTCCTCCCAAACATTCATTTCCCATTCTAGAGCTATTAATAGCTTTAAAAATCTAAATACTTAATAATGAAAAAGCATGAGATTGTCTTAAAGAAGCAAACAGTTGCGCGTTCACAAAATGTTGCTTTAATAAAATGCACATATATTTCTTATTACAGTCCCAGTGTTTTGTACCTGCTGGCGGTGGAGAGATCCTTCAGCTTCCTGCCTTCCAGAGAGGCCAAATGCTGCTCTAACGCCTCCAGGAGTGAAGTGGGCGCCTGTAACCGGGTCAAGGATCAGGACGGGACAAAAATTAACATCAACTCCACACCCCCCCACCCAGGTAGCACCCCTCATCTCCCCATCTCCAACACACACAAGCAGCAGCAGAGTTTAGACACCACCCTGAGATTTCACTGGTCCATTGTAGTTCATTGTTCTTGATTGGTCTCACAGAAGTCGTTTTTGTTTGGTTTCATTAGGTTTGGTTGAGGAGCATGCACAGATCAGCCTTGGATCATGCAAGCGAGTTTGACAAATTTAGGACAAACTAACAAACAGCAGAGAAGCCATTATTTGTTGTTTTTTCGGTTGAAGAAACAACACAAACTATTAATGAACTTCATGCAGGGGCCAGCAGACACTCCCATAGACGCACACTGGTCACAAGTCACACTAAATCAGGAGAAAACTGGAGTTAACCCAAGGACCCTCTTATGATTCAAAATAAGTGAGTGATTTGGACTAGGTCCAGAGGTCCAGTATTCTGCCTTTTATATTGTCTTGCTCTTTTCAATTTACATAATGGCATAAACCTGCAGACCGTTAATGAAGTAGTGTTGTCGCAGTACTGCAGGATATTAAAACCCAATTTTGATACTCAGTACAATTTCAATACCACAGTGATTATAAAAAAAACACTCTTTTATTTAATAGAATGTAATAGTAGTAGTAGTAGTAGTAGTAGCTCTGATAAAGATCAAGACCATTCTGACATTCATTTCTTTCAGTATTTTTGGTTCGACTCTTTCTACAAACAGCTTTCATCATTTCAATACTGATTTCAGTATTGATTAATATACTGGTAGCGATTTTTTAGAACTCTCTGTACAAACTATTTGAGTTCCTATTAAGTCCTTGCTTATTCACAAACTGTAGTTTTCTTTCATTTCTAAAGATTTCATAATTAGTTTTTTCAAGAACTTTTTATCTTCCACTGACACCGCCAAATTGTACCAATACAAATGCATCTTTAGTATATTTCGCCTTGACTGTGGTACTTAAAACTGGTGTCTTGTGATTTCAATAGATGAAACTATTATGAAACTAATTTGAGTGAATAATAGTGAATAATAGTGAAGTTTGAAATAACCCAGTTGCCCCAGTAAGCAATAAGCCTAGAGCACAATTTGTTACACCATTTAATTTTTCTGCTTGTTTTTATGTCTTGACTCGTTTATTCATGGGAGACACTGGTATCTGTTTAGAGCTACCTTTTTATTACATTTTAAAATAGAAATAACCAACATAGTATAAATGAGCAGAATAGTGGACCTTCTTACAGTAAAGTGATTATGTTAGGACTCCCAAGAGGTTAACTCAGAAGCGTAAGCCTGGGGTGCGGCGGCACTGTGCACACCAGCGGAGCTCAGGAGGTCATGTGATAATGTCATGTGACAGGCCGCCTTCACACACAGAATCACGTTTCCGTAAAACACCCAACTCACAGCGCAAACCACGACAAGCAAAGAAAGATTTCTCGTATACTTATTTAACGAGGGGACAGAGAGTAAATTTCAGGGTTTCCTTCTTCAGAGAAATATGCTAAAAGTTAAAGTAAAACAGACACAAATCTACAGCTCAGTAAAGGCATTGGTTGAATAGGAGCAAATAAGGGCTTCATTAGTACTGCAAACATGAGTTATATACAAAAGTAAGATGATTTGATCGCCAAGTCGTCCCTAATTATAAACAAAAGTATATAAAAAATGTGAATTAGGATTCTGACATGATTTGCAGTACTCCTGATGGCATTATGCACACCTACCCAAGTTGTTTTTGCAGAAACCTATTTGATCAAACCATTCGCTGCTCTCCCCACAGCTAATGCAAAGGGACATAATCTTTTCAGGGACGTGATTTGAGCATTGCTTACGAGGGAGGAAACCTGTTTTATGAGTCTGCGCTGACTACTTTTGTGTGATAAGCTCTAAATATCAAGAGACACGCTGTTCTGTCTGTTTACGCAAATGCCGACAGACTAAGCCTAATGTCCTTAAAGAGCTAAAATAGGAATATGAGGGAATACTTTTGTAATTGGACTTCATAAATGTTATTTCAAATTTGTTGTGAGTTAGACAAGCATAATGTCATGTAATGGAAAAGAAATAATCTCTTCTAGGCAATAGGTTAGACTGTTTAACCCTAAACTTTAAGCGATAAGCCTATACTGGTTCAAATCCATTATAAATCAACAGTAAATTATGTGAACTCAGATCAGGTATCCTTTAGTTTCTGGTAAATTTATCTGTTAAATACACAGTTATTCAAATTGAATACCAATATTATTATCATTTTTTTATTATTATTATTATAAAAAAAACTTGCATATGAAGTATTATGAATATTATTAGTATTTCATTTCCTTTTAAAAATGTTATACTTTTTACATTTTACAGCTAACAGATAGGGTATAATCAGTAGTTCATCATGACAACATAATAAATATCTACCTCTATCTACAGGTTGGTATTCTGTTATCTTATTATCTTTATAAGTACTTTATACATCATCTAAGGATGAATCTAATGACTATCTGGATGATTGAAGAGAGGGCGGCCATGTCTGTAGGGTGAGTAGGGAACGGAGCGTCTACAATGAAGCATTATGGGATTGGACGGGGCGGGGTCGAAAGGGTTAAAGTGATTGGCTGTGATTGAGATGAGATGTGGACTGACCTGTGCGAGATCAAGGTAGTCACCCTGATCTATTCCAACTCGCTGTTTCACAAAAAGGGGAGGGGGGAGGAGGAGGGAGGGGTTAGGCAAAATGAAATAATAATAAAAATAAAATAATAAATGTAATTGTAAAGAAACTGAAAAGCGCACTGAATTGGAAAAGAAATAAGGGATAAGAGAGAAAGGCATGTGAAGGAGGAAGAGGAGGAAGAGGGAGAGATATCAAACTCAAGCATTGGTTACTCCATGCAGTGTGGAAATGAAACAAAAGACACACATAAGACATATAGGGGAGGGAGGGGACACATGCAAACATTGAAATATATACACTGTGTTATAACATACACAAAGTGACACCTGGAGAGAGATGAGAGCCAATCAGAAAACAGGCAGGCCAGACAACAGGTCACATGACTGAGGACCCGAAAGATCCACAAAAAAAGGAAGACACTCAAGTACTAATGTTGACTTTGAACATAAAAAATAGGTAGGAAGGGTAGATGACACAAACAGACAAACGCACATTGTTAGACAGATAAAATGAATGGGTCCTTAAAGTCAACGTTAGTCTTAGTTGCGGTTTTCACTTTTTTTCTTTATTTTAAATAGATTTTTATTTAAATTGACGTCTTATCGAGCGGCTGCACCCCAAACCTTTCAAAAAAATGGGGAAACCAAGCAGAAAGTTAGAAAATCTGTATCTACAGAGGACACAACTGTTTAAATTCAACTGCCTACCGAGGACTTGGGACGTTTTATCAGAGAAGAGAGGAAGTAGAAAATCAAAGAGGAACAGAGATAGGGAGAGAGAGAGAGAGAGCTTGCTTTAAGGCATGCAGTGCAGGCAAGTGAACAGGCAGCATGAAGAGTCCCGCAAATCTCAAAAATGGCGGTAGATTCAGCACAGAGGAGCTGATATTGATCTATATAGAGACTGAAACCCTCCCCAGGATAGGGCCAGAGGGCCAGAGAAGGACAGGAGAAGGAGTAGAAAATGTAACATGTAATAAAATATATACTGAATAGGGCTGGGCAATATACTGTATTATAAAGATCACTGTGTATTTCATGTGACTGAAATAATAGTATGAGTCAAATTATTATTTATGTTATGTATTATGTAACCAGAGCATGAAGGCTAATGGTTAGCACAAAACTTGGTGCTGTTTGTCTGCCACCTGTTTGTCTCCATGGAGCTGTTACTGCTGAAATGTGCCACAGTATGACATTTAATTTATCTCAATACTGCCAAAAATACTGCCATAGCCATACTGTGGAGAAAAGCAAGTTACACAGTGTAACTTTAAAGATTAAAAATGTAATTTCTTGCCCTGACCTCTTCCTAATAATTACATATTTAAAACTGTTATTGTATTATCTCTTGACAAATATTTGTGTGTTTTTATTCATTAATTATTATTATTTCTATCAGTCAAACAATTACATTGCAATGAACATAAGTATTGTATTGCAGAAATGTAGTATATATGGATAGGCTTATATTTTGTTCATATCACCCAGCCCTAACTAAATATTAAAACAGCTAACTTCCAGCGTGATGTACAGTTAGTTTTGAAGTTCAACACACTGACTGTAGATCAGGAGATGTGATGGTCTGAGGCAAATCTCAACATTTTTTTCCATAAATAAATCCAACAAAATAACATCAGCATATTGAGATTAGCCTTAGACCACATTAGCGCTTATGTGCGTTATGTGTCTTGCTTTGTTTAAGCTGCTGGGATAAACAGGCGTTACCTCGGCAACTTTGAGAAATTCAGACAGTTTGGTCATCCGGTTCAGGAACGTCTTGTAGATCTCCAATGCCTCTTTACACTGGTTCTTCTTCATGTCAAAGTATTTCTCTGTCATGGAGGGATAAAGCACAGTTAGCAATTTTGTTAAAAAGCTATGAAAAAATTTAAGACTAAAATGTCATCTAAAGGTGTACAATGAAACTTTTCTGGTAGATGGTCCACCACCTACTTTTCTCAATGGAGATGTTATTGCAACTGCTAAAAGTATATACTTTTTCTGACATTATAAAAATGTTTTTACCTCTTTTACAAAACACTACCCTCTCCTTAATCTTATCTGCTCCTCTCCTCTATGTGAAATACTCCACTACCTTTAAAAATGCATTAAACTGCAGATCAGTCAAATCCAATGACGTTACAGACTGACTCATAAATGCAGTTAAAAACCAGAAAAGGCCCGTTTCTTCATGACGTCTGTGGATCATGTCGATTTTGTGATAAATCTTTTACTAGATTTCACAGTTGAGCCTGCGCTGGTCTTACATCATCAGTTTAATAATTAACAGAAAGAAAAAGAAGTTAGTCTTTAGTCTTTAATTTAGATTTGAGAGAGTCGAGAAGCCAATTGATTTCCTCTTAAGAAGGAAGGAGAGTGAAGTGCCGAGTGATTTCAGCTTGGAGTGAAGTCCGGACTAACGGGGCAATAGCAGGGATAAAGACAGTGGGCAAGAATACAGACGCAGTACTGCAGGACTATAGACTAAGGACTAGACTTGATCTGGATTTAAGATACGGTCAAGACCTTAGCTGGAGGATTTGACCTATGGTGCATGTTTTGGGTTGAAGGGGGAAACTGGAATGCCTGGCTGGATGAAAAGCACCCAAACATGGGGAGAAACAGCTCCACACAGAAAGACCCGGGCAACCCAGGAGTCAAACCCGGAACCTTCTTGCTGTGAGGCGAGAGTGCTAGCCACTCTGCCACCATGTCAACACTGTAACTCTTCTCTTCATTCACTGCATTTTAACCTTTAAACCCCATAATGACAATTAACCGATTACTGTGTAATCTTAGACACTAATTTCAGACAGGAAAATACATTAGTCTGACAAAATGTATAATTCATGTAAAAGTATATCATTAGTAGGCTAATAAAACTGTTCACAATAATATTAAACCAGCCCTACAACACAAATAAGTAAAAATAAATAGCAGTAAATATTGATTGTCTAGTTAAGTACAATAACACGTAATCAAGCTTAAGAGATGCTACTGTTTTGAATGTGGTCTTACCCAGCATGTTGATGACCCCTTCATTGTAGGCTGCAAATAACCGTATAGAGTCTTTGAACAGCAACATGAAGGCAGTGTTGATCACTCCGTTGGTCAGCTCGTTTGAGTTTGGCTGTAATCAGGAATGCCATTGGTGTGAGCTCTCGATGTGATATTGTGTGGTGCTTTTGTGCACCCCTTTTTTGTGCGATATAATGTGCTGTGTGCAATCAAACGTTTTACCTGGAAATCCAGCAGAGCGTCCAGCTGTGTCTGAATGATGGGCAGGGTCTTAATCAGCTTGTCTGTGTTCATGGTGCGCATCACGCCGTCGGCACTAAATAGCACACCCAAACAAGGCTCAGGATACAGGCAGAATACAGAGCAGATCTGATATAACAGGGATGAATTAAGGATGGCACCATGTCAAGGTTTAAAGCTGCTATTATTATTGTGAGGAGAAACACTGACATTTTATGATGACAAATATTCAGATTTTATTACAGTAGCTAACCCCTGAAAGAGAAAACAGGTAAAACTCTCTATCCGTTTTCATCCAAAATGTTTAGTAGATAACCAGATAACCGTGCCTATCATGGCCTTCAGAATGATGAAAAATGAGCTGCATCAATTAACAATTCAGTACAACATTTTGGATGGGGGAAAGTGCTCAAAATGGAGCCTAAAAAATTAAAAGCTTTATTCAGGGTTTATAACTCAAATTCATTTCCAAATTCCAATTCAAACTGATTTTCACTGCTTTTATAGACTTAGAAGGAATGTGTAGAAATGTGTCCTCTGCATTATTCCCATCTTGTACCAAGGGTTTGTGGGTAACTTGTTAGGTACAGTGTCCAGGGACCCTTCTCATGACCATCAGCCCATGGATGTTGATGAAAAGTACCTAGTTAGAAGATCATCCTGCATGTTTTGGGATTGATAGGTAGATATTTTGTGAAGCAAGAGTAACCACTGTGCCACTAAAGTCCATAAACATATTATATTAGAAATAATTAGATTTTTTAACCACAACTACACAACACATTTTGAGTTTGTTCCATGTTACCCAAGCGAAACAGGTATTATTTTTTTGTTAATTCTGTCTGATGGATGTACTGCTATACCTACAGTAGGTAATTGCACCAGGTGATATGAGCTAAAATCGATATCATGATTAACTGTTCATCTCGTGTTAATTAAAAATACATTTTCCTTATAGATCATAGACACGCCAGATATTAACCTCAATGCTTTAACCTTGGTATAAGACAGTGATATGTACGGCTAATAGCTTTACATGTAATTATAACAATTTATGCAACCTCCATACTTACTACGTTACTCACCTTTATGTAATGACAGGGTAACCATGCTCTCAGCCTAGAAGCTAATTGCTAATGAGCTAATAATAATGTAGGCTACTGAAAGCATTTTACTTTCCATTTGCTTTTACATAATTTGTGCGTTTTTTTCCATTGTGTGTAGTACTTGTGCGCCAAAATAGAACCGAAATGAGCTTCTTTGCACCTGTAGGCCTATGCATGTTTTTATGTCACTGTTGGTGTTACCCTCTCTTCATCTTGGTGAAGTCCACTGCTGCTAGTCTGTAGGACATGGCTTTTTCATTCAGGTACCGGCTGTAGCGTCTGATGAAAGTGGACATGTTGTAACCTGCGTGGAAGACGGGGGCACCACAATTAATTAACACATGCATAATATTCTTTAAGGCTAACTATGGAAAATTTCAAGTTATGGCAATTCAAAATGTCACAAAACACTGGCACAAACTAGCTTACGATACTAAGCACCTTACTGATGCTCAACTACACACCCACGTTGCTATTTGGGCAGTGGACTATTTAAGTATGATAGACATTGATATTATATGAATATGCAGAGTAGAACACACAGGCAGTGACTTAAACCAAAGCCATCGAATCTCCTTGGCAAAGTTATAAGTCAGGTCTGTGGAGTTTTGTTTTGTTTTTGTTTTTTAACATCCATAATTAAATAAATGCTTATATTTTAGTCTATTTATTGGGTTCTCTAGTTTCAGGTTAATATTAAACATGTAAACTATTCTCATAAATATATATTTTCTCATTTGAACTTTTTTCTATATTTCCATTTTTTACTGCATCATGTGTAGTTACATAAAACCCTGAAAGAGGCCTGTATTGATGGTGCTTCAATGCCAAAGAGAGAGGGACATATAGTCGTTGTGTGAGATGTACAGCAGTGCTGACTTCACAAACAGCCAAACGACATTAAATCACCTTGTAGTGCGGCCTTATCCAGAAAGTTGTTGAGGTTGAAAAGCGTGTTTCTTGAGGCTAGGTACTGCATCAATCTCTGAGGAGAAAACACAAGAGGACAAAGTTAGTGATTATTGGAGGAGGTTGTCTGACAGGGCCGTGGCATGTCTGCACTGATGAACTGGAGAACACAAGAGAACACGTCATTGATAGTCTATGGGAGTGAAGACAGGCAGATTTTGCTGAGTCTCAGGCTGCTCCCAACACAATAGTAAGCAAAAGTGAATAAAGTGCCAATGGACTCCTCTTTGTTCAGAGAAAGTATCTTTAAATTTTTATATAGGCATTGGGACAATCACTTATGTTTTAATTTACTTTAATTTAAACTGCATTTAAGCAAGAAACTTCCACTGAGTTTCAGAATCTAATTTACAAATCCATGCCCAGAGGAGACATGCTTTAGGGAAAACAAATCACCCAAAGCTGATCATTGGTAGTGCTGATTTGTCATAGACTTATACTTTATTGTCCCTATAAGGAAATTTGTCCTGAGCATATGACCCTTCAATGCTGCTGCAAGGAGACAACCTGTGAAGAGCAGCGGGTGACCAAAATACATCGTCCAGGGCAGATACTGAACTAGGTTTGGTCAGAAGTAGCTCGCTGGAGGACTAGACTAATGTGCATCATTTATGTTGGACAGATTACCTAGAGGAATTGTAATAAAAACAAGGGGAGAAATGCAGGCAAAATTGCTAGTTTTGTTCACTAGCTTATACACTTTATTCATTTGCTAACTTTAGTGTGCGTTAATTCTCGCTTCGCCTTAATTACACCCTTAACAGTCTTAACTCAACTTCTATATCAACAACTGTAATGATAATGATAATTCCCTCTGACATTGTTTCAGGCAACATAAGCACCTTTTTAGACTACTAACCCAATTACAATGCATTTCCCATATAATTAAGCCTAAAAAAAATTTACTTCTTGCCTAGGTCTGCAAAATTAATAGCAGTTGAATTTAAATTTGAATGGCTGCAATTAGAAAGATGCGAAGTATGCAATTTTGGGGGATATTATCCTCTGAATGGGATTTAATTATAACCTGTAGTTTATATCTGTGCTGAAACGCATTGTATGAGTATAGCAGTTCATATTTCAGTATTCTCTTAAAGGTGGCATGGTGGCTGAGTGGCTAGCACTCATGCCTCACAGCAAGAAGGTTCCGGGTTTGATCCCCGGGTTGCCTGGGCCTTTCTGTCTGGAGTGGGTGGGTTTCCTCCAGCCACTCCAGGTTTCCCCCATCAACCCAAAAACATGCTCCATAGGTAAAAATCCTCCAGCTGAGTTCCTGACCAAGCCTAGCAATAAGATCATGGAAATGGGTCCCTGGGCGCCTCATGTGCTGCCCACTGCTCCTGAAAGGACGGGTGAAATGCAGAGGATAATTTCCCTACAGGGATAATAAAGGATAGTAAAAAAAAATGTCTATGACCTTTAGAGTACAAGTTACAACTCCATTACTAGAAAAATAATAATAACATATTTTTTATTGCGTCACTGGTTTGATATAGTCATTCGAATAGGATCCACAGTCTGTGATAATTAGTGGTATATACACATCATACTTCCTGTGTTTGGTTTTGGCTTGTATTCTCCTGGTGTACTAAATGAACAGTAGAATTAGCTTGTTTGTCTCCGTGACCATTGAAATGTCAGCTGGGGACACTTCATCAGCCTCTGTTGATGGATGAAAAGACTTCGAACATTATTTTTAGGGGCTCTTGTTGGATAGAGGGGTAGTGACAATGTTGTTTGATGATACTCTGATTATAAGGGTGTGTAATATTGATCCATTGTACCGAAAGGAGATTGATGCCGACCTAAAAAGCATGTCAAATACAAAAATGACAAATACAGTCATCTGGAACTGGGATTTACTAATGGTGGGTTGGAAGAATATGGAGTATGAAATGCAGCTTGTTAAATCGTAGCTTGCGTAGCTAACAGAAAATATGTTTTGGGTCAGTTCTAGATTTCTGCAGTGATGGGTACGATGTATTATTGTTTATTATGTGAGCATGCACGACCTATGTTTTAAGTGTGTAGAGTAACAAGAGAGCTACTTTAAGTGCTTTCTAAACACATGGGGCTTAGCTAGAGTGCAAATAATAATAATGCATTGGGTATAATAATACAGCTCCCACTAGTACCATTTCCTGACAAAGTGTTGCTAAATATAATTTTTGCAACTTTATCTACTTTATTTATTTAGGGCAGTGCAATTAATCACATTTAAATAGAGATTGAGATTCAGTTCTTTCTAAATATGATATACTAGGCTCTTTATAAAGCGACAGTAAATGCATTTTTTTTTTTTTATCTCCACTGAGAATATTTCAGTGTAATTGTTCAGATGATGTGTCACCTTAAGAAAGGTACATATTGTACCTTTAACTGTTTACAGCCAGTCCTCTGTCAGTAAAAGCATTTGGTTTGGAGCAGGATTCTGACTTTGGAGAAAGAAATTTGACTATATGTTTATATTAAATGGCACTGCATACAGTGTGTATTGTTTATGTTCATGAAAGCTATTTTTATTTTGTTTTTGAAAAGAAAAAAATATAGACTTAAAAATCAATGAGGAAAAAATTGTGATAGATTGTTTTGCTGTATTGCCCAGCCCTAATTCTGCTGATGATGTTGGTTGTTAATTTGTCATAAACATGAACAATTAGGATATAAAAATCTCAATTTGGCAAACTTGGCGCCCCCAAGAACCATCTGGTATAAGGCCCCCATGAGACTAGAAACGGCCCTGGCTCCCACCCCTTTTTAATATACATGACTTGAGTTGAAACCTTGATAGAGTTTTGAAATGTGCTCCTCACCTCATTGCCGTACATCATGAGGTGGTGTGTGGTGATGAGGGCCTTGAACACCACGATCCAGCTGTTGGTGGCCGTGCGCTCCAGCAGAGTGTCAGCCAGCTGTGGGATACTCACGTTCAGCTCATTGGTGCAGTGGATCAGGTCTGAAAAAGAAAACAAGATTATTAGAGCGTAAATAATACAAGATCTGGTTAATGTAATCGTTTGTTTTATAAATCAGAACTCACAAGTAAAAATAGTTGTCTGAGGCAGTGGTCCCTAACCTTATTTATCTCGAGTAAGATTTGACCCACACCCTCCACACTAGATTTGTGTTGTTGTTCTATGCCATACTGTTGTTGTTCTATGCCACAGTATGGCATAGAACAACAACAGATCTATGTCAGATCTGTGGAGAGGCAACTCCGCTCACAGTAAGAATGTTCAGCAGGTATTTTTGATTGATAAAAACACCTGTAAATACGGTAACTAAAAGCAATACTGTGGAATATTACAGGCAGTAATAACATCAAGCAGACAGATCTTCCACCAGAAAAAAATATGTAGTGCACCTTTAATGATAGTGATGTCAATAATCCTTTCAGACTATTCAGTTTCACCTTTGAAACTCTAAAATCATTCCTCCAGGTTGGGTCTAAAGTCACATTTGGTTTGTCAAGACTTTTGGTAATTGAATAAAAACTATTTACAGTTCTGGTCCAGACTGTATTGATCTTTGTTGACATGAGTATAATTCAAAGGGCCAATGTACAAAATGTCTGCCACACTTTTTTCAGTCTGTCCCAGGGCAACTTAAGAACACTAGAACTTTCTACTGTACGATTTTGAGTATTTTCAAGAACACTGAAGCACAATTTTACTAAAATAACAAATGAATCCAAAATATAAGTCCTTAGTTACAGCTATTGGTTTTTCTCTTTTTTGTTTTCACTCTTTTCTCTCACAATGCTCCCTCCTGTTTTAATGAAACCAACCTTCGAACAATAATTTATACCCAGCGTAGTCCCAGACTTATTAATAATCGATTGGACGAGTGAACAGCTGCAACAAACGGCCTGTGCATTCATTTGAACCCTCTCAATATCAGCCCCAAAATCAATGGACAAATGATTACACCGTGATGGCTGGATAAATCAAGACCCAGGCTACTGTATTCATTGGACGACTATAATTCTACATAGTGATATACAGTGGACCGGCAGATCTAGAGATGTCAATATCATAACGTGTGTGGGTAGAAAGGTGCGCTACAGGGTCAGTGCAATTTCAACACAATCAAGTCAAAGCGATGAATAATTTAACACGGAAATCTGTCGAACGAATGCTGTGATTAGACTCCAGCTCCAGCACAGACGGGGTAAATAGGGAGATGACCCATAATATTAGTCTCAAAGGATCGCATCTAGAGGAAAAAACATAAAGTTGAATGGTGTTTTTAAAGAACTCTCTTTTCGAATATGTGGTAACAATTTATGGGGTTTTTAAGAGAGAAAAGTGATGTCCAAGCTATGCAAGACTGGCTAGTTCTACCCGGCAGTCATTGTAACTAGATTAAATTAACAATCTATCAAAAATAGCCTGAAGGAAGAAGACATTTTAAAGCAGGATAATTGGGGTGAGTGCCCCATTCAACACAGAAAGTCAACCAGCAATGGTCTCTCAATATCTCTATGTACTTCTATATGAGATCTTAAAATAGGTAAAGATTGCTTCCATTATAGTTAGAATGCATGAATATGTGTAAGTAAATTGTAATACTTATACAAATGAAAAATGTTTTAAAAGGAATACAGTAACGAAAAGATGAACGCTTTAGAAATCAGTAAGAGAAACATGTTTGAGTGGGAGAAAGAATGGAACAAGAAAAAAAAAATGCTGAAACCTGTTAAATAGCTCTTTGTTAATTGGATATCTTAAATCTGTTGTAGTCTTAAGCAAACAATATGTGCACAGTCTCAATAACAATCTTGAATTTAACCCAGTGTATAGTAAATAGAAGCTGTGGATTTCCCTCTGCTCACACACTAAATAAACTGGACAAAACAGGAGAACAGATTTCAGGGGAGTGAGGCACACAACAATCCCAAAACAGGCCCCAGCATATGCCAAATTTTACTTCAGTTTTCTATGCACTTTATACACTTAGGGCTTGCAATAAAAATCAAATCGATATCATCCCTGTGACAATGTGCTATTATGCTGATTTTTTCATATTGTAATTCAGCGATTGTGTGTCTAATCCTGCAATCTACCTCCTCAAGTGAGTGGATTTAACCAATATCCAACAATTTCCTCAATAAGAAAATAAGAAAATACAAAGTGTGTGTGACTTGTGATTAAAAAGAAAAGCAATAGTCATCTGGCTCCAAGGACATTGATATATTTTTTGGCCTGTCCCCCACCCCATATACACAAGGGAAAAGGCAAGTTCACTTAGAAGCTGTAATTAGTTGACTGAGATCAATTGGTTGACCAGGCTAGTGCACAAGAGAAAGCTAATTAATAGGTCAGACAGCAGAGGGCATGTTCTTTTTGTTACGTTGCTTGATAAGAAACAGTGTCTATAATTCTTTATTCTAATAGTGATCACAAAGGGCTTTAATGAAGTAACATCACACGACTTTTAATAGAAATCCAATTAGAATTCAAAATACATTCAAAATATGTGAAGTTATTTTTAAATCTCTGAGGATAACTTACTGCCTTAACCATTTTCGGCCAGTTCAACTCCTATGGGTAGCTGTTGAGGTACAATTGCTATCATTTGTCTCAAGGACTGGTTTATAGGGTTCAACAAGTCAACACTAGAAAGGAGCAATGTACTTGGTTGGATCTGAAAGAAGCAGAAGCAGAGAATGAGAGTCTTGTGTGTAGTGCCGTAGAAAGACTATCAGGATTGAGTCAAACAATGTAACGTCCAGAGCTGTAGTCTCAAGAAGCTGCCAATGCAATCTCACTGCCCTAAATACCTCTGAGGATTTTCTCTACCATAGAAAATGTGATCTAAAGATATTTTACACCATAAAGAATGACTAAGATCTAAATATATGAGCCAGCATCAAACAGCACATATTTGCTTGTCAGTATTAATATGCTAATGCCTAAATGCATTTGTGCCATCTGTGATTCAGCAATTTGAAAATCTTACGTGTATGAATGCGTCAATAACGTAGTGTTAAGTAATTTCAAATAAAATACTGTCATCTACAATAAGTTATATTAATACAAAACAATTGCTCTTTTTATGTGTTGGGGTTATTAATATAGATACTAACAGATATAAAACTAGGCCGTCATTGCAAATGAGTCTTCTCAATTGACTTACCTGGTAAAATATTGATCTATATCGGAACTAGTGTAAGACCACATGGTATTATTGAAGAAAATACTATAAGTCATCATGGCACTGATATAAATGATAAGATTCAACATATGGACAACACTAGAATACACAATAGTACTAGTGGCTCATGCACAAGACCCCACAAGCCATTAGGGCCGGAGAAAAAGGATTGTCTTTGGTAGAGATAGACCGATATATCAATTCGCCAATATATACAGCCGATATACGCGCTTTTTTGACTATCAGCTTTAAATTTCCTGCGTAGGCCGGTATTTGGTTTGGGCTCACCATTTGCTGCGCAAAGCTTTATTTTAATACCTTAGTGTGATGATGGCATTCACAAAATGAGATTATACTGCTCTATTATGGGTTAGTAGTAAAAAGAGGGTTGTGGATGTCTAAAAATAACTTCTATTGACATCTTTCCTTATTGCAGTTTAATTTTGCAGAGCAGTAAAAGGTATAGACAATATTTATATGAGTTGTAATTTAATTTTAATTAAAATTAGTCCTACATATTGGCAGAGCTCTGGACCCTAATCTGTGTCAGCATCAGCCATGAAAAAAAAAACCCATATCCATCAGTCTCTAGTCTTTGATTAACTTAAGCTATTAAAATCTGTTATATTATGTCTTTCTTCTCTGTAAGTTGCTGCTCATATTTTTCCACACTTGTTTGTTTTTTATTTTCCATTTTTTCTGACCTTTCTTGTAATTAATCAATCATGCACTCATTACATTATAGACAACTCACTTTAGTTTGGTTTTAACCAGTTTCCTCTTCACCTCTTGTTACTCAACCACAATGTTACAATACTGCATATGAAATCTTTATATTGATCTGATGTGTAAATTTAAATGAAAGGATCTTGTATAGGGTCCCCCTTAAAGTAGAAGCAGCTCTGCCCCCTCTGAGCATCATATACTGTATAGATCACCTTTTTTTCTGTATAGAATTTTTCAATGAAAGACAAAATACAAATATTTTCACTAAACACTTAAATCTGAAATCAGTACTGATCTAACATAACATTGACTCAGCCTAGTCCTACACAGACAAATGAATCTGCTCAAATCAAAGAGATGTCAATGCTACAGGAGTATGAGAAGTGATGTGCAGTTCAAAGACACTGCGGCTGGAGAGGAAAGCTCAGTTCTTTTGGTTTCTCTGTGGGGGAATGGGAGGTTATCGGCCGGTATTTGAACATGCTGTGATGTCCTCTGCTCGCTCTAAAATGCTGGATGCACCGCGGCGTCCTGAATCATAACAGGGCTAAATGTTTTAAACACGTCAAAGAGGCCACAGCACCAAAATAATGCCCAGGTCTATTCAGTCTGGAAAAGCTATCCACTGTTTCATTTAAGTATGAGACAGTACCAAAGCAAGAAGGTAAAATATTCATAAAGCAATTAAAGTTCTGCATGCTGTGATTTGAACCACCTCCAATAAGAACCATTTTCATACAGTCTGCTGCTTTTGCTTGTGTAATTATTATGTCTACATTTGATATTCTCAACAAAAGAATAAACTCAAAGTAAAATGCTAGGCGTCATTTGACATGGGACAGATACAATGACTGATGTAAACATGCAGATTTTGTTTTTGGATAAAAATCTGTAGTAAATTAACTATTTCACATTTTCTTTCTACTGTTTTTTTTTTTTTACTATTTTCTTCAAACTATATTATCAGAATAGGAAAACTGGCTCCCTGTGTGAGAAAGAATTGCCTTTAGAGTACATTTTTAATAATTTTGTTGGCTAATATCAAATAAGTGATATTATACTGCACTAGACACTCGGAGGATTCAATTTAATGCAGTATTCATTCACATATTAGTCTGCTTGAACAGATGCATGGCTGCCAATCTGCCTATTTGAGACCCCTAGTGTCTTGCCCAAGGACAAACTACAATATGCTGCTTTAAATGTGCTTTAAAAAAATTAAGGAAAATTATGCGAACACTCACCAGGAGCGTTGCAATTAAAACAGACTGATGCGTGGATGAATAAAATTGTGAAGATCATTAAAATGCCAGCTCCCTACAGGACACAGACAGGAGATAGACTGATGTTTGAGAGAAACAGAATTTCAAATACAGCAGCGGACTAATATTTAGTCAACCCATCCTACAATATCGCTGTGCAAACATGTCAGGAGCAGGATGTGAATGTGACCACAGCACAGCGCCCTGGGACCCCCTCCAGATTTTGAACCAGGAATATATAGCTGGAGGATTAACTGTATATATTTTAGGCTTATGTGGTAAACTTGAAATCCACCCGGACGCAGGGAGAACGTGCAAAATATATATTGCTGATTTGAGAACATGCTGTAAATCTTTCACACAGTATACCTAAACATACCGTGACAATTAGTTTCTGTCAATTTCCCTTCCTCTAATTCCAATTAAATCAATATCTCTACCTCTCTGTAATGATGCCTTCAGTCATGCTCTGAATACTGTTAATGGTTTGTTTTTGAATTTCCGATAATTAATTCTTCTACATTGACTTGTTTTAATTAATATTTTCCACTCAAAGGTCATGTTTGCATCAGACTTTGGCCAATGCATAAGGACCTGCACTCATATATTGGTGAGTAACTTAAGTCCTATCTCTTGTTAGTACTTCAGGACATTGAAATAAATAGGCTCTTGTCTGAAGTGTGAGCATCCCCATAGGTAATGATGCATCAGCTCAGACTGTATCATCGATATTGGACAGCTCTCAGCCATAGGGATGTGATGAAGTATGGACTACTCGATTTTCAGTCACTTTTATTGATAGGCTGCAGGTGACATAGGATAAATGTACATATTACCATAATAAGAAATTGAAATGTATTGTTAAAGGGGCACTATGTATTTTTTCTGATGGGAGTCTGCCACCTGCTTGTCTCCATGGAGATGTTATTGCTTCACTTGGAATGATCCACAGTATACCATTAAACATAACCTTTCAATGCTGCATTGTGCTTTTGTTACCTTTTGGAAAATATTTCTTAAAGGTCCTATATTATGCAAAATTGATTATTGTGAGCTTTAAGCCTCATGATGTTACCTCATCAAAAACATACATACAACATAAAACAGCTGTATTTGTTTCATTCACACATGTTTGAGTAATCCTTTATTATTAGTCTGTCTGTATCTCCAAAGCTCAAAACACTCTGTTCTACCTTGTGGTAGTTTTCAAGGTAACAGCTAATTTTATCTTTTGTTCAGTAGAGGTGGGCAATTCCAGGGCTGAAATCATCCAAATGATTCTAGTGAAGGTGTATGGAGTTTAAAAACACGGTGGAGCACTTCCTGTATTACCACATGACATCACAAGGTGAGTGTTTTCCGTTTGAGAGAAGAACTCAGCCTAGATATGCAGTCTGTGTGTGAAACATGTGTGAATGAAACAAAACAGAATTCCAGGTATGTTTTTGATGATTATAACATAGAAAATAGCATAATAACGGCCCTTTAAGATGGGTTCATATGTCTCTACAGGCAACCCTAGATAGGTTAAATTCCTGTATAAGCGTAAGGTTTACAGAGCCATTACTCCATGTTACAAATTACTGCATATTTTAGGACGTGAAAGTTGTGATATCTTGATAGCGGGGGTCAGTAAACATGAGCATGACAGATTGTGAGTCAGAGAAGATAACAGCCTTAACCTTTACCAGGGCCTAGTGCCTTTGACCTTCAGGATCTTAAGCTGAGTGCTCTGTTAAGGTCAGGAGTCCTCTGTGTCTCTGCAATCATTCACACTTTATAAAAACATGGCTTTAAAGAGGAAGGTGAACGAGCTGTCAATCACAACCAGATTACAGTGTATGGTGATGGATTGGCAGGAAAATTATCTAAGAATCTCATATAATGTTTTTTTTTTTTTCATGTGCTTTTTGCTTTCCACTAAAGTGAATCATAAATCATCTGGAACGCCATATTGACTTTGAATATGTATGCCAGATGCCATTCCCTCTCCTTTTATCTAAGCTTGGGACTGGCACATTAATGCACACGCTTGAAGGTTATCTATTAAGCTTTAGATGTAGGTTTGTTGTAATCAAACCCATTTACATTATACAATATCTTTTGTATTGTACTTCTCGAAAAATGTTATGTAATTGCATTTATTTATTATTTATATATTAATATCTTGTCTTCCAGCTTCTTAGTAAAGAGGTTGTCAGTTCAATTCTCTTCCTAAAACAGTATCTTTGGGTGGAGTCTGCAGTATGTCATCCCTGGGTTACTATTCTTTCTAACCATAGTGAAAAAAGACACGGCTTTGCTTGGTTAATTGCTCTGTTTCAACTAAAAAAAACTGTACTACAAACAGACATTAGCAAGTACTTTTATTTTCTCCAGTCATCCATAATATTCTTTTGCCTTATCCATTGTACTAACCAAGCTATAATGAGTAAGGAGTAATACAAATGATGAGAAATACCTTCACAATTATTATGGGAGTCATCACGAACAACCTTGATTTGACGCCTACTACTATCTTTCAGTTTACTCTGCGCTGCTCGGTTTCTGACACAGAGGTGGGCGTGGGTGTGTGTGGGATGGCCTATTCATTGCTTTTTAATGCCACTGCTCTGTCTGACTGGGTTTTTTTTGCTCCTTTTTTCTTACTTCATCTTAGAGACCATTGCCTAGCTACCAAGGACAAAGCACTCATGATTATTCTTCACACACGTTTGCCCACACCTACAGTCTCACGCAGCGTATTACCTTTGTGATAAGATGAAATGCACAGACCAGGTAACTAGAGACGGGGGAGTACTCAGTTACATTTACTCAAGTACATATAGCATACTTTTACTCCTACTTGTAATGCATTTATGTAACAGAACTCTTGGTTACTAAGGGACAAAAGCTTTATGTTGATAATATTAAATTATTTGATTAAACATTTGTGTTCTTTTCACCACTCCTTCAGATAGATTTAGTCTTTCTCATTTTTGTGGTCTATCCTTTGAAATGCTGTGCCTTATTTAATGTTCTTCCCTTCCACTGACTTTAACTACAAATTATAAATCAGTTAAGTTCAGACAGTTACCTTAGTCTAGTCTTGAGTAGTTTCACCAAATTATTTTATTACTCTTGAGAAATGTATTGAACCACTACTTTTTACCTCAAATATTTGCTGTGAAGTTATAGTTCTCTCTTACTTGAGTCAATTCTTCGCATACTTTATCATCCTTAAGCCATAACATTTCATTAAACATCATCATGTGTCTAATATGCATCTCTATATGAAACAAATTATTGTGTAGTTATTTAAAACCAACATTAGCTTCAGTCTTCACTCCCCATGTAATTACTTGTCACCATTTTGCTACTGCTCCCTCTTGAGTTTGTTTTGATGGATACTGACCACTGCAGACTGGGAACACCCCACGAGAGCTGCAGTTTTAAATTACTCTGGTCTGGTCTTTTAGCCATCTTTATTTGTCAAATCCTCAAATCTTTGCCAATGTTTTCTGCTTCTCTCCTCTCACTGGGCATAAACCCATGTTGCTAAAAGGGGTTGTCTCTTCAGATACGTTTAAAACCGAATGAAGGAGTAGCTAATTAACTTTTTAGGGAAATTTGTCCTTGCAATTTGTCCCTGCATTTGACCCATCCTTCCAATGCTGCTGCTGCTTCCATATCCTGAGCTAGAAACATGCAAACTTCGCACAGTGTTAGCCATTCAGCCATAGTACTGCAGTGTGTATATGTTCTTCTGACTACCTATGTGACGCATTTGCTGCCACCTCTTGGCTATGACCCCATCATCCCCCTGGAGTTGTGTTTTGTTTCATTCACACATGTTTAACACACAAACCCTGATTATTTAGGCTGAGTTCTTCTCTCAAACAGAAAACACTCCGTTCCACCTTTTGACGTCACGTGGTCATACAGGAAGTGCTCCACTATGTTTTAAACTCCATACACCTTCCACTAGAATCATTTGGATGATTTCAGCCCTGGAATTGCCAAACTCTACTGAACAAAGGTAAAAGGTACCTGTTAATGTGAAAACTATCGCTATACATGACATCACAAGATGAAAAGAGTATTTTGAGCTTGGGAGATGTAGACAATAAACCAGGATTACTCAAACATGTGTGAATGAAACAAAACACAACTCTGGGTATGTTTTTGTGTAGTATAGGACCTTTAATCTCTATGGAAGCTTCCTAGTTTAGTCAAAATTAATAAATATAAAATAGTACTACATCATCCTTGAGGCCAAATTCATGACCTTGGGTGCCTTGTATAAACAAATTTTGGGTTGACAATTTGAAATAGCTTTCAAATAGTATTTTTATAGTTGTTTGTGGACATAAATATAGTTGTTTTGTGGACATGCATAAATTTACAGCACAAAAAGAGTATAAAAGGTGCTATGAAAAAGAGTTAAGTTGTTCCATTCACTTTAATCGTCATAATGTTTTGCCAAATCATTGCAACACTATTGCTAACTTCTTATGTTTTTCAGCCCAGTTAGCCTCCCCCTGTAATGTAATGAATTTGGTTTGTACTGGGGGTGCCTATCTCCTCTATGCAGCCTATAGCCAAGTGAAATCCCATTACTCCATCTGTCATGCTCATCATTGGCTATGGGTAATAAATAGTCAGCATTGGCCATTTATGTCAGCGACCGGTCTGTCAAGGTCACAACACAATAGAGAAACATGCTTCAGAGACCAGGGGCAAGCTAGCTTCTCTGCGTTCCACAAAGCACTTGATTTATCAGGCGTTTTTCTCTTAAACAAATGGCCACGGTGCAGCTTGGTCAAGATGGATGGAAACCGGGAAGGCATACGGCAAAGTGAACTGTCTATCTATCAAATCTTTGTTTAGGTAAAAGGCATCCTAGATTAAACACTGCCAGATTTAACCCCGTGCAACAAATACACAATCAACATCCGAAAATGTAATCACCTGTTTTAGTTTTATATGCCAAAATATTGACTGAATAATTCCTCATGTTTGTTGGAACCATGTTTTAGTCAATATTCTAATGATTGACGTCACTTTGATGCCAGAAAGGTCGGCTGCCATGTTGTTTACCATACAAAGATATGGCTGGAATGCTAATAAGCTTTAGCCTTCATGTATTGCACCATCTGTAATATGTATGCATAATAATAATAATAATGCGCTTTAAAATTGTGTTGTGATTTCTGTTAAAGGTGCTATATTATGCATTATTTAGCCATGTTGTTACCTCATCAAAAACATACCTGAAGTTGCGTTTTCATTCACACATGTTTGAATAACTATATTATTAGTCTGTCTATATCTCCAGAGGTCAAAATGCTCTGTTCCACATTGTGATGTCATGAAGTGGTAGTTTTCATGTTAACAGCTACCTTTTACATTTTGTTCAGTAGAGATTAGCAATTCCCGGGGTAGAATTATCCAAATGATTCTAGTGAAGGTGTGTGGAGTTTAAATACACAGTGGAGCACTTCTTGTATTACCACATGACATCATAAGGTGGAAGAGAGTGTTTTCCATTTGAGAGAATGACTCAATCTAAATACGCAGGGTTTATGTGTTAAACACGTGTGAATGAAACAAAACAGCTCCAGGTATGTTTGTAATGAGGAAACGACATTATAACATAGACCAGAAAACTGCGCAATATGGGCCCTTTAAAATTGTGTTTATGATTTCAATTAACTATTCTAACAATGACTTTCTCCTCTGCACTGTAACAAAACAGTCCTCGCATGTTACTGTCACACTGCTTCACTTAAACAGATGGAACGGTAATGCTAATGAGCTGAAATAGATTTGAAAACATCTTTCTGGAGTGATGTTCTTATCATAATATACATTTCTGGAATTGCCTATGTTTATAATAACAATTCATTATTCTTAATGTGTAGTTTTGGTAATGAGTTTGCTATTCCTGTAAAGCAGTCATTTTCCACACTTAAATAAAGCAAAAACAGCGGGCAGTAGGTCACATGGTCACAACTGAAAGACAGCTATTACTGACATTTAGCACCTATGCATCCCATACATTTACCAGTAGATTAAATTATGCAGAGTCCTAATGTTCTCTACCCACTCTCTGAAAGCACACAGTAGTAATAGTTTCTTCTCTTGTCCCCATAGGGAATGTGTCCTCTACATTTGACCCTTCTATCAGTTCCACTAAAGGGGGCAATTGGCGTTTGGACCCTTCTGCAGATATATGGCCTACAGTGCAACTTTAAGGTAATAACTACACATGTATCTGTAACTTATATGTTAGAAAGTTATTGTTTTGTCTGTTCCATATCAAATGTTTTTAGTGACTTTACATATAGAATTTAATTTCTAGCTATTGTTTAGTATTGCCAAAAGAATCAGAACCCAGATATTACTAAAACTAGAATCAAAACGGGATTTGTTTGAACAAGTACCAATACTTAAAAAAAAAAATCATACAGCAGGACAAATCTTTCCATAAAAATGTTATATGATCTTATCAGAACTATTGTCAGGTAATATTAAATTATTATTTTGTGTTGAAATTTGCATTATTTTATATATACATTTAATATGTATGGTTGTATGTATGTAAGTGTCAAGCCATTTTCTTAGCATTGAAAGAAGTTTGAAATTCAAACCGCTACTACTATCAGTTGGATATGCAAACCCAGCTAAAACAAGTACATTATGCTTCCACTGAAATGCTAAAGATGCACACACAGATATAATGTTGCTAATTCTCGCAATGCACCATAGGCACCATATTATCTCCCCTCATCAGCTTTAGGTGCAGCCATTTTGATCCACACTGATAAGCCTCCATGCTAATAACCAGCACATCATTATAATTTGTGTCTTGTTGCATTGTAACATTAGATCGATTTAGCTCTGCTCCACCTGTCAGTCCCAGGAAAAGAGATTATGTTAGCCTGCTATTATCACGAAAGAGACAAGTCATGTTCACTTCTTCATATCCTGGTTCAACCTCAAGGTAAAGTAAGGACATACACCATGTGTACCAGTCAATAAAATTAAAATTATTGCCCACAAAGGAGATAGATATTTGTTTCATGGTACATTGAGCTTGGAGCCTGTCATTACAATCAGTGGGTATAGAGATAATGCAGCATTAGGAGCAGATTATAGCAAGCGCTGTCACATTCAGGAGGCTATAGACGATGATGTATTGCCATAAAAATAACTGCATTTAAGGTGACTGTGTTGAGTGGGATGAACTTCTGAGTAATAGCTGAATTGTGTTAAATCCTTAAGGTAAGATGAAAGATGCCATGGTAACACATGACAAGGACTCTGCCACAGGCTACAAGTGGGCATAGGAAACTACGAGTTGCTTTAGGAAGATGTTACAGTCAAAGTATTACATTATTGTTTAAAAAAAGAAGCAGCAATAGCGGTAACTTGAGGTTACTTTGTGTAGTAGTTAAGTCATGTACATGTAGAATCATCAACATATTAGTAATAAAGTTGGCCATCCATCTTTATTGTGGCATTATGATGGTGTATCACTTAAGTTATTATATGTGGACTCAAAATAAGGTGTCAAAAGTGGCAAATGCTACAATTGCTGACTTTTTGTGATTGTAATTTAAGAACATAAGATTTTATCAAATGTTCCACAATATGACATTAAACTTATCTAGCTCCATAGAGACACACTGATGACACCACCAGGCCAAGTTACAAGTCAAATAAGATACTAGATAAGATATACGATATTAGATAGCAACAATATAAGATCAAAAACACCAGGAATTCAATAAATACAACATAGAAACTGTTTAAGGTCATACTGCGGAGCATTCAGGCAGAGCAATAACATCTCCATGGAAACAAAAATGTGGCGTATGCCTCACCAGAAAGGTTACATAGTGCACCTTTAAATATTCTTTTGATCATATTTCTAATCATTTTTGCACACCATTTATTTTTTTACTTTTCTCAAGTCGAGTGGACTTTGAAACCTTAAACTGTGCAAACTAATTCCACACAGAATTCCCAAGTCATGTGTTATGGGAATCTGAGGATTAGTAAGACTCCAAGTCCATTTGCAACAAACAAAGCTGTTTATTGAGAAAGAGAACTACAACATGTACAAAACTAGTTATTAAGTCCAAGGTAAGTGAAGTCTGGCTGGGTTTTTAGTTATTAGCACCCTTATTGAATTCCAAGTCAGACGTGGAGTTTGATTTAGACAAAATAAGCCTTGTTTAAAGAGAATAAACAGCCGCACCCACAGAGAAAGTTTACTGTCCTTGAGACTTGTGGCTTGGACCTTTTATAATCCGTCTGACAGATGAAAATTTGTCATGTAAACGCTCCCGCCGGCTTTTCTATTTTCAGATCTCTGCACTCACACTGCTGCAGTTTAGGACGTTACAGGTTTAAGCTAGGCTGAACAGGCTTCGTCCACCTGTATTTTAATGAAATGTCAATAGAGAGTGAGGTTAGGTGAAAATGTTGAATTACTGGTGGACAATTGTGTTTCTTTTTATAACATTTGTTTTTAGAATTGAATGAAAAATAGCACAATATACTGCTGTTTCCCTATAGACAAACTGAACAAGCAACAGTTGCCGAATCATAGACTAATGTAACACTTATGAAAATATGTAATTCAAGATCAGCTATAGTTTATCTTAAAGGTACATTGTGTAACTTTTCTGGTGGAGGGTCTGCCAAATGCTTTTTTCCATGGAGATGTTATTGCTTTGTTGGAATGTTTCATAGTATGGTATTAAGCCTTTCTATGTTCATGGAGACCAAACCAGACCAAATTACAGGTCAGATCTGTGGAGAGGCAACCTCATTCACCATCAGAATGCCTGTTTTTCTAGGTATTTTTGAGCTATAAAATGACCTGTAATTTCAAGAAATGTAAGGTAGAGCTGTTTAGTGTTATACTGTAGAACATTTCAGGCAGAGCAATGACATATCCATAGAAGCAAGCAAGGTGACAGGCCCTCAATCAAAACGTTGCTGAGGAATTTTTCAGGTGGCAAGTCCCCCACCTGCTTGTCTCCATGGAGATGTTATTGCTTTGCCCAGAATGCTCCCCAGTTTGACTTTAAATTTAATTTTGCATTTATTTCGTTGTACAAGATAAGTGTTACACAGTTCACCTTTACATCAATAAAAGGCTTTATATATTTTTAAACTGCATGGTGCACTGTGAATCTCCATCAGTGTGCATCATTATCCATATTGTATCTTGACATGTTCCCACCTTGACAGCCCACAACCTAAATAAACAGCAATGACTAATAATGAAGTAATATTTAATGAAAGCATAGCATCAGCTTTGAGAACTATAACCTTATTTTGAACCTCCTTGGACACTTCTCTGGGCGTCTCCTGCCAGAACACGCCAACGCTTTTTCGAGGCTTTCTCTGTCATGCCGTTAATGTAGCTGCACTGAGCCGACAGTAGCAGATTCAGTGGGAATGGGCCCAGATTTCCCAGCATGCCTTTCTCTCCACTGACTGACTGATCCGATGCCAAACCCTGTGTCTGACGCTGGACTGGCCGGGTGTCTGTGTGGGCGGAGACTGGAGCTTTGGGGAATTATTGATTAGCCATTTTGAGGTTTTTGTCTTTCTGTGTGTTTTCTATCCACTGGAAGTATAAGAGGTAAGCAAAATAGGCACTCAAGTAAATGTACCACTAGTAATACTATACTTACCACCGCTACAGCTTTGTGTGGTTTTAGGAATGACTGATAAACAATTTTCTTTTTCTTTTTTTCTCTTATCCAGTAAATACAATCAAAACAGGAACTTAAATACTACTATTACTACTACTAAATATTCTACATACTTAAAATACTACAGAGCTGTCTTTTTGGCATTAGAACTTATTGGTAAAACATGTTGAGGTTTTTGTCTGTCTTTGTACTTCCTATTCATTAGAGGTACAAGAGGTAGCTAAAATAGGCACTCAAGTAAAAGTGCTACTGCCACTTACAAAATTACTCCTTGCAGCATCTAAGTAAGTAACAGCTACCACTGAATTGAGTACTTCCTCTAGAAATAGAATAATAAATACAACTGTAACTACTACCATCTGCCATCTTCTTTGCTTTTCAGTGTCACCTCAAATACTCTCTGATTCATACATTTAGCTGGCTTTTAGATTTTAGATTAAGATAATAGATTTCACCTGATTTTCCCTCTTCTAAATGCGACCTCCATTTGTCTGGGCTTAGAACTAGTACATACAAAGAGCTGGCATAGAACCTTTAGTGGATAGTTAATCCTATTGTCATCAAGGTCAAATTAGACATATAGATTTCCAGATTCAGGTACTGTGAAGAGGTGAGCTGTGAATTCAGGTACTATATGTATACTCCTATAGGCCATAGTAGACTTCCTGTATGACCTTCTATGTGTCAAACAGGCAGTGCCATTGATCCCCTCTAGTCCGCATTGATCATGTGAGGTAATTAAAGTGCTGTAGAAAAAGCACCAAACCAAATAATGACTAGTTTATCTGAATGTGAAGTGTCCTCCTCCTCTTGGTGTAGGCTGCATAATTGCTAGTTTCTTGTTTCCAGACATCGATAATTAACACAGACGGTTTATTGAATCACCCACAATTGGCTCCCTGTATTGTAACTAAACTATAGCAATATCCTATACCTCAAAATGGAATCAAATACGATGCGAACATGAGCTGCTGAGGTATGCGCTGCTGCCAGTTCACATTTTTCATTTGAAGATGGCATTGAACTTGGGCTGGTTGGCACAAATGTTTTTCTTCTGGGAAATTCTTTTCAGCAGAGGATCTCAGCCATGTGGAGAGTATTGAAAGAATGTCTTCAATGGGAGTTTGCTGATAGCACATTGGCAAAGACAGCATTAGTTCAATATCAATTTATGGACTTTTTCAGTATAAGTAGTAAGTATAGTATGAAATATGATCTAGTAACTAAGCACTTTATCTAATGAGTTAAAACGACTGACATACTAAAGGACCCATTTTAAGTTGAGCTGTATGAAGTCAGACTAATTTTTGCCACTTAACAGTTTGCTGAAACAGAACTGTGAATGTGAACATCTAAAATAACCTCAAAATAACCTGAAAATGATTGGTCACACTGCTATTTTATCATATTATATTATATTACATCATATTTTAACTTTTTTAGTATATTCATTGTAATGTAACGGCTCATTGGGTATTATGTGAACTACTGAAAGTCATAATAATCTTGATATCAAATTCACAAGAACAATTATGATTCTTAGATCTCATTACACATATTCTTTTGTTAACTTATTAATAAATGTCTCCTTATGTCATTAACAACCATTAACAACCATTTTAGGTTCAAGTGATTTGACCTTTTGACACCACCATTTCCTCTTGATCTTCATTTAGGAACCCATGGTGATAGGAACCAGGAGTGCTAAGGTTACGATAAGGTCATTTGGATGTATGCACACTCAACCCTTTGTATGTCCAGATAGGCCCTGCTAATCATCACTGTGACTTGGTTGACTTATTAGACTCGCCATACGCATTTGATCAAGTATATTAGATAGTTCCATAGTATTGGAAGAGGTCAAATGAGTACAATACCAAGAGATTCAGATTGGAAACAGATGAAAAGAAAGCTTGCAATAATAATGAAATAATGCTTTGATATATTGAAATACACAGGCCACTTTATCTGGACCGATGCAATTAGATAGAAACAGAGAATTGTAGTCCACTGTCAGCATTTGGTTAATTAACTTTTGTGACATCAAGTGGAACAGCCAAAGTCAAGGCTTGTTTTAAATCTAAATTGCGTTTCTATTAAAACTAATTTAGGAAATGGTACATGCTGTGACAACAACAACGAATTGGGTCATAAATTAGGACTTATTTGCGTCTTATAATACATTATTCAGCAGCAGAGGGAACAGGCGCATAGTGTTAGCCTGGATGGGTGCTCTCTGGGCGCCCTTCTCGTCCTGGGCAGGAGATAAAGGATGCTCTGACACTATTTACGGCCTGTACGTGCATATGTAGGTTTGACAACGCGTTTTATTGACTCTTAAGGACAACACGAGCCTTGTCATGATGCGGGCAGACGAGGGGATACCGGTGCAAAAAGAGCACATTAAGTACCGAGGGTGGCTCTCCAGTCAAGAACCACTGCGTAAATAATAGATAGGGCCTTTACACTGTACCGCCGCTGCTTGCAATATGATTAGCCTATAGCGGAGTGGCCTAATTTCCCAAGATGACACACACACACATATATATAACACACCTGCCTCGCCGTACATTTACTGCCATTGTGGTTTACCAATGCCCTGTAACGAGCGGCTACTGTACCGCGCATCCCATTACCCGTCTATGGGAATGTAATGATGCGTAATTGGCTTAAATGGACACGTCTTTGTAGCAATGGAGTGAATGTATGTGTGTGAGTGTGAGAGTGGTTTAACCTACAGTCAAGGTGTTTCTTCTTGGGCGCGCTGACTTCGTGTGTCGTGGCCTTGCACACCGCTTTGCTGATCGCCGAGCCGGTCATGCTGTGATGCGCGGCAGCGATACGGTCCGTCAATGACTGTCCCGACATGTTTCTACTCTCACTACTCTCACACACGCACGCACACACGGGCCAAAGAGGAGGCAAGAGAGTGGGGGCGAGAAGAGAGCTGATGTCCGGGGTGTGGAGGTGGAGAGGTGGAGGAGAGGACGATCAAAATGTCTTTACGAGCGAGGGGTGCTCCGGTCTACAATCCGCCAGATGGATTCATATAGAGACACGGTCAAATCCAAGCGACCATTTCTTATTCTGTCGAAGGCATTTGGAGAAAAAGACGTCGTTATAGAAAAAACATACAAGCAGCTACAGTACAGCTATCCCTGATTTAGAAATTATCCCAATATGGCACAAAACTACGCAGCCAGCATCTTCGTTTGGCAAATATAAAAAGGCATTGTCCTCCTGTATCGTCTTCTGTCACATCCCACAAACCCGTGCGCGCACTGCAAACGCCGGCTGCGGTCAAAGGCAGGCTACTTCATCTCCTACAAAAAAGGAGGGTGTATATTTCGGTCTCGTCTCCCCCCGTTTTCCAGTGAAAGTTGTGTGTGCGCTTATGTGTGTGTGAGAGAGAGGGGGGAGAGCGAGGGGCCCGTGTGTAAAATGGCAGTGCATGAATCAGGTGACTCCGAGCGCGGTGCCATTGGGCCGCACTAGCCGTGTCCTGGGAGGGGATCTTAAAGCCGAAGGATGCCCCCTTTTGATGGAAAGCGGCGAAAAGGAGAGAAAAGCAGCAGCTGGTTCACTGTGAGGCGAGATAGGCAACAGTGAGTGAGGGTTGTAATAGAGATATAGTGATAGCCTAATGTCAAATACTGTGTGGATGAAAGCAGACACCGGGGCACCTTTGAAGGAACACATACACATGCCTTGCATTTTGGGGGATGCCCTTGAACGTGTGGGGCTACAGTGAATAATGTCTGCTTTTTAAGTGTAAGGCATATCTCTAACTTTCTATTGACTATGCCCATATAAAAATAAGGCTATTTCTTCTTTTGAAACACAGGGCATGCCAATAGTATATGCATTACATCTAGGGCCTATATGCTTCCATGGTCACACAATATTGTACAAATATTTGAAGTGTAGCCATTTCTCCAACAACACTTTATGTCAAAGTTAAACTAAGATATCAGTATTGTGTCTACACTTATATATCCTCTGTTGATAAAGATTCATAAATAAAATAATAAATATCAAAATCCATGTAGATTTATGCATCCAAATAATCTAATCTGTATTATAATGTTTTATGTAGTGTGTACAGACACATTTACAGATGTTTTATCATGGCCATTTTTTATGATGATATTTTATGGTGACCAGACGTCCCTATTTACCCAGGACAGTCCCAGTTTTGAGCCCTGTGTCCCCTGTCCCAGCAGATTTATCCGACACCATTGATTTGTCCGAGTTGTCCTAGGTGTCGCTATTTTGACCAATTTGATACCCACCGACAGTGAAGAGGGGAATATATTGTCATTTGTTTAGCTAAAATACAGAAAACCATGCTTGAAAATGACCACCAACAGGAGTCCCTCAGATTATGTGTGACCCACACATTGAGAATGGACAATGTTTGCGCTCTTTTCATGATTTTATTTATTAGTTTTGATATTTGAAAATCTGGTCACCCTAATAAAGAAGCTCTGTGAAACATTTCTGGTGCAGGGGAGGCCACCTGCAGAGATATATGTTTAATGCCATACTGTGAAATATTCCAAAACAATAACATGGAGTCAACCAGGACAGACAACTAACCAGAAAAGTTACACACCTTTAAGTCTTACATTATTATTTTCTATTCTTAGATGAAACATTTCCCATATGGTACCTCAGTCCTTGCATATTTTCATCTTATCTGTCATTTTGTGCTGATAACAGGAAACGTTTCTGACAGACTTTCTCAAACACATTAACAATAAGCACCAGATGTGCAGTTAGCTCCAAGGAACAATTTAAAACAATGCATTATTCTCCTGTCCCTGTCCTCAGTGAAAGTCTTAGCTGAGCACATCATAAACCCACTTTATATAATTAAATGTCCTCTGCAACCAGTAATTAGTTCATGTTAAATTAATATCTCCAACAAGATTAAAATTATAACTAGATTTTACCTGATAATTGTGCCACACTGACTCTGTGGACCTTACAAAATTAATTAATGATACGTTCTAAAAATATTGGAAGACTGATGATGTTGAAATGTAATACAGTCATATGAGTAACAAGCTGTGCAGTATTTGATAGGAAGAGGTCGGGAAGGGCATCTGATATAAAATTTATTGGCGTAGCACATTATATTACATAAGACTTTTGCAGATGATGTTTTGCTGATGTGACATCTGAATGAAAAAGCCCAAATACCATAATCTCTTTTTATTTGTGCACAGTAAAATAAAGCTTGATTTTATGTTTCTATTTTATGAAATATAGTTTTATCACTTTGTAAAAAAAAAACCATTCATACATTCAAATTTGTCCCAATTTAGCCCTGGTTTTATCCCAGTTTAATTTGGGTGTAGATTTAGTTTGGTCCTGTTCTAGTCCTGGTCTAGTTCTGGTCAAATCCGGGTTTATTTTTTAATTATCCAGGTTTATTTTAGTTACAGCTTTGTCACAATTTTGATAAGAAAGTGTGTGCTGGAAACGTCTTATTTATTTTTTATTAAGTTATTTTTTAAGGACTAGACTTGAATTACAGATAAAACTGATTTAATCATGAATTTATAAATCCCTGGTTCCAATTAATTAATTAAGAGTAAAATGATGAAAATGCAAATAAAATGAATATCTGGCTGGTATCTATGCTTCATTACGCAACATGCAAAATTATCTTCAGTTCTAGACATAGTGCGTCATTATCCAAAATAACTAAAGTATATCAAATTATATCTTCTGTATTTTATTATCTTTTTCTTTCATCCCCTTGATAATTATGTATTCATAACTATAACATATTTTCAGAGCAAGTAATGTAATGACCTTTCTTATAACATGCTCAGCCTAATAGACTCTTCACATGATCCCTTTCTGTATTTTATTTCGTTCTTGTTGATGTTGGCAGCAGCAACCATATCAAACATGTTCATTTAATCGATTCACAACGTTATATGGTTCAGTCCTAACCATGACTGATCCATAACATGTACATGCACCGACTATCAATGTTTTAAATAACTCTGGATTTGCCCTCATGTGTGATCTTTTGACACATTTGTGTCACGTTTTTGCACTTTGTTGCAGGTACATAAGCACAGAAGTCACTGGACTGTACAAATCTCCTGTATAAACCTTGTAGTTCAAGGTTAAATTCATTCACTGAATCATAAAGTTCACTTTCAGTACAATTTCCTGAATTTCATCCAGGATCCTTATTCCATGCCCAGGATCTGGGGAAGATACATAAACACACAAATGAAGTCCTGCATTTTCATTCACTAAACCAGGGGTCCCCAACCACCACTGGTACAGGACCCCGCAGAAAAATAATACATCTTTGAGAGGAGTTTTACAATGTTCTTTAGTCTATCTCCATATCTATGTGTTTTACTCTGAAAATAAACTACAATACTTAACCCGGTAAATAGCAAGCATGAGTATTCAGACCTTTTTTTTTTTTTTTTCCAAAGTAAGAGTTGTATCCATTTTGCTCTATTATTACTTGACCCACCCCCCTCCACTAGTCCCTGAAAAATGTTATATATCTAATACCTGTCTTTATTTAAAAAAAAAAATAAAAAAGGTTGGGGACCGCTGCACTAGACCATGTGGCTCAAATGTTATTTTACTGTATTTCTTTCAGCTATTTCAGTACTGTTTTGGTCTGTGGCTGTATCCCTGCTACTTTGGGCCTAAGGTGGGGGTACACTGTCTCTCTCACCTATTGTGCTTAAGCCGTAGGATATATTTCTATTCAGAACAAGTTATTTTTTGGCACAAATATTGATTACATATGCTACACTAAGAAGACACATGGTTTAACACAATGCCAATAGCACCGCACAGTTTATACAATTCAATTTATTTCCCAGTCTTTTATGTACAGTGCACACAGTTTGAAAAGAGTTGCCGCTATAGTCCATGTTATTACACATCAAAGCGCGCCGTCAACACTGAAGCAGATGCATAATTTGAAACAGTGAATTTTAAACAGAGCCGGAGGCGGGATCAGGCCGTGTTACCGCCTTCAATGGGACAGAGAGGAGTACACAGTTAAACTAATGCTGACAGGAGCAGGGCTGGATCAGGGTCAGACCAAAAGCTGCATAACAAAAGACTACGCCAGTACTTATGGCTAATGCAGAAAATCAAGTAAAATATATGTAAGAAGTTTAATACTGCAATATCTTTACAGGAACGAAGATCCGCCTGTAAAGGAAATACCAAATCTCAGTGCATATCCAAAAATAAGGCTTAAATTAAAAGCTGAACATGAACACAAAAATGTCTACCATGTGACCAGAATAAACAAATGTTGTCTTTGAGTAAGGTCTGGTTAAGTTCTGGTCTAAATCTATATCGACTGGTATAATCCTGGTTTAGTTCTGCTTTGTCCTCTTTATGATATATCAGCGTTTAGTGCAGACCTAGTTAGTACTGGGTTATTGAATTAGATCACATTTTCTACATCATAAGATTAAATTACTTTGGTCCATTTCTTTCCTGATTTAATGCTGCTGCAGAGTTTTTGTTTTGATGGTTTAGTCCTTCAGTCCTTCTTTTGCCATGTTCTAGACTTGCATTAAACTAAACATAGCAGGTTTGGTATCACTTGAATTATTCATTTCTTTGTTCTTGCTTTGTCCTGAAATTGAAATGACTAAAAGTGGAGTAACAAAAATTTGAAAAATATGTAAATAAACAAAAAATGTTTGCATGGCGTGCTTAAAGAAAGCAGTTTACTTTATCTAATTAAAGTTGTGTACAAATCGCCTGAAGCTTTTATCTCTAATTGAAAAGTCTATTTAATGGAAACATCTCTTTAATTGCCCCAGTGCCATTATCTGAGCCACTTGTGTTTACTCCTTCACTGGACAAATGCTTCAATGATCTCATCGCTCCCCAGACACTAGACAGTATAACACATGTTTTAACCTACTGTATGTTTTATTATACTCTATGCACGACAACTGTACACAAAATGCAGAGGATATGCATTTTTGTGAAATCAATTCGGAATATGATATGGGGCAGGGCTTATCATGACTACTAGCTAACTAGCCAAATGCAAGTATGACTGCTACACATCCTGTCTCACTAGACACTTTGGCCAAGTGCACTGCATGCAAGCATAGTGCCTTACCTGTCCAGACATCAATCAATTTTAATGTAACTTATTTCTTCAAACCAGAAGTGGATATTGTATTACAACTTTTACACCAAACCATTTTAACAACACTGATGGTGGTTTGTTAAAACTGTAATTACCACTGTAAATATTGAAAAGACTAGATGACAGTTGCTGGTGACCAAGGTTGCATGTTATGACCTAAACACACAGATAAGTCTCTCTAATATTTTGCAGATAGATGAGAATTCAGCACCCCTTATGTGTTGGTATATTCAGTTCAGTTCATAAGCATCAAGTCCATACAAAAACAATGCTTAAAAGGAGTAAACAGAAGTACAAATACTCAGACTGCTATTTCCTCTTTCATAAGTTCTACAGCTGTTAATTACTGACATAAGTGTTACATAACCTAGCACATCGGATCATTTACCACAATCAATTACCTGAAAGGCTAAGTGCGATTTCACTATTTCACTATTTCACTTGTTCACAATAGTAAATCCTGACACCAGTTTAACGTCCAATCTTACAAACCACAATAACTGCCCTTCAAGAAACTTATTGTAACAAAAAATCTTGAGCCATTATATTATGTGGAGTTTGTGCATGTGAAACCCTGACCCAGTACTTGGTCTAATTCCTGATAACGGCGCTGATGAGATATAATTGAGGAGGGAAAGTAGGACGTTTGAGCAGGATGTTGCTCTGAGTGTGAAGAGGATTTAAATGATTAACACAGAGCCTCAGATGCAGCAGATCAAACAGATAATAACACAAAAATACACTCACACATTTGCACTGTTTCTCTTCATGAGAGATACAACAGTGATCCGAATGTGGTGGAGGAGTCTGTGGAGAGAAGTGTATGGACCATAGGCAATTCAGTATCAGGATTCAGTTCACAGTGTGCTTTTAAACACATCCAAGAGCAATAACATTTTGAGAGAAAATTGAAATACGAGCTGCTTTATTTACCGCAGGTAGTATATGGAATAGAAAGCAGGGAGACAAATTTACAAATGGCATGATATAAAACTTTAGTGCTTTGATAATTGTTAGAAGAAACATCACAATTTTACAGTTACTCAAAACTATTGACACAAACACCAAACAAGAGTGAAATCCTTCATTTTCGTTAATTCACATTGTCTAATACATTCCCGATTCTCAAGTGTGTTACCAGCTATTATCAAATCATAAAAGAGATAAACAGCCAGATAAACAAAATACATTTGGGAATACTTTTTTGGATTGTTGATTAAACTGGAATTACTTTTTTGCTTCTAAAATTGTCACAAGTGTGATATTGTAGTTTATACGATGACATGAGTAATCACAATTACCAATTAACCATGTAATCCTGACATCCCTATTTGCCTTAAACATGCACACCACACAAACCCACCAGTTTGGTCATCCATCTATAATTCAAGTGCTGCACTACTCTTGACAGATTGTCCCAGAGACGCTGAAGGATGGGTCAAAGGCAAAGGACAAATTTCCATACCATATACTGTCAGAACAGGGACAGCCATGTATATGTGCATGTTCGTCAGCCATACCACTGAGCCACATGGCAGCACTTTTCAGAATTGGTCATTGTGTTGATCTATGGTGTTTTTATTGCAAAAAACAAAAACATGAGTAACATGTTTTAACATGTATGTTGTTTACTGTTGCGCCTCATGGCATTACCTGCTTTTCTCCATGGACATATGTTTAAGGCTGCCCTATACTAATAACATCAGAAGAGCTACATAGTGCACCATTATTAAATGTGCTTTATTTCAATACAAATTTCAAACAAATGATTTGCAAACTACAACTGGAACCAAAATAATTTTTTAAACATACTGCATGTATACTCAAATGAAAGACATTTCTAAAAAATATTTTTTTAAAAAGCTCACTTAAAAGCCTTATCCTTGAACAAAGTGCTGTCTCAACACAGGTTGTTCCAGCTTTATACTGTCCTTCATCTCCACAGACAAGCAGCTCCTCTTGTCCTGGTCACCACTTGGGGCAGGAGAGCAGAAGGGGTCACCACCTGGGGCAAGAGGGGCAGTTGAGGTTGAAGCGGTCCCGGTGGCTGTGGCTGTACCCAGACAAGATCAGAGTGGGTTCTCTCTCCAAAGCAGGGTTCTCCTCATTACTCAAGATGTGCTCTACCAGACAATTAGCAGCCTCCTCGATATTTGTATTTTCCTATGGGGCAAAAGAAGAAAAAATACTCAAAACTAGTACTAAACTCTGTACTAATCCTGGACTATATCAGGACTAGAACAGAAACAAGCCAAGTTTACACCTGGACTTAACTAGACTAAAGAAGGACTTGTGTGTGAACGCACCATGTACTATATGATGACCAAGTTGCAAGATGTCTCTTTGACTATTGAAGCTGGTTATAAAGAATTAACTCATATCACATAAACCTGCAACATTTTAAAGAATCTTATTTTATGGGAAAGAGCACCTCCCACAGGACGAAATGCAATTATTTATTTTTTGAAAGGATTAAAGAGATAAGATTATACTAAACTACTGGTATCTTCCTGCATAGGCTGAAATATGGTACACCTGCTCAATGCAAATTTATGTATGTAATTTAAACAGGGGACCTTATTATTAAACTAAATGGCACTAACCTTTAAAATATAATACAATTTGTTCATTTTGACTTCTGGCCAGCGAGGCTTTTTTTTTTTTTGTTAGCTCATCTGACTGTCTCCTCGGTGTGAAACTCATTAGAAAGTCTCTAAGTTCATTCACATGGACCTGGGAATTTCCACTGTCCAACAACTGACACGACCTCAGAAACCCTGCAAATGTCATACACTAAACATAGACACTGCTCAGCTAATTATGTACCAATCAAAGCAGGTTTATAAAGACAAAAGAATGTTATAGATCAGTGTTTAAAATGTATCTGTGAGAATTGTGTTATTCCTTTGAAAGTTGCCACAGTAAGTCCGGCGTGCAGAACAAGCAGCGTATGTATTTAGGGGTGGACAATATTGACAAAAATTATTTATTTTTTGGGATTCTCTATGGCATTATTCAGACAATATTATGGCAGTCCATCAGAAATGTGCTAAAATGTGCCTGTAAATGTGCAGAATTATCATTTTATAAATAAAAATTTAAACGGTTTTAATTTTAGACAATACTCAATATTCAAATTTTACATACCTCCTGAACAACAACTGTAGAGATTTAAGTTATGTTAAATCTCATCTGCATTTATTACATGGTATTAAATAGTCAGAATAACTAAGACAATATAATGTAATTTTAATGTAACAAAAAACATTTGTAGTCAACTTTAATAATACCATGTCATCTTACTGATATAAATAGTACAGTTTATCCTATGGTTCCAGAACAAAATTTACCATTAATTTTTCTCACAGACTTTCCGGAAAAAAAGTCTATATATGAGAAAAATGAATGGTAAATTTTTTTTAAAGTTCGAAAGCTTGCTGAGGAATAATCACCTACGTGGTAACTAATGAGCACAAGACCTATCATTTTATTTACAAACTGTTTCTGAAACATTATAAGCCACAATGTTATTAAAACATTTTGCAGCATCTTGTGTTTTAAATGACCTTTTTGGATTTAAAACATTATGGATACTATTAATCAATGGAGATTTTACCAGAGCAGGCTGTCACTGTTGAGCTCCATTAGTATTTAGTTGCAATGCTAGTTTTCTGGGTATTTTTTTTAACCCTACATTGCTTATTTGTCAACATTCTACCTTTGCTGAAGTCTCAAACCAAGCCACAAATCCATTCTCTCTGCAGAAGGTGTCCAGTTTGGGGCTGTGAGACGCGAGCTGATCCGATTTATTGGCCAAGAGCACCGCTGGGACTGGTCTGCCGTGGTTCAGAGTCACCTACAAACAACAGAATAAATCACATCAGACTTAGAAGATGCTAAAGACAGCTACAAGTGCATTAACTGTGTGAAAAACAATGCCTTGAGTAAATAGGTTGCCTCTTGTTGTCTAATAAAACCACAAGAAATACCGCTCTGCTCCAAATTTGCTTCTAGCTACAAAAAGGCTTTTACTTTGCTCAGATTAGCTCGCTCACAAATCTACTCACCGCGTTTATTGTTCTTTGGCTTACAGCAGCCAAGAGACTTCATAAAAAGCCCTTAAAATAGACACGTTTTCATTCAAGTTGTCACAAATGAAGTATAATACAATTGCACTGCTGCACAAAAAACTAGCATGACAGAATTATTTATCTTAGTGAAAAGGGTGACTTGTAAAATGTCATTAGAGACTTTGAAAGCTTGTTTTGTCCTGTATTTCTGTAGCAGTAAATGGTGGCTACATAGGATAGATTGTAGATATATCTCTTTACATGGGAAGGGCACTATCTGTGGTTTGCAGACATGTGAGGTTCTCTATGGACTACAAAGCAGCGGGACAATCTCTCATATGAAATCTAATGTGTTATAGGATGTCAACAAGGTAATACAATAACACACTATGTTCCTGACAGGTGCTGGGCAATGCATACCAGTGTTTCTTTTAGATGGAAATCTCTAAACAGGCAACATTTATTTGTTATATGTACAGTAGATTTTGTTAACAGTTGGCCTAACATTTTAAAATAAAATCAATGGGTTTGTTCACACATACTCACAAACATACACACACACATACATTAAAACTGGGACTTAGACCACTGCTAAACCAGGGCTAAACTGGGCTCAAACCAGGACCAAACCAGGACAAATATGAATGCATCCTTTTGCCTAGAAATCTTCGTTCACTCCCCATACTTGGTACCATACTGAAGTAAAACTGTGTAAACTGTCTCCCTAACCACCACCAATCATACACACACACACACACACACGATTCATACATAGGTAGGTGAGTCAAGTGTCTTGCTCAAGGACATAAAAATGACAACCCTATGAGTAAATAATGTCTAACTACTTATATTGTGCTTCCTTGACACAAAGATGCTTTTGCTGTTGGGTGCGTTTATCATTCATCAACAAGCGCACACCTAGTACAGGCAAGATGGGTGAGGTGTCTTGCTCAAGGACACAATAACAGTATCAATTCCAATAGCAAAAATCTGACCACCACTTTTTGGTCTGTCTCTATCTTCTGAATTAAGTGTACAAAGTCTCCCACGCTAAACTGAGGTACTGACTAGTAACTTAACTCTCTGCAGCCTTTAATGGGAAAAACTATTGGATTCATGTTTTGTTATTGTTACACAGAAGTAAGAAACATAACACTGCAAGCACCGAAGCAATGCATGACCTATCTGAACCCTTTTACTGTCTAACCCTGAAAATTTGAAAACATTTCTCTTGGTAAATTATAAAAAGCACAAACCCATTTTCTTGTATCTCTGCAGAGCAAATATGTGGCAGATGTAGCCTCTTTGTCCTAAATAAAAGCGTCAGTGGCATTTCAGGCAGATGTTTGGTCAGTCGTGACGGCACACTGCTCTGTTCTTTGACATTTAAAACACAAAAAGTATGAAAATATGTCTCTTGTATTCTGTGCGGTGAATACCTTGGCCCTCACCTCAAAAAATGTTTCACTTTGTTATCTGCAACGTCAGTGGTTTGTAACTGCTTTTTGGAACTAGCATTTTGAAACTCCCATTGTACGAACCTTCGACATGGTACGCCAATATTCAGTTTCTTTATGGAGGGTTCTATTTTCTAGTCCAGAAAAGTAATTCACTTGCAGCCTACAATAGGACCTCGACCTGTTTGTTAACTACTGATCTTCAGAGCAGTGTATCCTTTGTTTGATTAGTTTAAGGGTGAATTCACACTTGCACAGTCTAAATCAAAATTGGGACTAAACAAAAGCGAGGCTAGAAAAGGGTCAAACCAGTTGTACTCAGGACTAAACTGGGTTCAAATTAGGACAAAGCCAGGACAGTGTGAACAAGTGTGAAGTTATGATGTACTTTTCGGCACTTTAATAAAAAACTAAAACTAATTTCAGTGTACCTGAGTTGTGTTGACAGAGCAAAGCAAATCAACTATGTGCCATTTGTGTTCCATGTGGATATGTCCAGTAATTGCAAAGATCCTAAACTTAACCTGTGTGAAAACATCTGTAATACAGTGCAAATTCTACCAAATTCTTAATTACTCTTTAGAATGCTGTGACGCTAAACTAACCTGGCAGATGTAATTTGAGTGTAAGGGCTTCATCTAACAATGATTTTGCTAATAATCTATCAATTATGCTTTTGATTAATCAATTAGTTGTCTAGGTCGCTAAAGGCCTGTGAATATGAGATTTTTTTTTTTTTAATTGACCCATCTTTAGCTAAAGTATCGCTTGAGGACATCTTGAGCTTCCGGCTCCTACTGACCCTGGCTCCCAGTGACCTACATTAGAATATTGTGGTCCCTCTCTCTGTATCTGCTGCTGTGAGCCTCCTCATTTTGGTCTTAAAATGTTTGTATTAACCTGCTCTACTGATCCTGGTGGTTTTTGGGTTTTTTTTTTGCTAATTTGTCCGTCAAAAAAAATCTTATTCATAATATAGAGCCTGGCTCCAAATTCAGTCCTGTAACTATTAGCATTGCGAACATCATTTGAGTGGAGCTGAACGCTGTGGCTGACGCCACACTCGCTTAGTCCACTTTTTATACAGACTATGGTATGTAGTCAGGATAACATTTGTTTGATTCTTCACATAATCTTCCACTAATTGAGTAATCGATTGGTTCCGAACTTGTTTCAGTTCTATGTGTCTTCTTACTTTGGAGTCCAGGTCGTCCTTCCACTTGAGCACAGCCTCAAACGTAGAAGCTCGTGTGACGTCAAACACCACCAGCGCCCCCACGGCCTCTCTGTAGTAAACTCTGGTCATGTTCCCATAGCGCTCTTGTCCTGCAAAGCATGCACACATGTGTCACTCTAAAGCAAAACTAATGAGAATAGTACATGAAACTAGGCACCATAACTCATGCATTAAACCAGTGTGCAGCTCTGAACAGAATGTCTGAGGAGAAAGTAAAATCATGTGATTGGAAACAGGAGCATGGGACATCAGCATTCCTCCAGATCCTCAGTGGAGACAAGATAATTATCAGTATGATGCAGATCATACATAGACCTTTCACAGTATCTATGTTTGAAGTGTGATCACATTTCCTCATCGCAAACAGACCTGGAGTTGTGTTTTGTTTCATTCACACATGTTTAACACATAAACCCTGCATATTTAGGATGAATTCCCAAACTGAAAACACTCCACAACTCTATCCATTTAGATGATTTGAACCTGGAAATTGCCAATCTCTTCTCCACTAACTAAAAGGTAAAAGGCAGCTGTTAACTTGAAAACTACTGCTTCATGACATCACAAGAGCATTTTTAGATTTTTGAGGAAGTAACAAGATCCAACATTCATGGCTTAAAGCTAACAAGAGTCATATTTGCGTAATATAGGATCTTTAATGTTAGTTCCATGAGTAGAGAGCCTAAAGGGGCACTAAATGTAACTTTTCTAGTGAAGGGTCCACCTGCTGCTTGTGTCCATAGAAATGTTATTGCTTTGCCTTGAATGTGGCATTAAACTTGTCTATCTTGCATTTATTAAATTACAGGGATTTTACTTCAAACATTCTAACTATGACGTAGGGCTGTCTCTCCACAGATCTGACCTGTAACTTTGCCAGAGTTGCCACCAGCTTGACCAACCAAGATCAAACGCACTCGTTCTGTGAAGGCCTACACAAAACTGCTATAATAAAACGGACATAAAATAAAATGTCAATGACTACTAATTAACTTGATTACTTATCCATACACATCTTAACTGGCCAAACCATCAGTATTAAGAGTGCCTTTTATCAGCCTCTCTTCAGCTTTCTGCACAGACCTGCTATATCCCAGAGCTGCAGCCGGACCACCGTGTTGTTGTCCCAGTGAATCACTTTGAGAGCGAAGTCGACTCCGATGGTGGCGCGGTAGTGCTGGGAGAAGATCTGGTGCACGTAGCGCTTTATGATGGACGTCTTACCCACTCCGAGGTCCCCAATCACCAGCACTTTAAATAGGAGCTCCTGCTGCATGGCCACGGCCAGGAGCCACACAACACTGCGGTTAAAGAGGAGGAAATGTCATTAATTAAACAACAATAGACTAGGCTATAAACACATTCTGTGTTAGATGGTATAGGTCTACAAAACTCCTGCAAAAATACGTGTCCTAAACATAACCAAACAGCCGATACCAAAGTTTTACACTGAATAAAGAAGGAAAGGGCTGTTAATATGCAAAGTCCAGTGACGGTCTGAAACGCGAGTTTAAGTGGAACTCGTGAGCGGGGCCAATAACCGGTGCTGCGTTCTGGGACTGTGCGTAAAAATACCTTAACTCAATCACATGTAACTTTTAATTGCGGGGTTATAGAAATGCTAGTCTACAATATAGTGTATTAATAATCTCCTTTAAAAGTTATGTTGAGATGTACAGGGGCATTGGCTATACAGTGGGACCATTTTTATGACTTTGGAAAGAAAGTGGGTCTAATTTAATTTTCTCCCAAGCAACCTATAGTCGATGCACAACATGTTTATCTTTTGTGCTTTTTTCTATTGGCTCGTCCATTTCTTTGTGTCCTCTTACATCTGCTGTTAGCATGAAACAATACTGACTTGCACTTGAACGCACCCAGTAACGGTGCTGATGAGAGACAACTGGCATGTTGCCTCATGGATGTGGGGCCATGCAGGCTATAGGCTTAGGTTTGTCTTTTGCCCGTTGTTTGTTGTACATTAAAGTAGTACAGTAGCTCATGACTGGTAAGGGTAAACAAACACACATAATAGTGATAGCAGGGTGACCAAACGTCCCTATTTACCCGGGACAGTCCCAGTTTTGAGCCGTGTCCCCTGTCCCAGCAGATTTATCCAAAACCAGTGATTTGTCCCTGTTTTCTACAAGAAATGTCCCAGGTGTCCCTATTTTTGACCAATCTGATCCCTACCAACAGTAAAAGAGAGGCATACATTGTCACTTGTTGGGGTAAAATACAGAAAAGCTGCTTAAAAATGATCAAAACACAAAGAAAATGTGACTATACTGACTCACATTAGTGCTGACTGCATAACAATTTTCCTTAATTATGCATTCGTTTCACAATTTTATTATTATTAACCAACCCGCACCGGGGGTGTCCCAGTGTTTTATTTTGAAAATCTTATTGAACTACTTGTAGTTTTAAACATGAACATAAGGGGGCGATGTCCGTCTATAAAAGCAGCGGCGCTTGTCCATTGACTACAGCCTGTTTGTCACATGATCACGAATGATCACTGATCATCTGCGCCACAAAAATGTCCTGTAGGCCTATGTGAGCAGCAGGTAGTTTTAGATAATTAACAAATAAATTAACAAGCATTTTTAAAGTTTTAAAATTTTTGACTAGGCTATAATTTACAAGATTTTGAGCAGAGTACATGTGGTTTATTTGTTTTATGTAATTAAAATTGGTAATGGTACAGTCAAATTTAATTGCAATACAAAATTGTTAATTACACATGCATTTTTTCCATTTCAATTTTTAATTTAATTTATTTTTCAATTCAATTACATTCTTCGCATTGACTTTTAAGGGTGTTGACCGACTATTAGTTTAAAAATGTAGGTTGGGTGACCAAGTCAAACAAGCTGCACAACATTTTTACCCATGAAGTCTGGTAACTAACACCAGGAAGTTTTGCCTTAGATTTCTTAAAACAAATTAACAACTCTGAAATGTCATAAAGATGAATCACCATTGTATTTATTAAAAAAAAAACATTGAAAATACAGTTCATTTTTACATGACAGCCATATTTACAAGATATAAAACAGACAGAAGTAGTTAAATTGCTGCTTATGCCACAGCATAGAGGGGGTGATATAGCATGAATATGAATGCTGATCCAAGTTACTTTTCAAAAACTAGCCATAGTCCATAGTCTGACCCCGCCCAAGGCCTAAAGTAAGATGTAGTTATTTAGGCACAGATTCCAAAAAAAATATGGATGTATTCTAATTTTTCCTCAAAATAAGTAGACATTTTTACTTACAGCAGCAATATGTCAATTTAAGAGAAATGAATGTACAAAAGCCAAATCATCAAGTTATAATTTACAATACAAAAAATACAGTTAAACACTAATACTGTACAGGCTAAAATTACTTCAATAAAGCCACAAAAGCTATGAACAATATTTCATTTTCCCCCAACATAGGGACAAAATGTTACAAAAATAAAATTAAAAACATTATAGAATTTAGAGACTGGGTTTCACAGTCATTTATGTTTTGGGGGAAAAAAAATACAAAACATGTTCATTTGGTCAGAGAAAAATCACAAAAATACTATTATTTCATTAAAGTTCATTATAGTTCAAAGCACTAATATGCAACATAAAATATATGTCTAGTAATTGATAAGCAAAGAAAAGCTAGTCCCAAAAATATTATGAACATTTAAATATTAACAATTCTAACAGACAAAGAGTAAATGTACATGTACTAATAGAAAATATTGTAATGGGAGCTCAACAGGCAAAGCTGCCAGAGACACGTTTCCATTGAAAATAAAGACGTTTGTGAAAAGATACATCCTCTCACAAGAAGAAAATACAGTAGAAGACAAAACTATTTTAATTAAACTGTAGATGCAAGCCCCATTTCAGTTCTGACAGAAAAAAATGTATAAAAGTTTGATTCAGATTGTGATTTTGTGTGTATAAGTGCAAATTTCAAGTCTCGTCAGATCTGTGGATATTTGGGGATCGGCCAAAACAAATGAATAAGCAGAATAAATTACACTGCAGTAGATCTTCACAGACAATTATAAATAACTTTAAATTTGATAGAGTGGCTTCTTAAAATCTTCAATTTTTGACATTGTTAACGGATATCTATAGAACATTTAACAATATAAAATGCAGGATTTATTTTAAACATACTTGGCCTTATGTCCTGTTTGCTTTGAATGACCTCAGGCTGACGTTATACCAGTTTAGCAGTGTTTTTTAGTCCGATGTGATTGGCTGAAAACCACACACCCACAAATGGCCTTCATTTGTAAACAAAAGAGTAAAATGGTGAAATTATGTAGAGGCCATTGACCTAACATTGTACGTTAAAGCTGCGGTTTCAAATGTTGGGTCAAGGTCTATGAATTAGGAAGGTTAAATTATCTTTGGATTTTTTGAGAGTCTTACTTTGTTTTAAATACATAAATAGAAAGAGTTTATCAACAAATTAAGGCAGTAGTAAAGTAATATTGAACATGCAATTAAATCATTTAGTACCCACTGCTAGGGGAACAGATAATAAATAGATAGATAAAAATATTTAAGGGATTTCAATGTAAAAAAAAAAAAAAAGACTTACATTCCAGCATGTTATACCTTTAAATGCTCTTTACGACGCAGTGATACATGTCAAGTTTACATAAATAAAGGCCACATTTTTCAGTATGTGCCCAAATGCCAGTTTTTACAATAGTTATGATATTAAAAAGCAGCTAATGCATGTAGTGGACGGCTGTTTGGTGGGAGTTAAGGGTTACAGAGCCAAAATGACGTCAAGAAGTGCCACTGACCCGGACAAACTGACTGTAAACAACGTGTTTTTAGCACTACCCTGTTTTTTACACATATTTCAACAGGCTGTAACAGTAAGCGCACAGGCCTAAAGCACACATACACACGCAGTTAAATTCAAGTGTCCTAATAGGCGGAAAATCTCCCTGGTTCAGTGGTTCTCAAACTGTACATTTAGTTCTTGGTTAGACCTGGTTTCCTTTGTTTCCTGTGTTCCTGTGTTCCGGCTTAGTTTGGTCCTGATTTACTTGGTTCTGACTTAGTTCAGCTCTAGTTTAATACTGATTTGGACCCGGGTTAGGTCTGAAAAAGTCCATTTATACACATTTCAGACAATTTTTGTAATACCAACAATTTTTACTTGATGTGAAAAGTTTGAGAACCACTGGTCTAGCCCGATATCCAAGCAGCACATACATGTAGATTGCTGATAATATGTAACATTGTTCCAGTTGTAAGCATTGAGTGGTGATGTCGTGTTACTGAAGTCCGTTGTTCGTTTATTAGAGGCAGGTGGCTAACGCTAAGTCACCACATTGACCGCAACACCACCCATGGCCATTTTGAGCCTCACGTCAGAGGGAGGTATAAACTGTGCACAGGGCATTTTAGACTTTGCTAAAATGATGCCCGGGTTACGATTTGAGTCCATGGTGTCACGCTGTGTTGCCCCCTTCTACGTCACTGTCTTCTGGGGCCCCGTTGTAGATGGGGGCCTTGGTTTGGGCCAGTTCGTATTTGCGCGGAGAGGACCGACTTGACGCTTCGCTGCTATTCTTGATACCGTAGAAGAAGTAAATTGCAAAACCTGGAGATTACATTACAGTTAGAGTTACATAAAAATCAACTAAATCAATATAACTGCATTTAAACGGATGATCTGATATGGATTTTATTTCTCATATCAATGCCTAATATTTTATAATTCATTTATTCATCTGCTTTCCCCTGTCTGATATGTTTTTTTTTTTTCAGACTGCTTTGAATTTTTTAATACGGTTATAAAAAAAATATTTTTGTACTGGCTAGAGCTGGTTTACAACAGATTAGGGCAAGGTCCTAAAAGCAACATAAATGTTTCTTACCAATGGCCATCCAAACAGTGAACCGCAGCCATGTTCCCATGTCAAGCTGCATCATGAGATAGATGTTTACAAAGACGCTGAACAGAGGGAGCCATGGGAGGAGGGGGACCTGCAAGACAATACAGAAAATGCAAATGCATAAAATACCAAATAAAAACATGATATTGCGGTAGTTTATGAGCATGACAATAATATGGTTGGTTTTGATTGGGGAAAACCAAGGAAATAGCCATGAGTTTATTTAATAAGCCATTAATAATGAGTTTATTGAATTAGATTTGATCATTGGCATTACTGAGCACTGCTCCCATGTGGATTTGGATTGGTCATGTTAAATAATTCAATTGTATACAGCGACCCTCAGTTAATATCACACAGAGGCTATGATAAGATACTGAACCAGAGTCAGCTGAATTAGTTGATGCAAAGAATATTGGATTCTGTTACACCACACCACCAATGAGTTCTCAAATTGTGGGTCATATGTGTGATATTTTCTATTTTTAATTATCACCATACAATACGTCTATCATGTCACTTTCTATGAAGCCAAAATATTAGTTTACTTAAACAAGAACTTTAAAATACTGTAGTGAAAAAATAAATGGGGGATTTTTCTAATTGCTTCTGTAATGACTGAATATTGAGAATATTTACCTTGAAAGTGAGTGCTTCTTTGCTCTGTGGCTGTCGACAGATGACGATGAAGCAGAGAACACACAGCACAGCCAAAAGAATGACAGGCACCAACACCTCGGGCTGAACACTCAACAACTCGCTCGGGAAATTAGCCAGCAACACACACAGCACTGTGATGAAAACGGCTGCAAAAATAAAAAGATACAAGTCAATCAATCATTACTTACTTGTTATTATAACACATCCATGAGGCAACAAGTTAGGACTGAACAAAACCAAATTCACCAATACAGTTTGTTCCATACATTCCTGATTTAGCATTTAGCTCTTTAGTAGTAGTTAGTATTTATTTTACAATAAGTCTGTATTGATTTCTTGTTAAGCATAAAAAAAAATGTTTTCCCAGAAATGCAAATGAATTTCCTTATAGAATTAGAAGCAGTAAATTCAACCACGTAGTTGTTATTATTATTACATATTTTTTTAAGTCCTATCATAAATTAGTGTGACATTTTGCACAAATAAATGACCGAAAACATGTGAAAACAAAATGAATAAAAGGAATTTTGTCTGAAAAAATACAAAAAAAAAAGTGCCAGACTCACAGACAACAGCAGTGGTGCAGTAAACAATGTTTCCAGAGATATGTGTTGGGTTTTTGGCGCTTGGGACAAACAGCAGTTTGAGGGTGAATGCCTCTTTGAGCGGCCTCTCATCAGCCTCGTCTGTGCCGTACTCATCGCTGCTGTCGCCCCCGGTCACCGCCACCTTCTCCCCTCCCACCATCTCCACCAGCTTCTCCATCTGACTGGGCGAGTTCAGCGTACCCGGCTGGTACCTGCAGGGCACAAATATCATTTCTTTTTATTTGACCTTTATTTAAACCAAGAAAATCACACTGAAATGTGGAATGGAGTCCTGGCACCAGAGGGGCCATGTTTAAGAGGTAGAAAGAAGAAAAAATACATCTAAAGGATACAAAAACATTTAAAAAAAAAAACAAAAAAAAAAGAAACTTTAACTATAATCTTTCAAAAAAAGATGGAAGTGATTATGTTTTGTGCGATACTTCAACCTTAATCCCAAAATTTCAACTGACATAGTTTAGTACATTTCTGTTGCACTGCAATGTTAACATCTGAATATATTTATCAGAATAATACAAAATATTGAGAATATTTTTGTCAATGTTGGCCTCTACTACCATGACCAAGTAAATTCCCTTGTGGATCAATTAGAGGGTAGTTTACAAAGCGGTTGACAAATTAGCATTTAAATAAAAATATATTTTTAGCTTGAGTTGCTAACACGTTAAAGTTCAGTTGCTACTTTTATGCAAATATAGAGTAACATAACAAGTCTTACCTGAGGATAAGGACACAGATGGCAACCAAAGAATAAGCCAAAAGAGTCCCAATGGACATGAGGTCGACCAGGGCAGCCAAGTCAAACAGGAAGGCCATCAAAGCTAGAAGGGAGAAACAGATTTACGATTTATAGTTGTATTAGCAATGTGACACACAGTAATCGGATTTTCAATGCATTTTATTCTGTTGTCTTAATCGTAATTTAATTTAATTAATCGTAATCCTGTGGGTTAGTGTTCCTTTGTGTGTGCCTTGACATTAAGATGCTAAAATAAATGTGGCGGTACGTACGTCCAATCCAAAACAAACTATATAGTTGAATATTGAACATAACACTCTTTGAGAAAGGAGGTAAACAGATTAATTCAAACGAGATGAATCCATTGTCAAACTTTACCTGCAACGACACCAGAGACGATGGTGGCCAGCAGAGGAGTCTTAGTCCTCGGGTTCATCCGGGACAGGGACCGAAACAGCAGACCGTCTTCAGCCATGGCGTAGATCACACGAGGCATGGGGAACATGGAACCCAGCAGACTAGAGACAGATGAGTGGGGTTACAGTATAGTATACTCATTACAATACACAATACATTCAACCTGTTCAGCTCTTTTTACAGATTCTCCATTGATATAAGGATGTCAAGAGATTAATTGATATCACAATAAATTATAATCATAGATGCCAGTTGATTTGATAGTAGGATAATTTCAAAGGCAACAATATTTGATATATTTTATCTTAACCCAAAAATTTGTTCTTTCACTATTATCTGATACACAATCCTCAACTAATACATTTAAAATATAACAATATTGTCATCTAGCCAATAATAGTTATAGTATAATGTTTCTTCTCCAAAATTCCTGGATCCTCACCTTGTGGATAGGGCACAGAGGGACCCCACAGCCACGATGTACCGGGCCGGGGACCATCCCACGTAGGAGAAGGCTTCAGGGAGAGGGCTCTGTGTGTTGAGCTGGAAGTACGGCATCATGAGGGTCAGAGCGGCCGAAACACCAAAATACGCAACGAAACAGATGAGCAGAGCAGCTACGATGCCAATAGGGATGGAACGCATTGGGTTCTTGGCCTCTTCACCTGCGGAGTAAAATAAAATGAAATATTAAGATTAAATATTTGATCAATCCATTTCATATTATAAACAGCCATATCCTGTTTCTGATTAATTAAATTTCAAATTCAAATAATGAGTGTGTTTATTTCATAATAATGATAACAGTGTGCAAATCTTATCAAATCAAATATTAATGATTTATAACATATTGTATTAAACATATTTTCAGTTTGAAGCTTGGTAATTCTAGATACAATGTGCAAGTTAAAAGAAAAAGGTTAATCATTTACGGGTAATTTGTGTTAAAGAAAATAGTTCTTTCAGCAAAATGGCGTCAGAGTTCATAGTTCCCAGATTCACGCCCCGCTGTAGTATTCATCTACAAATTTGTCATTTACATTCCCTTCTCTGTGCACACCCAGTCAATGAAAGGCAGGTGACTAACTTCCACAGAATGCACTCAAGTAAAATTACAACACACTACTACAACTGTTGCGACTACTGGTATCAGGTGACAAATCCTCCACCAGAAAAGATACAAAGAACGCCTGTACAAATATTTCATTAGTTTTCTGCTCTGCTTGCACATAAATTACATTGGTATGAAGTTCTATCTTTATTGATGGCCACAATGGTATTATTTTACCTATATTTTCATTGGTCTTATTATGAGAAGGCCGTACCAGCAATATTGAATTAACTGCTTACAGCTTATATAAACACTCACTCGTGGTTGCAATGCAGTCAAAGCCCACAAAGGCGTAGAAGCAGGTGGCAGCTCCAGAGAGAACTCCAGTCATACCAAACGGAGCAAAACCGCCCACGCCAAACTCCTCCTCAACTCTGCAGGAGAAGACACACACTTGTAAGAAATGCACAAAGACACACAGCCTCCAGTGATACAAGGCTTCGTATTGTGCTGCCGAGACACTGACTTGATAGAGCCGCTGCTATTGGTGGCGTTTTTGAAGCCAATGTAGTCCTCCACAGTTAGACTCCAATTTGCCGGGTCACCCTTCACGAAACCGGAGATGATGACGAAGCCCAGGACCACCAGGTTTATGCCCGTGAAGATCTTGTTCACCAACGCAGACTCACTCACACCAAACGCAAGAAGGCCTGGTGGAAGAAAGAGTTTTTTTAAATATACAGATATATTATGGCAAAAATATAGATAATAAATATGAAACCATAAAAGTTGATTATTTGTTTAAAGGTGCACTATGTGACTTATTGGTTGGGGGGCCGTCACCTGCTTGTTTCTATGGATATGTCACCGCTCTGTCTGGAATGTTCCACAGTATGACATTAAACATCTCTACCTTACATTTATTCAATTACAGGTTTGATAACTCAAAAATACCTAGAAAAACAGGCATTGTGACTGTGAGTGTGGTTGCCTCTCCACAGATCTGACCCTTAAATTTGTCTAGTTTGGTCTCCATGAAGCTAGAAAAGTTTAATATCATACTGTGAAACATTCCAATCAAAGCAATAACATCTCCATGGAGAAAAGTGTTTGACAGACCTCCCGCTAGAAAAGTCACACAATGTACCTTTAAATGATCATATCCAAAAATGTTACACTTTTTGAGCCTTGATGTTGACACTGCCATATTGAGGACCTTGGGGATAGTCTGAAGAAGCAGTGGGATAAAAGCAGCGTTACTGGCACCAACGTTAAAGACCTAGTGAAACGTGGGCGGCTCATTCTCCATCACACTCTAACAGCAGCCAGCACTGTCTGATACTACCACATTTACAACATCACACGCTAAACTGAACACATTATGTAACTGTAAAGGAGGAGGTGTAAATACTGCCATGTTTTCAATTAGCATAACCTTATATGTAAATGTACGGGTCTTTTACTAACATGGAAATGGTCAGATTCAAGACAAGGAACAGTGAATAAATATATGTATATAATATGTCTCAAGATAACATTTTTTTCACACCACTTTTTGTTTTAGCGTTTGTTTTCTCGTTACCCCGGGAATTCCTTCCATATGGCATGCCGTCATTCTGTGTGTTTGTCTCTTTGCATAAAGCTTTCTGCGCCAAGTGTTATTGTGATTCTGAGCTATAAATATGTGTGCAATAAATACTATAGAATTAGTCACCATTACTTCTGAAATCTGCCACTATTGTCATTTTTAGATGATTGATTTTGAATATGGTTAATATGTTAAAGGCAGTTTTTTTCACAGATAGTTTTACATTTTATTCTGGTTAATTGTTATTGGTTGTAAATACAGTATCTTCTTTCATTTTATCATTATTTTATCGAGAGTGTCAGGAAGTAAGATGTATGTAAAATCCCTCAGTCGTCCAGGTAGAATCCATGGCAAAAAAAGGAGAAAATTTAATTTGTCAACTGGACATAGTTTATTTGGTTGAATACGTTTCGCAGCTCATCCAAGCCAGAACTGAGGAAGCAGCTTGGATGAGCTGCGAAACGTATTCAACCAAATAAACTATGTCCAGTTGACAAATTAAATTTTCTCCTTTTTTTGTCAGGAAGTAAGGTATTTTGTGGTACTTGGAAATGGAGTTAAAGCCAAAAAATCGTGAAATTGAATAAATACATATTATGGTATGAAAGTGTAGGTTCTCACCTGTCAGCAGCACAACCAGGATGAGGGCGAACAGGTCAGGGTACTCGGCCAGCACCTGTCCTGGGACCTTCATGGCCATCGAGGCTTTGAAAAAGCCTGAGATCTTCTGCTCCACCAGGTTATCAAAGGTGGAGCTCCACGCCCGTGCCACACTGGCCGTACCTGCAAGGAACAAGATCAGGTAATGTTCAATACTGGAATAAAAAATACTGTGCAAAACAGATAAAACCCCCTAGATACAGTTGTTGGAATATCCAAATCTTACAGTGATGTGTTAACTTAGTCTTATGACTAACTAGGTATTTAACAGCACTGAATTGAAACAATGAATATTGGCCTGAGTAGTTTCATATAATATGAAAAAGAACTGATAAAAAACAGAAATATACAATTTGTACAGTTCATACACTTTCTTGCAATGCTTGAACTTGATATTTACAGGCATTTCTGATGGGTTGTTATAATGATTGAGTATTGTCACTGAGATAAAACCAAAAAATTAAATCAACAGGTCCATAAAAATGCAATAAGGGTGAATGAATGCTCACCTATGACATATGAGAGGATGAGGTTCCACCCTGTGATGAAGGCCCATATTTCTCCCACTGTGACGTAGCTATACAGATAGGCCGAGCCCGTTTTGGGGACCCGCGCTCCAAACTCCGCATAGCACAGTCCGGCCAACATGGAGGACAACGCCGCGATGAGGAAACACAAGACTATAGCTGGTCCCGCTTTCTCCCGGGCCACTTCTCCAGCCAGGACGTACACTCCAGCCCCTAACGTCGACCCCACCCCGAGCGCAATGAGGTCTAATGTGGACAGGCATCGGGCGAACCGGGTCTCTTCTCCGGAACAGTCCAATACCCGGCGACGGAGGAGAGTCTTACCGAACGCGGACAGCTTGCTCACCATGTTTGCTGTGAGTGGGTTTCGAAACAGTGTTTTGTTTTTTTAAAGAGATGCGTGTGGGAGGGTGATTGACACGGCTAGGACTGGACGAAGAGAGTGCTGGAGGCAGATGGCAGAGGTAATCTTTGATATCGGCCGCTTTGTCGTGGGCGTTGCAGACTCTAATGAGCAGGAAGTAGCAGCTGTGTGGTTAGAGAGTTTCTTTGCACCTGTGAAGAAACAACAAAACAAGAGTTCAAACATGGAACAAGATTGCACCTTACAGTTCTTACAAGATTACACATACAGAAACCCTATGAGAACAGTAAAATTAGACTTGTCAACAAACTATACTGCGCCAGTACATTTCAAGTATAATTTCAATTAAGTTAATAAAAATCACTTATTTTGCTTTTAAAATGATATTGTGACCTGAATACTTACAATTATTTACCAAATAATCTTGACATTCCTAACTGTACACAGCACTTTTTCTAGAAACTCAGATGGTTGTGCATTATTCATTCCCTCCTCTGTCACACGGTGATGGAATGCCACTATTGCAGCTTAAGTAGCACAGTTTAATTGCAAAGGCCAATATCACATAGCAGGGTTTTGATACTTTTCATGTGAGGTTTGAACAGTCAGAAACGTTCTCCGAAAATCCCCCTGAACAGATCATTTGAGACTTTACATATAAAAACAGCATGAGCCTATATAAGTACCTGTTACACAACTTCCAGGAATTAAACCTTTTCAGCTTTTTCTGCCACAGTGGAGCATTGGAAACCTTAGTCCAAAGAAACGCTTGTTGTGTGTTTAATTTTCTCGATAAATAAACCTACTGTAGAGCACAGCTGTAAGTCAATTAAAAACACTAGCCTCCCCTCTTTCCTTCATGCCATTTTGTGTGTTTTTTTACAGACAGCGAGAAGCCTGGGAACGTCAAAGGCTGCAGGGGAAGATATGGTTTGACTTCTTTGAGCTAATATCAACAAGTGGAAGAGGACAGGGGGAACCAGGAGCTCGATAAGATGAACCAGCTGCAGAGAGCTAGCCCAGGTACGTAACACGCAGCACAGAATTACACAGGAAAAACATAGCTAACATTTACTTGAGAGAGATACACTTTCAGTGGCTTTTTCCCTTACATTTCTTCAATATTTGCTTAAAAATGGTGGTTATAACACATTAAAAAGTCATGAGAGAGAAAGCATTAAAGCGTAAGAGCATTCACTGTTTCTGTTTGAAGAGATGTTCCCTTATGCAAAATGCGGTCAAGTCACACACAGTAATAACTCAAATTGTAATTTAGTACCATTAAGTAACAACTAGTGCAGTCTTTTTGCCAGTCCCAAACCTGGACAAATCACAGAGTGGCAGGTGACTGAGTGACTGAACAATTGTGATTTTAACCAAAGTCAGAGCAGGGACTACTAGTTTTTCAAACAGGGTAATCTCTTTACATTTTCATTGTCATCATATCCTATTATTTAGAAAAAAACAGTATAGTGCCTTCAGGTACATTTGTATCTAGATATATAATCTAATTTTAAAAGTTTAATTAGAATGAGATTTGTTAATTTTTTAATTGTACCATAACAACACTTTGCAAGTAAGAAAGTCAGGAGTTGTTTATAAAATTAAAAATTTCACAATTTAGCAATTTTTTAAACGGTTCATTATTAAAAACACAAATTAATCAAATTAAGTCCAGTCATAAGACATGATTTATTCTGATAGGATTCAAACAATTATAGCATCACAATGGTAATAACAGTGGCATTTAAAATCTGAGTTTTCAGATCTGTGGAAAGAAACACTTGCACATAGAGTGTGTGTGAATGAGTGAGTGTGAATGTTTGTCAGATTAACTGTGTGTTAAATTATCTAATATCTTCACTTTATGGAGAAAATGCTGGTTTACTGGACATCTAGCTGGATCCTGGTTTAGACCCTATTTGGAGATTGTACTGGAAACTCGACTGTGTTATGGAGGTGGGAGAATATATTGTCTAATAATAAAATATTGTATGGTCCAATTAGATTTTTTCAGCTGATACCAATATCCAGTATCACTGATGCCGATATATCACCCATCCTTATAGGAAAATTATTAAAATGCTCAAGAAACAATTTGTTTACAGTCATATTTGTGCCATACTTGAACCTCAACCAAGATGCTTCGCAGACACATTTGGGATGGGTTGCAAATATTGTGTCAATATCGCTCACTCCCCACTAGATAACTGTGCTGAATATTATGAATATAATAGGAAAGACATTTAAGTTTAATGATTTAGTTTGGATCCAAGGGTGCTGCAAGAACGTACAAATTGACCTTTGTATTGTTAATACTAAATGCATCTTTGTGTATACGGAAGGTGCTATAGTTTATGCAGAAGTCTAGGCAAAGCTTTCAAATGTCAAGGCCAGTTTTATCTCATCACAAACAATAACAGAGAAGACTGGATCGAGGCGGATGACAATCAGCTCCAGTAGATGTGACCCTGAGGAGGAAGAGTTCAGCAGCTTTTATCCCAAACCAAAACTACACATGTATTTTCAGTTCAAATGGACTCACTCCCTCATCTTTACAGCCTTGTGCTGGGCCTAAGGTTTGAATGGAGGAGGAACAATAAAAGCTGACATTTTAGGTTTATAAAAATGCAATATGTACACAGCACACTCAGTTTTTGGCTAGATAAGAAACAGCAAAGTTAGAATAAACTCAAATATTGATATCAACATTGAAAAACTGGATTGGTGCATGTCTATTCACAATCTTGTACAACTGAAAAGTTGCCTTTGCATGTTTGATGTCATGAAACAATGGTACAACAAAACAAAAATGTTTCTAAATATTAAGCTTAAGGGTGAGTCTTATTTCTAAATTTGACACAGGTTTTATGTCAAATGCCCTTTCTCCTGTAACTCTCATTTATCCAGATTGAGGACAGGCACAACAAAAGTTAAACTGCTTGCCAACTTGAACTGTGAACGGGCTGAACAATCATTCGGTATCACTGATCATTCAGTATCACTGATAAATGGCAGTTGTACATTGTTGCTAATGGTGTATTACTAAATAGCATTTTGTCTTTTCTTATTCAACATACTACAGCCCTCTTACCCAACGCAATGTAAAACAAACATTTTCTTTGTGTACTAATAAACAACTATTATATATATTTTGCGACATTCAAAGAATCTAAAAGAAGTAAAGTAATACACCACGCCGTCACATGTCTTTAAGTCTTGATATCTGACTCTGAGGGAGCACTGAGGAGGCGGGCTGACATTTCGGGTCAGTCACAGTCGGAGGCAATGAGAACAAGTGAAATTCAATCCTGCAACCTGCAAAACGAACCAGTGGTCTGACAGAAGTCTTTAAGGAAGCATTTTTATCATTGATTAAACCTTACCAGAACAGGCATTTACTTGCGGTTTAGGAATATTTATTTTTTCTTTGCTCACTTTCTCGTTTGTAAAAGTAAATTCAAATAGAGGAAGCAATCTCCAAAGCTTCACAACTTATTTGATGTTCCCAAAATAATTTCAGGCCAGCACACATCGTCTATACGTTTTTTTTTCAAGCCACAAAAAATAGGCATGCTTTCACAACCTCTCAAAACAATGAAAGCAATTGAGGACTAGTACAAACGGCGTCAAACAATGTAGAAAAACACAACTTGAGACGACCAACATCCAAAATAATAAACATTAAATCTTCTGAAGCTGAAATGGGTGCATGGTGGATATTTGGCCTTCCTTGGTGTGGCATTTCCAATCACACTGAGGACCAAGATCTGAAGATGCCATTAATGTACCACGTATAAACACCCATCTATGGTGCCCAAAGTCCCTGTGATTTCTTCAGTAGAATGGTATGGGCTGCAAGATTAACCGCAATCAAAACAAAATTGCAACTATTTTTAAAACTGTATCTTGACCAATACCAGATCGTCCCAATACCCAACACCAGTGTAGCTCTAATTCAAATGAAAACGTCAAATCATTTCTGAAGTTTCGGTTTATGAAAAAGCTCAAGAAGAAACACTGAGTACAGTTCTCAGTCTTCCAACGTTATAAAACCTCGTTTACAGCAAGGGTGGCCAACTAAGGCTGAGAGTGTGGACCTCACTGAGCCCGTGTTGGTTCCCTGGTCCACGTCAGACCCTCTGATAATCCCTTCCTTGTGGCTTTCACGAGGTGCCAGCCTGGAGTTGAACTGGGATACAAGCATTGTCATGTAACGCACAACACCCAAACACAAGATAACAAATCTAGCAGACATTTTGTGGGCAAGCCTTTAGAAGAAACAGATTGTTGGTGGCAGGGTGCCTAGCACTCTTGCCGCACAACAAGAATTTCAGTGGTTCAACTTTTGCATGGCGTGGGGGCCTTCTCAATAATTATGTATACTTTCTTACAATATACATATAAGGAGAGAGGATTTTTCCACATCATAATCAGTGAGCTTACACAATGAGCTCATGTTCAAACTTTCTAACTGATTAGCGCTTGTCCCTTTATCCACAAGGCCTATCAATGCCAGGCCAAAATTGCTCTGGTTACAACAGGCTGCTGCAGGATAATGGTGCAGTTACCTGAATTAGCTTTGGTCCAACGGCAGCCATGGAGCTAAGCGGCTTATGGGGAGAATGAAGAAACCTGCCAACCCCATTACAGCCTGTAGCAGCTGCTTGCTCCATCCATATAAACAACGCATGGCTTTGTTGTTGTGGCTCCCATTGATGTCAGCAAGTTCAGACAACTCCTGCAACACGACTTGAACATTATATAATTTAAACATTTGAGTGGAAGTTATTATGATGCAAAAAAATATAAATATATAATATAAATATATAAATAATAATCAGGAAAAAAAATTGATTCTCTGTGGTCCCTGAGAGCAGGACTAAAACTTCTGTCAAATTAACGAAAGAGCACAGAAAAACACATCACCAAAGTTTAAAATTTGCATTTGGCGGATGATTGATCAGTTTTGAATGTAAAGCTGTATTTTGCATTGTTTAGGAAAACCGTAACCCTGTTTGGGATTCAGTGTGAGCTGTTTGGCAAACGTCAATTTTCAATAGAGAAGTGTGTCAAAGTGATTGAAAAAAATGTAACTTCTTGCGCATAAACAATACAGACTTTTTAACACAAAATAGACAGAAGATTAGCCGTGGAGCTCTCGATTAAAAAAACAAAGTATATAATTGCGGACTGGAAATAGTTGTTATTTCATCATTCAACAGCAGGCTATATATTTTGAATTCTCACATAGTCTTAAATTAATGAACTTGATCTTGTATTTAAACAGTTGGAATTATGCGCTCAAGTTGCAGTACTCAAAATAAAACTGACAACAACACACTGAACTTTATCTAAAAGTTGTAAATTCAAGGCTTACATAATGTGTGAAAGGCCCTCTGAGTCGCTCACTGGTGATTGGTTGGAGACCTTTGAAAGTGTGTGCGTGTAAGTGGTGATAAATGCACTTGGACTGAACTGGGCGACCCTTGCTACCTGGACACCTGCCAGAAGCCCCCCACCGTGAACAAGAATGTGACATAAAATCTACTCTTTCTCCAGCGGACGACCCCAGACTAAAGCCACAGACAGAGAAGAAATAGGAAAACACCAAAGACATGAGCACATTTAAGCACATGAGCTCAACAGTAACACAACAAAAGCCATGAGACAAACTGCTGTATTGGTTTACCTGACATGGAAAATACATTAATATTAATCAAGAAGCATCATTATTTAGTTAGCTATATTCTCTCAAAATAATGTTAAACAATAATAATTAGGCCTACATTTGCATTGCATTAATGTTGAAAAAAATAACTAGACCTAGAAGTTGCCATTATATGCTATTTTTAAACACCAGGCTTTTACTTTTTCTCTACATTGACAGACTCTACCTTACATTAAGGCTATGTTTTGAAACCATATAGGCTACTACAAAAAGGGTTAAAGGGTTACATTACAGACAGTTCAAACGTGGCTGCGCAAATACTTCTTCAAACCCTTTACAACCCGTTTACAACCAGTGGCGTGCAGCTTCAACTACTACATATACAATCTCCTTATCGTTCGCCTCCAAAATTACAATACATTTCTGTCATTAGTTGAAAACGGTACTTTAAAACGCCGGCTGATGCAACCACACACGCGTGCAGTAACTGAGACAGACACACTGCCAGATCAGCGCACACCACCTGGAAAGTGAAGAAGTGACTCGCGGCGATGGCATGGCATTTAGCCGGCGTGTGGCCAATTAACTACAGCAAACCTACAGTGCGCTCAAAATAGCCTTACTTACGCTGGGTGTCAGTCTTGTTGGATGATGCTCAAGTGTCCATCATCCGACCCGCGTCCTACCGCCCGCTGGCACAGAGAGGCTCGCACGCACGACGTGGCCGGCCTGATCTCGCGTAATGTTGCCTTTGTAGTCTTCGGCAATATTGCATGTATAGTCTGTAGCTAATGTTTTGGTAATGATACGCCTACTATACAGCCAAACCACATGCAGCTGCACCAAATGACTACCTTCATGAGTCAATGTTGCATCAGACTTTCGAGTTAGAGCGCGCACACCTTAATTGTTGTGGTACTACTAGCATGCTCGCGTGTTGCTATCGCCTGCAGCATTAAGTACAGTCCACATGGAGCGATGCGGAGCAGTGTTGTTACATGTAATACACGGATAATACCATGCCAAATCGGCGGGCTTACTTTGTTAAGATTGCATCATTATAGAAATTGTATCAACTCTGTGTTTTCTGGCGTCATTGAACGTAGCATCAGGGAAGCCCCACGCCTTAGAAACGTTTCCTGCGAGATTTCCTGCTAGTATCTCAAGCTAACGCCGCCGGTATACTATCAATAATGAATGGATACGCAACGGAAAGCTACCATTTTACTCGAAAAATACATTTAAAACGAAATCACAAATGGTCATGACAATCAAAACCTGCTGTACGCTTTTTCCATGCACATTAGGCGGCATCAGCTGGTTACCCGCTCAAATGACTAACTCAGCGTCGTCGTAACTCTCTAAAACCTTATTTGTTTAAAATCTTTCACAAATCACAAATCAATTAAAATGACCTATAAGTTATATACAGTGGTGCCGGTGACTATTTCAAACTGTGTCCGCTGATATTACGATAAGACACGAGGGGATATTGCGTCAGTTTACTTTCACTCGGCGAGTTTTACGCTTAACGTTACATCCCCTAAAATAACAATGGGACTCCATTTTAAAATATTGTGGATCAGGTGTGAGTTGTCTTACCTTGAAGTGTTGTCGTGTTTATTCTAGATTCAAGGGCAGAAATGTCAGAAAAGGGCGAAGATGAAGGATGCGATGCTCTGATGAAATATCCCGCTCTACCGTGCGTGTTGTGCACTTATAATCCACCGGGAGGGGCGTGTAAACAAAGCAACGTGACGCATTCGGAGCAATAGGCGGGTCTTTCCGCTCATGAATGAACCTTTCGTAAGATTTATACTCTTCAACATATACCAACCTATATCCAAATTATAATAGTTCAATTATATTTGTTTTGTTTGATATCAGAATTGACCAATTCTGAAGATTATCCGTGCGTAAAAAGCCAAGTGTTTGCATGGCGTTACAGTGAGCGTGTTCCGCCGTAGTAGGAACGCCGTATATGGAAGGAGCTCAGCCCAAGCCTGGCCCCTTGGTGCTATGAAAAGGCACAGCTCCAGACTGTACCGGTCTAAGTTGCTTTTGTACTACAGATGAAAGAAAAAGGAGGGAAATCCGAAAAACTGCTTTCATGTGTGTATGCTTTATCGTTTAGGTTGGTCGCACTCTATTGACCTGTTATGCAAAAAACTAAACAAAAACATAACTTATAAAAAGCGTATTGTGCCCGTATTTGAGTTGCATCATCAAATCAAATAGCCTCATTTTGATTTGATGTTGCAACTTTCTGGAGATTTTTATTATCTCATTGATTTTCAGATAGTGAGCACTGGTTTGCCTTTAGGGACTGCCAGGACTGCCTTCTGAAAATGTCCTATTTCACAAAGTTACTGTGAGATCCTGTATTACACAAAACTGTGAGCTTTAAGCCATGTTATAATGCTGCAGAAACATACTGGAGTTGTGTTTTGTTTTATTCACACATTTTTGAGTAATCCTTTACTATTAGCATTAATGCCCAAATTTTTCCCAAAGATCCCATTATGAAATTCATGTGCCATTTATACAACTCTGGCATGTTCATGTATTTTTTTAAATGAAAATTGTCTATAAGTGCATGAATAAGTGAGTTTTATGGTCAGTTACAATTGTGACCACTGGGCTGATACTTTGTATTGTGAATTAAAGGTACGATAAGAGATTTTTGATCAATTTCATGTAAAAAAATACTCTCTATTTTGACTTTAATGTCTGAGATAGTAGACACATTTATTTTTAAGGACATTTTAACATTTAAAAAGTATTGTTTTTAGTATGACAGATACAGTGCAATTATTCCTCACTTATATATATGAGGGGCAGAGTATAATCACTTTTGAGAGAACCTTGGATGTTCTTCAGACTTGTCCAAAAATAGCTAAAGGACCCAAGATGTTCTTCAGATTTTTCTCTATAGTAGGTCATATGGACTTTGCTGCTTTGCTTTCAGACTTGTCCCATATTGTTTCTAGAGGATGTTCCTCAGATTTGTTTCTATAGCAGCAAGAAGGCCTTGGATGTTATTTAGGCTTGTCCTATAGATATTCTTCAGATTTCTCTATTGCTTCTAGAGGTCTTTGGATATTCTTCAGACTTGCCTTAAGAGCAGGTAGAGGATCTTTGATGTTCCTCCGACTTGTGTTAGTAGTAGCTGAAGGATTGCTTCTAGCAGTCTTTGGATTTTTCTCAGACTTGTTTCTGTAGCTGCTAGAGGGCATTGCTGTGAGGCATGAGTGCTAGTCACTCAGCCACCGTGCCTCTTAGACTTGTTTCAGCATTTAGAGGACCCTGGATGTTCTTCAGACATGTCCATTGTGCAGCTAGAGAACCCTGGAAGTTCTTCAGCTTTCTATTTAGCTATTGTCAGACTTGTTACTATAGCCACTAGAGGAAATTGGATGTTTCTCGGACTTGTCCATCATGTAGCTAGAGGACTTTGAATAGCTAGAGGAATAGTCTTCAGAGCACCCTAGATGCACCCTAGATGCTTTTCAGATTTCTCTCTATAGGTTCTGGAGGACTTTGGGTGTTCCTCAGACCTGTCTCTCATGCATTTATCATTACTAGAGAACCTTAAGATGATGTGTACCAAAAATTACAGTCCTGGGTTAAATTTAAACAACTTTACATCCCTTTTATTTGAGAGAATTCTGAGCAACATCTTTTCGCCAAGGTGTAACTTTTACCTAACCATCTCTGGTCATGTGACAATTTACAGTAACATGTGACATTGCAAACATTTCATCACAACAGTTTATTTGAAAAATACACAGTAACGAATATAGAGCTCCAAAAGTAGCTGGTCACAGTTGTGACTGGTGGGTTGAAATGGGTTTGTCTGTTTACATCTCCAAAGGTCAAAATGCTCTGTTTCACATTGTGTTGATGAAGCAGTATAGTTTTCAAGTTAACAGGTGTCCTGACCAAGTCTTGCTCAGAATCTGGAGATGAGTTCCCGGGTGCGACATTGCAGCACCTACTGCTCCAGACAAATTGCCTCAGAAGGATGAGTCAAGTGCAGAGGTCAAATACTCTACGGGGGCAAATGTGGATTACCTTTAAGCTATTACATCTATATGTCAAACAGGTGGCAGACCCTCCACCAGAAAAGTTACATATTGCATCTTTACATAGGACTTTGTCAAACTGGGGTGTTATAAGAAGTATTTAACTGTCATTTCTGAAATCATCATTACAAAATGTCCTTCTGGAGAACAGAGACGGATAGGGAGTGAAGTCTATGAAAATTTCGAAAGTTGTTTGCCAAAAATAACCAGTGACAACGATTTCCATGTGATGTATTATGAGTCCTGCTGACTTACGATCCGCCATCCACTGATATGGTCATTCACTAGTCCAATACGTTTTGAATTATGGTGTACACATTTCCTTCAACCAAGGACAATACCTTACCTTATTTGATATTCTATGAAAAAATTTGTGGAATATTTGAAGAAGTCCAGGTTAATAGATGGCAGGTAAACTTGTATATATGTACAGTATATATTACGGTAAATCAGTTTATATTCACCCAAATATTTGCTCAATACTTGCTCAACTAAGGATGCGTTCACACCCGGTTTTAGTCCTAATGTAGACTTGTTTTGGGCCCATGGCAACAGTCTGGTTGGCAGGCTTTGGGCTACCTGACTGAGCAGTTTTTGAAACTTTTTCTTTTTTGACCTCAGTTTTTAACATCGTATCATGGGATTTTAACCTACTAAGAAGTGCAGCATGTGCAGGTCAAAGGACAAGTATTTCATTACCTCCGCCAAGGAGGTTATGTTTTCGCCTGAGTCTGTCTGTTTGTTTGTTTGTTAGTTAGTTAGTTTGTTTGTTAGTTAGCAAGATAACTCAAAAAGTTATGGACGGATCTTGATGAAATTTTCAGGAAATGTTCCTAATGGTAAATCCAACAGCTGATTCAATTTTGGTGATGATCCAGAAGAAATCCTGGATTCTGGATCACTTTGAAAACTGAGCTGCTTGGCGGAGGTCTGCGTTCTCTGAGTGCTTTTCTAGTTTTATTTATTTTGTTTTCAGGAAATGTATTGCATTTATACATACAAATTATTATTATTATAAACAAATTATTCTAAACATACAAGAAAACAGATAAACAATATGCACACAAAGATTACAAGACATAGGGCTAGTTAAATGATTCAGATTGATAATTTTTCTTTATAAATTGATGACACACAATTAGCTTGTTTATTTGGAAGGTTTTCTAATGATTTAAAATTATCTTTTAGATGGAATTTGAATTCAAAGATATTATGATTGGTATTATTTCACTTACAGCAATGAATATAATATGTTCCATATAAAATGAGAAAAATAAAAATAAAAATAAAAATCATCAAGGTGCCCTGGTTCTTCAGCATCTGCCGCAGCCCTTGTTTAGCTGGGCGTCTAGTAAGTTTCATTGTCTTTCATCATTCTGTGAGGTGGGCAGTGGCGTGAAAGGTCTTGCCCAAAGACTCACATTGGCTTGCTCATTGGTGATCAGTGCTCACAGACATGGCCAATATAAGGGAGGCTGAAACCCGATCACCACTGAACAAGAAACATAAGCTGAAACGTAAAGACTGGGCCACAGTATATCTGAAGACAGATTTTTGAAAGGTTTTATGGACTGATGAGAGGAGAGTGACTCTTGACGGACCAGCTGGATGGGCCCATGGCTGGATCAGTAATGGGCACATGGTTCCACTTCGGCTCAGACACCAGCAAGGTGGAGATGGGGTACTGGTATGGGCTGGTATTATTAAAGATGAGCTTGTTGGACCTTTTCGGGTTGAAGATGGACTCAAAATGAACTCCAAAACCTACTGCCAGTTTTTAGAAGACACTTTTGTCAAGCAGTGGTACAGGAAAAAGTCTGCATCTTTCAAGAGGACCATGATTTTTATGCAGGACATTGCTCCATCACATCCATCGAAGTAATCCACTGCGTGACTAGCCAGTAAAGGCCTTAAAGATGAAAAAATAATGGCATGGCCCCCTTCCTCACCTGACCTAAACCCTATTGAGAACTTGTGGGCCCTTCTTCTCTTCTTCTTTTTTTTTTTTTTTTTTTTTTTGAAGTGTCAGAAATGTTTATTTGTAAATTCTGAGTTGTTAACTATTCTTACAGATGAAAATAAACAAGTTCATTTTTCATTTAGTTGTGTAATAATTCTGCACATTAATAGCTGCCCAATAACTGTGCACACATAGACATTTTCTCCAAAGAAAGCCAAAACTTCGCTTTTACTTTCTTAAATATTCAGGTTTGAGGTTTATTAACATTTTGCTTGTTCAAGCACTGAGCATTTGTTCAATTATAAAACTTATTATCAGAATGGGCCAAATCCAAATAAGTGGATAAAATTAACCCTAAATTAGGCAAACTCACAGTTTGAAGAGCGGTCCAAGTACCACCTGAAGGAGCTCACGTACCACCAGTGGTACACATACTACAGTTTGAGAAACACTGCACTAGAAAGTACAATGTTATGAAAAAGTTATAGTAAATGTAATTGAATATCCACTTCAGTAAACATGGCCATGCAGGTACCTTGATTGTTATTCAAGTCAGAGGGCCTATAAGTGAAACATAAATGTATCTGTGACTCTTGTTCCCATGTGCTGCTCCCTGGTCTCATCTCGCTCTCATCAGCCTCACCTTTTGTCCTTGTCTGGTCATTCTGCTGTGTCCATTTACTTCCACTTTATCAAACGCAGTACACCGGTGTCTGCTCTAACACAACAGGCAGCAGAGGGGACCCCCATGGCCAAAATGCTATCACAACAGCAGCTAATCTCTCCGTCTGTCCTCTTTCATTACCTCGGACTCAAACTCAACTTCAAAGTGCTGCTTTTGTAGGTCAGTGCTCCAGACTGGGTCAAAGTGGGACAAGTTCTCATAGTCCAAGCATATTTTGGAACTTTAAAGGCATGTTGGAATACATTAGAATAATTTCATCCCTTGAAATGCCAATCTCTACTGAACTAAAGGTAAAAGGTAGCTGTTAACTTGAAAACTACCACCGACATCACAAGGTGGAATGGAGCATTTATATTAGACCTTTAATGGTAACTGCACTGTATAGGCCTAAATTCTTAGTAAATATAGATGTATTATGTTGTACATGCTCTATGTAACACTCTTGGAAGGGGAGCTGCTATACCTGTTTATGCCCACATGATGTTATTGTTTGGAATGCGTTACAGTATGGAATTAAACCTATAGCATTTATTAAATGATCTGTGTTTTATTGCTCAGATGAAGATAGCAAAGTTCAGAAAAAATAGTGAGGAATATTCACAACCCCACATTATCTCCATGGAGACAAGCAGGTGGCAGGTCCTCCATGAGAAAGTCTGCAGTGCACCTTTAAGGATTATATTTTAACTCCAAATCAATACTCAGTAGAATCAATTTTGTTTTGATAGAAGAACATTTCTGAGGATGATCTTTTGCATAATATACCGGTACTATATAATTTTCAGCTTACGTGTAAAAATAAACATTTCTTTAGTGTGTGTTCATCTACTTAACTTTTGTAAACCCACATTTCCAGAGCAGCAACAAAAGATTAAGGATTTAGCATTTGAAAACAAGAACCAGTGTTAACAACTACTTTCTTTATACACCAGACACCTATTCAGAAATGATTCACCAACTTGCCATAGCTATATGTATGACTATATTTACATTAATGCTGTAATGTTTTTCATTACATCCAAGCCAATGCATATTTGTTAATTTACACTGCAAAAAGCAATATCTAGGTAAGTTAAAAATGACTCAAAATGTAAAGTAAAATGATCTACCAATTGAATAAGTGTGTTATTCTTAATTCAAGCAACATTAGATTTTATTTCAAGTGCAAAGAGCTGTTGTTTAGCAAGAAGTATTTTCATATTTAAAGTACATATACATACATACAAGTTCCATTTTCAGATCATTTTACTTGTCAAGTGAAATCTACTCGAATCATAAGACTTTATTAATTCAAGTAATTTTCACTTTTGCAGTGTAAAATTGAGCTGGAGGGCGTAACTCTGTGGTGGAATATGCTGTATGACTGTCACACTGCATAAATCTGACCTGCAGCTTGACCTGTTGGTGTCACCTGCTTATCTTCTTGCAAATATGGAGAAAGGTTTAATTTTATACTGTGGCCTTCTTGGCAAACCACATATTTATAGCGGTTTTATTTGACTGTTCATTCACTTTTTGTGCAATATTTGAACCTGAACCAGAACATTTACTGGTACATTTCTGTGGGATTGCTCTAATGTTGTACCAATGCGTCATGCTATCAAAATAAAATGATATTGCCTACCCTAGTGGCCTTGAATGTTAATTGAATGAGAGCGGTCTTCTTTCAGTGTCCTCTCACAAATCCAGACAGAAGACAGCAGGCAGCAGGAATTTAATCAGTATAGACAGAATAACAATGTTGTTTCTCAATGCTGAAAATTCATAAAGTTCACAATTGTTTTTAACAAGAAAAAGACAATAGAACATGGAGTAAGAATGGACTGATCAAAAACAAAAGGAATGCTGACTTAATTTTAAGTAAGTTTTGTCACAGTGCTTAAATATGAGCATTTATGGTCCAAAATTAACAAAAGAAAATCATGAAATCTGATCATTTGCAGCCAGTTCTATATGATTCACGGCATTGAAACATAATATATCAGTAACTGTGGAACGCTACATGTGGCTGCCTTCCATTATTCTGTAGGGATATATAATCAAATAAAAAGACAATAAGAAATCATAACTAAAATGTGTGTTTTGAGATATGGATTCTCATATTAAATCAAAACGTGGAATGTTTGAAAAAACACATGTACACATTGCATTTGTCTAATCTTTTCTCTGTTGATATACTGTTTTTTCTCCACAAGTTTAAAATGGAGAGATGTAGAAATATAATGTACAAAGCGCAGGCCCAGCCGTCTGCTTCAGTTCTGGGAGACAAAAGGGAGACATAGTGACATCAGAATAGTGCCATTTAATATAACACATGTGTAAACAGCTAGGGGTGGAATCATGCAGTTTTATTGGAAGCGAGACATTCATTATGGCATTGAGGTTAGTGACAAAGGAGTGATGTGCAACGTCATGTATTCATTATTTGATTATAAAAACAAGATTCTCTTTGGAGTAGGCCTACGTCTCAATTTAGACAGACTGTTGTATCAAGGCGACAACATTCTTCTTAATCTATAAATGCCATGCAAACCAGTGGGACTGTAGTCTTGCAACCTTCTCACCTATGAGTATGCAGTTTACCTGTATTGTCCTGGTATTTCTCAGTGGCACCAGTAAACTGGCATCACAAATTGACTATGCTACTTTAAGCATGTGACCAGCGCATGCTAAGGAAAATGTTCAGGTTTTTACTATAGCTCCAAACTGTCTAATTTGTGCAGTATGCCTAAATTAACCTATTTTTGTGTTGCATCTAGGTCAACATTCAATTTCAATGCTAAAATAGAATAGAGGCCATTGTCCCCTTTTATGGAAATAATTGTCTTACAATTGATTTTCTTGTGTAAAGAAATGGTAAACATAAAAAAGAACATTTATGCATTTTAAGTCATGTAATGTATCCAATAATTAAGTGTCCAGCTTCTAACCTTTTTTGTTTCATGCTCCCCCTGGATTGTGTCCTGACAATTCTATGGGTGTATTAAAATGTCTGTTAACAAATACAAATATCTTTCATCTTAAATGTACTACCAATTAAATAACTGAAATTATTTGCTTTTACACTAGCAAGTTTACACCCTGCTAAGCGGCCACAATTAATCCATATACTTCATTAATTATTATTCTTGTGGCAAGCCCTTGTGGCACTGCATACATATGTTCAGTCTTTAACAATACAGAATAGTTTTTTCTAAATTTAAGTGATAAAAATTCTCGCCAAAAAGGAATAATTTAGCAAATGGAATTCTGTTGTACTTTTCAATACTAAAACATTGCAAAAACACCATATCACTCAGTATATTATAATACCAGTAAAGTATAACCTCTTTTATATCACTCTATTTTTGTATATCCAATACCTCTCCTTGATGCATGCATAAGGAATCTGCAGATTATAATGCACCAAACATCCTCATCACAACCAATAAAAATGAAGATTGCTTAAATATTTTCACTTCTAACTGAACAAAACTGTACAAATGAAAATGAATGGGTGCATTGTAAAAAAAATAATTTATGCTGTGATAAAACGGGAATCAATATGCGCAGTTTCTGAAGCGTGCAAGTGTGCCATGCATTTGATGGTTAGTGCAATGGATAAGAATTAGTTCAATGTTTCAAAGAGCTGTAGGCGTATCTGGTGGTTGTACTTGGGGCCTCATTATTAAAAAAATATACATATAAAAATAGATCACACAGTTTGTAAGATTACGTACATCTAAAGGTCTATATATCTATTAGCCATTTCTTTTTTATTAAGTAAGGGTCAGATTTGTTGAAGTTTATCATTTTAGTTATCCTTAAGGTGCAATATGCAACATTTCCAGGGGATGGTCCGCCAACTCATCATCTCCATGGTAACGGGCAGTTGAGTTGCCTGGAGTGTTCCACAGTACAGTATGGCGTCACAATATGGTTTATTTATCTATTTGCTTAATATGCATTTCTAACATTATCCATCTCCATGGATACAGCCAGGTCAGTTAAGTTTAATGGCATACTGTAGAAACTGCAACATTCCAGACAAAACAATAACATCCCCAAGGAGGCAAGCAGGTAGCAGACACGCTATCTGGAAAGCTACGTAATGTACCTTTAAAACATTGATGGGTCATGTCCGTATTATCTGAAAGCCAGTTTTTAATTTAAAACTTGTGTGTCAACTTTATTTTGAAATGGTATCAACTTTCCTACTTACATTTTTGGTTAAAATTTAGATGTATAGTATTTGATTAATATACATTTTACATTACAGTGCCTTTTATGCAACCACCTATTATATAAAGCTCTCTGAGACATGAGTGTGTAAAAAAAATAATTCAATAAACTTACTTCACTCATACCTAAAAAACAAAGAGAAACAAAACAGGATAAGACTTGTGTTTACAGATTTCGCATGCAGTCCATTACATTAATATATACTAGTGCCCACACCAAAATGTAGACATCATTCTACTTTATTCACAATATTTTACAGTCATAACATGGAAGTAAAGGAATGTATCGTACAATGTTTCTGAGATTAAAAGCCAATTTCTGTCCCACAATACAACATGTACTGAGGAATTTGTATTGTACAATTAAAAAAAAAAAAGTTCACAAGTTAGAAGTCAACCTACAGACTTGCTGTATAGTAGAAGAACTTACTATAATAATCCCAAGTAACTTTACAATAGTATACACAGTTTGAAAGTAAAGATTTAAGAAGAGAAAGAGAAATGCGTAGTAGTAGTAGTAGTAGTAGTAGTAGTAGTAGTAGTAGTAGTAGTAGTAGAAGTAGTAGTAGTAGTAGTAGAGGTACTGTGAACGTCGCAGTAAGCCTAGTGTCGTACTTTTCCGGGAATGTAGTTTCGGTCGATGGTCGCCTCCTGAAGAAACATGTGCAGACAGCGCTCGTTCTGGGCCAAAGGGTGTCCAGCAATTCTACACAAACACACACAGACCCAGGGCAAGGGAAAGGAGTCAACAGGGAAAGCACATCTTCAGTTTTTCAAGTGAATTTCTATGGCATGAAACATAAGATTTTTTAGGGATGGAGGGTTAGTGTGTGAACGTTTCACATTAAATGTTGAGTTTATTACTTTTTATGAATTTTTCCTGTTGTATTTTATAGTGTGGTTACAGGTAAAGGTAGATTCTGTTGGACTACTGCGTGGACAGAATTAGAGTTCAGTGGTTCACTAAAGATTATGGCCGTTTGCTATGAGAAAAGCATTTTTTCTGATTACGTCAAATAATGTTCATGTTTAAAAAAGCTGTTCTCTAATGAAGAAATCATGACTCAAGTCACCTTTTTGAAAATGTAAAACGTTCAGCATAATTTTTTTGCAATATGTTTTTGTATCAGTTAGTTAGTACAGCTGACTAACAAGGTTTGTGTTTTTGCATTATTGGATGAAGGTCATAGGTCATTCAAAGGCCACAAAGAACCTAAATGTGACACACTTGCCCCAGCCTGTCCATTTTTTTGGCAGCAAAACTGACCTTTTCCCAACAAATAAAAAAACAAAGGATTACTTCAGATCTTGATTGTCCTTTGTTATACATGCAGCAGGACTGGAATGTTAAAACCAAAACTAGATTTAGTAAACATGAAAGGCTGCAATTATAAGAGTTCTTTGCAGAGAACTATTTGTATTGAACACTAAGATCATTTTCTAAAGTCATTTCACTTTGTGCTTCATTTTGTACCCTGCAGCTAGTATTTAAGAATGAATGCTTCCGGGTGTATAAAATACATACTTTTTACTATTTTCTTTCACTTTAGCAATAATAATGTATAACAAAAATGGCCTAACTCAAACACTGCTGTAATGGAAACATCATGCTCAAAAATAAATAAATAACTAGGTTTTAAATAAGGTGGCTGACCTGTTTATGAACTGCTCCAAACCCACTCGCCGCTCCTCAATGAAAGAGTCCTCAAAAATGCCCTCATCTCCACGAAACGGCAGCTGTCTCTTCAGAGCTTTCCCGGGCAGCGGTGGCACTACAATCTGCAGCAGATGCCACACAAAGAGCAGTATAATCAACAGTGTAAACATGAACAAGAGTATTATATCGTTTGTATGAACAGAGTCTGTGAACACAGTGTGAAATTAGTATATTATATATTAAGAATACTACAACTCATATCCATTTTGAAGTTAACTTCCTAGATATTTGCATGTCTTTTACCACAGCATAAGCTTTTCACATCCTTTCACTTCTAACATGCCTCAAACTGCAATGTGATCAATAATATTTGCTCAAGTAGTAATTCTTTCAATAGATTAGACAAAAGTCAGTACCAACTCTGATGGAAAACAAGAAACTGAAGACATGGTTAAATGTGTTTATATGTTTTAAACATATGTAAATTATTAGCTTCTATTGTACTTTAGGAGGAACTGCCATTCTTTTTTGCAATAATATTGTGTTTCAGTGCATTACGTGAGGGGGAACGAGAGGTTCTCGTACTTCCCAAATTGAGACCTAAACGTTCTTTCAGCAGATGGCTCACCTTTTTGGCTAGACAATGTGATCATGGAAGTAATGCAAAACAGCCAATTTTCCCCTCTTACCTTACTGTCTCTTTCCAGCTCAGTTTTTAACCACTCGAAGTCACTGTATCGTCTTGTCACACAGGAATCCTTCAGTTTAAAAATGGGAAGATTTGTCTACAAAAGACAATAACAACTGTTAATCTTTAACAATATTTGTGTAAACTGGAATGACCTTCAATGAACATGTTTTATTGTCAAGAATGGACTGCCCAAGCAAAATTAGTTTGGACAATGCATTCATTTTGCATTACATCCAGAAACTTCAAAGGAAGCACGCCGTGTATATTTTAGACTTTTTATTTTAAATAACTGTACAGGCCTAGAAAGGGTTGTACAATTAATACATTTTAATCAATGATTTAATGATTTCAAAATGCCAGTTTAATCTACAGCCAATCCTGTCTATAAAAGCATGTGGTTTTGATCAAAAGTCAGACTGAATTGTCAATAAACAAGTAAAGACGTCATCTTACAAATTAGACATCAAGTCTCAAGAAGATGACTTGTATAAGTAAAGTATTAATAATAAAAAATGTTCAAGAATTTATTAAAAACAATTTTAAAATGGTTTTCATTAATGAGACAAATACATACCTAACTAGAAAGTCATCCCTTGCACTGTAGCTCAAGCAATCTGGGAATATGAATCATGGTGGATGGCTATGCAGCTGTTCTAATATAAAACTTCCTTGAGTGTAAACAGGCATTACTGTAAAGGGTTTTCTAAAATTCTACAGAATTAATAGATTGTGAAAGTGACTAGACAGTGAAAACATAAATGAGGAACTACGGGAAAGGAAGTCAAGTAACCAGGAATGAGGCAATAAGTTTCCTTCGTTTTGCTCCAAGATTTAGATGTGTCAGCAAAAAAATGACTTATTTCAACTCCATTTCTGGATAAATTACAGGACCAAAATGCTTAAATTCAAACTAAAATGTAACAGGATTTAGTAGATCATTTTATATCATGCTGCGATTTTAATGTTGAAAGAGTGTCAAGAAGGAAATCTTCTTGGTGAACTATAACGTATGAACAGGCTTTTAAAGACATAGCCTGTAAATATAATTGCTGCATGAATTTGATATACAATTGACTATTTTGATTTGTTGGCCGCCTTAACTGAGTGTGGGCCAGTAATTGCTTGTGTGCACCGCATGCCTGTGGTTTCAAGGTTTTAAAACATGGAAGTAAAACTCCATCGTTAAAAATCCAGTCTAAACTAGGCCTCAGTTCATCCCCGGCTCTAGATTTTTGCTGCTCGCCATGTTACACTTGTTCTGTCGGCTTGCCTCACGCTCGCTCGCCGCTGTTCTCCAAGCTCTGGTGCAAAAGCTAACTGAGCTAATGCTAATTGCAATGCTAACAACACTGTCATTTGTGTTAGCTTAGAAAATCTAACCAAACAAAGCGTTTTAACTTGAGCTCATGCACCTACCCGCATCCGGACTTTGTATACAGTGTATCGAGTTCGTCCCACTCCTAGGATTTGTGGATCGTACACGTCTATTTCCAAAAAATTACTGGGGGGGCCGTAGGCATCCGTGAGGTCCTGGGGCTTGGAGTTGAGCCGGCGAGTGTCGGCCACCGCAGGCTGCGACATTTTGGTTAATATTTGGAGACGAGCTGCAGATAATCAGCGCAAAAGCAACTAAATGCGCGGCAGTATCTTAACTTTCATCGGAAGACATTAATGGATTGTGAAAGCACAGCGGGCTAGCTAAGGAAGTGGCTGAGTAGTGTATCTGTTCTCGCAGGGGCCACCGCCGAGCGCCCTACCCTTCTCTGATCGAGTGAGCGGGACTCGCATAGCGCCATCCAGTGGACATGGACGGACACATGCTGCTCACGATTCCTGCCAACATGGATGGGAACCAAATCAATCATGGGGCTGTCTGATTAGACGATGGTGGGAAGTATAATTTGACAAAGAACAGGCATAATTAGACACTTTATAGCCCTAGATCCTAGAAAGGACAATTCATATTTTTATGCTTCAATGCAATGTGGGATAAATACCTCAGAAGGTGATGCTGTCTGAAAAAGGCCCAAGCTAGTTATTTTCTTCAAAATATTAAGTTTTAAAGGTTATCCTATCTTTTTCAGATGAGAGGATCTGGGATGCTCTCTGGATCTCAATGGTTTGATGTGCAGGTAAAGTATGAGGTGCTCTTTGTAACAAAAATGGATATCCAAAAATCTTCTAATAAAAACTTGTCTTACCTGATCTATAAGCTCTACAGGTAGCCTATCAAGTTATGAAACAAGGAAAATGCTTTTGTTTACTCAGTTTGCCTGGCCAGTCCATACACTTTTCCTCAAGCAAATCATACAAACAGGCTTCTTGTAAACGGGGGTGTAACACCAAATTCTGGGTCCTGGGTACAAATCACCTTGGTGGGCCCGCACTACATATTGTCTAATGAAAAATACACATTACAGGCTTTGTGAGGGGCCCCTCCTTGCACTGGGCCCTGGGTAAACAGTACCCTTTCCCCCCGTTCAAAACCCCTGCTTATGAATAATGTCCTATAGATGATTTCAGTCTGGATGCCAGCCAGGCAAGCCATTTCAACATTATTTCAACTAGGGTAAATGCAAAATTGCACATGTTTTTTTTTTTTTTTTTTTTTTTACTTTACATTTGTTTTATTATCTGCTTACAAAGTTTTATTCAAAATAGAATACTTTGATTGTACAAGAAAAATAACATAGCAATTAGAATTGTACAACAATGTGTGCTACTTACACACAAACTTAGGCCTACTCACTCATAATCGTGAGCAATAATGTGAAAAATATTGATCAAAGCATATTTTTAAAAACTTGAAAAAGTAATTGGGCAGAGTAAGAATATGGGCCTTTCATAAACATCACTACAATGGTATCAGATGCTGCAATGCACTTTCTTTCTATCAAGTAAATGAAATACACACACAGTTTATATGTACATCCAGGCAAAATTAATTTGGATTTTGGGCACTGATTTAGAGGCACAGTGTCTGCTTTCCAATAACTGATATGTAAATTTCACCTCGTTGCTAAACAGAGACGTGCTGCTCTTCAGGTGGGACAAACTCAGTGCTGGAGGAGGAGGGTCCCGAGGTCTGGATCTGGGACATTGTTATATATTGTTATGGTTTGATCTGTGCTGACAGAAATGATGGAGGAGTCTGAGCTCTCGCTGTCAGAGAGAGGCACAGGGCAGTACTCTTGGACAGAACAGGTGTGCTCTGTGTAGCTAGTCTTAAAAACATCCTTTAGGCCTTTAGAGCTGTCTAACCACTCCTGCAAAATCAGCACACGGTAGTTAGTGTTTGTGATCTAGATGTAGGACATTGCAGTTGTCCATTGTTTTAAATGTTTTTACTTACCTCCAAGTCACGAGATGGTTTAGGAACAACTGGAATAAGGATGATTTGGATTCTGGACAATGTCATAGAAATAAAAAATTAAAACCATGTACAGTTAAAAAAAAAATTAAATACATTTTTGTTCAATCTTTTATATCTAGTTTTTTAGGTTATTGAAATTTAAAGGGTATGAAAAGATTTTGGATCTTCAAGTAGGCTATTATAGTGTAATTATATAAGAGCCACATTATCAGCACTTATCACGCAACTTCACTTCTGAGAATTCTATAAAACTATAAGATAATAGTTTAAATTATTCAATAACAATTTTAGTGAAAATGGTTATTCACACTTCAGATCCCAATCTACTATACTCTGCTGCCATCTAGTGAGACCATGTGTACAGGTCAAATACTGGAAAATAAAAAAGTCATCATTTGGCCTATCAGCATGTTACCGATATGTTGCACCATAAATGAAATTGATTAGAGCTTATTGGACAGAGCAGTTACACACTGCAGAACAATTCAGATGTACTGTAGTTGATTCTAGTATTGTAGAGTGTAGTAGAGTAAAGGATAATATTGCAAATGTAGTGTGTTGTAGACTTACCTCTGATGATGCAATAACATAACAATCAGCAAGAGCAGAATGACCACTCCCACAAAGTATATGACCATATTCCCCACATTCACAGAGTCATGCAGCTGAGTCGAGTCTGATGAGAACAAGGTTAAGAAGTTGTTAATAAGTCATTATGGAAAATTGTATAATCTTTGGGATTAAAGGGGCACTATGTAACTTTTCTGCTGGAGACAAGCAGTTGGCAGACTCACCAAAAGAAAAAAACTTGCACAGTGCACCTTTGATTGCATGTGTTAGAAATGTGATAGCATGAGGTACAGATGAAGATAAAATGTTTAAAGCACAACAGAAACATGCCTATATGCTTTGGCACAACTGAAAATGTCAGTACTTATTCAATTTTCAAACCCTTCAGTTACTTTTACAGATTATTAGGCCGTTTTCCGTTTTTCCAAATGGTTTTCCATTATTTCAAATGATTTTGTGCAATTGTCTCCTGTTTCTTACATCATTGGACTTTGTCAGACTGTTTAAAATGCATTGTAGTGACTCTCATCCATTTGGACAAAACATTCAAAACTTTAAGTACAACCTCACTGTTTAGCACCACAACCACAAATATACATGGGCAGAAATATACATAAGTGAATAAATCATAATATCCAGAATGATGCAGACAAATATGTGCATCTTATCCCACAGCAAGGTACACAGACTAGTGTGTGGGAAAGGACGCTGCTCTTATCCACTGCTCCTGACTGTTTGATTGAGAGAAAATGCATCACAGACGAGTGATTTACATTGATCAGTTGAGAGGGAAAAGAGTAAAATGATGTCCATCAATTATATTTGAAACATTTACAAATCCTGTCGACACATATTTCTAACATGGGCCTCATATCTGGTCTATGATCTGAAAACACAGTGAAAACACATTTTGATGCTGATTCCATAAACGCAGCACAGAGGTCTGTCCAGTCTAAGGGACTGATATGTTCACTGAGACAAACACTTCATTTTGTGAACTGTTTCATTTTGTGAAATTAACTAAAGATTTGATCAGATTTTGCAATAGATAGAATGGGTTTTGATGCCTGCATAAATTGTTTTGAGAAATGTATTTAAAGTTTTGAAAAATTCAGTATTGATCCAAGAAATGTAGTGCCAAAGCAACTGAAGAAACACTGTAGTCCACATTTGTGAAGTGTTGGTAAATTTCAAAAAAACATATTAGTTTAGTTTATTTGAGCTTTTTTTTGTTTGTTTACTTTACATGCATACATTAGATAGAAGCATGCATAGCCCAAAAGTGTAGGCTGAAGCAATTGCTTATGAGCACCTACTATTACATCCATAAGCTGAGGGCAAGCAGATGTCCCCTTCAGCTTGGCCAGCTCGGGTAACAGGTCAAAAAAGTTGCTGGAACACCCCCATCGCACAACATTATAATCTGTCAGTGTTCGTTTTAACTTATTTGAACTTGTTAATTAATAAAACAAACAGATCCAAAAAGATAACTTAATGGCAGAAAGGATATTTTAATATATTTTTCTCTCTTCTTACCTGTCTTGTTGTAGGCGCCCCAGACGACTGGTTCGCTCCATTCGCTCCACACGTCAGAAGAGCCACAGTTGTTGCTCACGCGGTCCCGCACCTGCAGCTCGTAACGGGACGAGTTTGATGGTAAGTTAAAGCAATACTCCTGAATGCCGGCACTCATCATGGACGCCTGTCAATTAAACACAATGTAAATAACCAGGGGAAATACACTGAAGATCATTTGTCTCAGTCTCATTTCAATTCTCTTTGACTCCTCAGCTGTCAGACATGTCTACTGAAAGGGTGTGGCGTCTTATAAGTTTCAACAAGAAGGGAAGAAGTCATGACCTCTAGACCACCGTTTAGACATTTCCAGGAATCAATAGAAGAATTGTTGAAGAATCAAATTGCTAAGTATATATATATTCCTGGGTTACAAATGACATCACAATATTCTTGGCTAATATTATTTAATACAGATGGGCGTAGGTAAAACTAATATTGTTAAAATGCAGATTTTTGTTGTAATACAGTGAGTTCTTGGGTCTAATCAAAATGATCAGGTTCAGCATTTGTGCTTTTACCTTTTCAGTGTTTCATGGCAAATTACAATGTAATTAGTAGGAAAATAATGGCTCTGGAAGTGTGACATAATGATGCTGCAGAATCTGAAAACCACCAATTTAGTACATTTCTCCACTGTGATATTTTTTTCTCTTGTCTTTCCTATTTTAAAGGCACTGATACTGATCATTTTAGATTGTCAGATTTAGATATAGGATCTTGGACTCCCATTCATTAGCATTATGATGAGATGCAGAGGTGTGACAGAAGATGATGCTAGTTAGTCAGTTTCCTTTCCCACCTGCCAGTTATTGTTGTTGAGTCTGTAGCGGATCTGGCTCTCAACACACCCAGGGCTCTTTAGCCTCCACACGAAACACAAGCTGGAGTCAGACCTGTACTCCGCAGTGAGGTTGGAAGGTGGATCCAACTTTACTGGAAATTACAGAGTCAATGATTAAACCACAGAATCATGTTTCAAACTCGATATTGATACTAAGGAGAAGGCTATTTTATTCTACTGATCGTTTCAATCCCTTTATAATGGTCTATTTTATACAATGGAATGTAATTTTTAACAATAACATGTTTAATATGCTAGATCTCATAAAAACATTTCTAAAACTATTCATGAAAGGCGAAAGGTGTTTTTTCCTGTATCACTACGTAATAAATTAGTATCTAGTTATCTCGGTATTGATTTTTTTTGACAACTCTGAAATGGAACTGTTTAGTTGAATTATTTGATTGAGTTGAGAGAGTAATTTATAGTCGTACACATTGCGTGTTATTCATTCACTTTGCAGTTGTACTTGGTAGTACTAATGTACATCTCTTGCCGCAGCTGTCCCAGGGCAGACTGATGAAAGAGTAGTGTCTGATACTTCACACATATCCGACAACGTACCACCATTCATATAGTTTGACAAGCAAGGTGAGTGAAGTGAATGTTTTACCTTTACTTTTAAGGTAATGTCCCTGGGTATGATTCTGGTCTCCTTTTTGAAGTCTGGTGAAAAATGTTTTAAATCTTTCTGTCCAGAGTCTGTCGTTGGCTTCGGGCTGATTGCATCCAACATTCAGACCATCCTTGACTATGTAGGTTTCACATTCACGAAAGGATTCCCCTTCAAATCTAAAGCAAAATTCAAACCAAAAGATCAATCATGATAGTTTCAATTATAGAGATTTTTTTTTTATTTCAGACACAATTTATTACTTACCCACTATAAAAAGTGTAATTGTCATCCAAAGTATTCCATAAACATTGGACATATTTCATACCAATCACCATACAGTCCACATCTGTTGGGAAATATTTGATGCTTGCTTTATATAAAGTAAAGTAAACACACATGCAACAATTGTTTTGATAAGGCAAAAGTTAAGATCAGATGCCCTTCCTCCTTCTGTCAAAAAAAAAAAAAAAAAAAAAAATCAGTTTCAAATGAGTTTAGCTCTAGATTTTTAGATTTTTTAAATTGTTAAATCTTATGACATTCACTACAAACAGCTCAAGATTTTGCACAATTTGGAATTATAAATGCGTTCCAAAATTATTTTGCAGAACACCAACTCACACGGCTCATATCACGACTACACTGCCCGTTGACGTAAAGGGGAATTTACTCACCAAATTTCATGGGAAGTAAAATATATGATACTAAATCAAACATAGGCATACAACTACCATTTTAAAAACATATATATATAGATTTCATATATTTATTGTTGTTTTCTTATTTGTAAATCAACACACATTATCAACAAGAAAAATTTCTCAAACCAAAAGTAAAAAATCAGTTTATTTCTTACCAGGAGGTTTTTCCGCAAAGCCACTTCCAACCAAACACAGAATCATCAAAAGTCTCATCTTCATTTTAAAGAGAAGAAGAGAGTTGTCAACATGTCAGACAATCTACCTCTGGTCTATAAAAATGAACATGCGCGGCTGACTTGAGCAGCTTTTGTCTAGTTTCCTGTTAGAGGAAGTCAGTGACGTGCGGTGAGGTTGACAGCTGGGGAGGCACTAACGCTTTTAGTCCCCCCCCCCATCATCATTTGATAGACTATATATATATATATATATATATATTATATACTTTATATTATATGCAGCAGTGCAGCAGACTTACTTACACCAGGGCTTTTCTATGTTCTTAATTCAAAAGAACAAAAACTTCAATTAAAAAAAAAGGAAAAATAAAATATGATTGTTGTTCAGTATTTCAAAACTGGGAACAAGGTATTTTTTGCAATAAATAGACTAATTTATATGCTTTTTAGCAAAGCAGCTCCCGCGCGCTCTGTAGCTGTGCATTTATGCGTCACGTGGACGCCTCATACTTGGATTTTTTGTATCTTGCCTGAAATCTCCAAATCACTCATGAAAAACACGCTTTTTAAGAAAGTTTGTGAATAAATAAGCATGGATCATGCTGGGAGTCTGCCTGTGTCATCGTGAGCGCACCCTCATCTCTCCTGTGCACTGCAGCAGGTGAAAACAAATCCATGAAGGCACGCACTCTATTTCTCTTCTCTTCCTCAAGTTGCGCTTTTAGCGATCCGCGGGTCCTGGGTCAACTCGCGCATATCGTGAGCAGGACTTTTAATTTCATTTAGGCTAAATCAAAATAAAGCACGTCTCAAAGAAAATTGTTCCACTGTTTACAATCCCTCTGCACATTGGTGGACTTTGTCATCAAAGACACAGGTGTCCCAATGCAATATAAAAAAGAACGAAGAAGATGATGTAGTTGTTTCGGCGCATAGCGGCGGCAGGCCAAGAATCTCTGTGCTCACAAGCGCCCTCTATGTTGAGGCACGAGTACAGTTTGCCTCCCCTGGTGAGCTTTTTACTGGGGTTTTATGATTGATCTGCGAGCCTGAACACATTACAGAAATACATTCAGTGACGTGCGGTCAGAGGAGGCAGGGGAGGCAGTGCCTCCCTTGTCAATCATGAAAAGAAGAAAGGATTTATTATAAATTCAAACAAAAAATAATAATTATCAGCTTGTATGTATTTATTATTAACCCCTTCTCCAGTCCAAAAAATGTTTTTTTTCTTGTTTCAATAATTGAATATGGCAGAATTTTCGTTTGTCCCGTTCAAATGCAAGGAGAAGGTGCGCCGTGAGGCACCAGCCTCCAGTGCCTCCAGCCGCTCGATCCCGAGCAAAGGGGCTAAGTTGGCTAACCCACTGTATATTGCCGATAAATGGCCCTCAAACTCTCTGATTAGATGCTCTGTCTTTCTGGAATCTTTATAATGTATGAAATGTATTTCTGTAATGTGTTCAGGCTCGCAGATCAATCATAAAACCTCAGTTTTACTCAAGAAAAGTCTTTTATTTAAATGGCCAAAACCAACATGTTTTCGACATGCGTTAAAATTGACCAAAAAACACCTTCATAACACCTGTTTTATTTGGTGACAAAGTTTTATGGCTCAACTCTGTCTTGTTTTTGAGAGATCTTGTTCAAAGGAAAAGTGCAGTAACTGCAGATGGGAATGTTGTAATTGCTGAATTCTTAGACTTAAACAAACTTTATTGATCCATAAGGGAAATTATTTGGACACAGTAGCTCACACATCACAATATAATATAATAACAAAGAGTAAAAAAAATATAAATGGTAATAATAAATTCTAAATAAGTAGAAAAAAAGATAGCAAGAGACTGGTGTCAAATAAGGCATAATTATATAAATAAATGTATATGTACAAGTCAAAATAAAATAGAAAAATAAGTATTAAAATATAAAATCTCAGCTATATACAGGAGGTCATAGGAAGACAGTGCAACAATGATATGATGACTGACAGGACATAGGGTTATCCGTTACATAAGGGTGAGTTTATAGTAAAAGGAGAAATTTAATTTGTCAACTGGACAGAGTTTATTTGGTTGAATACGTTTCGCAGCTCATCCAAGCTGCTTCCTCAGTTCTGGTCAGATGCTGGCGGACACTGCTTTATATCTGCCTGAAGGGAGGAGCTTAATTACAATGAAAATTACTCTGAGACAACACATATTTATTTACAGTTCCTGTTAGTCAGGTGAGTCTATTCAATATGCAGTGGGAGTGGGGGAGTAGTTAGCATATCCATTCAGGGCCATGATGGGTGTTTTCACACCTCTGGACCTGACCTGGCTAGTCCCATTGTTTTCTCTGTTTGTTTTGATTTAGGTTTGAGGATAGAGTTATAGATGGGAGACAAATGAAGTCTGAGACCTCCATTTCTGTTCAAGGAAGGATTCTCTTTCTTGACAAAAATAGCCTCTTTAACTCCCCTCTTAAACCAGTTCTTTTCTCTGGCCAAGATCTGGACCTCGCTGTCGTCAAAGGAGTGGCCTGTGGCTTTTAGGTGGAGATGTACGGCAGATTGCGGCCCACCCTGGTTTTCCCGTCTGTGTTGATACATCCTTTTGTGAAGTGGCTGTTTTGTTTCTCCAATGTAGCGCTCACTGCAGTCTTCACTACACTGAATGGAGTAGACCACATTGCTTTGTTTGTGGCTCGGTGTTTTGTCCTTAGGATGGACCAGTTTTTGTCTTAAAGTGTTTGTGGGTTTGAAATAGACTGGTATTTCATGTTGTCTGAAGATCCTCTGTAGTTTTTCGGAAACACCAGCCAGGTAAGGAATAGTTACACCCTTACTCCTGGGCTCTGGTTCTCTGTTGTCCTGTTTCTTTGCTCTCTTCGTTTTATTGAAAGCCCGTTTAGGATATCCACAAATGGAGAGGGCTTTCTGCACATGTTGTTCTTCTTTCTCCTTTCCCTCTGCGCTTGTAGGAACCACTTAGGCCCTGTGTTGTAATGTCCGAATGACTCCCAGTTTGTGCTGAAGTGGGTGGTGTGAATCAAAAAGCAGATATTGGTCGGTGTGTGTGGGCTTCCTGAAGACCTCTACCTGGAGTCGCCGTCTTCTCTTATCGTTACTGCACAATCTAAGAAGGCCAATGTGTTGTCCTTGGCATCTTCACGTGTGAATTTGATGTTCGGATCTACAGAATTGATATGTGCAGTAAAAGGTTCCAAATCTCGAATTTAGATTTTTGAGAAATTATCATCAACAAAGCGATACCAGTGCGTGGGTGGAGTGCCTGGATATGAGGCCAGGGCACTCTGTTCAAATTGTTGCATGTATAAGTTTGCAATGATAGGGGAGACCGGTGAGCCCATTGCACAGCCGTGGATTTGCCTGTAGAAGTTTCCTCTGAACTGGAAATAGGTGGTACTTAAACTACTCCCCCACTCCCACTCCATATTGAATAGACTCACCTGACTAACAGAAACTGTAAACAAATATGTGTTGTCTCAGAGTAATTTTCATTGTAATTAAGCTCCTCCCTTCAAGCAGATATAAGGCAGTGCCCGCCAGCATCTGACCAGAACTGAAGAAGCAGCTTGGATGAGCTGTGAAACGTATTCGACCAAATAAACTCTGTCCAGAATCAGAATCAGAATCAGAATCAGAAAGCTTTTATTGCCATTGTCAGTGAACACAATTCACAGACTAGGAACTTGCTTTGGTGATGAGGTGCAACATAGAACACTGAATAATAATAATAATAATAATAATAATAATAATAATAATATAAAGTAGAGATATCACTATTAAAAAAAGATAATAATAATAAGTATCACTATTAAAAATAAAGTAAGAGCATGCAAAAGATTAAGATATATATATATAAAAAAAATAATAATAATAAATAAATAAAAAATAAATAAAAATAAAAATAGTCAAGTATATACAGAGCATCAGAACAACAGTGCAAACTGACAGTGCAAAAGATCAAGTGATGTGGCATGACTTATTTAAGGTGACAGGTGTTATAAAGTGTCCATCTTAGTACAGGTGTTATAAAATGTCCTTAGTACAGGTGTTATAAAGTGTTCATAAAGTGTTCATGAGTTCAACGGCAGAGGGGAAGAAACTGTTCTTATGGCGAGAGGTTCTGGTCCGTATGGACCGTAGCCTTCTGCCAGAGGGAAGTGGCTCGAATAGTCCGTGTCCAGGGTGAGAGGGGTCAGCTGCTATCCGGCCTGCTCGCCCCCGAGTCCTGGAGACGTACAGGTCCTGGAGAGATGGAAGGCTACAGCCGATCACCTTCTCAGCAGAGCGCACAATGCGCTGCAGTCTCTGTCTGTCCCTGGCAGTGGCCCCAGCGTACCACACAGTGATGGAGGAGGTGAGGATGGACTCAATGATGGCCGTGTAAAACTGCACCATCATCTGGGCAGGCAGCTTGGCTTTCCTCAGCTGCCGCAGGAAGTACATCCTCTGCTGGGCTTTCTTGATGAGGGAGCTGATGGTCGGCTCCCACTTGAGGTCGTGGGTGATGCAGGTGCCCAGGAAGCGGAAAGAATCCACAGTGGTGATGGGGGAGTCTGTCAGGGTGAGGAGAGGCAGGGGGGCTGTGACTTTCCTGAAGTCCATGATCATCTCCACTGTCTTCAGGGCGTTGAGCTCCAGGTTGTTACTTGTTATTGTCCAGTTGACAAATTAAATTTCTCCCTTTGCTATGGATTCTACCTGGACGACTGAGGGATTCTACACACATCTTCTGAGAATTCTATAAAAGTATAAGATAATAGTTTAAATTATTCAATAACAATTTCAGTGAAAATGGTTAACATGCAATAACCTGTGCAATAACCTGTGCTATAGCCCGTGCAATAACCTGTAACCATGTTACCTCATCAGTAACCGCCTCCACTGTCCTCAGATTATATATTTATATATTTGTATATTTGTATTCTTTTACATATATATATATTATATAAGAGATATGTTTTATTATATATTTACATTTCTTTCACTCCCTGTACATAAGAGCTACCTGATGTTGTAAATATGTTAATATTTATTGTGATTTTATTTTTTATTTACTTATTGTTCTGAGTGTTTGCACAATTTTTCACAACTTTTTGCACTATACTGTTCCCTGACTGTGAGCTTCTGTCACGAGTGAATTTCTCCTCTGTGAGATCAATAAAGTCTTATCTTATCTTATCTTATCTTATTCACGCTTCAGATTCCAATCTACTATACTCTGCTGCCATCTAGTGAGACCATGTGTACAGGTCAAATACTGGAAAATAAAAAAGTCATCATTTGGCCTATCAGCATGTTACCGATATGTTGCACCATAAATGAAATTGATTAGAGATTATTGGACAGAGCAGTTACACACTGCAGAACGATTCAGATGTACTGTAGTTGATTCTAGTATTGTAGAGTGTAGTACAGTAAAGGATAATATTGCAAATGTAGTGTGTTGTAGACTTACCTCTGATGATGCAATAACATAACAATCAGCAAGAGCAGAATGACCACTCCCACAAAGTATATGACCATATTCCCCACATTCACAGAGTCATGCAGCTGAGTCGAGTCTGATGAGAACAAGGTTAAGAAGTTGTTAAGAAGTCATTATGGAAAATTGTATAATCTTTGGGATTAAAGGGGCACTATGTAACTTTTCTGCTGGAGACAAGCAGTTGGCAGACTCACCAAAAGAAAAAAACTTGCACAGTGCACCTTTGATTGCATGTGTTAGAAATGTGATAGCATGAGGTACAGATGAAGATAAAATGTTTAAAGCACAACAGAAACATGCCTATATGCTTTGGCACAACTGAAAATGTCAGTACTTATTCAATTTTCAAACCCTTCAGTTACTTTTACAGATTATTAGGCCGTTTTCCATTTTTCCAAATGGTTTTCCATTATTTCAAATGATTTTGTGCAATTGTCTCCTGTTTCTTACATCATTGGACTTTGTCAGACTGTTTAAAATGCATTGTAGTGACTCTCATCCATTTGGACAAAACATTCAAAACTTTAAGTACAACCTCATTGTTTAGCACCACAGCCACAAATATACACGGGCAGAAATATACATAAGTGAATAAATCATAATATCCAGAATGATGCAGACAAATATGTGCATCTTATCCCACAGCAAGGTACACAGACTAGTGTGTGGGAAAGGACGCTGCTCTTATCCACTGCTCCTGACTGTTTGATTGAGAGAAAATGCATCACAGACGAGTGATTTACATTGATCAGTTGAGAGGGAAAAGAGTAAAATGATGTCCATCAATTATATTTGAAACATTTACAAATCCTGTCGACACATATTTCTAACATGGGCCTCATATCTGGTCTATGATCTGAAAACACAGTGAAAACACATTTTGATGCTGATTCCATAAACGCAGCACAGAGGTCTGTCCAGTCTAAGGGACTGATATGTTCACTGAGACAAACACTTCATTTTGTGAACCGTTTCATTTTGTGAAATCAACTCAAGATTTGATCAGATTTTGCAATAGATAGAATGGGTTTTGATGCCTGCATAAATTGTTTTGAGAAATGTATTTAAAGTTTTGAAAAATTCAGTATTGATCCAAGAAATGTAGTGCCAAAGCAACTGAAGAAACACTGTAGTCCACATTTGTGAAGTGTTGGTAAATTTCAAAAAAACATATTAGTTTAGTTTATTTGAGCTTTTTTTTGTTTGTTTACTTTACATGCATACATTAGATAGAAGCATGCATAGCCCAAAAGTGTAGGCTGAAGCAATTGCTTATGAGCACCTACTATTACATCCATAAGCTGAGGGCAAGCAGATGTCCCCTTCAGCTTGGCCAGCTCGGGTAACAGGTCAAAAAAGTTGCTGGAACACCCCCATCGCACAACATTATAATTTGTCAGTGTTTGTTTTAACTTATTTGAACTTGTTAATTAATAAAACAAACAGATCCAAAAAGATAACTTAATGGCAGAAAGGATATTTTAATATATTTTTCTCTCTTCTTACCTGTCCCCAGACGACTGGTTCGCTCCATTCGCTCCACACGTCAGAAGAGCCACAGTTGTTGCTCACGCGGTCCCGCACCTGCAGCTCGTAACGGGACGAGTTTGATGGTAAGTTAAAGCAATACTCCTGAATGCCGGCACTCATCATGGACGCCAGTCAATTAAACACAATGTAAATTAAAGCCGCGCGCGGCTATGGTGGCCCTCGCCCCGGTTCGCACGCCCCCCTGTGCAGCCGACGGGGACCCACGACCTCTCCGGCTCGCCATTCGCTCTTCCCGACAGCCGCCCAGGCTGCCAGCTCGTCCTCTGAAAAAATTCTACAATGCACCTTTAAATATATTGTAGGAGTCAGTGCGCCCCTGCTGGTGAACCGTGAAAAATTCCCCATGTCTGTAATACATTTATTTGCTTGTAATCATGCATAGAATTTATTCCCCGAATTTGGTCCAGATCTGATAATTTTGACGTGTTCTGTCTATGCTAGGGGGCGCTATAGTGTTCACTTTTATTATATGTCATATTTCATTACATTGGGGCTGGGGTCCCGGAATTGTGAATTGAATTTGAGCTCTCTAGGCCAATGCCTGTGGCCGTGAGAGGTGGTCAAAAAAACAGGAAATGAAGGTGTTATTCGCCAGCGTGCTACGGGCAAACCGTAAAGAGTTAAGAAAACATATTGGCACATTTATCTGATCTATTAGTGGAAAAAATGCACTTTACGGTAAGTTCAGTTACTAGCCAATCACAATAGCTGAAAAAAAAAGAGGGCGTGAACACTTTACACATATAAATGAAGTAGTAACAAGGGATACATCATTTTGAATTTCCAACTGACTGAAGTCTTCTGACTGAACAAGGTATGGTGGCTATTATGTTTAATTTACAAGTGTAATTGCATTAGGTAATGGTTTTATACTGAAATTGCATTGTTTTAAATTTTTTAGTTGTCCAATGGCTACACTTCCCTCACCAACTCACCTTCCTGATGTCAGCAGCAAAGAAAGACAAGAAATTAGACAAGAACTGCAAGAATTAAATGTAAGTAAAAACATAAATAATAATAAAAATTAAAAAAAGAGTGTTATAAGATGTATCTTAGTCTTGAAATAATGTTTATTTTATTGTATTTTATTTTATTTTTTATTTTTTTTTAACAGTACAAAATGAGAGATGTTCACATACCATTAAAAACCAAGAAGGCAGCAGTGTTAGAAATGTCCAAAAAACACTGCAGTCTTATGAAAAGATTTGATAGGAAAATAAAAGCAAATGAACAACGGCTGGCTTTTCTGGATTGTGAGATTAAAAAAGAAGAGGAACTTGAAGAATCCAGTGAGTATTTAATAGTGAGGATATATTAGTATACAAAACATTTTTTCCAGCACTGTTTAAGTCTTTATACCATCTCTTCTTAGATACTTCCTTAAACAAGACACTGCCTTAAGAAGAAAGGGCTATTTCTACTGCAAGAAATTGCAAACCCAAAATGTGCATGATGAGCAAGAGTGTATTATCTTCTGCCACTGTATTTTGTAAAAATGTAAAATAAAACCATGCAAAGTTTACATTTGTCTGTTTGTGTAAGCTTGAGCCGTAAGTTCACAATATTCAGCACAGCTCATCTCCACAAGTCAACAGAGGAAAGGTAAGAATATGGGTTACAGTTTTCCTTTAATTAAAGTTTTATTGGTAGGCAGGGAGCTAAGGTGCCTTACCACACACCCTCCACATTTATCCAATGACACCTAGTTTTTTTTCTGTTTAATAGAAGTGTAGCCTCTTAAAATACTCTTATTTGAGTAAAGAAGAGGTTACTTTTCACTACCAATAAGTTTACGAGGGATAAGCTCTATTTGGACAATTTTGAAAAGAATGCCATTTTTTGCATTGTACAAGCTGGACATGTACTTTCTCCATGTCTCTTAAATCCTTTTACTTTTAATGCAATAATTTTTGTCATACTTGTATTTTTATTACATAGTACATATTATTTGAAATATAAATAAATAAGAATGTAAAACAGCATATAGTATATAACACATATAGAAAAAAATAAATTGTCACATAACATACAACACATACATATTGATTTTGGACAACCAATAAGAAACCGAATGCAAAGTCCGCCTCTCTTTCCCCATCCAATCATGCTTAAAGAAATGTATTAGGGGGTGTGTCATTTTGTCAGACATAAAAGGAGAAAACAAAAGATTCAAGAAGACAAGAAGGAGAAGAAAGCAGTAAAACATAAGGTATGTTGTGTGTGTGCCTAAATTGTTATTTCAAGTTGAATATTTTAATGTAATGTGTGTTTATTTTTCAGAATGGCAACATTTACAGACAGTAAACTGCCACCTGCATGTGGCGAAGTGTCCCATGATGTGCGAAGGAAGTTGGTACTGCTAAATGTAAGTAGTGTTGGCTAAAGTAATGTATTTTTGCAAAGTCCTATTCTAACCAAAGTTTGGAATTTTACTTAATTTCTCTGTTTCTGTTTTACAGTACCAAATGCAAGATCCTGGTCTTACTGGCTTTGAGAAGTCAGAATTATTTCATAATTATAGTGTTGAATTTCTACAAAGATATGACAGTGTTATCTGTCATATAAAAATTCAAGAGAAGGACATTTGTAAAAAGCAAAAAGAACTACAAAAATTGAAGGACCAAAATCAAGAAGCGCTGGAAGTTCTTTTTGCAAATGGTAATTATACTTTTTATTATTTTAATTGCAACTTTAAAGAAGTACTGTTCTAAATCAAATGCTCTGTCATTTGATGCAGAGGAAGAAATGGAAGATTGGATTGGCTGATTGCATCCAACATTCAGACCATCCTTGACTATGTAGGTTTCACATTCACGAAAGGATTCCCCTTCAAATCTAAAGCAAAATTCAAACCAAAAGATCAATCATGATAGTTTCAATTATAGAGATTTTTTTTTAATTTCAGACACAATTTATTACTTACCCACTATAAAAAGTGTAATTGTCATCCAAAGTATTCCATAAACATTGGACATATTTCATACCAATCACCATACAGTCCACATCTGTTGGGAAATATTTGATGCTTGCTTTATATAAAGTAAAGTAAACACACATGCAACAATTGTTTTGATAAGGCAAAAGTTAAGATCAGATGCCCTTCCTCCTTCTGTCAAAAAAAAAAAAAAAAAAAATCAGTTTCAAATGAGTTTAGCTCTAGATTTTTAGATTTTTTAAATTGTTAAATCTTATGACATTCACTACAAACAGCTCAAGATTTTGCACAATTTGGAATTATAAATGCGTTCCAAAATTATTTTGCAGAACACCAACTCACACGGCTCATATCACGACTACACTGCCCGTTGACGTAAAGGGGAATTTACTCACCAAATTTCATGGGAAGTAAAATATATGATACTAAATCAAACATAGGCATACAACTACCATTTTAAAAACATATATATATAGATTTCATATATTTATTGTTGTTTTCTTATTTGTAAATCAACACACATTATCAACAAGAAAAATTTCTCAAACCAAAAGTAAAAAATCAGTTTATTTCTTACCAGGAGGTTTTTCCGCAAAGCCACTTCCAACCAAACACAGAATCATCAAAAGTCTCATCTTCATTTTAAAGAGAAGAAGAGAGTTGTCAACATGTCAGACAATCTACCTCTGGTCTATAAAAATGAACATGCACGGCTGACTTGAGCAGCTTTTGTCTAGTTTCCTGTTAGAGGAAGTCAGTGACGTGCGGTGAGGTTGACAGCTGGGGAGGCACTAACGCTTTTAGTCCCCCCCCCCATCATCATTTGATAGACTATATATATATATATATATATATATATTATATACTTTATATTATATGCAGCAGTGCAGCAGACTTACTTACACCAGGGCTTTTCTATGTTCTTAATTCAAAAGAACAAAAACTTCAATTAAAAAAAAGGAAAAATAAAATATGATTGTTGTTCAGTATTTCAAAACTGGGAACAAGGTATTTTTTGCGATAAATAGACTAATTTATATGCTTTTTAGCAAAGCAGCTCCCGCGCGCTCTGTAGCTGTGCATTTATGCGTAACGTGGACGCGTCATACTTGGATTTTTTGTATCTTGCCTGAAATCTCCAAATCACTCATGAAAAACACGCTTTTTAAGAAAGTTTGTGAATAAATAAGCATGGATCATGCTGGGAGTCTACCTATGTCATCCTGAGCACACCTTCATCTCTCCCGTGCACTGCAGCAGGTGAAAACAAATCCATGAAGGCACGCACTCTATTTCTCTTCTCTTCCTCAAGTTGCGCTTTTAGCGATCCGCGGGTCCTGGGTCAACTCGCGCATATCGTGAGCAGGACTTTTAATTTCATTTAGGCTAAATCAAAATAAAGCACGTCTCAAAGAAAATTGTTCCACTGTTTACAATCCCTCTGCACTTTGGTGGACTTTGTCATCAAAGACACAGGTGTCCCAATGCAATATAAAAAAGAACGAAGAAGATGATGTAGTTGTTTCGGCGCATAGCGGCGGCAGGCCAAGAATCTCTGTGCTCACAAGCGCCCTCTATGTTGAGGCACGAGTACAGTTTGCCTCCCCTGGTGAGCTTTTTACTGAGGTTTTATGATTGATCTGCGAGCCTGAACACATTACAGAAATACATTTCATACATTATAAAGATTCCAGAAAGACAGAGCATCTAATCAGAGAGTTTGAGGGCCATTTATCGGCAATATACAGTGGGTTAGCCAACTTAGCCACTTTGCTCGGGATCGAGCGGCTGGAGGCACTGGAGGCTGGTGCCTCACGGCGCACCTTCTCCTTGCATTTGAACGGGACAAACGAAAATTCTGCCATATTCAATTATTGAAACAAGAAAAAAAACATTTTTTGGACTGGAGAAGGGGTTAATAATAAATACATACAAGCTGATAATTATTATTTTTTGTTTGAATTTATAATAATTCCTTTCTTCTTTTCATGATTGACAAGGGAGGCACTGCCTCCCCTGCCTCCTCTGACCGCACGTCACTGCTCATGATGGCTACAGGATATGATCGGTGGCTGTCAAAAGCATCAACATGCTTCTTACTCATGACATATGAAGACATTTTTTTGGAAACTGATGCCCTTTTTAGAGTGCTACAAAGCAAAGTTTTGGATATTCAGTATTGTTGTGCGCGGATCAAGGACACACTTCAGGTTCTACAACGCAAAAGACTGGAGTTTGACAGTTTTCATGACCGATTTTTGCATAAATGCAGCACACTTGGCCTAACAGACACGGGACGCACAGAGTCAGTGAGAGATGAAAAAAGGCAAGTGTTCTTACAAATTTTTAAAAACATAAGTGATCAGATGAACGCCAGGTTTGATAACTATGATGAGTTAGCTTTCCTTGATTTAGTGGATTGCATAAAATTCAATGAAATGTCACTACATTTTGACGACGCAAAACTGTGGAGCCTGTCAAAATATGCAAAGTTTTTTGATTTCGTGAGACTAAAGGCGGATCTCATCGGACTGTACAGTTCAGAAACTGTGAGGAACGAATGCAAGTCTCCTGGACAGCTTCTCAGCTTTTTGTTCAAGAATGACCTCATCCAGACAGTTCCTGAAGCATCAAAGTTACTGGAGTTGGTGCTCACAATACCAATGACAACAGCATCTGTTGAGAGATCATTCTCAGCATTAAAGAAAATCAAAACCTACAGTCGAAACAGAACTGATCAAGGGCGACTTTCATCCCTGGCGATGATATCCATTGAGTCGGAGAGACTTTTGAAACTAAAGGCCGACAAGGATAACTTCTACAAAAAGGTTACAGACATTTTTGTCCAGAAGGAACGGCGCATGGATTTTCTGTACAAGTAAAGGTAAGGGTGAAGACCATAAACTTTTATTATTTTTTTATTGTGTCTGTGTAAAGCAGCTGCTCTTTTGAAAAAAATCAAAATCTGTAAGACCCGCTTTCAGTATTTATGTATAACTAGTGCAGAGCCCATAGTGTCTCTCCTTGTAATTTATTTAATAAATCAATTGATAAAAATGTCTGCCTTAAATGGCTCTTTTAAACAGAACACTACATGAATTTAACAGGCCATAATACCAACAAGCTTTTGAAACAGGGATTGGGACACCTGTGCAGAGGGATTGTAAACAGTGGAACAATTTTCTTTGAGACGTGCTTTATTTTGATTTAGCCTAAATGAAATTAAAAGTCCTGCTCACGATATGCGCGAGTTGACCCAGGACCCGCGGATCGCTAAAAGCGCAACTTGAGGAAGAGAAGAGAAATAGAGTGCGTGCCTTCATGGATTTGTTTTCACCTGCTGCAGTGCACAGGAGAGATGAGGGTGCGCTCACGATGACACAGGCAGACTCCCAGCATGATCCATGCTTATTTATTCACAAACTTTCTTAAAAAGCGTGTTTTTCGTGAGTGATTTGGAGATTTCAGGCAAGATACAAAAAATCCAAGTATGACGCGTCCACGTTACGCATAAATGCACAGCTACAGAGCGCGCGTGGGAGCTGCTTTGCTAAAAAGCATATAAATTAGTCTGTTTACTGCAAAAAATACCTTGTTCCCAGTTTTGAAATACTGAACAACAATCATGACGCTAAAAGCGTTAGTGCCTCCCCAGCTGTCAACCTCACCGCACGTCACTGTGCGCGGCTGACTTGAGCGGATTTTATCTAGTTTCCTGTTAAGAGGAAGTAGGTTGATCCAAATGTCACAGTGTTAGGAGACATATATAATATGTAACTGTTCTAAATTGTCTCCATAAAGATATATTTAAAGCTATAACATCAGATGGCATCAATAAAGGTGGCAGAACTTCCACTATAAATGTCATAAATTGAACCCCAGCAGAATTACAAACATATAAATGGGACTTATAGGTCTCACAATACCCCTCAGATAAAAAATGAAATAAAATTAAGTAGCATTCATTTTCATTTGTTTAAATTATAGATTCTGATTGAAGTTGAATTAACAGGGTTTATCCTCATATTGCAGTGGCATCAGGATGAAAAGATAAGATAAGATAATCCTTTATTTGTCCCACAATGGGGAAATTGCAGTGTGACAACGCAAGTTACAGAAACAGTAGGAAAATAAGAGCATGTGTAACGGAGTTAAAAATGTACTAATTACTATTTCCTGGTTGTATTTTATGTTTGAATATAATTTATATGTGAATTTTATCATTTTGACATTTTATTTTGAAAACCGGAAGTGCGCGCTGCTCCCACAGTCCATACACTTTTCCTCAAGCAAATCATACAAACAGGCTTCTTGTAAACGGGGGTGTAACACCAAATTCTGGGTCCTGGGTACAAATCACCTTGGTGGGCCTGCACTACATATTGTCTAATGAAAAATACACATTACAGGCTTTGTGAGGGGCCCCTCCTTGCACTGGGCCCTGGGTAAACAGTACCCTTTCCCCCAGTTCAAAACTCCTGCTTATGAATAATGTCCTATAGATGATTTCAGACTGGATGCCAGCCAGGCAAGCCATTTCAACATTATTTCAACTAGGGTAAATGCAAAATTGCACATGTTTTTGTTTTTTTTACTTTACATTTGTTTTATTATCTGCTTACAAAGTTTTATTCAAAATAGAATACTTTGATTGTACAAGAAAAATAACATAGCAATTAGACTTGTACAACAATGTGTGCTATAGGATACTTACACACAAACTTAGGCCTACTCACTCATAATCGTACAATACTGAGCAATAATGTAAAAAATATTGATCAAAGCATATTTTTAAAAACTCAAAAAAGTAACTGGGCAGAGTAAGAATATGGGCCTTTCATAAACATCACTACAATGGTATCAGATGCTGCAATGCACTTTCTTTCTATCAAGTAAATGAAATACACACACAGTTTATATGTACATCCAGGCAAAATTAATTTGGATTTTGGGCACTGATTTAGAGGCACAGTGTCTGCTTTCCAATAACTGATATGTAAATTTCACCTCTTTGCTAAACAGAGACGTGCTGCTCTTCAGGTGGGACAAACTCAGCGCTGGAGGAGGAGGGTCCCGAGTGGCTGAGGTCTGGATCTGGGACATTGTTATAGCAGTTGGTTTGATCTGTGCTGACAGAAATGATGGAGGAGTCTGAGCTCTCGCTGTCAGAGAGAGGCACAGGGCAGTACTCTTGGACAGAACAGGTGTGCTCTGTGTAGCTAGTCTTAAAAACATCCTTTAGGCCTTTAGAGCTGTCTAACCACTCCTGCAAAATCAGCACACGGTAGTTAGTGTTTGTGATCTAGATGTAGGACATTGCAGTTGTCCATTGTTTTAAATGTTTTTACTTACCTCCAAGTCACGAGATGGTTTAGGAACAACTGGAATAAGGATGATTCGGATTCTGGACAGTGTCATAGAAATAAAAAATTAAAACCATGTACAGTTAAAAAAAAATTAAATACATTTTTGTTCAATCTTTTATATCTAGTTTTTTAGGTTATTGAAATTTAAAGGGTATGAAAAGATTTTGGATCTTCAAGTAGGCTATTATAGTGTAATTATATAAGAGCCACATTATCAGCACTTATCACGCAACTTCACTTCTGAGAATTCTATAAAACTATAAGATAATAGTTTAAATTATTCAATAACAATTTTATGTGTAGAATCCCTCAGTCGTCCAGGTAGAATCCATAGCAAAAGGAGACATTTAATTTGTCAACTGGACAGAGTTTATTTGGTCGAATACGTTTCGCAGCTCATCCAAGCTGCTTCTTCAGTTCTGGTCAGATGCTGGCGGACACTGCTTTATATCTGCCTGAAGGAGGGAGCTTAATTACAATGAAAATTACTCTGAGATGGGAGACAAATGATATCCGAGACCTCCATTTCTGTTCAAGGAAGGATTCTCTTTCTTGACAAAAATAGCTTCTTTAACTCCCCTCTCAAACCAGTTCTTTTCTCTGGCCAAGATCTGGACCTCGCTGTCCTCAAAGGAGTGGCCTGTGGGTTTTAGGTGGAGATGTACGGCAGATTGCGGCCCACCCTGGTTTTCCCGTCTGTGTTGATAGACACAGACGGATTTGTCTCCCATCTATAACTCTATCCTCAAACCTAAATCAAAACAAACTGAGAAAACAATGGGACTAGCCAGGTCAGGTCCAGAGGTGTGAAAACACCCATCATGGCCCTGAATGGATATGCTAACTACTCCCCCACTCCCACTCCATACTGAATAGACACACCTAACTAACAGAAACTGTAAACAACTCCATATTGTATAGACTCACCTGACTAACAGAAACCATAAATAAATATGTGTTGTCTCAGAGTAATTTTCATTGTAATTAAGCTCCTCCCTTCAAGTAGATATAAAGCAGTGTCCGCCAGCATCTGACCAGAACTGAAGAAGCAGCTTGGATGAGCTGCGAAACGTATTCAACAAAATAAACTCTGTCCAGTTGACAAATTAAATTTCTCCTTTTGCTATAATAACAATTTTAGTGAAAATGGTTATTCACGCTTCAGATCCCAATCTACTATACTCTGCTGCCATCTAGTGAGACCATGTGTACAGGTCAAATACTGGAAAATAAAAAAGTCATCATTTGGCCTATCAGCATGTTACCGATATGTTGCACCATAAATGAAATTGATTAGAGCTTATTGGACAGAGCAGTTACACACTGCAGAACAATTCAGATGTACTGTAGTTGATTCTAGTATTGTAGAGTGTAGTAGAGTAAAGGATAATATTGCAAATGTAGTGTGTTGTAGACTTACCTCTGATGATGCAATAACATAACAATCAGCAAGAGCAGAATGACCCCTCCCACAAAGTATATGACCATATTCCCCACATTCACAGAGTCATGCAGCTGAGTCGAGTCTGATGAGAACAAGGTTAAGAAGTTGTTAATAAGTCATTATGGAAAATTGTATAATCTTTGGGATTAAAGGGGCACTATGTAACTTTTCTGCTGGAGACAAGCAGTTGGCAGACTCACCAAAAGAAAAAAACTTGAACAGTGCACCTTTGATTGCATGTGTTAGAAATGTGATAGCATGAGGTACAGATGAAGATAAAATGTTTAAAGCACAACAGAAACATGCCTATATGCTTTGGCACAACTGAAAATGTCAGTACTTATTCAATTTTCAAACCCTTCAGTTACTTTTACAGATTATTAGGCCGTTTTCCGTTTTTCCAAATGGTTTTCCATTATTTCAAATGATTTTGTGCAATTGTCTCCTGTTTCTTACATCACTGGACTTTATCAGACTGTTTAAAATGCATTGTAGTGACTCTCATCCATTTGGACAAAACATTCAAAACTTTAAGTACAACCTCACTGTTTAGCACCACAGCCACAAATATACATGGGCAGAAATATACATAAGTGAATAAATCATAATATCCAGAATGATGCAGACAAATATGTGCATCTTATCCCACAGCAAGGTACACAGACTAGTGTGTGGGAAAGGACGCTGCTCTTATCCACTGCTCCTGACTGTTTGATTGAGAGAAAATGCATCACAGATGAGTGATTTACATTGATCAGTTGAGAGGGAAAAGAGTAAAATGATGTCCATCAATTATATTTGAAACATTTACAAATCCTGTCGACACATATTTCTAACATGGGCCTCATATCTGGTCTATGATCTGAAAACACAGTGAAAACACATTTTGATGCTGATTCCATAAACGCAGCACAGAGGTCTGTCCAGTCTAAGGGACTGATATGTTCACTGAGACAAACACTTCATTTTGTGAACTGTTTCATTTTGTGAAATTAACTAAAGATTTGATCAGATTTTGCAATAGATAGAATGGGTTTTGATGCCTGCATAAATTGTTTTGAGAAATGTATTTAAAGTTTTGAAAAATTCAGTATTGATCCAAGAAATGTAGTGCCAAAGCAACTGAAGAAACACTGTAGTCCACATTTGTGAAGTGTTGGTAAATTTCAAAAAAACATATTAGTTTAGTTTATTTGAGCTTTTTTTTGTTTGTTTACTTTACATGCATACATTAGATAGAAGCATGCATAGCCCAAAAGTGTAGGCTGAAGCAATTGCTTATGAGCACCTACTATTACATCCATAAGCTGAGGGCAAGCAGATGTCCCCTTCAGCTTGGCCAGCTCGGGTAACAGGTCAAAAAAGTTGCTGGAACACCCCCATCGCACAACATTATAATCTGTCAGTGTTCGTTTTAACTTATTTGAACTTGTTAATTAATAAAACAAACAGATCCAAAAAGATAACTTAATGGCAGAAAGGATATTTTAATATATTTTTCTCTCTTCTTACCTGTCTTGTTGTAGGCGCCCCAGACGACTGGTTCGCTCCATTCGCTCCACACGTCAGAAGAGCCACAGTTGTTGCTCACGCGGTCCCGCACCTGCAGCTCGTAACGGGACGAGTTTGATGGTAAGTTAAAGCAATACTCCTGAATGCCGGCACTCATCATGGACGCCTGTCAATTAAACACAATGTAAATAACCAGGGGAAATACACTGAAGATCATTTGTCTCAGTCTCATTTCAATTCTCTTTGACTCCTCAGCTGTCAGACATGTCTACTGAAAGGGTGTGGCGTCTTATAAGTTTCAACAAGAAGGGAAGAAGTCATGACCTCTAGACCACCGTTTAGACATTTCCAGGAATCAATAGAAGAATTGTTGAAGAATCAAATTGCTAAGTATATATATATTCCTGGGTTACAAATGACATCACAATATTCTTGGCTAATATTATTTAATACAGATGGGCGTAGGTAAAACTAATATTGTTAAAATGCAGATTTTTGTTGTAATACAGTGAGTTCTTGGGTCTAATCAAAATGATCAGGTTCAGCATTTGTGCTTTTACCTTTTCAGTGTTTCATGGCAAATTACAATGTAATTAGTAGGAAAATAATGGCTCTGGAAGTGTGACATAATGATGCTGCAGAATCTGAAAACCACCAATTTAGTACATTTCTCCACTGTGATATTTTTTTCTCTTGTCTTTCCTATTTTAAAGGCACTGATACTGATCATTTTAGATTGTCAGATTTAGATATAGGATCTTGGACTCCCATTCATTAGCATTATGATGAGATGCAGAGGTGTGACAGAAGATGATGCTAGTTAGTCAGTTTCCCACCTGCCAGTTATTGTTGTTGAGTCTGTAGCGGATCTGGCTCTCAACACACCCAGGGCTCTTTAGCCTCCACACGAAACACAAGCTGGAGTCAGACCTGTACTCCACAGTGAGGTTGGAAGGTGGATCCAACTTTACTGGAAATTACAGAGAAGTCAATGATTAAACCACAGAATCATGTTTCAAACTCGATATTGATACTAAGGAGAAGGCTATTTTATTCTACTGATCGTTTCAATCCCTTTATAATGGTCTATTTTATACAATGGAATGTAATTTTTAACAATAACATGTTTAATATGCTAGATCTCATAAAAACATTTCTAAAACTATTCATGAAAGGTGAAAGGTGTTTTTTCCTGTATCACTACGTAATAAATTAGTATCTAGTTATCTCAGTATTGATTTTTTTTGACAACTCTGAAATGGAACTGTTTAGTTGAATTATTTGATTGAGTTGAGAGAGTAATTTATAGTCGTACACATTGCGTGTTATTCATTCACTTTGCAGTTGTACTTGGTAGTGCTAATGTACATCTCTTGCCGCAGCTGTCCCAGGGGAGACTGATGAAAGAGTAGTGTCTGATACTTCACACATATCCGACAACGTACCACCATTCATATAGTTTGACAAGCAAGGTGAGTGAAGTGAATGTTTTACCTTTACTTTTAAGGTAATGTTCCTGGGTATGATTCTGGTCTCCTTTTTGAAGTCTGGTGAAAAATGTGTTAAATCTTTCTGTCCAGAGTCTGTCGTTGGCTTCGGGCTGATTGCATCCAACATTCAGACCATCCTTGACTATGTAGGTTTCACATTCACGAAAGGATTCCTCTTCAAATCTAAAGCAAAATTCAAACCAAAAGATCAATCATGATAGTTTCAATTATAGAGATTTTTTATTTTATTTCAGACTAGGGCTTTGACTCCGAACTTCGTTATTCGAATATAATTCGAATATTTAAAAAAATTGAGATATTCGAACGAAGCCCTTAATATTCGAACCTGTTCGAAAAGTTTAACATGAACATCTCCAACGCGATAGAAGCACAGAACAGACTCACCATAGGCAGAACATCCCTCAGTCACAGAAAGAACACGCATATTCCACTGAGTACTGCCCTTAAGGAGCGATAAAAATCCGAACTTAAATTATCCACCCGCAGCTAACCAAAAATGCGTCTGCTTCTGTGTTCCGTCATCATTTTATCGCGTGTACCGCGTGTCTCATCAGCCGTGAAAGTAAATGAATCTGCCCACGTAGCATTAAGCGCTCTGTTTTCTTCAGAAACTTTTCTTTTCTTGGATTTATCATCATTGGGCTGAAAATCATACTGCTGATGTAGGTGCGGTAAGTCCGGGCTGCCAGTGTGTGCGGGTGGCGCACATCGGCGGCTTTGCCGCATGTTTTGAGCGACAAAAATATTAAAAAGGTTTTATTTAAATGTTACAAGATCACCATTATCTACAATTTTAGATTTACATTTAAAAACGAACAAACTAAAATAAAAATACAATGTAATTAAATACTCATTATTATTTTCCAAAGTCACAGGGAGCCACGACAGAACGATGAAAGAGCCACATGCGGCTCTGGAGCCGCGGGTTGCGGGCCGCGGGTTAATATTCGAATATATTCGAATATTAATATTAATAAACAAACGAACTTCGAATATGATTTTTGGGCAAAAGTCAAAGCCCTATTTCAGACACAATTTATTACTTACCCACTATAAAAAGTGTAATTGACATCCAAAGTATTCCATAAACATTGGACATATTTCATACCAATCACCATACAGTCCACATCTGTTGGGAAATATTTGATGCTTGCTTTATATAAAGTAAAGTAAACACACATGCAACAATTGTTTTGATAAGGCAAAAGTTAAGATCAGATGCCCTTCCTCCTAATGTAAAAAAAAAAAAAAAATCAGTTTCAAATGAGTTTAGCTCTAGATTTTTAGATTTTTTTAAATTGTTAAATCTATGACATTCACTACAAACAGCTCAAGATTTTGCACAATTTGAAATTATAAATGCATTCCAGAATTATTTTGCAGAACACCAACTCACGCGGCTCATATCACGACACTGCCCGTTGACGTAAAGGGGAATTCACGCACCAAATGTCATGGGAAGTAAAATATATGATACTAAATCAAACATAGGCATACAACTACCATTTTAAAAACATATATATATAGATTTCATATATTTATTGTTGTTTTCTTATTTGTAAATCAACACACATTATCAACAAGAAAAATTTCTCAAACCAAAAGTAAAAAATCAGTTTATTTCTTACCAGGAGGTTTTTCCGCAAAGCCACTTCCAACCAAACACAGAATCATCAAAAGTCTCATCTTCATTTTAAAGAGAAGAAGAGAGTTGTCAACATGTCAGACAATCTACCTCTGGTCTATAAAAATGATCATGCGCGGCTGACTTGAGCGGCTTTCTATCTAGTTTCCTGTTAGAGGAAGTAGGTTGATCCAAATGTCACAGTGTTAGGAGACATATATAATATGTAACTGTTCTAAATTGTCTCCATAAAGATATATTTAAAGCTATAACATCAGATGGCATCAATAAAGGTGGCAGAACTTCGACTATAAATGTCATAAATTGAACCCCAGCAGAATTACAAACATATAAATGGGACTTATAGGTCTCACAATACCCCTCAGATAAAAAATGAAATAAAATTAAGTAGCATTCATTTTCATTTGTTTAAATTATAGATTCTGATTGAAGTTGAATTAACAGTTGCAGTTGCAGTTATTATGTTTTGATTAAACTAAAAAATACAATCAGTTTACTAACATCTTAAAAAAATGTGGACACCTGTAATTTAGAAATGGCCAAAGAGAGCGAATAAAATAGATTTGAAAATCAAATCTAAAGAGAATTGCCAGGAGCTGATTGTTAATAAGACGTGTCAAATTAAAGTAATTGTTGCTCTTTGCATTCTACAAATATAAACTAAATATTCTAATACATCTCCTCACTACTTTTTTTTTTAAATTTTGCAATATCATAGGTTTTTACAAACCCTTACAGTAATTCAGTACAATATTTTGTATTAAAAATGAGTATTGGTCATGTATGTCAAAAGTGTTTTTCTGTGAGCTCTTGGTTTTGTGGCTTTTGTTTCCTTTGAAAAAGACTCAAAACGGATACAGATACTTTCTTGATAAATTGGTGGTGCAGCTTGTACTTACAAATATAGCCTACTTTATTTTGTCCAGGTACATTGCGTTACTTTTCTGGTGGAGGGTCCGTCACCTGCTTGTTTCTTTGAATATGTCATTACTCTGCCTCGAATGTTTCACAATATGACATTAACAGCTCTACCTTACATGTATTAAATTACAGTGGTTTTATAGCTCAAAAATACAGAGAAAAAACAGGCATTCTGACTGTGAGTGGATTTGCCTCTCCACAGATCTGACCTGTAACTCTGGTTTGGTCTCCATGAAGATAGAAAGGTTTAATACAATATTGTGAAACATTTCAGACAAAGCATTTGACGGACCCTCCACGAGAAAAGTTACACAGTGCACCTTTAATGCCTTTTGGAAGTGTGTGATTTTATATTCAATTAAATTAATGCATAGTCACATTACTTTACACAACTCTTTCCCTATTGTGCTAAATGATAGTGTAGGCGTACGTAGTTTTGTTATTGCACAGGGACAGTTTTCTTTTACTTTTTCAAATGAACATATAGAACACATAAAAATACCAAGGGTTTATAATAATATTTAGAAAAAATAAATCCAGGCACTCAAGAAAAGTAAAAATTGCATCAGGAAAAGTATAGTTAAAAGTCTTTTATTTAAATGGCCAAAACCAACATGTTTTCAACATGCGTTAAAATTGACCAAAAAACACCTTCATAACACCTGTTTTATTTGGTGACAAAGTTTTATGGCTCAAATCTGTCTTGTTTTTGAGACAGATGTGAAATTTCTAGTAAAGTTTCTTTAGTGGTTCAAAGGAAAAGTGCAGTAACTGCAGATGGGAATGTTGTAATTGCTGAATTCTTAGACTTAAACAAACTTTATTGATCCATAAGGGAAATTATTTGGACACAGTAGCTCACACATCACAATAAAAAAATATAAATGGTAATAATAAATTCTAAATAAGTAGAAAAAAAGATAGCAAGAGACTGGTGTCAAATAAGGCATAATTATATAAATATATATGTACAAGTCAAAATAAAATAGAAAAATAAGTATTAAAATATAAAATCTCAGCTATATACAGGAGGTCATAGGAAGACAGTGCAACAATGATATGATGACTGACAGGACATAGGGTTATCCGTTACATAAGGGTGAGTTGTTGTACAGTTGTAGGGAGTATTATAGTATGAATGTAGTCCTGTATCTCTCACTGTTTGAGTGGAGCTGTAGGAGCCTGTTGGAGAATGAGCTCCTCTGTCCCTCTACAGTCCCTGACAAAAGTCTTGTCGCTTATCCATTTTGTAGAAACAAAAGCTTATAACCTGACTTTAAATTAATCGATTGGTTTTAGAAATGTCTCATATGAAAGCTAAAACCCTCCCAAATTATGCTCAATATACTAAAATAAATTTGCTTCACTGAAGAAAGATTGATCATTTAATGAACACAGAAAGGTCAGATTTTGGCAAGACAAAAGTCTTGTCGCCTACAGAAAACTGAACAAATAATTTACTTCAAATACAAAAATATGTTGCATAACGTCAGTGAATTAAGTAGTGGTGCTGTGAGATCCATATTTAATATCTTGTATGACTTCCATGAGCTTGAAGGACTGCATCCATGCGGTTCGACAATGATTCATACAATTTGTTGATGAAGTCATCAGGAATAGCAAAGAAAGCAGTCTTACATGCCTCCCAGAGTTCATCAAGATTCTTTGGTTTTGCCTTCCATGCTTCCTCTTTCATTCTACCCCAGACATGCTCAATGATGTTCATGTCTGGTGACTGGGCTGGCCAGTCCTGGAGCACCTTGATCTTCTTCGCCTTGAGGAACTTTGATGTAGAGATAGAAGTATGCGATGGAGCACCATCCTGCTGCAAAATTTGACCCCTTTTATGGTTGGGAATGTAAGAGGTAGCTAATACTTCTTGATATTTTAGGCTATTGATATTGCCTTCCACCCTGCAAATGTCTCACACACCCCCATACTGGATGTAACCCCAGACCATGATTTTTCCGCCACCAAACTTAACTGTTTTCTGGGTGAATCTTGGATCCATGCGGGCTCCAGTAGGTCTCCTGCAATATTTGCAGCAGCTGTGATGTTATTCAACCGAGGATTCATCTGAGAAATCCACCTTCTGCCACTTTTCCAGTGTCCATCCTTTTAGCAGGCTGTGGGCCTTGGCAAATGCCACACGGTTTTTTAATTGCCTTTTGTTTAGTGCTGGTTTCTGTGCACTGATTCGACCATGGAGGCCATTTCGAGACAGAATTCTACAAACTGTTGTGGTTGACACAGGGACTTGAGGTGACCAGGCCTGGTGGAGCTCTGCTGCAGTGGAAAAGGGGCTGGCCTTGGATTTTCGAATCAACAAACGGTCCTCCCGAGCAGTTGTCTTGCGGGGTCTGCCGGACCTGGGCTTGTCAAAAACATCTCCCGTCTTTTCAGATCTTTTTCTTATTCTTTGTACTTGACGCTGAGACACATTGAAGGTGTCAGCCACCTCAGCAGTGGATCTGGTCTTCAGCCTCTTGATAATTAACGCTTTGGTCTCAGGGTGGATCTTAGGCATGTTGTCAGAGGTCAAGTTGCAGTTGATGTGAAGGTCTGGTGTGCTGGGGTTCTTTTTATACACACCCACTAATTGATTGATCAGTAACTGATCACAGGTGAGGCTGTAATCTAGGATTGGGTGCATCATATGACAAGGCGACAAGACTTTTGTCTTGCCAAAATCTGACCTTTCTGTGTTCATTAAATGATCAATCTTTCTTCAGTGAAGCAAATTTATTTTAGTATATTGAGCATAATTTGGGAGGGTATTAGCTTTCATATGAGACATTTCTAAAACCAATCGATTAATTTAAAGTCAGGTTATAAGCTTTTGTTTCTACAAAATGGATAAGCGACAAGACTTTTGTCAGGGACTGTATAGTCTGGTGCAGTGGGTGAGTTGTGCAGTTGTAGGGAGTATTATCTCCTCTGTCCCTCTATAGTCTGGTGCAGTGGGTGAATTGTTGTACAGTTGTAGGGAGTATTATCTCCTCTGTCCCTCTATAGTCTGGTGCAGTGGGTGAATTGTTGAACAGTTGTAGGGAGTATTATCTCCTCTGTCCCTCTATAGTCTGGTGCAGTGGGTGAATTGTTGTACAGTTGTAGGGAGTATTATCTCCTCTGTCCCTCTATAGTCTGGTGCAGTGGGTGAGCAGGAGTGTCCATGATGGAGAGCAGTTTGTCCAGTGTCCTCCTGTCCCTCACTGTGACAAATGTCTCCAGCTCACAGCTGATCACGTGACCAGCTTTACGGATCAATTTGTCAATCCGCCCAATGTTCCTTTTACTGGTGCCGCTCCCCCAGCAGAACCACAGTGAAGTCCAGGGCGCTGGCCTCCACAGACTGGTAGAAGATCTCCAGTAACTCGCTGCACACATTGAAAGTAGAGTTTAATCATGCCCTTCTTGTACACAGCATTACAGGTCTAAATTTTAAGGCCATTTTTCTCAGTTTAACTCTCAACGCAGTTACTGCATTTTTCTTTTGTAGAGCAGAATTGCCCAAAAATAGGGTGAGATAGCTCTTAAGACCTTGCAATGGTGAGATTGTTTAAATGTAATAGACTAAGTGGTCCTCTATTTATTTTTAATGCATTTTATTAATTATGTGTCCTTAATTTTATTACTATTTAAACACTAACAAGGAAACGCCAAAGTCGGTTTAGTCATCATGCTAATTTAATTCAATGTATCTGTATTTGTTTTGTGAGTATTATTTTGAAATATTGTGACTTTTCTTTTGAAAAGCGGAAGTTACAATGTTTTGGTAGTGATAGCGGAAATAGCTGTCATTTTGCTCCGATCCATGGTCTCGCCGTGCAGTGGTGACTGTTTCTCACTGAACAGAAGACCAATGTAACTCACCATCAGAAAATTAAACAAGGATACAACATGGACCGCTTTCTGGATGTCACACGGTCGAAAATATTTATTGTATTACCTTTTCTCTCCACATTTCTGCTCGTGAAGAGTCAGGGTAATGCCATGAATAATGTCGAAACAGAGAGACAGGCTGAAGAAAGCCACCGACAGGACAGTGCCAACTTGCTTATATTTATAATGCTGCTAACACTAACTATTTTAACGATATGGCTATTCAAGCACAGAAGATTTAGGTTTCTGCACGAGACTGGACTCGCTATGATCTACGGTAAGAAAGCAAAACCCGTCCTGTAATCAATGAACTTGGCCTCAGTGCTAGCTGTTAGCTTCAGATCTTAACCTGTAAGCTTATTGTTTTTCTAGATACAACCATTTCTAGACTTGCATTAGGCAGAGTGGATCTTGGTCTAGTCAACCATTCACTATTTAATGCTACTGATGGATGTAGATTGGAATCTCAGTTATATAAAAGTCATTCAACAAAGCCTAGGCATTATTATTAAAATTGTATTCTTTCAATTCTCTCTTTTTTATATTATTACTACATTATAATCTATTACTATTTCAGCAGTTGTAGCACTTTAATTTTGATACTTGTCTAAATCACACATACAAATTAATACACTTTGACAGACCACTACTCACACTTATGTTTTTGTTTCCACCAGTTCAAAACCCTAGTTCGTATAATTTCTCTGTAACAAGGTTTGAGGTTTTAGGTTTAGTTATTTCTAACTTTTTTCTCTTGTTATTAATCTTAAAATCCTCTATTTTCTGTCTCATATTTGTTAATCGTACAGGTTTGTTGGTCGGTGTGATCCTGAGATTTGGAGTACATGTTCCACAAAGTACGAGTGATGTGGTATTGAGCTGTGCCGTAAATGCTAGTCCAGCCACTCTGCTGGTCAATGTGAGTGGGCGCTTCTACGAATACACTCTGAAAGGAGAAGTCAGCCGTGCCAAAGGTCACCAGGTTCAGGATGATGAGATGCTCCGAAAGGTATATCAATGCTTGAAATATTTTTTTTAATGAATGACATGTTGCTGTGATTCATTTTTTATCCACTATGTGTGTGTGTGTGTGTGTGTGTGTGTGTGTGTGTGTCAGTGGATGGGGATAGTGGGCCTTTTTATATTTTTGTATGGTGGATTGAAAAAAAAAAGTACAACTAATAAAAAAAATAGTTTTAAGTGAAATGTTAAATGCTGACATTATATTGTGCACTTTCTATTATCTCTAGGTAACATTTGACCCTGAAGTATTTTTCAACATTTTACTACCACCAATCATCTTTCATGCAGGTTACAGCTTGAAAAGGGTAAGTATTAGCAATAGAAGTTAGCTAATATTATCACCAGACATAAATTAAATTTATATTACATGCTAACTGTATACACAAAAGCATCAGTCAGCTACCCTGAATACATTAACTTGTCTATTTATTTTTTACAGAGACATTTTTTCAGAAACATTGGGTCTATCTTGGCCTATGCCTTCATGGGAACAGTTATCTCCTGTTTTGTGATTGGGTAACTAAACTTGACAAAGTCATAGCTTTGCTACAGATTCAGATGTATGTTCTAAATAACATGTTTTTATGCTCCCTATAGGCTGATCATGTACGGGTTTGTGTCCTTCATGAAAGTAGTGGGACAGCTTGGAGGAGATTTCTACTTCACAGACTGCCTCTTTTTTGGTGCTATCGTTTCTGCAACAGACCCAGGTTTGTGTTGCTCTTCATGCCATACACATATCCTTGATGTGCAAAACTAATTCATTATAAAGGTATTTTCTCGTGACTTGCACCTGCCTTCTTGGTTAAAGCGAGACACATTTTTTCAATATCCAAACCTTCTGTGTAAAAACCTTTGCATCTCAGTTATCCACAAAATAGATTAAGAGTTTAAGATGTATCAAATCTATCTTCCTTGACATTCACAATACACATTTCTTCAATACTTTATGAATATGTGGGAGATTCACCAGTGAATCTCCCAGTTTTCAAATGGACATGATAGACAGAGTGAAAAAAATAAAGGAAAGAAATGGGGACTGATTTCTGCAGAATCAATGAGAGAAGCACTGTTAATCTGCAGTGAGATAAATTAGATTTTATTTGTAAATCATTGGTGACCAATGAGCACCTTCGTTTCACATGTGCCACTAAACTAAATGATTGCACGATCAGGTTTGGCCAGAGTAGAGACAGGGGGCATGGGGACCAGACTGATATCAGTCTGTATAAAAAATACAGAGAGATATCATTTTGGATTTGACAGGCAAATCTATCTGTATCCAATGTTAAAATATAGTTTCTGGCAATGTTTGCAAAATTGTCAATTTTTGTAAAGAAAATGCCATCTAAACTAAAATTCCCAATCATACAACAGCAAAAAAACCCAACATAATTATTCATTCTGGTTGCAGTGACAGTTCTGGCCATTTTCAATGAGCTGAAGGTGGATGTGGACCTGTACGCTCTACTGTTTGGAGAGAGTGTCCTTAACGATGCAGTGGCAATCGTCCTATCTTCGTAAGAATTAGACACACATCACAATAACTCATTAAATAGGCAATGTTTTTGAGCAATTTCATGTTTATCCATTTGTGTTGTAAAAAGTGCAATTTTGACGGCTTTCTGCTGGTTTTTAAATCCACTGATAATGCATGTGAAAGAAGGAGGTTTTGCAATATTTTATGCAGCATAAATTACTACAAGGCCATTTCCCCCCAAATTCATAATATTCATCTACACACACTCATTATGATATCTATTTTGTCTTCTCCAAAGTCATATATGTTTGACAAAGCAAAATCTGTTATAACTAAAGGTATGGCTGTGCTAACATCAGTGTTTTTAAGTATAATGTTAAAGTAAACACCAGTTACATTCAATTACTTGGCTGCAATGTTAGGTTTCACATTGTTGATAGGTTTTCCAGTGCAACAAACCATTTAAAAATATATATGAAATTTTAACTAGAGTCATACATATAGAACATATTGCCCTGTTAATTCTATATTTGAGCATCACTTGACCTCAAACATTGGACTGAATCTAATTTAACCTGCAGAAATCCTGGTGTTTGTTGTCCTCATAAATCCTCACTGTACTAACATCATCCATGTCATTCCCACTGCCGCCTCCTCCGTCTGTGTGGTCGTCTCCTGTACGTATGTATGTAGAGTGCTCCTGCGTTTTGAGAAGCAGAATAGACACTCAGTCTCTGCCTCAGGGAGCAGGAGCCCAGTGCTGCCCGAGGAGGAGCATGTGCTAATGGAGCCGAACTTCACTGGGACACCCCGGTGGGTGTGGGGCGGTCTGAGTGAAGCATTTTAAATCTACTTAAGTTTGGTGCATTTTTTTATCTTGAATGTAGGTTTTTGCCAGTGACCTACATTGCTTGTATGAACCTTAATTTCTGCTTTAATTTTAGTGCAAAATTATTTATTAAAGGTGCATTGTGTGACTTTTCTCCTGGAGGGTCTGTCAAATGGTTTTCTCTGTGGAGATGTCATTGCTTTGTCTGGAAAGTTTCATTTAATTTAATGAATGTAAGGTAGAGCTGTTTTAATGGAACTACGGAACATTCCAGACAGATCAATGACATATGCATAGAAAAAAGCAGGTGACGGACCCCCAACCAAAAAGTTGCATAGTGCACCTTTAAGTGAATGATTTGGATGAGTTTGATCATTTACCAGCAGTCAGTGTGTTCTTAGTGCCATTTCCAAACCTGGTTAAATGGATTCTGCTGTTATTAAGAAGTAGAAATCGAAATCAAAAGAGGAGCCTATGCAAGGCTATTCAAGTACAGATTTCATTTACTAAAAAAAGAGTGTTAATTTATTGCGGGTAATGTTTTATTTATTTATTATTAAGAAAAGGGTTTGAAAATATTTGCATGTGCATATGGCACATCAATTGTTTTATCAGAGGCCAGGTTGCAACCTCATTATATAGGAGGCTAAAGAAAAAGGGCATTTAATTTCACAATAACTGCTAAAAATGTGTAACTTTGAAACTAGTAAAAAATTACTGTACTGTACTGTACTGTACTGTACTGTACTGTAGCACTATACCATGTTAATATGATTATTTCCTTGTTTGTTATATTGCCTCTTTGCACTGGCAGATATTTAATAGTATTCTAAATGAATATATTGTAGATGTTGACAGCATGCTTGTATGCAAAAAGATTTCCTGCTAGCCCCTTTGTTTTTACTCTGACTGATCGCCCTGTTTGATAAAAAGAATTATCTTTCAACCGAGTTAGTTTTAGTTTTGAATCCTTGCATGTGTTAATTTTCGACCAGTTCAACCCCTTCTCTCTTTTAAGGGTATATTTCTATTTTTCTTGTGTCTGATTTTGATTGTTGGTTGTAGGTCTATTGTTGCGTACCAGCCAGCGGGAGATAACAGTCACAGTTTTGAGGCGATGGCCATGCTCAAGTCCTTTGGGGTTTTTCTGGGAGTTTTCAGTGGATCCTTTGCTCTTGGAGTGGCCACTGGAGTTGTAACTGCATTTATATCCTTCAATCACCAGTACAGTTTTATCATATTCCTTTGTCATGCATACATCAGTAGACTGACATTGGATATGCTGGGAAGAGTTGCCTGTGTAGAGTAAACTTACAATTACTGATTAGAATTATTGCATCCAGTTAATTATGTAAATGGCGTAATAAAGATGATGAATCATTTTGATAATCTACAGTGACTTTTAAAACATAACTTTATAAATGATAATAGATCTCTTCTGTCTCTACTTTTGACACATCATACTTAACTGTTAAAAAAAGCTTGGGTAACTGTACTGATGTTTTGTTGTCATGCAGCCCTTGTATAGAACCACCAGAGGAATCTGACAACAGTTGAATTTATTAAAATAACACGTAATTATAGTGCATCTATTGTTTGTGTCTGATTTGACTGTTGTTCACCTTGACCTTGTTTTTCACGTTACTAAGTTTACAAAGCTGAGAGACTTCCCCCTACTGGAGACCGCCCTCTTCTTCCTCATGTCCTGGAGCACCTTCCTACTGGCAGAGGCCTGCGGGTTTACAGGTACAACACTGTTGAAAACAGTAGAGAAAAAATAAAATAAATAAATATATATATGTGTGTGTGTGTGTGTGTGTGTGTGTGTGTGTATATGCACACGTATGTTTGGTTGATTTTAATAACAGTTTGACTTTTTAATTAATTGATTATATAATAATCTAAATCAGTCAATGTTTCATCTCACAAAACCCACACATCTATAATTGGACACTGTTGTTTTAGATTTTTAAATACAAAAACATGTATGTAGCTTCCATCTACAGTTTCAGTTGTCACTTCTGCTTTACCGTTTTTATATTTATCTTTTTTTTTATGACCAGTCTCATGTTGTTGTCTCCAGGAGTGGTGGCGGTGCTGTTCTGTGGCATCACTCAGGCTCACTACACATACAACAACCTCTCCCCAGAGTCCCAGGACCGGACCAAACAGGTACACAACTACACGCACACCTCCTCTGTTTTGGTTAAAAGTGTAAGTAAAAGTACTGGGGCAATAATTTTGTAAATATTTTGTTATTGTAATCTGAATTAGATTTCTGAGCACACATTTTAAACACATCCAGGAGCATTAACATTTGAGTCTAAACTATTAAATGCAAAACTAAATGCAAAAATACAGGGAGGTTTAGTACATAATATGACCAAATTTGTTATTTGCATGTGAAATTGTGTTTCTTTGTTTCGTTGCTTATTTATTGCGATCATTTACATTGCAATTTTGATTTGATTTCATTTAATCTTGTAGCCTTAGTTTCGAACATTTTCAAAATTGTTCTGTAGACTTTTATCATTTGTATGACCCAGAAAAGCTCATAGTTAAATTGCATAGTTAAGAACTAAGGTTTGTTTATTGCTTTCTCCATTCTGTACTGAAACCTTTTTAATCAAAAGCTTTTCAGTTGGCATTTATGCCTCTGATACCACTTTGTAGGACAAATAGTATAATGTATAGCTAAAAGTCTGTTCTTATACACCAATAAAATGTTTTCAGAAACTGTAAATTCTAAAGTGTTTTTTAAAGCCATTTGCAGAGGTATAAATATATTCACACTGGTGGAGGTCAGTGTTAATAAATAGGACTTTACATGTTGCACAAGTTTGTGCATTTTTTTAACTGGATGTGAAAAATAAGCTTAAAACATCTTAAACAGGCCAACACAACGTTTCACACCAAACCACAGGTTCCGGGCTCACAGCTTGTGGTGAGAAAGATGGAAAGTAACATTACATTATTTCTTGTTCTGACAAACAAGGTAAAACAGCTATGTACATTTGGTGTCAATTATTGCATGCCACAATATTAATCCTAAACCAGTATGAGTAATGTCCAAATCTTTTTTCTTTGATGAAATTCTATGAGGAAAATGAGAGTGATAAAAATCTTAATCTTAATAGCAGTAATAGAATCACCTGCGGAGCATTTCTAATTTCATTTAAGTTCAATAATTGAGAAAACTGTTTTAGCACTTTAGCACATGAACAAGTTCACCCATTATTTCATTATTTTTCAACAAACTTGTTACTTCACTTCCAGAAGCCAGACAAGACATGTAGATTATGAAAAAATATCTTGACTCCAAAATATGTCTGTGGTACTGTATTTACTCAGCTGTATGTTTCTCTTATATCTGCAGTTGTTTGAGCTGCTGAACTTCTTGGCGGAGAACTTCATCTTCTCATACATGGGGCTGACCTTGTTCTCCTTCCAGTCTCACGTCTTCAACCCTCTCTTCATCATCGGAGCATTTGTATCCTTCAGCATAGACCTCCTAAGATTTGATTTATTCATTATAGATATTCCATAATGCCAGTGATTCCAGTTTAAGGACACCAGTTACCAAGTACATTTCAGAACACATGCGTACGAAAACCTTTTTAGAAACATGTCTCAATGCAACATTTCAGTTACCCATTTGAGGCTGGCTAGATATAAAGTCTCATTAGGTGCAAAAGTCCTTTCACCAGACAAAAACTGCGTTCACTAAGATGCATCTCGGTGAAATTATAGCAGCTGTTGTTTTAGCCTCAATTAAACTTCTTCATTCATCAGATGGCGCCTTGATATTCTGCACGCTCAGAAATACCAAGGTTAAGGCGTTGAAAAGTAATTCCAAAAACCTGAATAATGCAGAACCCTCAATGTGCAATACAGAGCCATATTGAATGTAGTTTGTCAATAGTTCTAAATGTTATTATATTTTACTATTTAAGGGTCACCTGTTTATTTAATTCTCGAAGTAAAAACAATCAGCTCTGGACACACATATTTAATTCTGAGAGAGCACCACAAAAGCATTAACTGTAATTTGATTCCAGCCTGATGATAAAATTTCCATTGAGTCCAGCTTTTATTTTCCATTGGTGTACTGTCCTCTTCTGTATAATTCAGTGTTCAGTCCTTCACTCTAGCCGCTGCAGTTGGCCGTGTTTTTGGGGAGAGCAGCCAACATCTACCCCCTGTCTTTCCTGTTGAACCTGGGACGAAGGAACAAAATCGGATACAATTTCCAACATGTGATGATGTTTGCAGGTTTGGAAAACAAAGGACGGGTTACATGCACAACAGTATATAGTTTTCGGCAAGTCACGAAGAAAAGTTATGAACAAAGAGAGATTTGTTGATCAATTTGTTACAAAAATAACAAAATCATTTTTTTTAAGTTTGCACATTTTTGAGCATGCAGGGTTTATGTGTTTAAACATGTGAGAATGAAACAAAACATAACTCCGGGTATATTTTTGTTGAGGAAACAGCATTATAACATAGATCAGAAAATAGCGCAATATAGGTAATTTAAGTTACAAAATGATATCTGAAAACGGCAAAATATGCTTTTTTCTGTAATATTTAACACCGCAGTTTAGACCTCTACAGACTTGTTCTGAAAAGCGTATGATTCTTCTGTGAGGTAAGCTGTTCATATGTCAGCCTGTCAAAATGCTGTCGAATGCTCCTGATTATATTATAATAATAATTATTATTATTATATTTTTCCAATTCCATATGGCCACTGGCAACAAAAGTAACTTGATTAAGTTCTGACATGGCATCTCAGAGAAATAAAATGATAAAATCTATTATTTTAGTGAAGCAAGTCCTAATCTCAAAATACTGCAAAATTCTGTTTTTTAAGACCAATGTTGGTCAATGTTGGTTGTTAACAGGAGCTTAACAGTAGTTTCCTAATGGTTATACCATAACTTGGACCCACATTTACGTCAGCAGCAGTAGCCTTTACAAAAACTGTGCTTCCCAGAAAGAGGGTCATTACAAACAGGCTGCCCTCAGTTGACACCATAATAGAGATAATAATGGACATCTGGAGGATAGATCTGCTCATAATTGTAACTTGCGATGTCTTGACCCTTTACTTTTCTAAATTTACAATGTGACATTTAGACTAGAATATCTCATATCACTGATTAATTTAATTATTTATCAGCCAAAATGAAGTATGTTTACTGAAAAAGGACTCAAAATGTGTTTAAAATTTGGTGCACTTGCTAGCACAATCATCCACTAGATTTGGGACAGGAGCAGTGGCTTTATAAAACAGTCTAAATATTCACAGCCCTCAAGGCTATTTCTTGCCATATCTAATCTTCCCTCACGTGGTCAATATGAGTCACTGTTTGTCACATGACTTCTGATCTCATACTGTTGTTTCCACGAGCTGTGGAGCATAAGTGTGAACAGCTGTCCTGTACATTTTCTATTTTTATTCCTTTTTATTCTCAACAATAAAAAAAACACTTTTTAGCAGTTTAAGCAGAAATATTCTATTGGACAAAGTGTCATGTGAGTGCCCTTTCTCTGCAGGTCTTCGTGGGGCAATGACCTTTGCCCTCTCCATCCGGGACACAGCGACATACGCACGTCAGATGATGTTTTCGACCACACTCCTCATCGTCTTCTTCACTGTGTGGGTCTGTGGGGGCGGGACCATGCCAATGCTGTCTTTCATGAGCATACCGTAAGTCTATGGACTTATTTTGTTTGGCAGTTTAAATTTATACCACTTTTTTTTTTTTTTTTTTTTAATATTTTGTTATTATTCTATATATTAATGAAATCAACTCTCATTACAAAAAGAGAAAGCATTAAAACATATTTTTTGTCCATTAGGGTGGGTGTGGACTCAGATCAAGAAAACACAGTAAGTGGCCTAAATATTCAATTTAAATAAGTTGAGCACAAAATTAAAAGCACATAAAGCTTTACATTTTTTATTAATAAATGACTTATTTTTGTTTAAGAGCGCCACAATGTTGGATGGGTCCCAGAGGAGAAACACAAAACATGAAAGTGCCTGGCCTTTCAGGATCTGGTATAACTTTGATCACAAGTATCCTTTGAATCATGCCCGGCATTTCTTCCCTCAACCACAAGAGGGAGCAATACACAAGCTGTAAGGACCTGCCATAGGACAGGAATAGAAAGAAAACACAGTGGGTGATATCATTTTTTCCAGATTTTTTTAATATAAAAAATAAATGAAGGAAAAAAAATGTCTAGTTGAGAGTTCAAGCAGTACCCAAAGTGTTAAAATGTTACCCATTAGGATAGTATCAGATTAGACAGAACTAAAGACCACTTGGAAACAGTTGCTACAAGTACACACATGATTCTATATGACTAGCCTTCATCATAGTGAAAGTAAAATAAATTGGCTACTGACTACTGAAAAGAGAGCAGCGTAAAGTCAAAGACAGGAAGCTGTGGTTTTCGGCCATTTATTTTCCGAGGCCCCTTGTTTCACTAACCTTTAGTGTGCGTAAGAACAAATTTAGTATTGTTATTTGACATGTTTACAGTGCTTTTCCTGGGGTCATTATACAAAAATACAGACAAGGTTCATAAAGTCTTTGGACCGTTTTCACATCTAAACCTATGAAAAAGCAACTGTTAGAATGAAAAGCAGTGAAACCCTTGACAGTTACCTCTCAGTTACCTGAAGCCGCTGCTGACCCACAGTGGACCTCCTCTCACGGCGACACTGCCCTCCTGCTGTGGCCCCCTCGCACGCTGTCTCACCAGCCCACAGGCTTACGAGGTGGGTGCAGGGACAATACTGTCACCATACTTTTAAGCATATCAAAATGTATATTTCTTATGTACTAAATGTAAATAAGGAAAACGGGTATTTCTTATCTTTTTATCTATTGACTTTTGTTTACCCACATGACAAGATACCATTTATTTAAACTGATCGGTTTCAGGCTTTGTAAAATATGATCATTTTCCTTGTTTCTTATTAGACTAGAACACTTGGACAAGGTATATATTGGACATATACTGTTAACAGTAGGATGGGGTGATGGGCAACCTACATTATAACACTGTTAAAAGGTAGACAAAAAGTGAAAGACAAAAATGCAGTTGATTATTTTAACCCTCATGCACTCAAAATCTAAACTTTTGCATAGTATCACAGGTACAACAGCACTTTTTCAACATTTACATTCATCTTGTTTCCACCCACCAGAACGAGGGCCAGCTCCATGACGACGACGACTTCGTTTTGAATGATGCCAGCGTCAGTTCAATGTACGCGGACGTGACTGTGAGCACTGACGCCTCCGGGTCTCGAACCATCAACCGCAAACGCTCCAGCACCGGGGCGGGTTTCCCTGACGACGGCCTTGACAATGACCTGGCCCTGTCCGAAAACGAGGTAGCCATCAGGGGAACACGCCTGGTCCTGCCCATGGACGACCCACTGGACGCCCCAACGACAGTGACGCTGCCCCCTCCGCCCTCCCCACCCAAATCTGACCCACGTAGACACAGACTGTAAAGGTGTCACTAATTTCATATTTCAGTGTATTAATTTAATGTGAGTTTTAGTTTATGTCATGTTTTAGGTCATGCAGTAGACGTTACCAGTAGGTTCAAAGATAAACTTGAGGTGATTTTGTTTTATTGCCAGGATGATTTAAGCAGACTGTACCCTAATCATGTTGAGTAGGCACAAGTAGTCTGTTACATAACATTTCTTTATTTATTTACTGTTCACACAAATATTATCCCACAAACACTCCAACAAGACTTTCATTTAATTATGAACTTAAAAGTGCTCTAGGTAACTTTTCTGGTGAAGGGTCTGCCACTTTTTTGTCTCCCTGGAATGTTCCACAATATGGCCTTAAACAAATAAATCTTGCATTTAGTCAGTTGCAAGAATTTAAATTAGTTATTTATTTTGGAAAACATGCATTAATGCTGTGAACGAGCTTGCAGCTTACAGTAGATCCACAGATCTACTGTAACTTGATCTGGTGATGTCACCTGCTTGTGTCCATGGACTGTAGTGAGCATTCTAGTCACAGCAATAACATCTCCATGGAGACAGAAGTAGCGGACCCTCCAACTGCAAAGTTACACGGCCCATCTTTAATGACACCAAATGGGTCTTTTAAATAGACATATTGAGAATAGGTTTCTCATTAAAATAATACTTTATTCATCATTCAATCATTATTAGATGATGTTACATTTATTCTTTTGTTAAGAAACACAATATGATTTAGTGACATCTAGTTATACTACAGTATAATATATTATCAGTACATATCGTTCATTCATGTGAATGAGCCTCATAGTTCATCTTGCAGTGCAGTTGTGCAGTGCAAGTATGGTCCTTCCTATTAGCACTATTACTTATGGTACAAATAAATTCTGGCCAGAGGTGGATAGTACTCTTCATTACAGATCTAGTTTAGATTTCTGAAAGAGTTTGACACCATACTTTCACTCCTACTTCAGTAATATATTTTACAATGTCACAGTAACTTACTAACTACTAACTAGTTTGTTTTTGTCCCACCATTTCAGACAGGGTGTACAATTTTAAATGATTTGAACATTGCACTGACTTTTAATTTCAACAGTTACTACTTTAGTAATTTCCAAACACTCAAAAAGCAACTGAATGGTACAATAATGTGGGCAGTACTTAACACATTAGTCACATGTCCTCAGCTGTCTATTTGTGTCAAAATGGTGAAACATTAAATGAATCACTGGATAATAATAAATGTTTAATATTCTACTGTATGAAGAGACACTGTAAACTTTAGGCTTATCCATAGTCATAACGCTGCCTTTTATTGCTCTGTTTATGAACCACCTTCTTATTTATTTTATTTATTGTTGTTGTGTGACATTAATAATAGTAACAGAGGATTTGGGGTATTTTTGTTTTAATTTGCACTTTTTATTAAATCAATTTAACTTTTATAAAAAACAGGAAGCTGTAGATTCTACTCATTTTGTGCATGTTAAAATATTGTAGCATTGATTAATTTATATACTGTACTTGGAAAATAGTGCTTCCTTGTCTGTAAATTGTAAAAGTGTGTATGTGGCTACAATGAATTATCCCAATTTCAAATGATGATTAGGGCTATTCATTTTTTAAAGATGACTGCCGTGGCTTGGAGACCGAAGGACTGGCTGAACTGTTTTAAATGAAGTGCCTATATTCAGAAATTGATTTTCCTGTTGTAGATTTGTAAATATTTAATTTGTGCAGTAAAACTGTTCAGTTTTATAGAATTTAATTCCTAACATTCTGTATTTTGTTTTATTGTTGGTCAAAATAAGATTTGAAGCCAAAATTGGATTTTCAAAAACAACAAAAACAAGAACACTAACTTTAAATGCATGGGGTTAGTACACCTTTCAACCTTTATGTTTATAAATGTACATAGACAAAAAAGAAAAAGCTAAATGTGACAAGTGTACAGAGTAGTAACAATATGGAAAAGACAAATCTTCAAACGTTTGGTTTCCTGTCTGTGGTACCTGCTGCAATAGTGTGTCTGAATGTTTTACAATAACTTTTGTTTGAGGGAAAATTACACTATATTGTACAAATGTCTTCCCTTTGTGGTATTAACAGCATCTCATATGATCTCAGAGTGTGTTGGAAAATAAAACACCTTTTCAAATGAAGAAATGAGAGTTATGTTTTTATTACATTGTTTCTAAGTCCTTTGTGTTGTCATGTTTATATATATATATATATATATATATATATATATATATATATATATATATATATATATATATATATATATATATATATATATATACACACTGCTGGCCAAAAGTATTGGCACCCCTGCAATTCTGTCAGATAATGCTCAATTTTTCCCAGAAAATGATTGCAATTACAAATGCTTTGGTAGTAATATCTTCATTTATTTTGCTTGCAATGAAAAAACACAAAAGAGAATGAAAAAAAAATTAAATCAATTATCATTTTGGGACATTCTCTAAAAAGAGAGCCTGCATGGCCAAATTTCAAAACTACTTGTATAATCCATTTGTTAATTTTTTTTAAGGCTTTATATATTATATTTTAGTAATATGTTGGCCAACTTTCACAAAGTGTTGATTTTCAAGGGGGGACGGCTATTAAAGAAGACATGTTATTTGAGTATGGTTGTTGTCAGTGAAAATCACATTTCATTTTAAAGGTCAATTCTGCAAGAAATAAAAGTTTTGTCACACATAATTTTATTTAGCATATTTATTACAATCCATTTATGTACTTAAGCCATTGATTTGTTTTAGTTTTTCACTTTCCTTCATGTTACGGGGTCAAACTGAACATTGTGAACCTGTTATGTCACACACGACACTACAGATTTGTTTTTTTTTTTACTCAAATGTTTTGCTTCCTATTAACTTCATACTTTACATTATAAATCAACAGAGTAGTCTTAAAGTAAAAAATGAAAATTATGTTGTCAGATACATTGGTTTATCATTTAAGGCAAAAAGAAAAGTCGTCACACACGTGACAAATTGTCACGTGTGTGACCGTCATGTGTGTGACCACTGCAGATTATATGCAAAAAATAGACTAAAAATATATTAAATATTCATAATTCAACTTTGAGCCTCCAATATTTGTATTCAGTTGTAAATCGTTTGGCACATGAGCAGAAGAAATTAGCATAAATTTACACAAACACATAAACAAAGTGTGATCGAGCAATGGAGGGAAGCGAAGAACACGTTGTCAATAAAGTATCGCATTTACAGCAAAGGTTAGTGTTTTTACACACAATATTGTTTATATTAAGGTATCAAAATGTTAGGAAAGCTTTTATGTTTCGTTTTAGCTTTCATTCTAGTAGTTGTTAAGGGCCACATGAAAATAAAAGATCGCTGTCGACGCGAATTAGCGATTTGTATTTCAACACGTGTTCGAAATGTGTTAAACATTGATGTCTATTGAAATATTGATAACTATCCACATTGAATCATCCCTCTAAGATTGTGTTTAATATATGTTTTATAGTTCTGTCAAGAAAACAAAACTGTCGGGGGCTGAGCGAACTATAAGGTGGCGTGATAAGAAGGACGACAATTTCAAAAAAGCTGAGAATGAGAGTAGTGGGAAATGTTTGGACACTGATGTTGTACCAACCAAAGAAGTGCTTGCCAAGCTAGCAGAGATTCCTGAACCAATATCAAATCGCCATTTCTCATTGTCACATTCGTATGCAAAACATTTAAATGATCTTATGAAAACTGTTTAGTAATTTTTGTTTGGATAGTTTAACATAATTTGTACATAAATATATCATATATCATCTTTCATAGTGTTCACTTGTAGATTTTAACTTCTTATTACTTGTATTTCACACTTGGTCACACACGTGACGGACCTGTCACACACGTGACAGGTACATTATGTTCCCGTGCACTCATAGTTTCGGTTAATTGCATAAATTTCTCTTTTAGTTTAATAAAGTATCAATTGATGTAGTATGTAAGATAGTTTTCATCATTTTTTCCTCTTACAGTTCACAGAGTTTTGCATTTGTTCAGATAACTTTGCAGAAATCTATTTTTGTGAGTCACACACGTGACATAGTACATTTGCCTCGATATCTCTGAGAAGGCACATGAAAAAGCTGAACTGCTTATATATGCTGATAGAGCTAACTTAATATGCAATAAATATCCCATAATATATAAGCTTCCCACTAATGCCTAAGCATGAAGCAGAGAAGACCAACATAATTATTGTGTGAATGTCACACACGTGACGGGAGAATTGCCCTTTTACACAAAACTCCAAAAATGGGCCGGACAAAAGTATTGGCACCCTCAGCCTAATACTTGGTAGCACAACCTTTAGACAAAATAACTGCGAACAACCGCTTCCGGTATCCATCAATGAGTTTCTTACAATGCTCTGCTGGAATTTTAGACCATTCTTCTTTGGCAAACTGCTCCAGGTCCCTGAGATTTGAAGGGTGCCTTCTCCAAACTGCCATTTTCAGATCTCTCCACAGGTGTTCTATGGGATTCAGGTCTGGACTCATTGCTGGTCACTTTAGAAGTCTCCAGTGCTTTCTCTCAAACAATTTTCTAGTGCTTTTTGAGGTGTGTTTTGGGTCATTGTCCTGCTGGAAGACCCATGACCTCTGAGGGAGACCCAGCTTTCTCACACTGGGCCCTACATTACGCTGCAAAATTTGTTGGTAGTCTTCAGACTTCATAATGCCATGCACACGGTCAAGCAGTCCAGTGCCAGAGGCAGCAAAGCAACCCCAAAACATCAGGGAACCTCCGCCATGTTTGACTGTGGGGACCATGTTCTTTTCTTTGAAGGCCTCGTTTTTTTTTCCTGTAAACTCTATGTTGATGCCTTTTCCCAAAAAGCTCTACTTTTGTCTCATCTGACCAGAGAACATTCTTCCAAAACGTTTTTGGCTTTCTCAGGTAAGTTTTGGCAAACGCCAGCCTGGCTTTTTTATGTCTCTGGGTCAGAAGTGGGGTCTTCCTGGGTATCCTACCATAGAGTCCCTTTTCATTCAGACGCCGACGGATAGTACGGGTTGACACTGTTGTACCCTCGGACTGCAGGACAGCTTGTAATTGTTTGGATGTTAGTCGAGGTCCTTTATCCACCATCCGCACAATCTTTCGTTGAAATCTCTCGTTCATTTTTCTTTTCCGTCCACATCTAGGGAGGTTAGCCACAGTGCCATGGGCTTTAAACTTATTGATGACACTGCGCACGGTAGACACAGGAACATTCAGGTCTTTGGAGATGGACTTGTAGCCTTGGGATTGCCCATGCTTCCTCACAATTTTGCTTCTCAAGTCCTCAGACAGTTCTTTGGTCTTCTTTCTTTTCTCCATGCTCAATGTGGTACACACAAGGACACAGGACAGAGGTTGAGTCAACTTTAATCCATTTTAACTGGCTGCAAGTGTGATTTAGTTATTGCCACCACCTGTTATGTGCCACAGGTAAGTAACAGGTGCTGTTAATTACACAAATTAGAGAAGCATCACATGATTTTTCAAAGGGTGCCAATACTTTTGTCCGGCCCATTTTTGGAGTTTTGTGTAAAATGATAATTGATTTAATTTTTTTTTCATTCTCTTTTGTGTTTTTTCATTGCAAGCAAAATAAATGAAGATATTACTACCAAAGCATTTGTAATTGCAATCATTTTCTGGGAAAACTTGAGCATTATCTGACAGAATTGCAGGGGTGCCAATACTTTTGGCCAGCAGTGTATATATATATATATATATATATATATATATATATATATATATATATATATATATATGTAAAATATATATATATTATATATATATCTAATATATATATGTGTGTATATAAAAAAAAAAAAATGTGTTCCTCACCTTCCACGGTGGTTGGTCTCTCTCACCCTCATCCAGCTCGGGCCCTCTACCAGAGTCCTGGGAGCTTGAGAGTTCTGCGCAGTATCTTTGCTGTTCCTAGTACTGCACTTTTCTGGACTGAGATGTCTGATGTTTTTCCGGGTATCTGCTTGAGCCACTCCTCCAGTTTGGGGGTTACAGCCCCGAGTGCTCCGATCACCACGGGCACCACTGATGCCTTCACCTTCCAGGCCTTCTCCAGCTCTTCCTTGAGCCCCTGGTATTTCTCTAGTTTCTCGTGTTCCTTTTTCCTGATATTACCATCACTTGGTATTGCAATGTCCACCACCACGGCTTTGTTCTGTTGCTTATCCACCACCACTATGTCTGGTTGGTTCGCCATCACCATTCTGTCAGTCTGTATCTGGAAGTCCCACAGGACCTTGGCACGCTCATTCTCCACAACCTTTGGGGGAGTTCCCCACCTTGACCTTGGGGTCTCCAGCCCGTACTCTGCACAGATGTTTCTGTACACTATGCCCGCCACTTGGTTGTGTCGCTCCATGTATGCTTTCCCTGCCAGCATCTTACACCCTGCAGTTATGTGCTGGACTGTCTCAGGAGCCTCTTTGCACAACCTACACCTTGGGTCTTGTCTGGTGTGGTAGATCTGGGCCTCTATTGCTCGGGTGCTCAAGGCCTGCTCCTGTGCAGCCAGGATGAGGGCCTCTGTGCTGTCCTTCAGACCTGCCCTCTCCAGCCATTGGTAGGATTTCTTGATATCAGCCACTTCAGTTATGTTTCGGTGGTATGCCCCATGTAGGGGCTTGTCCTGCCATGATGGTCCCTCCAGCACCTCTTCCTCTGACCTCCACTGTCTGAGGCATTCCCTGAGCACATCATCTGTTTGGGCCTTATCCTTGATGTACTTATGGATCTTGACTGTTTCATCCTGGACAGTGGTTCCCACACTCACTAGTCCTCGGCCTCCTTCCTTCCGGCTCGCATACAGTCTCAGGGTGCTGGATTTGGGATGGAACCCTCCATGCATGGTCAGGAGCTTTCGTGTCTTAACGTCTGTGGTCTGTGTCTCCTCCTTTGGCCAGCTTATGATTCCTGCTGGGTATCTGATCACTGGCAGGGCATAGCTGTTTATTGCCTGTGCCTTATTCTTGCCATTGAGCTGGCTTCTTAGGACTTGCCTTACTCGTTGCAGGTATTTGGCCGTAGCCGCTTTCCTTGTTGCCTCTTCAAGGTTGCCATTTGCTTGTGGGATACCAAGGTACTTGTAACTGTCCTCAATGTCTGCTATTGTTCCCTCTGGGAGTGAGACCCCCTCTGTGTGGACTACCTTCCCTCTCTTTGTCACCATCCTACTACATTTCTCGAGCCCGAATGACATTCCAATGTCTGTGCTGTAGATCCTGGTGGTGTGGATCAGTGAGTCGATGTCCCGCTCACTCTTAGCGTACAGCTTGATGTCATCCATGTAGAGGAGGTGGCTGATGGTGGCCCCGTTTCTGAGTCGGTATCCATAGCCAGTGCGGTCAATGATTTGGCTGAGGGGGTTCAGACCTATGCAGAACAGCAGTGGGGACAGTGCATCTCCTTGGTATATGCCACATTTGATGGCCACTTGTGCAATTGGCTTGCCATTGGCTTCAAGGATGGTCTTCCACAACCGCATTGAGTTTGCAATGAACGCCCTTAGAGTCCGACTGATATTGTACAACTCCAAGCACTCAGTGATCCATGTGTGTGGCATTGAGTCATAGGCTTTCTTGTAATCAATCCAGGCAGTGCACAGGTTGGTCTGACGGGTTCTGCAGTCATGGGCGACTGTTCGGTCAACCAGGAGTTGGTGTTTGGCTCCTCTGGTGTTTTTGCCAATGCCCTTCTGTGCTGTGCTCATGTATTGATCCATGTGCCCACTTATCTTAGCCGCAATGATGCCTGACATGAGCTTCCATGTTGTGGAGAGACAGGTTATTGGCCGATAGTTGGATGGGACTGTACCCTTTGAGGGATCCTTCAGGATCAGGATCGTACGCCCTTGGGTTAGCCATTCAGGGTGAGTCCCATCCCTTAGCAGCTGGTACTAACGAGCTGATATATATATATATATATATATATATATATATATATATATATATATATATATATATATATATATATGTATGTATGTATGTATGTATGTATGTATGTATATATATATATATATATATATATATATATATATATATATATATGTGTGTTCCTCACCTTCCACGGTGGTTGGTCTCTCTCACCCTCATCCAGCTCGGGCCCTCTACCAGAGGCCTGGGAGCTTGAGAGTTCTACGCAGTATCTTTGCTGTTCCTAGTACTGCACTTTTCTGGACTGAGATGTCTGATGTTTTTCCTGGTATCTGCTTGAGCCACTCTTCCAGTTTGGGGGTTACAGCCCCAAGTGCTCCGATCACCACGGGCACCACTGGTGCCTTCACCTTCACCTTCACCAGGCCTTCTCCAGCTCTTCCTTGAGCCCCTGGTATTTCTCTAGTTTCTCGTGTTCCTTTTTCCTGATATTACCATCGCTTGGTATTGCAATGTCCACCACCACGGCTTTGTTCTGTTGCTTATCCACCACCACTATGTCTGGTTGGTTCGCCATCACCATTCTGTCAGTCTGTATCTGGAAGTCCCACAGGATCTTGGCACGCTCATTCTCCGCAACCTTCGGAGGAGTTTCCCACCTTGACCTTGGGGTCTCCAGCCCGTACTCTGCACAGATGTTTCTGTACACTATGCCCGCCACTTGGTTGTGTCGCTCCATGTATGCTTTCCCTGCCAGCATCTTACACCCTGCAGTTATGTGCTGGACTGTCTCAGGAGCCTGTTCTGTTATGCATAAAGAGTAAAAAAAAAAAGTTTAAAAACGTATAATTCACCTGTCTTTAAATTTGTTAAGTTTCACATGTGTATGGTGACATCTAGTGGACGCTTCCGCATTTGCAGGCGGAGCACATGTTTTGGACAAAACTTTATTGACCGGTGGTGACAGTTGTAAGCAGCAGACATGGCAGCACGCAGTTTGGTTGTCTGTTGAGTGCACGGATTTCTTTGTTTTGGGGTTGCATCGCCGGTATGTATTTTGTGTTCGTGTTCAACAACTCTGGTCATAATTGTTTTAAGGTCCAGTATTGTGTTTGTGGTACTGGTGTTGTGGTGTGTTCATTACACGTGAACCACGCGGTTCTCAAGATGGCGTCAGATAGCCTTCAATGTGTGGATATAATTTTGTTTACTGTATATTTTGTAATAAGCATATTGTAATTTGACATTTGTCTGTTCTACAGTTTTACCTTTTTGATCATCATTAAACCTGCTTAAAAGACAACATGTCTGCAGAGTCTTTGATGTGAGAGAAGAGTTTATAGCCACAGTTCCCATTATGGCACAATATATATAATCTTAGGAACATACAGTATCTGATTGTAATTGTGATCTACATAAAGATAGCCACAAAACAATTATTTCCTACAAAGTTTATTCATGATGCAGAGTACATAAGTAGTACACAAATAACTTAATAACTTTTTTTTAACTACAATTTTTAAACTCACAAGTGCAGCCCACTTAAATGAAAGCTTTCCGTTAGTAGGATTGTTATCAGTAATAACATCTTATCTGCACTTGCCCATACACTGCCACATTCAATCCATAATGCTCCAACAACATGACAACTTAAAGATGCACTGAGAGGGGGGGTTTGCCACCTGCTTATCTCAGTGAAGATGCATCTTTAAGTAAGCAAGTAAGAAAGCACTCCGGCTGTGATTAAGTCTTTGATGAGGACAAATAGCTGAGCAAGTTTACTCTTGCTTCTAAAATATTACAACACAGAAGGGAATTGATAGATGGTTGGTGAAGTGCTTGCATTCATAACCATAACAGGTCTATGCTCAACAGCACTTTGTGTTGCAATAAATCATGCCTTAAGCAACATATTTTTGATAAGCAAGCTGGCAAAACAGTATAAAATGAATAACCCTTTTTATGAACTATGAGTGCAGTATACGGAGTACCAAAGGGCATGGGATCCCCTGTGTGTTAGCCTATATGCTGCCTAAAGCTTTCTGCCTCAAGTTATTTAGAACTACAAAACCCAAATCACATAGCCAATTTTGCACTGCTGCCCTAATGATGGAGCTCTTTTGAAAATCATATTCAAATAAACACTGCAAATAGACTGAACTGAACAAGAATCAAACGAAATAAAAAGCAGGTTATGTGATTAAAATTAGTCAGATATGCCCATAATTTAGACTAACTCTTATTTTGAAATCAGGTGTTACGTTCTTGTTTGGATTCTTTTATTTTGAAATCCCGTGCATACAACCTCCTGAATGGGGCTGGATTTTCGCGTTGAACTTGTCGCACATGGAAGTATTTATGAAGTGGCCGCCAGTGCAAGTTTTCATCGCGGAGTCCCGCCGCAACCTCCGAACTACCCGGACTCCGCCGCTTCTCTTCCTCACCAACATCACTCTAAACCCGGTAAGACTTTCGAACACTGGTGCAACTACCACCAACTAATACCATCGCTCTACTAATAGACCTAATACATCTTTTCACGCATATTCTGCATCTTATTTAGTTCACAAACAATCAAGGTAACTATTTTATTAGCTTCTCCTCTTGTTATATTACACCTGCCAGCGTTGTTTATTTTGTTTGAGGAGATGTGCGCGTCTTTACGCACAGCATCGGTGCCATGTTTTTATACTGTACATGGCACGACTCCTTTTCCTCTTTCATACACCCTTCCCCAACACTGCCTTTTGATATGCAGGAAGGAAATAAACTGTATAGTTGAGTGGGGCGTTGGCTATCCGTCTGTCACTCACTGCGTATCTGCAATGTGCAAGTTTGCATAAAAATCTGCGCTCCAGTGGTGGACTTGCAGAGAAAGCTGTGGGCAGCTCCTTAAATCTGTTTCCAGTTAAGAGGCCGTTTCCCCGCGTGTTTGATGGAACCGCTGGGACTAAAAATGCTTCGCAGAGGTCAGTTTAAATTCCTGTATTTTTCATTGTCCCGCCGCATATGTGAGAGGAGTGCATCTGGAGGCGAGATCCTGTATCCTCTCGAGACTTTGACACTGCCCTTGTGATAGACTACGAGATTATGGCCAATGAGAGTGACTGAATTACTTTTTAACACTGCACATATTACATGAACCTACTAGTTTTGCCCAGTAATCCATAAATAATCAAGTAGCCTATGCAATTAAGTAAGATAGTTTAGAGCGTTTAGTGATTTTAGTATAATATAATACCAAAATCTATTACATTTTCCAACGTGACCTTATAATGCCTGAGATGGACATTTTGGAAGTCCAAGTGATAGCCTATTTTTCACATCACAGGCTGTGGTTACATTTACATGCACACTTTTTTGAGTTTAAAGATTATTTAAATGACACGTAAAAAGCAAAATGATCTCATTTCTTCCTAATCATAGTCCCTCTGTCCGCTCACACCAGATTAAGCAGTTTTCATGTCCTTCAATAATCTTAAAAATCCAGAAATCATATTCCAATTAGATTTTGGTGTGCATGTGAACAAGGCCACTGTAGGTTAGTTAGGTTGTAGGTAAGTTATTGTGCACTACAAACATGTAGTCTTGATTCTCATGATGAGCATTTTTTTAAAAAAAGATAAACCCAATCATACTTATTTAGCCACTACCCATTGGCCAACACCTGTTGTCATGACAATAAAGGCAATCACCTTGACAAGTGCAAGAAGGTGTTCACTACAATGGGCATACCTATGCTCGAGTAACATTATTTAGGGATTTTAACTCTGTCTACTGTTGAGAAAGTGAGACTCTCATTCTGTTTCGTCTTAAATGGAACTTTTGTGCAGCTAAACTGGTGCTGACACTTGAAACCTGACAATTAATTGAATCATCATCCCACCGGGAAAAAACAGTAGAGGAAGAGAGATGAAGAAATCAAACTTGCTTTTTTTTAATAATAGAATTAGGCAACTGGAACGGGTCACTGCAAGTAAATGTGGAAATAGGTTTTGTGCACAGCCCTAAAGTTTAACGTACTGTACATGCAGTGATGCAGTATAGGCCTATTTAACATGAGGCAGGCCCCGCCTCATGCCTATTAAAATAGAAATAGCATCATGTTATGCATCATCAGTTGTCCCTGAATAAATTAATCACCAAGTGTCCTATGGATTAAATATACAGTAACAACTAGATGAACCATTGTTTTTAATCTAGCTGCTTATGTTTATGTGCAACCTTAACCTATAGCCTAATTATTCTTCTTTTCCAATTAAGAAAACACAGTTCAATGTAACTGCACCACATTGCACGCCCCAGTTGTAGCCCTGTTCATGTAGTTGCATTCAAGAGTACATCTGGAAATATTTTTACTACACCAAAGTACTGTGATGTTCTTCCAGTGAGCTAGACATGTTTAATTTGACCTGTAGTCCAACAGACTGCTCTCCCTCTCTCTCAGAAAGAGACAGGAGCACCACAGGGAGCTCTGAATCAGATCTGGTGGCAGCATGTTAAAGAAATTAGCAAGACTCACTCTCATAAAATACATCACAGCCTTGTAAAACTTCATGCAATTTGTCTGGCAATACGTCATGCCTGAAAAGTCCCTGTTGTTTCTTGCCTGTGGTGAGTTTAAAAGTGCACAATGTAAGCGCTATGCAAACTGTTGCATCTGTTTGTGTTTTTATGAATCCCAGTAGAGAAGAGTTTGATGGAGTTTTGCAGTTGTTGTAATCCTACACCTTTATGAAGACTGTATTTGAATACCAGTGAAATTTAATAATAGTGTATCATTACTGCAAACTCAATTCCAAAAGTTTGGGACTTCATAAACGATACTTTATAAAAACTGTGAAGCTATATATTGATTAGGTGAAGTTAACAATTAATAGCATTTTTATTTTTATTGGCAATAGTTCCTAAAACATACTTGCTAAGGTACTGTGGTAGTAGAGGCAGCAAAACTTTCTTCACATTAAATACTGCTAAAGCCATTTTAGCTGAGTTCAGATTTGAAGTATTTCCTTCTCCTCTGAATATGGGTCATATCACACACATCTGTTTTTGAGCAGAGAAACACATCTGGACAGAGGTGATGACGAGGAGTTGTGACTGGAGTTTGCAGTGTTTGTCATATCCAGGCAAAAGGCAAAAAGTACTGAAGTGACACTGGCAGTAAGAAGTACCATGAGTCGGACTACAGACTCAAAACAGTTGTAGTCCAAAGTATAGAGGTAAAACTACACAGAGACTGTTCTGTGAGTCTACTAAGTTCCTTCTGACCATAATATATCACTGGAGACATCATGCAGAGAGGGAAGAAAAATAGTGGGCGGTGATTTCTCAGAGATTGGCACTTTGATTCCCTCTTGGACCACGTGCGGTCATTTTGTCCTTGGGTAAGCAACTTCATCCACATGACCTAATATGAATGGTGTGTGCACGTGTGATTGGTGTGATGGTTGGAGGGGCTGAGGTGCATATTGGCAGCTTCACTTCTGTCAGTCTACCCCAGGGCAGCTGTGGCTAAAGAAGTAGTTTACCACCACAGAACTATAAAAACTATATGATTCATCTAATGTAAAACAGCCTGTTACATACCAGGCTAATGCTTCAGATTGAGGCATTCAAGATCCTGGCTCTGGTTGGAGAAGGAAGTGCTTCTCCTGACAGACCAAAAAAACAAAGGCAAACGCAAATAACAAAATGCCTTATGGGTATTGTAAAGATAAAACACTCACATCCTTACCATTGCAATAGAAATAAAAAATAGTGGGTCTTATATATTTGATAAATGTACAACAACATTCTGTTTGGGAAAATGTGAGTGAAGTATCCTGGTACTTTCCACCACTGATCATGTGCAGTGACTCTGACTAGTGAGGTTCTGGGTCATAGAAAGTCGTTGGAAATACAATTTATATTTCTCTTTCTTTCTTTTCCATCTGGATTTGTCAGTTGCTTGGCTTTGAAAGACGTCTGCATTAGAAAATATGAACAGAATTACTTCAACACTAGCAACTGTGTACTACAGAGACATACATACAAGCAGCTATTGCTACTTCTACCACTGCCACTATAGTCCTAGTACTACTTTTATTACTAGCTCCACTATTACTAGTGTTCCAACAGGATTGCAGCAAATACAACTATTAGTACTATTACTAAAATGCATAACAGAATTGAGTTACTTTCCATCCAAATATTTTTGTCATACATTTCTGTTTTTAGGCAAGGCCAGTTTATTTGCACAGCACAATTCCAACACAAAATAATTCAAAGTGCTTTACATATTAAGAAAGTCATGAAATCACAATACAAACAACAATCAAAACATAAATAATCATTGTAAAATTAACTAATTAACTGCTATTAATACTATTACTACCTACTTCTATTACTACTGCTACTTTTACACACAAACGTGTTCTAAAATGCATTTGATTCTTTGATTTGTTCAGAAGTTTATATTTCAGTGTGTTGTCAAATGAGATTGTCTTAAGTTGCCTTAAAATGTGCACTGTGAACTTGACAAAACTAATCACAAATAGCAAAAATCGAAACTACAATTACCACCACGACTACTACAGCCTCCAAAGCCTTTCTACCAAAACATGCAGTTCTTAAAACATGCAGAGACCAGGCGTGGGGCAACTGGTGTTCCCATTTGGGTTTTGGGACACTGGATCTCTGATTTGTGTATCTGCTTTATTTCTGTCTGGTATGCGGCTGCTTGGTGCCAATTGAAACAATTACTGGACTTCACAGATGTGAGCAGATTCAATTACTTTATTTTGACGTTGGATTATTGGCATCCGATCTCTTCGGGGATGCTCCCAGTGGGATTTGGATGGTGCTGGTTTCTAAGTTGTTCTCAATATTTGGATAGGCTAAGCAAATGGCATATGTGTAATAGGGGATGTTTTATTAATTTTGGGTTAATCTGAGTTTTGAATAAGTCACGTAACATTCAGATTTTATCTCATGTAAAAAAATATTTTCCAGGGCTGAAGCAACAAAACTGAGCTGATTGCAAATTACAGTTATAATAAATATAAATATAGTACATTGTCTGGCTTTTTCCCATTTCTTTCAATAAAACATTTCAGAACATTTTTGCTGTGAATTTCCGTTTAAAAGATGTTATTGGTTTATCCAGAATGTCCCACCGTATTGCATTAAGATCATCTATCTCAGTGTAGACTTGCAGATAATTCCAAGTTACAAGTCTGAGCTGTGGAGAGGCAACCCCGCTCACAGTGAGAAAAGCATAGTTTTCAAACATGTCCAAAGAGAAAGCAGGTGAAAAGAGAAAAATGTAATGTAATGTAAATGCAACTTAAACAAAATAAATGATCTAAATTCATACCTCCCACTTTAGGACTAGTTCTTGGGGTTACTGTATCAGATATACAAATTGTTTAAGTATTCTAAGGAGAGAGAATCTTTTAGTTAATAATTAAAATGCTTTGGTTGCCGTTTTTCAGTTCAAGTAGTTTCACAGATACCTACATGTATACAATACAAGCAGCAGGTAGAAATAGCTTGTTTTAACTGCGGCCTCATTTTGCCTTTAAGACATTTAAATGTTTCAAACACTCGGTCCCAGCCTTGTCATCCCAATAGGCTTCCTGTTCTTCATTTCTCCGCCACATTCTTCAGAGATAAGCTCATGCCAGCACAGATGCCCGGGCAAACACCAACAAATGGGAGATAGAAATAGGTTAAGTTCACATTCAACAAATTGTTAAGATCTGAGATGATGGGCGGGGGGCCAATGGGTGAGGCGCAAATTTGAGAAAACAATACCCAATGTCCAAAGCTACTAATGTCGAATCCAATTTTTTACTCAAAATCTTATGGGTTCAAGTCCTGTCAACTCTGACAACCTGAATAGAACAAATATAATACCACTTTTCATGTAATAAGCTGTAAAGAAATAACCTTTCCAAAATGGAGATTCTTGCACGCACTCATTAAGACGTTAAATACTGGGTAACTACAAGTCTCTCACACATTAAATTACAGTCACACGCTAGTTAGTATTTAACCAGCAGTTTTTCAGTTAGTCACTCTCACCTTTTTGTTGAAAATCAAACCCCTAAACAGGACCACGAACATATTGATCAAGGCTCCTGTTTAAATACATTTTGTTTAGAGATCATTTTTCATTTTTCTAATGTGTGCATTTTGTCACCATGGTAACCCCTAAACATTTCACCATTAGAGATACACGTAGAACACCCCCTGCATGATGTCACTGCAAACTATCAATAGACTGTTACTGGTATTACTGATCTTAATTTGATTGTTTTTTTGTTCAGTTGTGGTTTTGGTCCACTCAGGCTTGTTTAATCCTGGTTTAACTCTGGTCAGGATTAATAAAGCCTCAGGCCTCTCACTTTTCATGTGATCTGACATCATGCAAGTTTCCATACTTGCATGATGTCACCTGTTTGTGCAAATTTTACAGCTCAAATACCCCACCGAACCCTAATGTTGACAGTAAATGGCTGTTAGTGAAATTACAGTGGGAAAGGTTTGCCCTTCTGTAAATGAACAGCACACAGCCATAAACAGTTTAATGAAAGAGCAACAAGCAACACACTTCATGTATTATTATGACTGTTACTATGGTTACTTCTGCTCAAGTCAACGTAACACAACACAGCATTAAACAGTGACGGTATCAAAGGCTTTTTGTTATCAATTATATAAGCTCAAACCAGTTTTTATGCATCGTTTATAGTTGGATTTGCAATATTGAAGATTTCAGAAGGAAGGGCATCTGCTCACAAAAAAGCATCAATTCAAAATCAGGGATGCACTGATACTGGTATCAAATATCGGTGCAGTTACTGAAAAATTAGCTTTGGGTATCGGTTTTGTGATATTAGTTAAGGTTAATATCCTGGTTCAGTGAATATCAGATATCGGCAGATACTAAAAGTCACAGTAACGATATCAGCATCGGAACTGAAAAAGATGGATCGGTGCACCCCTACTCAAAATAGTTAGAATTATTTGATTTGAACTATTTTTCACAACACATTTAAAACATTTAAGGTTTGACTTATCTAACAGAGCCGTTAGCAACTTTCCAGAAACCAAAAAATATAGTCATTGCCTGAAAAAATAAACATATCTTCTATTTTTATTTTCTTATCTTTAATTTGACTAACATCTGCTAAGTACAAACTAGACTTCTATTGTGAATCATCAGTTCTAACAGTGACATTATTGTACTGTATGAATTATTTCCAATTTTGAGGCAGCGCAAGGGCTGAGTAGCCAACTGCAAAACTTAAAAATAATAGTAAGACGGCTCTTTTTAATGTAACACAACACAATACTGCTTGTTGTTGGACACTTAATGCTAATTTTGTTTATCTCTCATCTATCTGCTGCAGGTTATAAACAGTATAATAAGTACAAAGGAAGCTATTGTTTAATAAGAACAGCCATAAGTTATACAGTTGTAGTTTTTCCTATTCACATGAACTTTTAAGTGTTTCTTGGAGGTTGAATTCGCATTAATAATAGCACATTTTAGCATCTCGTCCAAACCACTTCAAAAAATGTTATAGCAACCATTAAAACATTTCCCAAAATCTAGGCTCAAACCCAAGTCCACAAAACCAACTAATGACGACAGTGTGGCTCTATATAGACAAATCCAGCCATAAAAAGACGTCATTGAGGAAGGAAGCAGGGATGTAAGGATACAAGCTAGGAAGATTATCTACTACTATAAAGAGCTATTTCTGCATTTGGTTTGTAATTGTGTTAAGCCCAAAATAGGATAAGAGGGAGTATTATTGTTCGTTTATGGGAAACAGTTGCACGTTGCTGGAAGTAAGTCCTGTAATAGTTGAGCAAGAATGCTTTTATGCTGTGAATGTGCGATGTTGTTATTTGGTCTGTCCGGAAACTTAAGATCATTCGACTTAAATGGACTGAGAAAACTATGTGAATGAAACTGAACATAATGTTAGGGTTGAATAAATAACTTTTATGACTTATTATAGATACAAAATTACTACTAAGGGTTTCATTTTGCTATATATTTATTTATTGCATTTTTTTTAACAATATTGTACATTTGGAATAATTTTTCTACTTCAGAGTTTTTTGTCAGTGGCATTAATTAGTTTCAGTATTATCCTTTATTGTCTATATTTTTTTTTAAAGGTGCATTGTGTAACTTTCCTGGTGGAAGGACCATTCAAATGCTTTTCTCCATGTTATTCCTTTGTTTGGAATGTTTCACAGTATGGTATTAAACCTTTCTATCCTCATGGAAACCAAACCAGACCAATTTACAGGTCAGGTCTGTTTTTCTAGGTATTTCTGAGCCATAGAACCACTTGTAATGGAATAAATGTAAAGTAGAGCTTTCTCAAAACTGGGACTTAACTCGGGCTTGGACGAGGACTACCCCAGGACTAGAATAGGACCAAACCAGGTCTACATCAGGACTAAACTGGGATCAAACCAGCGCCAAAACCTTCGAGTTTTAAAATTCCAAGGGCCCCGATGAGGATCCTTGTACTTTTTCTTTATTCATTTCTGTTTGTCCTGCTTCTGATCTCATGGTCATGTAAAATATTAATGTAGATCTGTAACCCACTTATTTTCAGTCAAATGAACCATTCTGATAAAAAACATAACCCAGTCTGAGCATTTGTTTGTGCTCCCAAGGGTTCAGAAACAGATTCAGTTTGAATTGAGAGTCATTTTAGTCTGGTATTTTAGGAAAAACAGGCTGGAATAGTAAGAGGTTAACTGTGCAGCTCCAGTTTTCAGAGCACGTTTAGCTTTTGGCATTTAGCATTTTCCACTGAGATTATAAAACGTTATTATTGGCAGCACGTTTGAAAGACAGTGATGCGTGTCCACAGCGTTGAATTTGTTGTTGTGAAATAAGGCTAAACTTGCTTCAACAGAGTCTTGAAAGTCCAATGACGTCGGATAAACTTGATTTATTCCTTTACTGTCCTGAATACCAGCTCCTTCCTGCATATTGTTCGCTCCCATCAGATAACATTATGCTCCAGAGCCGATAGCAGAACTGCACTACACGGCGTCTACAGCTTCAACAAACACTACTCTATGTACCTTGGACTAATTTTATAGTACTTTTGCATATTTTTCTAGGTTTGCACAAAGATGGACAATGGGACCTCACCCAATTGACAAACACGGGTGCTTTAGATACAGGATGATAAATGAAGACACTTGTATGACAATGACAACAGGAATATGGAGTAGGACAAAAGACACTATTTGACCTAAGCAGAGCACTTTGTCACAGGAAACATTAACCTGATCCACACCTGAGTCAAGCCAAAAACAAACACTACTTCCTCTTTAAAATATGCCAAAAAACTATGAACCAATTCCTGAGTTCATTCTCTTTTATGTGTTGTGCAATTGGTTTAATAATTGAGAATTAACATAGAAAAAATGTAATTGTCATAAATGGCAAACTAGTTGAAATATGTACATTGAATTGCTATAAATATGTTAAAAGTTGCTCCAGTGTATTGAAGGCATGCTCAATTAATGAGATCTATTTATTTATTTATCGTACCTTTTTTTGTTCAGAATAAGATCAAATTTACACAAAAACATCTTAAGGTGGTGTCTAGGTGTCTACTATGTATTCAGACATATTGTGCAAAATTTTTATCAAATTGAGATCCAGTCACTGCATATCGTCAGTGATCAGGTTTGAGCTTTTTAATCTTGTGGCAGTAAAGGAGCTGACAAAATAGAATATTTCTTGCACATTAAATGGCACTGAGTAAAAATCTTGTTTCTGATCATGAAATGTAAAGCCAGTTTTCATAAAAAATCTAATCCAGACTCACACTTGAAAAATATGAGGAAAATAATCTAACAGCAGCCTAACCTAACCAGCCTAACATTCCCCTTGTACTCTCTCTCACTCTTAAGCAGTCCATACTATACAACAGAACTATAGTTTGTGGTTTTTCTGTTTCCTGGGAGCGGCTGGAGTGTATTTGTGTCATGGAGTCGTCAAAAGACCAAACGTAGCCGCAGAAGTCATACCAGGGATTCCTCGTTCCCCAGGCCTGAATGTGAACACTGATTCTGCATGGGGGTTAGATTCCTGGTGGTCAGTGAACCTGCTCTAGTCTGGCTTACATCACTGTGAGAGGAGGAGGGGCTTATTTGAACTGTATCTAAGCAGTAAAGGTAGACAGAGTAGGAAATAATTACCTAAAAAAGGAGTTCAAAATATCCAAGCGTATTATTACTTCAAAAATATTATCACTAAAGTAGAAGTACATAGTAGCTGTCCTCATACCAATACTCTGTAAAAGTATATAAGGGAAAACAACCATTCAGTCAAGCTTTGCATCTTATTTTAGTCTTCATTATATAAACTTTAGTCTTCATTGTCACAACTAGTACATCACCAAGATATTTTTGTGAGGTACTATTTGTTTTACATTTCTTAATCAATCCTGCCTTGTTTTTGTTTCGCCATTTCCATAGTGATTACTTGTATGAGTGAGCGATGATTTCAATAACAGGAAATGTTGCTCATTTCCGCCTGAACGCTGCAATTACAGCATAATGTAATGGTATAAGTACATAGTAATTATGCAGGAAACCTCTGGTGGTGTGCATGGTTATTTGTAGAAAAGTCTGATTTTGTGGTGTGAGAAATATCTTAGATAATTCAACTCAAATATGCTTATAACATCATTACTGCTCGGTATGAAGTCTTGTAATTAAGGAGCTTTATTTTCCTGGTATTGTGTAATGTGGAAAATGATGAGTTGTCAATTTACAGTTATTCTGCTTGAGTTTGTGATGGCAAAGTGGTTTGCCTCTCGAAATACAAAACTGATGAACTGCGAGATGATGTCTAATTGACCTTTGATCTTAAAAGTGCATACCTTTTTCAAGTAAATTAAATTTAATATATTATTTTAATAAGAACTGAAAACAAAACGATGGCAGAATTGTGTCCGTCACTGCATCACTTTCAATGCTTCAATGGCGCCCTCATGTGGTCGTAAGTCACTACATGTTACTTGGAAGTAATTGTACTTAATGTACTTATCTTTATATGATCTCTACTTACATTTCACCCACTGTTTTTATATTTCCATTTCCATCACATTAAAGTTTCCCATTAAATAAATGAATAAATAAAAAATAATATGTGGATGTCATCATTCTATCTGAAATACTAAGTGATGTTTCTACTGTTGTAGGTGACTATTTTACGATGGCGGACGGAGGCACTTACTGTTTCTACTGCAGAGAGGACCTGGGGGGAAAGAAGTTCGTCCGAAATGAGGGGCGTCCAGTTTGTGTTCGCTGCCACACCAAGTTCTGTGCCAACACGTGCCACGAGTGTCACAGGCCCATCTCTGTGGAGACCAAAGTAGGTCTCAAGTATATCAATCGTGCTCTTCATTTTAATTGTTAGTAATTATGAAGTAAGTATTAATTAATGTTCTTTCAGTTATTATCACACAAAGATTTTCAGATAGTTGCTATTTTTCATGCTAAAACATTGCTCTGCATTCAATGTACTAAATAATGATTTGCTCATTTGAATTTAGAATTTAGGCAAAATAATGACCACCACAGAGCATATCATGAATAACCACAAAGCAAATCATAACAAACTGAACCAAACCATTAATAAATCATTAATCATTAAGCTTCATCAGGACTTCAGTTCCTAAACTAGGACCAGGGCTGAACAGATCCTCCCAACAATCTAAACCACTTCAAAACAGGACTAAATCCAGACAAAACCAGGCCTTACATTTTTTATTTTGTATTAATATGAATCTTTTGTAACTTTTTGTCCCTCTTCTGTGAACAGGAGCTGACCCATAAGAACCGTCACTGGCATGAGGACTGTTTCCGCTGTGCTAAATGCTACAAGCCTTTGGCCAAAGAGCCGTTCAGCACCAAAGACGAGAGGATCCTGTGTGGAAAGTGTTGCTCCCGAGAGGACGCCCCACGCTGCCATGGCTGCTACAAACCGATCCTGCCCGGTAACAGCCATGTGGTAGAGATAGACATGCTCTGTTTATGTTAGAGTTTGGGTAATTTTATAGGGTTTTATAAGCAAAAACACATTGAATTTTACTAAATTAATGGTCAAATCTTTAACCTAAAAATCCTAGAACTGCCCAAAAGTTTTGAATATTTTGAAGTTTTCAAAATATTGTAATTGCACTTGTTAAGACTATATATAATACATATAAAAGGTATACTCATACTAACAGAGAAAAGTTTTGAAAATAAACTGCTATAATTAAGTTTTTAATCGTATCGCTGAAATGATGAGCAATTCAGGAACCTTGCACAGTGTGCACATCAAAAGCATGACACACTGTGTCAGATAAAATCTATTTTCTCGTCATGATCTTGTGGTTTTAACACTTTAACATTTGAGAAGTTGTAACCAGCAGATGGCAGTAATGTGTCAACCAAAGATTTCAGAATTTGACAAAACTGAAGACAAGAGTCAGACAAAGTAACATCAGGGCAGAAAAAGTCACTTTACATCACTTACTATGTTTTGTGTTTCCTCCAAAGGCACAGAGAGCATGGAGTACAAAGGGAACTCGTGGCATGATGACTGCTTCACCTGCTCCAACTGTAAACGTCCAATTGGAACTCAGAGCTTCGTCTCCAAGGGAGACGACATCTTCTGCAGCTCCTGCCATGACAAGAAATTTGCCAAGCAGTGCTTCAGCTGTAAAAAGGTATATATCTTATAATTCAGAACATACTTTAATAATGGATCTTATACTTACACAACATTTATAACTGACTAATTCATTTATATAATTCTTAAGTATTTGCTCTGCTTTTCAACAGTGGTTACACAATTAATCACAATGCTTCAGTTATTTGTTTAGATAATCACATATCTTCTGCAAACAAGAAAACAATCTTGTCTTTTTAAAGAAAAAAACCTTAATTCTGTAGTTTAGACCTCCACCGACTTGTTGTGGAAGACATAGGCCTTTTCCTGTTATAGTTGAGCAGGTCATAATTCAGTCTTCTCTTAACTGATGATGCTCCTGTTTCCATCATGGTGCAACCCTACTTTAAGCCACCTCTCCTCTGCTTCAGCCCATCACCTCTGGGGGCGTGACGTACCAGGAGCAGCCGTGGCACAGTCACTGCTTCGTGTGTGTGTCCTGCTCCAAACCTTTGGCCGGGACTAGCTTCACAAACCACCAGGACCAGCCCTTTTGCGTGGACTGCTACAAGAGCAACGTGGCCAAGAAGTGCGCCGCCTGCAACAACCCCATCACAGGTCAGATATCACTACGCTCATGAGACAATTCTGTCATATCATTTACAAGCACACAGAGCAGCAGACCAGGGATTCATTATTTCATTTTAGGTACTAACATTTTCAGTCTCTCAGTAACCGCTTTGAACAGTTGAATTTTATACTTCCTCCCAACTTTGACTTCTAGTTAGAGCCATTCCCTTTCCAGATGAGAATGATTTTTGATCTAACTTTATAGCTGACTGCAAAAAGTACACATTTTATGACAAATAACATGCCAGACTAGTGCAAAAGTTGATATAGTTAAAAACCTACTCGGTTAGTTTATGAAAAAGACCATACAGCTATTGTAAAGACATGCAGTAGACATTCACTTCACATAAAACACACATATTAAAGCTACCATCCCTAAGTTTATAAAAGAAAATTTCACCAGTAGATGGCAGATGTTAAACCTGTTCCTCCGTACCCCTCAGTCTCACCTGTACTCTCTGGTCTTCTTCTGTCAGTCCAGCGCTTGCACACTATGAGACAAAAGTAACCTGGATAGCATCTAGGGGTGATACGTGACAATGCAACATGGCCGGGTTTGCAAGTCTAATTGCAGAGGTGGGACCAAGTCATTGTTTTGCAAGTCTCAAGTAAATAAAAAAGTCTCTGACCTCAAGTCCAACTCAAGTCCCAAGTCAGTGGCCCATGCAAGTCCAAGTCCTCTGCTCCAAACTTCAAGTCATTTCAAGTCTTTGAACCAAAGTACTAAATACAGCTAGTATTTTTGCAATTTATACGATTTTTAAACTAAATTGTACTTTAAAAAAAATCATGGTATATTTATATTTTGGAGGGGCTTAAAGAGCTGTAGAAATACTACTTTTCCTTTTTAAATGTCGTAACAAGACCTTAGTGCAAATCATTACATGTGGTGTGCAGTGAAAGGGTCATGGTCTATGTAGTTCCCTTTGTTTTACTGTATTGTATATTACTGTAAGGCATTTGATGATACCATATAACAGTACTTCAGTTATTGTTACATCCATTGTAACAAACAGACCAGTGGGAAGGACATGTTCCAGTTTGTTCCTGTAAAGTCAATGTATCATATGTATCAACTGTAAAGAGAAAAATATTTTAATCTTTTGTTAACAGAAGCATAAAGTCTTCAAGTCACAGGGCTTACGTCCAAGTCAAGTCCCGAGTCATTGACTTTCAACTCCATTCCCAAGTCTTAGTCCATTTAATCAAGTCAAGTCGTCAAAATAGCGACTCAAGACTCGAGTCCAAGTCACATCACTTCACTTCCAAGTGCCCACCTCTGGTATTTGGAGATCGTAGCTTTAAAAGAAAACAAAGTGCTGCAATTAAAGTATAAAATACTAATGGGCACTAGGGGGCGCATAGTTGCTCACATTTTAAACCAATAAAAAAAATGTCAATCTTTTTCAGGATTTGGAAAAGGCATAAACGTGATCTCGTTTGAGGGCTGCTCTTGGCACGAGTACTGCTTCAACTGTAAGAAGTGCTCCCTGAGTCTGTCCAACAAACGCTTTGTGGCTGAAGGCAAAGACATCCTCTGCACCACCTGTGGCAACAAGTAAAACGTGTGGACCTGTTCGTAATGAGACAAGTCAAAGATGATCTGACTATAAATGAGTTTATTTTACAAAGCACATGCATTGATCCAGAATTGTTTGTTGAGATAAATGTTATACTTTTTTTTGTTTTGTTATTGTTATTTCAATAAGCCATGATCATAACAATTTGGGAGTTGTTTCTATTATGTCTGTGTAATCCCGCAGTCGTCCAGGAATGATCCATAGCAAACAAAAAAAATCAATTCGAACTAAAGAAGCTGCTTGGATGAGTGGCGAAACATCAGTCTGAAACTTTTGTCCAGTTGACAGAATTTAATCTTCTGTTTGCTTTTGTTTCTATTATGTGTGTGTGTGTGTGTGTGTTTTTTTTAAATAAACATTTATGCACTTTGCCAAATCATGTGGCTGTTAAATGTACCTTAAAGTTTATATAAAGAGCAAGCTTTTGTTTTAAAACAGAATAAACATTTAATTAAAAATAATGTGTTTTGTATTCATATATATATATCGAATAAGATACAAGGTTATCTGTAAGGTGATCCACTTTCTGTGAAATTAATAGCGCCATCTACAGACAATTCAAAGATAATGAGATGCTCAATTTATTAATATATTTTTTACAAAGATCAGTTTCTCCTGGTTATATTATATTTTAGATGATATGTTTAATTTCATTCAAATACTAGATTTCAAGCATGATTACAATTACACAGCCTGGTATTACAATTCAATCTGTGAAGTCTCACATTTTGCTCCAGGAGGCTCACAGTGGTGCGTTGACTGGACGAGGGTTTGTTTGTTGAGCCTAATTAGATGTAGCCCTGTGCGGCCTCACATTTACCTTACAGGATCTACAACACAAGATATTGATGTTGACAAATCCATTTTCCCTCTTTCTCCTCTATCTGTGTACACCAACAACACGATAATCAGGATTACGTCAACTTCCTGGAGACAGGTTTTCTTTTTATTAAGTGGTTATATTTCCAGATAGCACAACATTTGATGCCAGATTTGGTCATCATCAATCATATAATATAATGACTATAATGCTATGTAGGAATTCAATTAAAGTTACAGTAAAATAAAAAACAAGCAAAAAAAAAACCAAAACAACAAGTAACCACCTGTAAAGTCGTTTGACCAATCACAGCACTGCTTACTGATTTGGTCCTCCCAGTTCATATAGAAACCTCTGGGTAGTTCCTCTTCACTCACTATAAGAAACCTGTGTGATCTAGGGACTCCGTATTTTAGTGTTAATATTAGTATTATTTTAACAAAGACATTTGAATTCTGTTTATATTTGGTAACTTCATATTTAAATTTGTAAATCTACAACTTAAATCTCTGCATTTCATATTTTATCAAGTCATTATGTATTATCATGTGGTTATTATGTGTGTGCTGACGACAACTGTCTTCAGCTGGGCAGAAGGTGAGTTTGTTTTCCCAGTCTTATTAAATTTCTGTAACCAAGGGCTAGATTTTTGGTAGCAAATGTGCTTAGAAATGTTAATTGTAGCCGATTTGAAGCCTATATAGTGTAAAACAATATTTCATTACATTTAATAATTGAATCTGAATAATTATGTAAAGTCTGTAGTTGTAGTATAAAGTAGTATAGTTGTTATATAACCCTATAGTACATTTTTGTGGGATATTTCTTTACAAATCAATGCCATACCTAAACAAATGTCATTACATGCGTAGTATTCTTTGTGTAAAACAGCAATGAAATGTTTTGTGTGTTAAAATACTGCAGTATGCATGTGTCAAATAGAGGCTCCATGATTATTGGAAACAACTATTAAAAAGTTATAAGCAACCTATAGAGGAAGTATTGACTTCAGTTTTAAAATAATGTTTTTTTCTGTTGCGAACAAGCCCCCATCATTTATAACAGAATTAAAATGTTTGTGTTTTCAGCTACTTATTGCAATGTTTTAATCATAATTAAAACTTGACTGAATGCACAATCCAAATTATGTTATAAAGACAACTACATTTACTTTTCTTTCCCGGAATCTTTTTTCAAAACTTTCATAAAATCAAAGGGATCTAGATAGTCAAATTAATATATAAAAAAAGTGAATTCATTATTTGTTGATGACCTATATTTCAGTGAAAATGTGCAATGGCTACATATCACAAGAGCATCCCATGATGTAGATTTTTATCTCTACAGTTTCCCCTCTCTTGTCAGGACCACCTGTTGTATAGATAAACACAGCTATAGAGGTTGTATTATATGCATTTAGTGTTAATGATTGACAGTGTATTGTATATTAAGGCCCTCAGGTGAGTCTCTGGGGCAAAGTGGCCGAATTCACTCAGACCTGTTCCAGCTGGACTCTGCGGAATCAAGTGTTGGTCCCTGCTCTAAAAGAGTTCACTGTCTGCTTCAGTCTGAAGATGCAGGTACACACCACGGGGTACACACCACGGGGTACACACCACGGGGTACACACCACGGGGTACATACCATAGGGTACACACCAATAATCAGTTTAGACAAGGAGAGGTAGAGTAGCCAAAACTGAACAGAAGTAAGGAGTATGCCTGTCTTAATAACACATTTGAAGTACAATATATCGCTACAGAGAAATATTATGATAAAGGATAATGTTCAAACTACTTTATGTCACTGACACAATAAAAAAAGCAATATAATCCCAATCAACTATTTTTCAGTAGACAATATCCTTATCTTACCTTATATCATTAAGATATGCGCTGCAACAAATAAACAGCATAATTAACCAGCAGTTACCTAGAGAAGTTACTTTTTCAACCCAACAACAAAAATCTCCCAAATATTGCAAAAAAATATACTCACGATATTGAGTCCCGAAATATATTGTTCTAGCTATCATTTATTGAACGATATGTTGATATAACAGTTATTGTGACAGGCCTAGTAAGGAGTATAATAATAATAATAATAATAATAATAATAATAATAATAATGCATCAGTTTTATATAGTGCTTTTCTGAACACTCAAAGACGCTTTACAGAGCATTATTTATTCACTCCACACTCAGTGGTGGTAAACTACTATTAGCCACAACTGCCCTGGGACAGACTGATGGAAGCGATGCTCCCAATCTGCGCCATCAGCCCCCCCCCTCCCTCATACTAGGCAATGTGGGTGAAGTGCCTTGCCTAAGGGCACAACGATGCCCCACTGTGGCACCTGATTTTCCCCGTGGTCTCCCATCCAAGTACTAACCAGGCCCAGCCCTGCTGAGATCTGATGGGATCAGGCTTTGACAAGTCGGTATGGCCACAAATAATATTTAGAGTCAAAGTAAAAATCCATCACTGTAATCTCACAGATTAAAAACATGATAATAGTAAAAAAACTACATAATAGTATTTTATTTTATTATTGTTTATTTTATTATTATTATTTATTTAATTATTATTATTATTATTATTATTATTTATTTTATTATTACCATTTCTAAGTAATAGATAATATAAAACTGAAACTAAGGTAAGGTGCACTGAACACAGATATTTAATTCACCCATAAAGCTATAATAGGAGAAGTAACTGTTTACGTAACTGTTACTCAAGTAAACAGTTTACTTGAGTAAGAGTACTGTTACTTCAAATAATATCGCTCAACTGCAAATTAAGCCAACTCAAAACAAAAGCACATTTCCTTCTGAGAAAAAAAATAAAAAAAATAAAAATCCAGGCAGTTTTTAAGTGCAACTTCTGCAGGTGTGGTATGAGAAATAGCTAAAATATTTTTAGCTTAACAACTGAATCAATACTGGTTATTACACTTTCAAACAACCAAAAATAACTACATATTTTTATTTCTTTCCATGTTTCTACTTAGAGCTCATATTCTACATTATGGACAGCCTTCATGTACCGCCACCCAGTCCATCCATACGCAGAGCTGGGGTTTGGGGGCAAAAACAACCATCTGGTCATCTGGATTTTTGGACTGGAGTTCAGAACAATAAAGAGGCACCTTGTGAAACCTAAAGTGTGGTACAACCTGTGCATCACCTGGTCCAAAAAGAAGACCGCTCTGATTCTGTACCTAGACGGGAAATCACTGGAGATTGAAACAACGGAACTCTATGACAAAGATTTATACTCAACCTATTTCAATACCGGTACGTACAGAAAGAATAGTTATGTGAAGACATAACATATAAGATGGAGGATTGACACTGGCAATGATTGATATGACTGGTAGTGTGGTGTTTACCGTAATTTATTTACTACACTACACTACACTTATTTAAAAAAAAATATTAGCAAAAATGTTTAATGCTCACATTAAAACAAAAAAACACTTTTATTTTGGAATCATAACATTAGTTTAAGTTGTGTTTTTGCCCTCTGGAGACCCTGCTGGAGACCCTTCTCAAGACTTCTCAGCATCCCCGTCCTGTTGCCAGCTGACCCCAAACGGCACTCTGACACTTGGAGCATCTCATACTGTGTTGGAAGGGCGCATTCAGGTCCTGCCAGTGGGACGTCTAAAGGGAAAAGTGTCCTTGTTCAGGATCTGGAGTAGGGAGCTCAGCAAAGAGGAAGTAACATCATTAAAGTGCATTGAGGGGGGTGTGGTCAAGTGGGAGATGAGCCAATGGGACACTGCGACGTGCCCCGCTGTACAGGACACCAGCCTGGAGTGTGGTAAGTTCTTAATACTTGTTAAAGTGTCCTGTCTATTTAAATAGTATTTTATTTGAAGGGTTTTGGAGGTATTGAAGGGTTTGAAACTTAAGACCCAAGATGTTCCACAGTATGGCATAAAACCTTTCCATCTCCATGGAGACAAGAGGGTAAGGCCAGGCCAAGTATTTTAACAATAAAAAGGCCAGTAACTGAATGGATGCAAGATAAATATACCATGTTATGAGACATGCCCCAGGAAGGTTACATAGGCCACCTTCATTTATTTACAGAAAACATGAATGGAGTTATTTTAAAGCCTCCACCTATTAATATTAAATCTTGATTTACATATAAGGTTGGGGATATAAACTGAAAAAAGCAAATATACTAATAAAAAAACAAACACATCAAACAAAGCCTTGCTCAAAGTGACGAGGGTAAAGAACAGACTCATAATCCATCTCTGCTGCTGACATATGGTGCACAAGTTCGGCTGCTTCAGTTTGACAGGTTTTGAAAGCAGCGTGGGAACAGTGCTATAAAAAGCAGTAAACACTGATGAAGCATTTTACAGCCGTCTCTCCATCGGCTTTATATCTCCAAATCTCAAATTCAATATTGACTTTCACCTCTGAGAAACCAATTCAGTAACAATTAACTTATGGATCAAAGGCAATTCAAGATCACAAGTTGAGCGCAAAACGGCTCAACAGACTAATACATTTAGTCAGTCGCTTCAATTCCTTTTGCTGTGTTAAACTGTTTGCTTGTGTGTTTAATGCATTTCTTATAGACTGGTCCAGTTATGAAGTGAAGTTGAAGTTTCTAATTTTCCGTTATGATGCTAAGAACAACACTGAGACGTACATAGCCAGAGAGATCGCCCACCGCTGGGTAATTACAAGTTTTACTGTTGTGATTATCCATTACAAAAACATATAGAGAAGTTCACCATTTATTACAATACATTTTCTAATAGTTTAACCACTCCAAGTTACATATTAGATCAGTGGACAGATGATCTTTCCACAGTAGGATGCATTTATTGCTATATGTAGAACATTCCAAGAAACATCTTCATGGAGGCAAGAGGGTGGCGGACCCCCCAACAGTTTACAGTATAGACATACAATCCAGACATTCAGACTTTCCATTGCACATTTTTCTTGTTTTGCGCAATATTTAACCAAGTAATTAAAGATCAGTTCTAAGACTTAATATGTGCGGGTGTGTTATTGCAGTTGGAGGAAGTGCTGCCGAATTCGGTCCATTTACCTCTAGTCTCTGTGTTTAAGGACACTTTAACATTCAGGTACTAACATATTTAACTAGTGTAGGTGCTCCACTACGATTTTTTAACAACATTATGTAAATGTTTTGTCTTTTTTCCAGATCTGATACTGAAGGAGTTGTGGATTTGCGACCCTTCTACAACCATTTGAATTTCACGGTACAACTATCCATTCCAATACAGACTTTAGCTGGATAATAATATGCATAATAAAATGGATGCATCTCCAAATGTTACAAAATATGCAACTTTGTGTTTTCATTTTTATTCTTACAGAAGCGATGGGCTCCACCTTCAAACAGGTAATCGATTTTAGTATCAGTATATCCATATGTAATCTATATTTTTATAATTATAATTTAAATACTGCAATAATGCAATAATGCAGTAATAGCAAATAAAAAATTCAATTCTGTCAACTGGACAAAAATTTTAGAGTGAGGACGTTTTGCTGCTGGTGGAGACTGGCTTGTATCTGCCTGAAGGGAGGAGCTGACTATACTGAAACTACTCTGAAACTAACACACCTACTTGTTTACAGTTTGTTAGCAACGTCTATTGAAATACTTTCGTTTCCTACAAATAGCCTCTTTAACTCCCCTCTTAAACCATTTCTTTTCTTCGTCTAAGATATGTACCTACCTACCTATCTTCAAAGGTGTGGTTAGTGGCTTTGAGATGGAGATGCGACTGGGGTTCTGAGCTGCTCTTGCCAAGATGTTGGTACATTCTCTTAAGGAGTGGCTGTTTAGTTTCTCCAATATAACGCTCACTCATAGACTATGCTGGTATATATAAATGACATAGCTAACCCGAGAAGGCTTGTTCTTCTTCTTTCAGTTTTCCCACTGTGTTCCTAGAAACCACTTGAGTGTGTTGTAATGTTTGATTAACTTAGAGTTTGTACCGTAGTGGATGGTGTGAATCAAAAAGCAGGTATGGGTCGGTGTGTGTTTTATCCGGTTGACAGAATTAAAATTTTTGTTTGCTATGGATCATACCTGGACAATGGGATTAAACAAACAAATAGTAATAATCCTAAATATGGAAACATTGAATGAAACTATAGGCTGTGATTTTGATGTGAATATATAATAAATCTTAGTATATTAGTATATATTGCAAAAGCTGTTTCCCTGCAGGTTTCGTTCCCTGGTGCACCTGACTATTATTCCTAGTATGGATGTGGGGCTGTTTCAGTCTGAGGTGCACAGACTCCTCACACTGCTGTTCATCGACAGACAGACTGGTCTAGAGCTGCAAGCCGATGGAAACAGCATCTATGTCACTGCGGTCGGTGAGAGACTTTTATTAGAGCTGGGAATCACAGATTCACACATTCATATAATGTGCGCCGATATTTGATTGCATGCAATAACAATACTTCACTATTATTATGTAATAACTTACATTTCTAACATTGTATTTCCACAATAAGCTACAAAGAGAGAAAAAATTAAAACCTGACCCAGACTGCTCAAGACTACAAGACTACAACTTGCACGGATGTTCATGCAAAACAATTTATGTTTTTACAATATTTGCAGAAAAAAAGTACTAGGAAATGATGCATTAAATAAAGACAGTTTAAGCATGTAAATTTATGCAAATAAATACCTAAATATTCAAAATCTTCATCTTCAGCAACTCACTCACTGCTGCCCCATATAAATCCTTATAATCTAAATAAACAGTCGATTAATACACATTTTGATAGACTAAAAAGACATGACTAAAGGCCAACAGTTCTACTTTTTTACTGGGGTCATAACTGACATGTTATAAAATTATATGACATGTATTTCATAGTGCCTTGTTTTTTATAAATTTTCACATAGTAATATCATACATTTCCTCTGATAACACTGTATAACATTTATTCTGTTTGTCAGACTTTACAGCTGTCACCACGACTCCCTCTGACCCCAGTACAATTCCAACCCCCACAGAGACAAGCCCAGGCACAACGTCTCCCATCATCCCTTTCACCTCCATCGCTTCTACCCCTGAATCATCTGACCCTACACTTGCCACTTCACCTGTCCCTACACCTTCCAGTTCACCTGTCCCTACACCTTCCAGTTCACCTGTCCCGTCACTTGTCAGTACACCTGTCCCGACATCTTCCAGTTCACCTGTCCCGACACCTTCCAGTTCACCTGTTCCTACCCCTTCCAGTTCACCTGTTCCTACCCCTGCCAGTTCACCTGTCCCTACCCCTTCCAGTTCACCTGTCCCTACCCCTTCCAGTTCACCTGTCCCGTCACTTGTCAGTACACCTGTTCCGACACATGCCAGTTCACCTGTCCCGACATCTTCCAGTTCACCTGTCCCGACACCTTCCAGTTCACCTGTTCCTACCCCTGCCAGTTCACCTGTCCCTACCCCTTCCAGTTCACCTGTCCCTACCCCTTCCAGTTCACCTGTCCCGTCCCTTGTCAGTACACCTGTCCCGACATCTTCCAGTTCACCTGTCCCGACACCTTCCAGTTCACCTGTTCCTACCCCTGCCAGTTCACCTGTCCCTACCGCTTCCAGTTCACCTGTCCCGTCACTTGTCAGTACACCTGTCCCCGCATCTTCCAGTTCACCTGTCCCGGCATCTTCCAGTTCACCTGTCCCGACATCTTCCAGTTCACCTGTCCCGACATCTTCCAGTTCACCTGTCCCGACATCTTCCAGTTCACCTGTCCTGACATCTTCCAGTTCACCTGTCCCGACATCTTCCAGTTCACCTGTCCCGACATCTTCCAGTTCACCTGTTCCTACCCCTGCCAGTTCACCTGTCCCGTCACTTGCCACTTCACCTGACCCAGCTCCTACCAGTTCACCTGTCCTAACACCTGCCAATTCACCTGCCCCTACCCCTGCCAGTTCAACTGACCCAAACCTTGCCAGTGCACCTGCCACTTCATCCGTCCCAACCCGTGCCACTACAACTGGGGAAGTGGCGTCAACTTTTATCACGACTCTCACAACTAGTCTGACAAATGCACCAGGTCAGTAAAGTAGGAACGTAGCAGCAATTTCTGATTTATTCTGTGGTTGGGTTCAAATGGCATCACAATTTTCTCCATGGTGTGGAGTGCTGTAAGAAACAGTTATTCAATACAGTATATTGCTTCTTTTGAATACTGAAAAGTGCTTATTTGTATCATAATGCTGTTAATTTGATAACAACAATGCTAAAGCTTGTTTCTTTCTTCATAGATGCCCTCTCAACAGCAGTCAGTCCTTCTGCTGAGGTGGAATCAACTTTAAGCACAAACGTAGCAACAAGACCCAGTGTCTCTAGTGAGTCTCAACACCCATATTATTATCTATTAAGGACGCCACACACTACAGAATTTTTCGGTCTTAAATGATTTTTAAACGTGCAACAAAAAGCGCACACAAGGAGAATCTTATGAGACTTAAAATCTCCGATCGCAAAGACTGCAGCGGGATATGTCTGCGGACCACAGGCTATAAAGTTGTGAGCGCGACCACGTCAGCTGTTTCCTGTTTACAGTAAAACGACTCACTTTGAGACTCTTAAGTGTTCAACAGATCAGAGCACTGCACTTCTAGTTTAGATACAAGTCAGAACTGTGTTATTATTATATGTGAAATGTGGTGCATTACAGATACATGATTTTTAAAGCATAAAAGATTGGTGATAAATCAGGGTTCTCAAACTTGCGGCCCGGGGGCCAATTGTGGCCCGCGGGATGATAGTTTGTGGCCCCCGCCTTAATATGAAAGTTTAATGTTAGCGCGGCCCGCAAGTTTGACATATATGGCACTTTACAGTGTTGTGTGTAGAGCTGAACGAACCTACCAACCACGGTGGGGTGTACAGCTCTCGGGGGCGCGACATTGGCCAGGCTTGATGCAAGCAGAGAAACATTTCTTAATGAGTGAAAATTACAGCAGCACTGTCATGGAGTGTTTTCTTCCGTGCCTGGCTGGCTGCCTCGTTTCTATTGGGCACATGCGACATTCATTTACATTGGGCACACGCGGACATTCGTCCCAGCGCGCTACGTTCACAACACTTAAAAAAAATAAAAAGTTCTTTTAAGTTGCTGCCCAGCAGGACATTATACATATATAAATGTATATAAATATATATTCCCGCACCTGTCTATAAGCCACAGGTGTCCACGTCTTCAAGAAGTTTTCAAGTTCGGAGCATCTGCTTGTATTGCCTCTGAAAGCTTTTATCGTCTTTTTGCATTGAGTCAGTTCGTCACGCTGCCGTCGCCAACGTCTCACCATCGAGTCATCGATGCCAAACTTACGTGCAGCAGCTCTGTTTCCTTCTTTGACAGTCAGATCAGTTGTCTTTAACTTCAATGCTGCATCATATGCATTTCTTTGTGTGTTTTCCATGAGGAGGGTGTGTGCATGAAGCACAAAATAACTGTTCAAAACAAAGTCAAACGAGCATCTTCCTCGGTGCATCGTCTCTTCACCTGTCTGTCTCGCTCTTGCACCCCGTCACTTGGCGTTCTACTGCGCATGCCTCCTGCAGAAAGAGCCGCTGTCCTGTCTTGTATCATGTCAGTGTCTGGTAGGATTTCAGCAGATTTCAGGCTCTCCGGGGGTCGGGGTTAGGTGTATCAATCAGGTATGAGGATGTCCAGCTACGGAAGTTTGAGACGTTTCTTCTCGTCCTTTACGCCTCATCTGCATTTAACACATACGGGTCATTAAGACGTATCCCACTCACTAATGTTCATTTAGCAGCAGAACTTATTTCATCACATGGCGATAAACTGTTTTAGTGCGCGGACAACAGCGCTCGCCAGAGTTGTAACTTCATGTTCACCACAGACAGCGGCGCTTTCTGCGCTCAGGCTGCGCGTGCATCCACTGTGTTTATAAACGAATAATCCGTCCATATATGAGCCGCATCGTTGTATAAAGTAGCAGCTTATAGTCCTGAAATTCTGGTATATTTATACACACGTTGCGAGAGGAAGTGCTGCCAGGTCTCTAGCAGCAAGAGGCAAGAGAAGCCATGTTCAAAAGAACAGTTCATGTTCTTCAATGTTCCATTCATGTTGAGGACAATTCATGTTCAGAAGAAGGTTAAAGGTTAAAGAACTGTTAATCCATTTGAATCTGAATACAGCAGATATAGAGACTGAAGAAACCAGTCGCTGACTAGAGAAATCTAATTATTATTATTATTATTATTATTTTCATTATCATTATTATTTTATGTATTTATTACTGATCGATTGATTTATTTTCTTATTAATTCTTAATTTGTTTCATTATTTTCATCTTATTTTGTGTTAAAAAATTAATATAATATAAGAGATGTGAGAAGATTGGACATTTTTTTAACAAAGCTTTTCTTGTGGAAAACCTGATGCGGCCCAGCCTCACCCACACTCTGCCTCCAGCGGCCCCCAGGTGAACTGAGTTTGAGACCCCTGCGATAAATGAAGTAGAGTTACCTCGATCCGTGCACTGTGTGGATGTAAACAGACACATGTGAGGAGCTACTCTTGCCTTTTTACTTTTAAACTCTCAAACTGGATTAATAGTGCGGTTTTGTGGGCTGGATGTCATTATTTGCGGAGGACAATTTCTATGGATAATGTGGATCAGATGCTGCACTTGCTCCACTTTAGGAGAGGTGAGTAATAAAGTCTGTGTCCTCCGTGTCTGTCACTCCTCCCTGAACTTGGGGAGAAGCAAATCGCAGCCAAAATCGGGCAAATTCTCCTGTTGTGTGTGGCGGCCTTGAGTTAGCAATGACAATGATGAAAGACAAGCTCCAACCTGTACCTCCTATCCTCAGCAATATCAATGTTGAAAATTGATTTATCACAAAAACATTGACAAAAAAGAGTATCTTATTTTTTGTTTTGCTGCCATTAAAGAAATTTATAGGCTAAAATGTGTCTATAAATGTGGAGGTTGAGGTTCTTATAAATGATATACATAATTAATTTTGTATATCTTCCAAATAACAATTTCAAATCTAACTTGCAATGTACATGATTAATTACTCCACCTCCACCTCTTAGCCAGCATCTTTATAAATATCTTTTATATTCTGTGTTACAGTGCTGTATTTTGAGGTCCAGGTCAATGTGTCTATAACAGGAGTCAGTGACCCAGAACCCACCATCGCATACTGGGTACGTCTCACAAAAAGTTATGCTCTAGATCTAGGGAACCACAAACATGTTTAAACTGTCCAATATTCCACAGCTCAACTCCAGTTTGCCAGATGACACAATGTCAGTCCTGGACCTACAACTGCTCTCCAAAACTACAAAGTAAAAATGAATATTGGCTACTATACTACTATCAGTACTTTTAAAATCTAACACAATCAGTACATAAATTGTATGATTGTACAATGACATGAATTTTAAAATTGTATATTGACATTTATGTTACAGAATTCACCACAGCCTTCATGTTCGAGTAAGTAACACCTAAAACCAGTCTGGTAACCTCCTTAAAACACTTATTAAATGCATATTTACAACTAATCCGAAAATGATTGGGGGGTGAGATAAAAATATCTGGGATCTTGCAGAAGCATTCTTGTAGTGTCTCTGATTAACAGATGCTCAAAGTTCATTCATTCAATTCACCCTCTGGGCAAGGTTACTATTGGCCCCTCGTACATTCATTCATTCATACATACCTAAGTGGGTGAAGTGTCTTGCCTAAGGACACAGTGGTTGTGCCAAAGCCATTGCTGTCCCACTGTGCCACTTGGTATTTCCAGTGGTCTCATCCAAGGTCTAAGCTGACAGGCCCTAACTGACTTCCGAGATTAGGCACTGACAAGTGAAATGGCTATGGCTGTGTTAAAACAGGTTCTCTGCACTGCAGTTACATTTGCTTACAAACTGCCAGTGACAAAAGTTTAGTAATTATTTTCTTATAATCAAATCCAACAGTGACATGCAATTTATCTTAGGCACAAGACTAAACAAATATACAAATAAAAAGTTTGTGTCAATAACATCTTTTTTTCTACAGGCACTTGTGGACAGCATTTTGAGGTATGACAACTACATCTGACCCACATTGCTGGATCCAATTTAATATTTCAAACAAAAACTTACTATATATTTTAAAAATGAAATGACATTAAATAAATACATACATAAATGCAAATTTCTTAGTATTTTGAGATCTGCACAGTAGCACGCAGTGACTTCTTAGCTAGACAAGAAGAACTCAGGTGGAGTTCATTTGATTGTTAATAATTAATATGCTATGGACAATATTACATTAGGCTATTGATGCATTATTAACACCTACAATATGTGTACTTTGTCTGTGTGCAGAGAGAGCTGTGTTTTCCAGGTGGAGGTGTCCATGTCAGACTCTGAGCCTTTACAAATCGAGGAACTGATCGAGAGACTCTTAGAAAAACCTTTTAACAACAACTTGACCTCCATCGCAGCAGAGGGCATCATCATCAACCGCATCTGTGAGTCCAGGTTATGGTCATATTGCCCACTTTATACACATCTAACAAGAAAAAGGGTTTTCAAATATAGCAAAATAAAAATGAAAGCAATGAAAATGGTATAATTGCTATCTCTTTCCATAGTTAATTTTCAGTGCAATGCCGAAATTCGTCAGAACAGAGAAGGACAGTTTCATTGGCCTGACACTTCAGGAGGGAGAAACGCAACACTACAATGCCCCAAAAACTTTCTTCAATCAGCCACACGCCACTGGTAATTAAAAAAAAAAAAGTCCTTATTTAAACCTTGGTTATAGATTTATGTCTGCTGTAACTTCAAGAAAAGAGAACATTGCACCTGTGTGTATCTCGGGTCAACAAAGTTCAACACATCAATAAACCAAAGGCTGTCTAGACATTGATTTCTTCCAGGTTTTATTTACAAAGCTGCTGAGATGCGTTCAGTGCCCCCGTAATGTGTCGATTCACAACAATAAAATATTATGGACGGACAGTTTTATGACAGGCTGTAAAAGTAAAAGCCCTGATCCCAGGGCAAACAAGTAAATATCTCAGTGGATTTGGTATTGACTTTACTACATAATGATATTTGATCTATTTTATGACAAATTGGACATGACAAATAAAGGCAATTCAGTGAGCTTAGCTAACATATAATTATGACATAAGAGCATTAGAGATTTTGAATCAATCAAGCTAAAATATGCTTTTTTTTAACTGAGTAATGAACATTTTCCACAGTAAGATTTGTTTGCACACTTATTGGCTGGATGCAGATTTAAGCAGCTGCCCTCTAGTGGTAGAAGTCATCCCTGATTTGGACCATATCACAGTTACTACAGGTTTGTGTTACATTAACAGCACAAGTTTTCATTGATTAAAAAAAAAATTATATATATATATATATATATATATATACACACATTTATTAAACTTAATTTTGTTCCCCATTGTTTTCAGAAAATGCAGAGGATGTATTGGACATGATTCAGGATTTGCTGAAGAACCAGTCCAGTCTGAACTTTGACGATTTGGCCACAATCCTGAACAAAGTATTGGACATTATAAATGTGAGTGTGGTCACTCCTCCCCTGGGACAGGCTCTGCTCGATGTGATCTCGAATGTGCTGGAGACTAAAAGCGACCTACACCCCTTCATCAACAAGTAAGAGCCAGATAAGACCTTGAAGTATTGTATTATTTAAAAAAGATCCAGCTAGTGTTTCATTAGATAGGCTTCTCTTATTTAATAATTAGTGTGGTCTTCAGGTTATAGTGGTCTACAGGTATAGTTATCCTTACATACCAGGGTTATCGATAATACAGTAAAATCAGGGGATTTCATCAAATTTCAGCATTAGTTTGATATTGAAAATACGGATAATTGATACCAATATTTTGACATCAATAGAACACAATATATGCAAACATTATGTGTCATTCCCAGTTTTTTTCCAGTGTATCAGAGTTGTTTTCTTAAACAGACAAATAAGTGAAAATTTAATAAAAAGAGCAATTAAGCTAAAATATTTTTTACAAATGGTGAAAGTTATAAAATTCACAAATTTACTTGGTCTTTCCTATAGGTTTTAAAATCTTAATATCAGTATCATTATTGGCCACAACTGCATGATAAATATCGACTCAAAAAAATCCATATTGGACCATCCCTAATCTTATTTGTTCACCATTTTACCTGCATACTTCCTTACTTTTATTGGAAGAAAATCATAAAAATCAATAAATCACAATTGGCCACAGTTTCAAAGGGGAATAGACTATCCAACAAATTTTGTATCTACATAGTTGACAAATCATGTAGTGATTAAGAACCCTCTTATATTTCTAATACTGCAGTATCCTGAACATCACAGAGTTTCTGGGTGACAAAATAACCGGATATAATGACTCCACCATCTTGGCATCTCCTTATGTGGCCATGTCTGTGGTAGATGTGGACCCAGGAAACTTCAAGGCTCTGAGCTTTGGGGTTTTATCAGGCCGAGCGGGACTAGCGCCTGAGGTCAGTGATGAGTCTATGAACAGGTTTGTTATAATAAGTATACACTACCAGTCAAAAGTTTGGACACACTTTTTCATTTATGGCTCTTCTTCATTTCCATGATTATTTATATTGTAGATTGTCACTGAAGGCATCAAAACTATGAAGACATAAAATGTAGCAAACAAAAAATAAACTCAAAATAACTCTTCAGAAATAACATTTTTAAAAATACCATGTCCCTCGTGGGGTCCTTTGGGGAGTGTTGTGGGAGTATGGAGTCCGGGCCCTTTGCTAAGGGCTGTCCTGTCCCTGTATGAACAGAGCAGGAGCTGTGTTCGCACTGCCGGCAGGAAGTCGAACCAGTTTCTGATGCATGTTGGACTCCGCCAGGGCTGCCCTTTGTCACCGGTTCTGTTCATTGTTTTTATGGACAGAATTTCTAGGCGCAGTCAGGGGCCGGGGGGGTCCGGTTTGGGGACCACAGGATCTCATCTCTGCTGTTTGCAGATGATGTTGTCCTGATGGCTTCATCAGACCAGGACCTCCAACGTGCACTGGGGCGGTTTACATTCGAGTGTGAAGCGGCTGGGATGAAGATCAGCTCCTCCAAATCCGAGGCCATGGAAAAAGGTGGCTTGCTCTCTCCGGGAGGGTGGAGAGTCCTTGCCTCAAGTGGAGGAGTTCAAGTATCTCGGGGTCTTGTTCACGAGTGAGATTGACAGGTGGATCAGTGCAGCGTCTGCAGTGATGTGGTCACTGTATCGGACCGGTGTGGTGAAGAGGGAGCTGAGCTGAGAGGGAAAGGTCTCGATTTACCATCAATCTACGTTACTACCCTCACCTATGGTCATGAGCTTTGGGTAATGACAGAAAGCACAAGATCGCGGATACAAGCGGCCAAAATGAGTTTCCTCCGCAGAGTGGCTGGGTGCTTCCTTAGAGATAGGGTGAGGAGCTCAGTCACACGGGAGGAGTTCGGAGTAGAGCCGCTTCTCCTCCATGTTGAGGGGAACCAGCTGAGGTGGCTTGGGCATCTGTTCCGAATGCCTCCTGGACGCCTCCCTCGGGAGGTGTTCTGGGCATGTCCCACCAAGAGGAGGCCCCGGGGAAGACCCAGGACACACTGGAGGGACTATGTCTCTCGACTGGCCTGGGAACGCCCCGCGGAGGAGCTAGAGGAAGTGTCCAGGGTGAAGGAAGTCTGGGAGTCACTGCTTAGACTGTTGCCCCCCGCGACCTGGCCCCAGATAAGTGGAAGGATGGATGGAAGAATAGCCACCCTTTGCTTTGACTGCACTGCTTTGCATGTCTTTTCACTGTGAAGTGAGAATTATTTCAGGAGACTTCACAAAGAACCTTACTGAGAGAAGGCCAAGGGTTTACAGCACTGTCCGCAAAGGGTGGCTACTTTGAGAATTTGAATATAAAATAAATAAAATGTATATTTTAGTCAAGTTATTTAACTTTCTTTCTTTTCTACATAATTCCATATATCTTAGATCATATGTTTGATGGGTTCTGTATGTATCAAATGTAGAAAGTGGTAAACAAAGTAAAAACACATTTTAAAAGGTGTGTGCAAATTTTTGACTGGTATATATGGAAAACAATACTACTTTATCTTTAGGGAAATACAAAAATATAGTTAATTGTATATTTATTAAAAAACAAACATAAAAAGTCAATGATTGTGTCGTATTTTATTATGTATGGTTAATTAGTAATCAAAGCTGTAAATGTTTTAATATGTTTAGTTGATCATTGATTTGTTTTGTATAGATTTTCATAAACAGACATCCTCTAAATGGGACAGTGGCTTTCATCTCGCTGCCCTCCATCCTGCAGCAGAGCTTCCCTCAAGGCATCGAAAATCACACATCACCAAGAGTTCAGTTTCAATTCTTTGGTGTCCCGTGGCTTTTCATGGTACAACTCATGTTACAACTCTCATACAGCAATGTCATCTGTTCAGTTCTGAGCAGCTAGTACTGATTTATTTGAACGAAATGAATTGAAACTCTTGATTAATAAATACATTTAGAGACCATTAAAGTACAACAAAAAATATAATGTATTTAAAATATAAACACCATTTTGTTAGTATATATACTAGTCAGTAAGTGCCAGTTGCACCAGTTGACAATAATATCAGCATAAATATCCATAAAATTTTCAAAACACATCGATTTTGTGAACTGACATTGTAAAACTGGATGTTGCTGATAATAGTTGCCTCAAAGAAATTATGTAGAATATTTTTTAAGTGTAACTGTATGACATAACTTGAGTAACTTTCCAGAAAAAAACTCCAAACGACCTGATCCTCAACACGTTTGTGGTGTCAGCGAGTGTGACCAACGCCAGCTCCCCGATCACAGACCTGCAGGAGGATGTCCGAATTACACTGTCCCACCTCAGACCCAACTATGTATGATTCACTACCACTACTCTACTATATACTAGTACTAGTACTACCACTACTTGTACAGAAAACCTGTCTTTAACATAATGTGGTCAGCAATGTATATATAGTACAATAAAACACAAAGTAGTTAGTTCTAGTATCTGTTCTAGTATCTATGTGTTATGCAAGTCAATTACTGAACCATCTACAATTCAAATGTCATCATATAAACCTAACACTACATAGACTTAAGAAAAAATGTCCCCACTAGTGTGAACGTTAAGTCGATATCGTAATTACTGTAGCAGGCAGCTGTTTTTCATGTATAACTAACTAAAACATATTTCCCCATAGAAACACAAGGATGTCCAATGCGTTTACTGGAACTTTAACCTAAATGGTAAGCTCTGACCACAGCTGCACAGCTGACCATTTCACTTGGATAACATTTTTTGATTTGTGTTATTGCCCTCAGATGGACAGGGAGGCTGGGACCCTTCTGGCTGTCGTAAATTCATAAGCTCTTCTCACTACACCACCTGTCTGTGTGACCACCTCACTCACTTTGGAGTACTTCTGGTAAAAACAGTTGATTTTGCAAATATTTTTTATAATAAATAATTAACTATGTCACAGAGGTCCATTTACCACTAGAGGGCATCCAAAGCACAAAAATGGCCAATGCATACAGCAGCCCCCCCCCCCCACACAAGACAAGAAATGTACCAGCAAATTACTAAGGACATTTATCAGCCAGGAAGATTTATTGAACTCAAACATCCTATTAAGTTTCTGTGTTGCATTACAGTTGGGGTTAGTCATTTAGAGCTGGTTATACCCAGTCTAGTCATGATTTAGTGTAGATACATTTTATGAGTTGGAACTTCATGTGGAAGTTTGAGAATCACTAGATTGGGTTGGATTTTGAATTTGTATGATTTGCATATTTTTATATTTGACTGTATTTTTTGTAAGACTGCAGGATTGTGTGGGAAAAAAAAATGTTGCTATTAGATTTGCAAATCAGGAGAAAGTATCACATTCATTTCAGTTTGTAGAGGCATAAAATTCAAAGCTGACACATTTTTCATGAATAAGGTACATTCTGGGGTGAAATTCTATTACTAAAAATAATAACACCCTCTGTAATTTGATAATTGGGCCGATTTTGATTTTGACTTTTGTGTTGTGCTACTATCATCATGTGTGTATGTGCAGGACGTGTCTCGAAAACCCGTAGACCCAAATGACGAGTACAAACTGACCATCATCTCGTATGTGGGCTGTGGAGTCTCCTCTCTGTTTCTGGGAATCACTGTACTCACCTACACTGCCTTTGAGTCAGTTTGTCCTTTGGCTAATCTGTTACAATGCAATAGTAATTTGTTTTCATTTTAAACTCCAAAATGCCAAGGTTCAGTTGTGTCAATATTGCTGTTTTTAAACTAGTAAAAATGCAGGTCACAGCTATTATCTATCTTTCCTACAACTTCTTACCTTTCCGTCTTGTTTCAGGAAGCTCCGTCGGGACTATCCTTCTCAGATCCTCATAAACCTCTCACTGGCTCTTCTGGGCTTGAACCTGGTCTTTCTGGTCAACACTTGGTTCTCATCGTTTGGTGTCTACGGTCTGTGCATCTTTGTGGCGTCTGCTCTGCACTACTTCCTGCTGGCCTCCTTCACCTGGATGGGATTAGAGGCTGTTAATATGTACTTTGCATTAGTCAAAGTTTTCAATGTCTATGTGCCCTCCTACATACTCAAGTTCTGTGCACTTGGGTGGGGTAAGTGATTGTTTCATTTTTCTTTACTATATTTATGGGTCTGTTCCTTTTGACTGAAGTTAATAATACATATGCCAAAGATAAACAGATTGATCAGTCAATTAAATGGGGACATATAAAGAGTTGTATTTAGAGTACCAGAGGCAGATTGGGATTAACTGTGTTGTTTTGAAATGCGCTACTCAAAAGGTGTAGGTTACTATGTTTGAGGTAGAACATGCAAGACTTTTCCGCAAGAGGACCTGACACCTATTTGTCTCCATGCCTTTATTGTCTGGAATATTCCACAGAATGGCATTAAACTTGTCTATCTCCATGGTGACAAGCAGGGGCCACAAGGCCAAGTTACAGGTCAAACACATGGATTTTGTCATCATGAACAACAACATTAAATTCTTGGGTTATTTTTAGACAATACAAGACAAAGACAATACAGTATGGCTTGCAGCTAGCAGCAGAAACATGTCAACACGTCAAGGTAAATGCATGTCTTATTTTACTCTCTTTAAAAAGAACCCAAGAAGTTAATAAACTAAACAAATTTTTTTAGACACCCCAAACAACAACCTTATTGGCAGCAAAATACTGTTTTGGTTTACCGTAATAAGAAAGAATCTTGAAAAAAAATTAAATTTAAACAATATAAGGTTGTATTTCAATTTGCACATGAATTTGACAGTTGTCTATTGTGATAATGTCTTTTCAGGGATCCCATTGGTGGTCTGTGCGGTGTTGCTGATCGTGGACAGAGAGGCTTATGGCAGTCACTTGTACACAGCGACTAACCGGAGTGTGCAGCCACTGGACAACGGTGACAACTTGTGAGTTTGAGACGGATTCACAATATTTCTTGTATTCTTGTTTTCTCAAAGAACTGATTGAAAAAAAGGTTTGTTTTCACAATTTTAGATAATAATAGTTTGAAGAATATTCAGTTTGTAGTAGTTATGGTAGTTATGGCTGGTAAGTGGCAAGTGCAAATAATTACTGAAATTGGAAAACACAACCAGGCATGGTCATAAAATGTTCCACTGAAACAAACCTTCAGTTGGCTATTGCTTGAGATTCTTTATTTTGTCATCTAATTTTCAAGGTGCTTCATGACCTTATTGCATTTACAGTATGTGAAAATTATAGGCATACACATGGAGAGACACTACATGACACTGTTCTTTTTCCACAAGTTGCTGGATTCAGGACAACGTCATTTTTTACGTGTCAGTGGTCGGATACGCTGCACTAGTTTTCCTCTTCAACACTGCAGTAAGTACTCCTGGATATCACATTTCTCACAACATTTTCGGGTACGTTCACAGTTGCATATATTACATCACAAAATAGAGACTTCATTGGGTCCAAACCTAGACTAGACATGGACTAAACCAGGGCTAAACCTGCATGGGCTTAAACCATGACCAAACCAGGACAAGTGTGAAGGCACCCTTGATCTATGCAGTTCAACATATTGCCCGCCACTACATCCAATACATACCTAATGCATTTCCAATTGGCCAAATAGTAATAATTCCTTGTATATTCTTTTCAGGTGTTCATCGTGGTCCTGATCCAGATCCGGAAGATGCGGTACAACAGTCCGGCTGGAATCCATAGTGGTCTGATGAAGGACCTGAAGGGTGTGGCCAGTCTGACGCTGCTCCTGGGACTCACCTGGACCATCGGCTTCTTCACCTGGGGTCCGGCCCGAGTTGCCATGCTCTTCCTGTTCTCCACACTCAACTCCCTGCAAGGTCCCAAATGCGCCTGAAAAAAACATAATACAATACCCAAATAAATAAAGATATAAAAAGTAAATTAATTTTTATATTGCACTACCCTTAATCAAAACTATCAATGGACACATATGGAATATAGTAAACAAAAAAATAAATAAAAATAAACTGAAAATAACTCAAAACTTGTTTTAGATTTTCAAAAATGACCACCTTTTGCTTTGGCCATGGCTTTGCACTTTTGGAATTTCTTAACCTTGACAAGGCACAGCTGTGAAGTGAAATCCATTTCAGACTTCATCAAGAAGTTCATTAAGAGAATGCCACAGGTTTGTAGTGTTGTCTGCAAAGCAAAGGGTCGCTACTTTTAGGATCTAAATATTAAATATAAAAACTTTTATTTAACTTTTTTTCTTTGCTGCATAATTCCATATAGCTTGCATCATACATTTGGGAGCTTCTGTGTGACTATCAAATGTACAAAGTGGTAAACATAAAAAAAAAAAAAATACATTAATGAAGTACATACATTAATAAACTTTTGACAGACAGCGTACCTTAACCTGGCTCACGCCAGACTGATGTGTGTTACTCTGAACTGAGCTCTATACATCATCAATCTGAGGTGGCTCTCGCTGAAAGTGGTCAGAAAACACAGAACATCATGACGACTGCTTGAATCTGATTGGCCACAGTGGAACAAGTAAAAAAAAAAAACTTTAATTACATCCAGAAAAGCACATCTTCCTTGTCAAATGCACAAAGCGCTTACCTTCTGCATGTTTTTCACAAACAAAACAGTCCGTGCTGATGCTAAAATAAGCTGAAGTATGTCTGTGGGCGTCGCCATGTTTGTTTTGGTTAATTTGGGCGCTTTGCCTTCCGCACAAACTTCAATGGTGCTCTGTGATTGGTCTGCTCGGTCACTTAACCTTAGAGTGGGAGTCCCTCAAGATGGATTCTTGCGAGTTTGTGAACTCACAAATATCGTGTGAATGCATCTTGCTGTGTAAGTTAAGTCCACCTATCTCTTTAAGTACCATGTAACAATGTGTAATAACAGTAACACTGTCTGACATTGAAATTACTACTACTCTTTGTTTATATAAGCAATATTATATCAAAAATATCTGACAAAAACAAAACAAAAAAGACAAAAAACCACAGTCCTAAATTTCACCTTTTAAAACCTGAAATCATTCCAAATACCCAATGGCACCTGTACCTCTGGTTGAGAAATATAGCTCTATTCTCACTGTGCACTTAGCAGTTAGTTAACACCAGTTGTAGTTGTGGTTAGTTAACACCACAATTTACAAGACACTTATTGTGATAGCGTAGCTATAATTGCATAAAAGTTGTGATTGTGGATTGTCAGTGATTTATTCAACTTTTTATACAAAGCTTGTTCCTCTAAACCATTTCCTGAACATCTCGCTCCTCGTATAGACAGAGCACACTTCAAATCAAACCGTCTGATGAAACTGTTTCACAACCACAGCCTCTTTGTTGTGCTCTTCTTTATCTGAAGTGATGCAACTCCAATCGTGGCCTTCTATAACCCTCAGACAAAGCCTTTACTCAAGTGCAAGTGTACTCTCCCTCTGCATGTCTCTTTCTGCGTAACACTGAGTCTTAATGTAGCGGTTTTTTTAATGTATATTTTTTCATTCTAGGGCTTTTTATCTTCGTCTTTCACTGTCTTATGAAGGAAAATGTCAGGAAACAGTGGAGGATACATCTTTGCTTTGGGCGTTTCAGGCTGGAGGACAATTCTGGTAAGACTTTACCGACTAGTCATTCTACATGATCTTTTTAATTGATTTTTTTGTGATAAAGAACTAAATTCATAAGACGCTATGGTCATTTTAGTCTGAAGAAGAATAATATATGATATGGTAGGTTAGCGTGACAAAAAGACCAAGATTTTTTGCAATTCTTAGTGGACAGCTTTGTTTAAAAAAAAAAAAAAAAAAGTTATCATATTTTTTGTTGAGCCTTGATGACAACTCAAATTTTTACCATGATTTACATACTCTTAGTATCTTTATAGTCACTAAATACTTTTGCTTTATATGAGATTGGTTAAATCCACCTGCCACTCATTTTGAGCATTACAAACAGTAGTAGGAGTGGATGAGGAAATGCGAGAATGCAAGTTGAGCCCCTAAAATCATCACTGGTGCACTTTCACTTACCTTTGTCTTCCTTAGAGTGGAGCGCATCTGCCTCTTACGGTCACATGGCCAAACCAAAGCCCCCGGCACCTCAAGCCCATGTCCCATCAGTCCGCTCCATCAAGTCCAGCTCCACCGAGAGCACCTCCGCCTCCTCAGACTCCAGCCAACGAGAGTCTGCCAACAGCAAGAGACCAGACCTGGGTGAGACAAAAAACACACACATTAAAAAAATAACATCTTAATTTCATTTATTTTAGAAGAGACACTACATTTATCAAACACAAGTAAAACCATACATTATACCAGTAGTTGGACGGATGAAAAGTAGTCAATTTTGAATAAAATGAAATGTGATTAATTGATTAATTTGAATGAAATGAAATGTGATTAAATTTCTAGGTTTCCAATATGGAAACACTACTAGTAGTTTACGTTAGCAACCCCCTTTGGCTTCACGTAAAATTGCTGACATCAGGTTCAGTTGGATATCCCAAGTGTCAGCTCTTATACACACGATGAAGGTCATTGCTAACATTAATGAGTCTGTGATGACAACAATCAATTCAAAATAAATGGGTAGTCTTCATCTTAGAGCAGACATGTCTTACAGCTCCTCCAGTGTGTCACTACTGTCACAGTAAATTACCTCTGGTTTTATCTTTAGGCCTGTTGGTGAACAGTCTGGTCATTCCTCGAGCGCACTGCACCAGCATCAGTCCAGCTCCAAGGTCCCACGGCTCCCTGAAGCCCACGCCTGGATGGACTAATCACTTACTCACACAAGAAAACACTTAAATATGCACACTCCATCCTGACGAATGCGCTGTACATGGAAAAACAATCTCTGGTCTAATGCAATAAAATTAACTTTCATTTGGATTAGCTAAAGTAAACCATTTATTTTGGCTTCATATAATGTAATCTTGTGTAATTGTATTTGGTGGTTTTGCCTAATATCGTCAAAGAGCCTGTAATTATGAAGACATGAGTCGTTGCATCAGTTCCAAGGAGGAGTTGGTTGCCAAGCAACTGGTGAGTGGAGCCATGGTGACAATGAACCATGGCACCGCACAGTTTGTGCAAAAAAATAATACATTTTGGAAATTAAGATGATGCAAGCCTCCTGGTGCTTCTCGCCCTTCAATTCTGCAAAAAGCCACTCCAGGTTACACCCAATAAATATTTCACCAGTGGCTACGAAATTACTTTGTGAATTTATGAAACAGCCATTTTAAAAACAGGATAAATTTACCTCCTATTTGGAAACACTTTGCAATAAATTAGATCTGGCATATTACACTGCTATTTCAACAATGGCTGTCTATTTCATTATACATGAAGTTAATCCTTTTGTATAGAATGCAAAACGTAGCAAGCAGTTTAAAAATGAAGATATGTGGCCTAGTGGTACAGACCCTGTTTGAATGGGAAGCTTAAGGTTTGAATTTGTGTGCTGAAATGGTGGTATTCTTAATATGTAAACTGTATTTCCACTGCTGTTTTGTGCCTTGAAGATATTTCTAGAACTGAAATGAGGGAGAAGGGAAAGGGGGAATTACACACAGCACACCTGATTACAAAGCCAGGATGCAGCCATCTGGTATATACTCTGCCAGGTGAGCAAGCATGATGTCCAGCACTTGTATTTCACTAATTGAAAAATAATACTATACTATGGATCTACGCTTCCAGGCTAAACAAAAGTACATCCTCCGTGTTTATTCTTTCACAGTTGCTATTGACATTTACATCACCGCAGAAAGCAAAGTGAGGCATACTGTCAAATTTGCTGAAGGCAGACTGCACATCTTGGTACCTCAAAAAGAAGTACTGCAATCCAACTTTTGGCTTGGGAGGAAAGTAGTTAAAAACTGGAAAAATATTCAGAGTAACTGCCATAGTATATTAGCAGTAGTTGTAGTAGAAGTACAGTTGATGTATTTTAGATGTATAAGTACATTAACAGAAGTATCAGTAGTAAATTAAGAGTAGTAGGGCTGATCGATTTGCAAAAAAATAAAATAATGTGATAATATATTGCAATCCCTAGAGAGGTAGCAGTAGTACTATATAGCAGAAACAAAAACAGTAGATCTGAAGAAGCAGCTTGGATGAGCTGTGAAACGTATTCGACCAAATAAACTCTGTCCAGCTGACAAATTAAATTTCTCCTTTTGCTATGGATTCTACCTGGACGACTGAGGGATTCTACACACAGTAGTAGTAACAGTGCAAAATCGTAGCAGTTATATAAACACTTTTGTCCTGAGGGCTATTACGCTCCTTAAATTGCCCTGACACAGGATCTGATGACCCTACCTGTTGAGTTTGAGCTTTCTATTATATATATATATATATATATATATTATTTTTATTTTTTATTTTTTTTTTTAATATATTATTATTATATTATATAATATTTTAGTGCTCAATGTGCTTAGATTTCCCCTTGGAGACAAATTGTGATACTGATAGATTGATTGATTAATTGATATAGGAGCACTAATAATAGCTAAGGTCTTAATACTTTTAATCAAGTAGAAATAATTATGTTATGGCAACTACGACGTAATGGCAACAGTGGTAGTGAGGGAGACAACAGCTGTAGTTCTGGACGTAGTAAATGTTTGTAGTAGTAATATAAACTAAACCAGTAGAGTTTAGTAGTAATGTGCAGTAAAACTGTTTAGTATTGCTGTTACTGTATGTTTCTAATACATTACCTTGAGTTGAATTAGTGCTTCTACATCTACTGAAAAACATGTTCAGAGTATAGATCTTTTGGGTTTGTGGTTTTGGTAAAGCAGCTTTTAGCTACAGATGAGTTAATTTTACTGAATTTGCCTTGACAGTGCAGATGTGTTCCACCCACTGCTCATTCAGGGACGACTTCACTGCGGTGCTTAACAGTGGGCCTTTTTTATTTTTCTCAAACTCCCACACCAAACCAAAACAACACTGACATTTTGCATAAAACTAAATAAAAATTACAGAGGAGGGCAACTGCCAACAGGGAACAACTCTTAAGAGAAACTCAAACTAAATCTGCCCCCTTTCTTTAGGCACTAAACAAGTCCACTAGCTTTTTGGATCTCCAAAGACCAAGGTGGTTGTTCACAAACTGTTGATTGACAAGTTCTTTGGCTGCTTGATACAGTCCAGCATCCACCTTTAAAACGAGCACGAAGTGTTTTAATTCCAAGTGCTTTTAGTCATCTTAAGAGTGTGTGCGTTGAAAAGTACCTTAGCGCTGTGGTACGTGGGCATGTCCAGCAGATAGCTATGGCCTCCGAGTTTTGCGACTTGTAGGAAGTATTTGTAGAAGGCTCTCTTACAGAGTCTGCTGGAGAGGCCAGGCCCACTCACAGATGGGGAGCTAGGGAGGAGAAAACACAACACCAATAAAACTATAACTTTAAATACCAAGCATATTATATCTGTATTTTAATAGTTTGATGTTTATATTCTGATTTCACAATGTTATTCAGTGAGGAGACACATGTAAAGAATATAGAATGAGTACATATTTGGGCTTTCTATAAATACACTTTGACTCCTAATAAACAACACTTATTTATCTTTTTATAGTGTGCTGATGTGTTGACTCCTGGACACTGTCCCCCTGAAAGGAAGATGAGAAAGGGGGGAGAAAGGGAGAGGAGGACAGAGGAGAAAATAAGGATGAAAAAAGATGGGGGAGGAAGACTGCGAAAAAGAGAGGAGGGGAGAAAGACAGAACTGGAGAAAGGACGAGAGGAGGAAAGAGAGGAAATGAGAGAGGATGAGGAGAGCCAAAGGGAGAAGAGTGAAAAGAGGGGTGAAGCAAGAGGGAAGGAGAGAGGGAGGGAGAAGAGAGGAAGAGAAAGGTGTGAAAGGAGAGGGTGATGGGAGGAGAGAGAGAAGGAGAAGCAAGTGGGTCTATTTTTGGCTGTTATCTGGGCTCAAGGACACAACAGCCTGCAACAGGAGGAGCATCTGTGCTGGACACGAGCAGAGAGACGGCAGCAGCAGCCTCAAGACGCTGTACTGTATGTGGGACAGGACTGGGGTGAAGTGGGGTGAACCAGAGGAGGTACAGAGATGGGACAGGAAGAGCAGTGCTGAGGAGAACATTAGTGTTCGTTTTACTTCTGCGAGAGCAGAGTCAAATGGGAAATTTGGGGCTCAATGTGCCAACTTGTTGTTCACATATTAAGTAGCCATGTGCTTTGGGGCAGGCTTCTGTCTTTTTACAGGCCTCAAACATAAGTAATATGGTGAAAAACACTGCTTTTTGAAGCGGAGGGGTGAAACATTACCAAATACCTCTGTTAGACACAGTGAGTGTAATACTCTGTGAAAACATTATTTTACAGTATTATAACGAACAATTAGGCATACTTCACTGGTGCCTTTTCCCCATCGTAACATGCAAGCTACCATGAAGAAGCTCAGAGATTTAGCCCTAAAGACTAGGTTCGGGGTCACCACAGCCTCACCGTTCGATGATGAGCCCTTTGCTGCTGTCCAGAACCTCAATGTCTCTGTCCCCAAGGCTCCAGTTGACGCTGAGCTGGTTGTTTGCAGAGGACGACCCTGAAGCCACTTGTTCACCGCAGATAAAGTGAATGTTGTGTTTCCTGAAAGGCGGAGGCAGCAGCTCCTCCCAGCCCTCACCCAGCCGTTTGTTAGTGATATCAGATACCTCTTCGTTGGACAGTTTCACCCCACCTGGAGGATAAGATTGATCATCTATTCGCAACTTTTTCCAAATTATACCAAATTAATATTTCACTTTTGAAGATGAATACAGAAGTATCCTATACATTGTAGACCCACTCATTCGAAGTCATACATCAAATTAATTTACTGTACAATACATAGTATTAGTGACATGCAAAACAATTTCTGCTATAAAAAATATTTTTTGTTCAGTTAGTAAACTCAAAATTTGAACTGACACACGTTATTACCATTATTTAACAGATTTAACAGATAGGTCAAGGTCATGCCAAATAGACAGACGATCACGTCCCTTTTACCTAGAACCATGCTGGTGATGTAGATGGGCTGTATGAAATGGCTCAGCAGCGCCCCCTGCACTCCGATTACAGTCCAGCGACACAGTTTGTCACTGGCGGTCACGCAGCAGACTCTGGAGGCCCAGTGGCTGGGCTCTAGATACACCATAGGGACCAAGACTCCTTTAGAGTGGTACTGCAGCTTCACCGACGTACAATTGGCAGATCTGGATCGTTATAAGAATACAAGTAGTAAATGTTTACCACTAATGCTTGATAAAGTTTTTTTGTAGCATATAACACTGCAAAATAGATAAAATACTTTTGTATGAAAATAAATTTTAATTCCAACCATTGAACAGGCAAAATTTTAGCACGTTTTAAAAATGTACCCAAAGTAGAAGTTTTTTGTGGCGCCTTCTGGTGACTGGTTGGAATAAAGGTGAAAGCTGACTTGGGGTTTGAGCTGAAGCAGGTGCCTCTCTGCACTGGCCTCAAAAATACTGCACTCTTTCAACTTTGGATCACTGTCAAAGAAGAGCAGCAGTTGTTTGTACAGGAACCTAAAAGAGAGGCAAGTTTTTAGTTTTTTTTTTTAGTTACTGTATTAACCAGGAAAATACCATAATGTGTGAAGAGTCTTGCTCAGGGACACAACAACTGCATGTAATGCTTTGCTCCTCGTCCCCCTCTTAAAGGTACACTGTGTAACTTTTCTGGTGTATCCACCACCTGCTTGTCTCCATAGAGATGTTACTGTTTTGCCTTCATTATTCTACAGGAAATAAAGTTGGTAATCACAATGGAGAGGGGTTAACGGTCAAGCCTGCAAATGGTAAATATTCATGTTTTTTAAGATATTTTGAGCTATAAAACACCAATAATTGAACAACTGCAAAGGAGATATGTTTAATGCCCTACAGTGGAACATTCCAGGCAAAGAAATAACATATCCAAGGAGACAAGCAAGTAGCGGACCCTCCTTGGCCATGGGCTGGGAGAGATGTATCACAATCGCTTTTTTTAAATGGTTAATAATAAAGACTAGAAACTATTAAAAAAAGGCTGCACAAAAGGCATGAAGTATATAAATCGATATATTTCTGTACAGAGGTAATTACTGTTTTTATTTTTGCGTGAACCAAGACATTTACAGGCACATTTCTGAAGAACTGCCATATTGTCATCTGAATATTGTCACTGGAATAATAAAAATTGTGACGTACTAGTTTTTGTCAATATCGCCCACCCCCACTCTATACTTAACAATTGTGGGCAACATGCACCGGTACCTGAGCAGGGCCCGTCTGGCGATGACAATAGCGTGGCAGTCATGGACCATTGTTCCACTGTAGCAAAGCCACTTCTGACAGCTGGAGGAACCTGCCCCCAACGCCACGACTTTATAATGGTCACAGGGATTACCGTCAGTATCTAACGCCTCTGACGTGAGGATGAGAGAAGTGTCGAGGTTAGCAGGTTGTCAGTGCAGAAAAGTGTGCGTTATTTAAATTTGCTCTTACCTTTTATCATGACAAAAGCCGCCATGTTGTTTTTGCAGCCTTGAAAATCAGGACACATCTTGAGGAGCACGTCAAACTTCTCGCCACTTACAGCCGCCATGTGATTCTTATGCCAATCAGTCCGCCAAGCTGTTAAGAAAGAAGGGGAAAAGCAAACTTCAAGACCAGCAATTTGTTGTAATCAAAGGGAACATGAACACCCTTTAAGGCCACTTTAAAGAATTGATAGCAGGAATGGCAGCGTCTAGACAGAGTATAACATTAGGACAAGACACACAGGAAATCTTAAGCTCAAGCCGTGGTGGTTGTGTAACTAAAACTAAAGTAGTGAACAATCAAGTTCAAGTATATTTTATAAATCATTGTTCAGGCCGGAAAGCACCTCGGCTTTGACACCATCAACAAATGAGAGAATACCAAAATATTATAAACAAATAGACAAAAACAATTACAATATAATTTCAGATTTAAGATTCAGCAAGGTTTTATACATGAGAAGCTATGGCAGTGAGATATTTTGTTTGATGAAGGACATTATATTACCAAATTATTTGTACCTTTGCTAACTGTGACCCCTCAAATGTGATTTCTATTTGATAGCAAGTCATTTTACATTTACAGTTTATAAACAGAACTAACAACACTAAGAACACACAGGGATTTTTGCAGAGTACTTATTATAGGACCAAACTAGAACAAAATGGACAGAAATAAAAACTGTCACTACATTTGACTTATCTGTAAGTCTCCAGTTGGAAAAGTTGTACTACAGTTTGAGAACCACTGCTCGTAATATACCAATAACAATGAAATACACTTGGACATGCACCTTGGGTCTTGACAGTCTTTTTGACAGGTTTCTTGAGTTCCATGCTTGGGCCGAGGCTGGTCTTTTCAACATCAAGCACACTTCTGGGTGTATACGCACCCGGTAATGACAAAACCTCATCGCTGTCATCAGAGTTTTCCTCCTGAAAAAAAAAAAACAGAACAAAATAAAACAGAAAAATATTGTAAAGTCACAAAACCAGTAAATATGAGCTGTAAACAGAGAGCGTCTTAGTGACAAGGACTAAACTCTTTTCAAAACCAATTTCAAGAACTGAGAAATAAATAATAATTATTTTCCATTACATGATAATGAGTAGCAAGAGATTCATACTCATAAATTACTCACTCATCACCCAGAAGTACCTAGCTGGAGGAGAATGACCCCTTTGTGCTTTAGGCCTGCATTTGGCCACTGCTTGAATCACTGAATCCTAGGAAACCTGGAATGTGGTGGGATCTTCTTAACCATTGCTTCTGGGCCACCCAACTATCCCTCCAGAACCACTCTTATGCAGCTACAGTACATAGTAAATATGCACAAAGAGACAACCTTCAAGTATAAAGCTTGTTTTCTCTGTTTCAAAAAGGGAGAGGGGCTGATGGATTTGATGGTAAACATTAACTACCTGATGGAAAATCAATGGGGTGAACAGACGTGTGTCAGAGTTGAACACCATGGTGATGCGTGGTGACGCAGTGGTGAATACACATGGTTTTGGAGCCCTCCACTCCACAGATTAATAAAGCCAGGCTCTGTGGTGTTGCCAATCAGACAATGTGCTGGTAATTATCAGAGATTCAATGTCAGAGTCTGAGTTTACACCTGTCATTTTTTCACAAGTAATTGGGGGTTGTTTGAGTGGCATCTCTTATGCCAAACTGAGCTGCATGAATGTGTTTAATTTTAGCTGCTAAGAATGAGAGTGAAATTTTGTGTAAAACATCTCTAATTTCATCTTTTATAACGCACATTATTGCTATACTGTATGAGTAGTCAAACAATGTATATCAGATACTAATCAATACTAAAACTACTATGGAAACTGGGTACTCATTAGTGCAATTGTTTTGTCTTATTTTGGATGTCACACCACACAACGTGAGGTATTTGAAATAGTAAGCCGGTATTCATTCACAGAGTGGAATAGTTCACATGATCAGTTGTGGCTATGACCAAAGTGTCTATAAGAATATCTGGCTCTAGTGGTAAAATCACAGTTATTGTACCACACACTAGCGGTGTTTTTGTTAGTAAATGAGAAATGGGGAGATATGGTTCCATTTTCTTGGTCATATGTTTGACAACTACTCAATCTTTATACAACTGCTGAAAGTCAATCGCAACTCTCCGTATGACTGTTCATCTCTGTCCCCGTCTCACTGTGAGACCCATGACTCATGAGCTACAACATAAGATTTTCCCATAGTCAAAAATCATTGCAGATGACTGAAATTACACAATGGACCTTAGGCAACAACAGTGTGCACTATGTTCTGGTATCACACTGTCAACCCTCTGCTAATAAGATAACCACTCTACAACTATTGATCATAATTTCAAGATTGTTATTGTTAAAAACATAGACAATATGACGTATATTTTCAGATGTGTAACATCTAAGACAAGACTGACCAGAATGAAGTGCCCAGTGACAGTAGCAGAGCAGTTTAAACAAAGTGAATTAAGTTGAAAAAGTGACTTACCTCATAATTTCTTGAATCAAATTCCACATGTTTTGGGAGTGCAAGCCTATCTGAAAGTCCAGGGCTGTTCACTGGTGAAACAGGCAGAGTCTTTTTCAAACTGGTCCCAGTAGCACAGGACTCTGTTTGAACAAACGAGTCTTTCCTAAAAACACATACAGTAAAAATAATATCATATAACAAACTAAAAAAAAAGAACTGTACTGGAAATGACTATACTAATGACAACATTCAGACTATAGTATGCCAATTCAGTCCATGTTGCTGTTGAAATATTGCAGAAATGTTTTGTACTATATTGTATGTGTATGAACAAAAGTGCAGAATATAATCATATCATATAGCCTTGAACTATTTTTTTACATTTTAGACTTGAGTCGATATTTTAGATTTGCACAACATCATGATGCCATTCATTGCACAATATATCTCCCATCTCTAGTTTGTAGGAGATCTTTAAGTTGTCTCCTGACAAGTGCACTCATGAAAGGCTTTAAAAACACACTGAAAAGAACTGTGCATTTAGTTGAGTCAAGTATGTGTGCAGGTTGTCAATTAACAACAAATGAGTACTGAACTGTGCAAAACATCCTTGGCTGTAGTGCCCTTACCTCCGCACCACAGCCTCTCTGGAGCCAGTGCTGTCCATCTGCATCTGGATCCTGCTGTGGGGCATGCGAGGCTCATAGTCTGGGACATGTCTGTAAGTGGGGGCTCCTCTGAGGATGGTGTGCTTGACTCGCCCTTCTGCAGACATCCTCCTTTTCAAATGGTAGGAAAAAATTGTGTTCAAATTCAGCAGTTGTACAACAAGAATCTAGATAATTTGATTAATCAGAATTCATGATTATACACGTCACAAAACAATAATAAGCCCATTATCTTTTTCTTCAGAAAGTATGATCTCATAAAGCTTGTCATACTAAAGCAATGGTATATTCTAATTAGACAATTTATTTACCTATTTATTTCTTCACACAGTAATCGTGCAATCGCTTATTTCTAACAATACGTGGATGACAACAACTATTTCTTATTTCTTTTGTATTGTCAATGTTATTATTAATAAATTAGTAGGCTACAAAAAGTACATCATAATACAAAACAAAGAACTCACACAAATGTAATGCATAGTTTTACCATCAGCCTAGTACTAATTCACGTTTGAGCATCAAGTTAAACCAAATGTACAACTATTTAACTGAACCTTTGCAAAACAAGTAGATAATTTCAGATACATTCACCAACTAATCGCATTAATAATAACCCGCAGATTAGTTTGGGGTTGCTAGTTTTAGCATTAGCATTTTTGCACGTGTTTCTAGCTAGTTAGCGAACTCTCCGTGTAAAAGAAAGCAGAGACGATGCGAGATTTAATCATTCAACTTAGACTGAAATTAACTAAAAGTCGCGTTACATTTTGCATATTTACTTTATAGATCCGGCTCACTTTGTTCTTGTTCGGATGAGGGCGTAGTTTTGCGCCTGTTGTGTGCGCTGTGTGTCCGAGAGGGAAAAGATGCAAATGGACGCCAGAAACTGCAGCAGGTACATTTTACATTCACATAAATATTGTTCTAGGAAACACGTGTTTTACTCAAGAAAACAAAAAGCTAACACTCATGCATTTTTTATTATTTATTTATTTATTTTTACCCATAAATGTAAGTATTTTCTTCTTGCATTAAGTTTTCCCTTTTATTTCAGGGCCATAGCTTTACTTCTTTACTAACCTGGATATTATTGTGTTACAAACTCTTGTACATTAGGTGCGTCCACTCCACAACTTTTGCACTTACAAGAAATGACCAAGCCAAATGATGGAGCTTGACCCATGCTCACAGACTGCAGAGTGTAAGCCTGTGCTGCTCCACCATCACCACCTCAAAGCTAAGACTTGTCTACACCTGGAACTAAACCAGGACTACTGGACCAAACCATGTCTACATTAATAAACTACTCTGTTACTAAAACGGTACCCAACTAAGAAAGTCTGTCAACGCAGTGGTAACAATGCATGTCACATTTAGACAATATCAGATTCAACAAATCAGAGAAAGAATCAATATATATTTTTCTTCAAAGGTTTGTGGTTTTTTCCATTAATTATTTGAAGACGGACTAATTATTTGCATGTATATCTGGCATACATACAGTATCTGTACGTAAATTGTATGCATTCAATCTTGCTTTTGTTGCTGCTGCAGTTTTGCTTAGCTCTGTTGTGTATAATGTTTTTGTTTTTTTTCTGACAACAGTTTGATGATTCAGTGGTGTGTGCATATAAATTGAATGTTTTGGATACTAGAGAAATGAAAGGCGGGCTTCTGTCATGTTTTATGTATAGCTGCAGTAAATAAGCAAATAGATAGCAAGGGGTCCTCTGATTTCTATGAATTTTAAATGTGCTGCGCTGTGCACACATACAGCAAACATAATGTATAAACACTAACAGCAGACACAGATATAACTTTTAAATTAAAGCCATTAAGTGCCACCCCTGTCTCTGGTGACACAAGTATGCAGAGTATTCTTGTGTTTCTGGTGTAATTTCTTCGGGTAAGTATCCTAGGCCAAACTTGAGCTCTTCATCCTCTTCTTCTTCTTCGTATAAGCAAGAGGTTGCTGATGGATTGCTTCGCTTTAGTGAGTTATTTATAAAAACTAAAACTAAGACACCCGGCCTGTAGTGATAGCAGTGTGCATTTGAAGAGGTTTAAGACGTATTCAATGTTACTATTTCAAAATACAATATTACTCAGACTGTATCTTCATCAATCATCTGTTTTTTTTTATTTGTTTTATGAGTTTATATAAGTCAGCTGTGAACTTCAGATAGAACTCAAAGTACTGGAAAAGCAAGATGTATTATGGCTGACAGCACCACTACTTTTTTCCCCTGAACATCAGAATCAGAATCAGAATCAGAAAAGCTTTTATTGCCATTGTCAGTGAACACAATTCACAGACTAGGAACTTGCTTTGGTGATAAGGTGCAACATAGAACACTGAACACTGAACATACTACAATTACTACTCCTTTTTAAGCTTTTAATGGCTGAACAATAGGCTACAGTTTGATACTATAACCTCTACATATTTCTATCCACCCAGTCAACCGTAGACAATTAAAGTTATTAAAGAGAACATACTTATATCCTCTATGTGAGACTTCAGTGCTCAGTATATGTCAATTATCACCTACTTCGTATTGGCGGCAATTGCGCTGTACTTGTGATTTATTTCGTTTAAATCTGACTCTGGGTCGTACACGCAGGGTTTAAAAGTGTCACGTAGCTATATTTCAACAGCAAGACCTCACAAATGAAAATCTTCTGTGAAATGCCACTAAATCGTTTAAATTTTTTAGCCATTGTAGGTTAGTATTGCAGTTTAACACAAACACAATGTAAAATGGTGATCTAGATTTGTTTATAGTGCAATATTGATAATAGAAAAACACAATATGTCTTCTTTAAATTAAAAGTATACATTTCTTCTTCACCCTTTAAGGCTTAATTGGACTGAACAGAAGTGAGAAGAAGGTCATCCATCGCGCCAATCCCTGCAGTCTGGACTCATCAATGCATCAAGGTAAGCTTTAGTTAAACTGAAGTTCAGTTGTGAAATTCCACTTGAGTTGTGCTTGGTTACTACCCTATCTCCAGAGATCGCACAAGGCCTCATTGGAAACTCTCCTAGGTGCCATCTTCACATAAAACACATCTATTCCCTTGCTCCTTTTCTCTTTAGTTGTTTATTTTTACTTCTCGTCCCTGTCTCTTCTTCATCTCCTACGCAGTTTTCATTCACACCCACGTGCTCCGCGCTCAGATACAGGCGCACTTATTCAAGGCTCTGTTTGATTAAGTCTTCTGCATCCAGGGACTGCATGTTTCTAATGCACTGTCACAGCTTTTTTTTTTACTTGGAAAATGGACAAGGAAAACTGTGAAATATGGCGGCAGATGACAATTCTCTTTAACATATGTTCGACTGTGTGAGGGTGCGAGATCTGTGTAGAAACAAAACACATGCTAAGATGTGCATTAAGAAAAGATAGTAGTGAATGTCTTTCTGTTGTATTCATATGAAAGGAATTTAACTGTTAGGATTTAAAGTTAAGTTGTGTTGCTGACTAGCTATAACCACAGACAACAAGATAAGTCAGAAGTCTTGATGGCATTATTGTGATGTGTGTTGTGTAATTATTCGATGTTATTCTATTAGACACAAGACGACAAGAGGAATCAATGATGAGTCTAAACGAGTTTGACTTCAAGTCCATAGGTTTTGTTTGCATAGAAGTTACAACAGTACAGCCATTTTGTCATTCATAAACAGAGGTGCCCTATTCCAAATGTTAGTGTTACATTCATGGACTGTATATATAAAGGGACATAGCTAACCTGCTAGCCGCCGCGTTCCAAAAAGGAAGTGAGCATGGGCATGCTTCCGGCTCCATCGTCTGAAAAAACGTTGCCTCTCTCTCCGTAACTGCTGCTGTCAGGCTTGTTATTTTGGTCATAAAATGTTCATATGAAATCGATTCTTATTCCTAATATGGAACTCGGCTCCAAATTGTCCCCTGCTGGCCTCAGGGAGCTTCATCTGACTGGAACTGAACGCTATGGGTGACGTCACGCTCAGTTTGTCCACTGATTTATACAGTCTGTAGTTACAGTGGGAGAAAAGACATAATTAATTTACAATTATTCACACCATGACCAAGCAACTGTGAGATCCTTAACTGTCATTCACATTATCTAATCGTTCCTCTAATATGTGGCCAGCTTTATGAATCAGACGTTTAATTAATAAGTTAATATAACATAAACAGTCAGATTAAAACCACTTTCTGTATAGGTCGCTTTTATTATTTGTAGTCCTAACCATTATATTGTGACCTGCGTTTTCACAATTGTCGATTAACCTATGAATCCCTATTGATATTTTTGCTCATAATATTTTATTGGATGATAATAAGCTAGTTGTTAGAGACACTGCATCCGTATATATTATAATTAAGTGCAATGCATCACAATTAGGGCTGCAATTAACAACTGTTTTAGTAGACGACAAGTTATTCTTTCTGTTAGTAGACTATGTTCAAATGATTATTTTTACTGTACATTGAAAATTTGTACATACATTTTTAACCAGATAAAGGTTGAAATATGGTGGATCTAGGCTTCTAAATTGAGAATATTTACAAATTGTATTGATTTTTTATTTAATTATATCACTGACGTCTTTTTATGTGATTTAAGAGACTTTTTTATAGTCATCTAGTTGCGATTAATTGCTTAATCATTGCAGCCCTAATCACAGTTCAGTTTAGATAATAGAAGCCCTTGTTATGATGGAGCTGAAGTTTAGTGAAACAGTGTGTGCCCAGTTCATACGTCAAATGAGGAGAGACTAAACCTCATTTGTCACGAGTACATGAGCTGCTGTGAGTAAAATCATGAATCTCTATCAGACAGACTCCTCAAAATGAGATTTGAAAACCTAAAATCAGATTTGAGTGTGGGTCGCTGCTGCCTCCGTACTCAGCCAAACCGGGATAATTGGGCATATACAGTTTTGGATGTGACAGGCATTTCCTCAGGCTCGCCACTAGAGGGAGGAGGTCTCTTTTGGCTACCATCACTCATGACCTACAAACTAAACAGCAGAGGAACAGAGCAGCCTTTGATTTCTGCAGGGTGAGATGTGTAGACTGTGTCCATTCAGGGGCAGTGCTTCTCAATCTGTGGTACCAACACCTCCTCTGGTTCTGACGTTTGAATTTGCAGTTTTAATGATTTTGTTATGGTTTATTCAGTGCATTTGAGACTTACATTAAAGTGTTGACTATAGTGTTGGAAAATTTCAAACCCCAAACCAATTTCAAGACTACAATAAAACAATAGAATGTAATCTGCTAAAGATCAAGACCTCTTTCATTTTTGACTTGCTTTTGTGATCTTATCCCTTTAGCTATAATTTCAATGCTCTGGGTTTTGTAAGGTAATAATGAGAATAACTATTACATATTTTTACATAATTATGACAAAGGCACAGAGAAAAAGATGTCATTTCATACTGCTATAGGCTTAACCTTTACATGCTTTAATTTTATGAAGGTGAGAAAGATTATTGTAGATACTGTACAGATGTATAGATGTTAAAGTGAGACTTGTGCATTATGCCACACTTTATCTCATAAGTACAAAGTATATTCAACATTTTTAAATTAGAAAACACGTTTCAGACATAGACTGTATAAAGAAGTGGAATATCCTCTCCCAGTGTCTGAACAAATAGTTGTTTGCCCATATTTCCTCCAAATGTCATATAAACTTCATCTAGGTTACTGAAATTAAAATTACATTATTAGGATATGTAAGATAAACCCATGTGATTTAGTACGGTACCTCTGAAAAACACAATATTACATGTTGTACTCTGAAACATAAATACACAGAGCAGATAAAATACTGCTTAGGTGTATACTGTACGTATGTTGTATGTCATGAATCATGGTCTTTGTACCGGAGATGAGTCACACAGGTGTCCAGACCAAAGCTGTGTGGTCTTTTAATGTCCGGAAGGGCAGTGGATTTAGCAGAGAAGGGACTGGGACTCTATTTCTCTCTGTCTCTCCCTCTCTCTCCAATATCAGGCTTCTCTCTCTGTTTTCAGCTCACCTCTCTCTCTTCAACCCTCTCTCTCAATCTCTCTTTCTCCCCACTCTCTCTTTCTCCCTCTCTCTCTCTCTCTCTGTACCCTCCATCTCTCTCTAGCTCACTCTCTCTCTATCTATGGCTATCTCCACTTTCATTTCCCACCCACTCTTCATTCTGTCCCTCCCTTCCTCTCACCCTATCTCTATCCCCTCTCTCTCTCTCTGTACCCCCATCTCTCTCTCTCTTTCTCTCTATCTTTCCTTTCATTTCTCACCCACTCTTCGTTCCATGTTGTATCCCTGCCTTCCTCTCGCCCTGTCTCTACCCCCCTACTCTCTGCACCCCCCATCTCTCTCTTTCTCGCTATCTTCCCTTACATCTTTCACCCACTGCTTGTTCTATGTTCTACCCCTCCCTTACTCTCACCCTTTCTTCTCCCTCCCTCCACCATCTCTCTCTCTCTCTCTCTCTCTCTCTCTCTCTCTCTCTCTCTCTCTCTCTCTGAAAAGGAGGGAGGTGGCGTTGATTCCCGTTTTGATGTGGTGCCATCCTACGGCGCGGGCAGCATCTCAAAAAGGAGGTGGTTGCTGATAATAACCACAACACAGAGGATGCGGGCCTATAAATAGTAGTGTGTAATGTAGTGCACTTGCACTCGCGGCACTAGCGCATCACTGACACATATACTATAGAAGCAAACATGCTAAGCTACATTAGCGCTGTAGCATCCCTTTATGGCTCTTTGAAGATATAGACATTTCAACCAGAGACTGTGTATTATTGATGGGCTCTGCATCAGGCCCAGAATACTCTTTTATCCTGCATGTCCCCGTCTGGCCTCACAGCAGCACTTTTTATAATCTCTTTTCCTTCCCGTTTTATCCGTATACTCAAAAAAATGAAATGTTGAAGCTAGCCCAGGCTAAATGTATATTGTGTCACCTTATTCCATTTCAACGTGTTAAGGTAAATTAAAGGTCCTATAGTCTGCAAAATGGACTCTTGTGAGCTTTAAGTCATGTTATAATGCTGTTACCTTACCTCATCAAAAACTTACCTTAATTTGTTTCATTCACACATGTTTGCTTAATCCTTTATTATTAGTCTGTCTGCATCTCCAAAGCTCAAAATGCTCTGTTCCACCTTGTGATGTCATGAAGCTGTGAAGTAGTTTTCAAGTTAGCAGCGCCTTTTACCATTTGTTTAGGTGAGATTGGTAATTCCTGAAATTATCCAAATTATTCTAGTGAAGGAGTTTTAATTTTAAAAATGCAGTGGTGCACTTCCTGTAGTGCACCACTGCACTGCAGAGTGTTCTGCTTGTCTCTATTGCTTTGCTTGGAATGTTCCACAGTATTGCATTAAACTTTCAATTACTGGTATTTTTATTGCTCAGAAATGTCTTGAAAAGCTTGTATTCTTTCTGTGAGCGGGGTCACCTCTCCACAGATCTTCATATCATTAATGCTATAACATGTACAAAGAGACAAGCTGATGGCAACCCTCCATTAGCAATGCTCTAACGTAGCTCAGAAATGACCTTAATATGGGCCCTTTAAAGGTCTTGGGTCTTGAATGTAACATGCCAAAGCTGGTGATTGGTTATTGTGATTTATACTTCTGTGTGCACACTTACTATAGGAGCTTGTCTTTGTACTTTTCAACGACTACACTATATGGCACTGTATTGCATTTTCACAATTTCATAGCTCTTGTACACAGTTCCCCACATTCTGAATGATCTTGTGTCTGGAAAACTGAAAGAGTATAAATTGCCATTTTTGGTGCAAGGCTGACTTACTCTCTCTAGGTACATACATGTGTGACTGTGGTTCGAAATGGGAGAAACCAGTGCCCTTGTCTTCTCCTCACTGCCCCCTGTGTGCAGTAGCTTCATGCATCTTTTAAACATGAGCCTTCCATTCTCACGCTGGGGCAGAGGAGACACTTGAAGGAGAAACCACCATTAACCCAAGCAGCTGCACTCCTTATGCCAAACTTAATCAGATTTGTCTTGTTTTGTTTTGTTTTTTTCACATCTTTTGCAAAGTATTCCCGAAATTATGACTCATCACTGTAGAGATGTTATGAAATATTGAAATTTAAATGTATCATGATAAGAAGTGGCTAAAAGAAACTATATTTCTGTTTTTTACTTTTTGTGTAAGGCACATCTTGACCTGATTTTCGTTCATTTTGAATATTTTTGCGCCTACATGTTGGCAACAGTATACAGTTGATTTGTCAAAGGATGTCCATATAGTGGTTTTAGGAAATAGTGAAATATAATATTGTTGCTGTATCATTATTGTATTGTCATTTTGAGCCATGTATCACATATTGAATCTTGACATGCCCTCCAAGCCCTGCACCACTAACCCACAATGCTACTTTCCTTAGTCAACTCTGTCAGCTTTGTCCTGATTTTTTTCGTGATCTTTCGTGAGGTATTCCCCAAATCCTGCCTCCTGCCTCCTGCCTCGGTTGCTAAAGCTAGCTCTGCTGGTAGATCTTGTCGGGATGATTATAGCTGCACAGAATTCGAGGTGTGAGCATATGCCTCTCCTTCTGTTGACCACCCCTCCTCTCTCCCCCTCTCTCCTTCACCCTCTGTCTCTCTCTCTCTCTCTCCCCCTCACGCTATCCTCCGCTTTGTGTCTCTCACATGCCATACATACGCATATGTGTACATACCTCCAATTTCAACCAACCAGCATCTCCTCTGCAGACATACAGTGGGAAGAGGATGATGCATTCGCTGTTCAACTACAATACTGAGTAGACGTATTAGAGCAATAGAACCCAAAGTCAAAACTTCCAGACAAAATAAATTAAATGAAAATAAAATAAATTGATGGTTATTTCACTCGCTGTGTAAAGGAGAGATTTCGCAGGTCTTTCCTTCCTGCTGCTGTCAGACTGTACAATGATCAATGCTAGTCATGTGTCATCCCCATAGCAACCATGTGTCATCTCCATAGTAATAATAACAATGTGCAATATTATTTAAAGTCACTTTACCTGCTATTATTTATTTACCCACCACTGTCCATCACTGCACTGTACACAATCATCTCAGAATCAAAAACACTTATTGTGCAATGTTCCTGTGCCTTTTAGCTTAGCTTACAGTGTTGTGTTTTTTAGTTGATTGTAAATACTTATTATTATTATTATTTATGATTTTGATGCATGCTCTTATTTTCCTACTGTTTCTGTAACTTGCGTTATGACACTGCAATTTCCCCATTGTGGGACAAATAAAGGATTATCTTATCTTATCTTATCTTATCTTATCTTATCTTATCTTATCTTACTACTTTTACAAAATTCTTAATTCATTTTTGCATTCACATCTGAATGCCCTTAATTTAAATGGTGTACTCATACTAATACTTTACCTTACTTTAGTGTACCTTACCTTACTTTAGCTTATGTTAAAAAAAGAGATGTTTATATTAGCTGCCATCTTGAGGAAAAAAAAAACAAAAAACAAGAAATTGGTCCAAGATAAATGCTTCATTCTTTTATAGCTTGCGTGAGTGAACACATTTAAGCATATGGGGCTAAACATTTGCCAGGTGCGCAGCCAGGTGTTGAAGCAGAATGTTTTAGGTTACTATTTTATTCTGTAGATAAAACAAATGTAGCATCACTCGCTCATCTTTAACCACCTTTGTGTCTAGCATTTTAGCTGACCGGTAATGACCAAGCGTGATCCTAGTGTGGGGCTTAACCTGGGCAGCTGTGTATGCGTTAGTAGTTTATGTTCATATACTATTAAGAAAATAACAAGCCAGTACAAACATGTTATCTTATTCAGAGATCAGCAGATAGCCTTTGCTTCTTAAGTGTTACCTGACCCCACAGATGTCTTCCAGAAAGGACAGAGATAAGGTAAGAGTAGCTTCTCCAGGACCCTATTTCCTCTATGCATTAGGTCAACATCCGGCCCCTGTATCATTTTACTCCCAGTCTGCTCTAATGTATGTACCACCACTTAACTCAAGGCAAAATCTTCTTCTTTTTTTTTCCAATATTTTGTCAACAAAGGTGTGATGTCAATCTTAAACACACCATCATATTGAACTCAAATCTAACGGCAGAATTATAGTATATTTTTACTGCAATACTGGGCAACAAAAACCGAAGTAAAACATTTATATCATGTTAATTAATACCAACACGAGCATGTGCATTATTTTAAATGGATTTTTTCCATTCTAATATAAAAATTAGTTTATCCCATATTTGTGACTGATTCCAACTACTGGTTCAATTTGATTTACCTTGGAGTTGGGCTAGTCCTGGTTTAGTCCTGGTTTAGTCCTGGTTTAGTCCTGGTTTAGTCCTGGTTTAGTCCTGGTTTAGTCCTGGTTTGGTCCTGTTGTAGTCCTGGTTTAACCCTGATCTGAAACCCCTTTATCTCACTACTTGTGTATCTGTGGTTTTGTAGTGTCCATGGATTTCACATGATGGCTGCACTTCTCTCAAAAGCATATGGTCGACAGCCCTGCTCTGTCTGATCCTGTTTAAGATGATTGATGTGTCTGCGGACCAACACATTACTGACCAGCCGTGATGCCAGGAATCCTGAAATCACATTAAAGCCATGAAGTCTATGCCCCAAAGTGAATCTATATGATGAAACCATGGTCATGCTGTTGTTAATGACAAAACAGCATTTTCTGATGGCAAGTTATGACAGCTTTGAGTGGCACTGGTCATCTGTCTGTGCACTGAAATGACAAATAAAGAGCTATTTTGGCCACAACGGGATGTTGTTGCCATGTCAACCAGCAATCATCTTCAATTTCTTCTATAAGCACAACTCAACTAAAAGAATAATGTTGTTGTGCACATTATAGCTGAAATCTGTTATGACACACGTGACATATATGACATCACTTCTCTCTTGTCTCATCAGAAATGCCCATTTACTGCTTTTTTGAGTGGCAGTGACACCATTTTCCCTGTCGCCAGAGGGTTGCTGGTTCCAATCTCACCAATGGCAGTATATGCGCTATATGTGCTTGTATATCGAACAAATATGTTTTAAAAGGCCCTTATCACACTATTTTCTGATCTACGTTCTAATGCAGTTTCCTCATCACAAACATACCCAGAGTTGTGAAGTGCTCCAGTGTGTTTTTAAACTCCATACTCCTTCACTAGAATAATTTGTATGATTTAAGCGCTGGAATTGCCAATTTCTACTGAAACGTGTGAATGAAACAAAACACAACTCCAGGTATGTTTTTGAGGAGGTGACAACATTATAACGTGACTTAACGCTCACAAGATTCAGTTTTGTATAATATAGGATCATAAATAGGACCTTTTTTGTGTGTGTGTTTTTTTTCCATTATTGAACGTTTAAGCAAGGGATTTTTTCCCCCAAATGACACTGATTTCTGATGTTACCTCCTGGCTGCCTCACTCCTTTGACAATTTACCATCTGGTACTCAGTGCTTCATTCTGTACATTAAATTATACATTCCCATACGGTCCATTCTTTCTGACAGCAGTAGCATCGTCGTACAAACTCCCTTTATACATGTGCAGTTCACTTTATCCGCTTATATTTGACACCACATTGGAAAGTACATCATTGCAAAGAGCTGCTCCAAAGCCGCGTTAACAGTGCTCACAGTCAGATCAGGAAAAGTCAACACACATCAAGCTGGCATCTGGCAAATACCACACTGAAGATCTGCTGACGACTCGGAATCACGTTTTTGGATCGCAACACGTTTTGAGGGAGCAGATTGTACTTTGCCTGTTTATCCCACCTGGCTTCAGCTTGTCAGGCGTCTCCACAGGCACTTAGCTGTTCCCGTTCTCGAGTTGTCACCTCCTTCACCTCCCATCTCTCACCATCTCTCACCATGCTATGTCCTTGCATCCACTGCATCTGTCACTAATCACTTCTATGGCATATACGAAGATATAAATAGCAAAAAATGCATTGAATGTGTTGGAGTGGGGCTCTTGAGCTAATGCAATATGGTAAACTGTTAAGTATAAGCTTTCCGGTGTGTTTGAGGAATTAGAGAGCTGTTGAATTTACATAATGCATGTCTTCACGTACTCATGTCCCTGTAGTTTTGCTCTCCCAGGTTGACTACGGTTGCCTCCAGTGTGCATTGATTTGCATACTAAATTATATACAATTAAGTGATGGATGCCCCGTCTGACCCCTCTACTTATGCAGGCTTGGGGATGGAACATGGAGTATGCCGGTGTCTAATTCCTTGTAGATGTATTAAGACTTTCAGCTAAATGATATGTTTGGGTTGGGTATAGCAATTTGAACTCTATTAAAGTATTATAGCACATCAACATTTACCCTGTTAATGAATATCTTATTCAAATCCAAAATGATCCTTTTTATGATATTGGCAATTTGGCATGAAGCAATATCCCTATCATAGAAAACATGATATATTGCAATAATGCTTATGTGAGATTTACAGTTTCAAAAATGCTGTTTAGGGACATAAATACATAGATAATTAAAAACCAAATAAAACAACATGCTCTGTTCCACCTCCAAAACATTTTTGCAGCGCTTTTCTTGTATTTATTTACTAAATATTGAATACTGTATTAAGCTTTTTTTTGTCATATTGCTGGCCTATTTTTCACTGACACCAAAATTGTTTTTGTCCAAAAGATGCAAGAAAACCAAACTGTTAAATGTGGATTTCTTGTAAGTGGATGCAAGCTGCCTGTAGAATGGATAGCATGCATCTGTAATCTAAAGTAAGGATGAAAAACATTTGCTTAATTAAGTACTGCTCAAGATTCCTCACTCCACCTTTTTGCATACTATATATAACATATACCCTGTAACAAATAACTTGACACGTCCATACCAGCTTCCTACTGATAGCTGCAGTTAAGTGTAGAGCCTCCAGTGCATTCCACATCTTCATCTGAACAAAAGCTTCGGGCATCTGGTCTTTAGGCTTGATTTTAGTTGTCCTGGTGCAGCATGACATGTTATAATTTTATAAGATTTCACCAAAATTGCACAGTGTAACATGGCTTTAACTAAATTGCATCTCCTCACAGCTTTGGTCTTAATAATAATAATAATGCATTCATCTTATATAGCTCTTTTCCAGATGCTCAATGTCGCAGTTGGAACAGACTGACAAAATCAAGGCTGCCAGTCTGCACCATCAGTCCCTCTGACCACCAACACTCACGCACACACCACTTTCATCCTGGGCAATGTGTGAAGTGCCTGGCTTAAGGGTGCAACATTTTTGCCACTGGTGTCCCACTGTCACCTGGTATTCCCAGCAGTCTCCCACCCAAGTACTAACCAGACCCACCTTGCTTTAGCTTCTGAGGTCTGATGAGATTAGGCTTTGTCCATGCGTCTCCTCTGGGCTGGATTGGTTAGTGTGGTCCACATAGTGCCTTGGCTATAGTTAATTAGTTTGCTCAAGATAATTTAAAAATCCTTCCATTATTTAAAGTATATTTGCAAATCTAATTGAAAAGTTCAGCCCTGGGTAAATTAATTATTCTTGGGAGGTTGAGTACAATTTCCATGCATCTATAGCCATACATTATGCGTGCAAAGACTATATATAAATCGCCTATAGAAGTTCATCCCATAACTTGGCGTTTTGTCTTAAACAATAGTCCTATGATCAAAGAGCAGAAAGAAAGACTGCACCAAAAGATTTAAGTTCACTTGTAATTGAATCTAATTATACCCATAGAATTGAATGAGATAGCATTAGAGAAATAGGGGGAATTTTTCACACATATACACTGGTGCGGTTTTGCATTGCATTGTGGGTATAGCGTGGGGGGATGGTGGCTTCCTCTCGCTCACTGTAGCCCAGTATGCATCCATATTGAGCGTACAGTAGCTCAGACATACTGTATAAGGATTTTTCAAGGGCACTCATCCAAGTCAAGTTCATTCAAGCAGCTATCAAGTTGAATGCAAGGAGTGGATATAACTAAGGGTGCACATCTCAACGCTATTGAATCGAAATGACGTTTTGAATTGTTACAAATGTCAAATGGCATATGCTGCAGTTATGTAGATTTTTTTTGCAAACAAGATATTGTTGGCCTTTCTTCCACCTCACAGCAAGAATGTTTTGTACAAATGATGCTATAAAACCTTGAACCCTTGTGGTGTGGTGTTTCTTCATATTTTCTACATGCAAGATGCCTGTAATATTGATAGCATATATTTGTAATCTAAGCGAATAATTTATTATAAACAGAAATTTGCAAATCCTCAACAAACATGTTCTGAAGTATATGGCATTTTTGTATTTGTTTAGCTCTTAATATATCAGTCTTCTCTTAAATGTTAATGCTCTTAAAAATTTTTCAAATATGAATTGAATCCTGATTTGAAAATAAATTGTAACTGTAATTACAATACTTAGATTTGAAAATCGTGCAGCCTTTGTAAAAGATGTTCTAGCACAGGGCATCTGAGACATTGCCTGCATGCGCTATAAGTCATATCAATTAAACATTGTGTTCAGAAGGGCATCACTGCTCTCTGAACCTTTCCTTCATATTCCACAAAGGCTCGGGGTCCAAAAATAGCGTCTGTGCGTTGGTATTGCTCGTGGTAGTGTTGATAAATGATATATGAATCTGTGATGGTGGAGTTTCTTCGCGCACTGGGTCGTTCCCTGAAGCGGTTCTGTTCCTCTCCGTGGTGACGCCGGTTTCCATGGCAGCAACATCAGCACCAAACCTCCTCCTGCAGCCACCTCTTCTCCTTCCTGCTACCCACTGTCTTTCCCCATCCTTCTGCTGTACTCCCACCCAACTGTCCCTTTTCTCATTTCTCTGCCCTTGTTAGTCTAATATTCTGACCAGTGCAGCCCATGTGTAATTTGTAATAAGTTGCTCTTTGTCCAGTTGATGAAAATGTCTTCAGAAGATAGAGCTTGACCAGATGTCACATCATATTTCTTTTGGTGAATTTGTTTGACTATTTGTGAATTTTCTCTTCCTAGTTTGGGAAATATATTCAGTGTCAGTGGCATTAAAGCTTTTCTGTTTTTGATTTCTGACATCATATGGAGATTTGACTTGAATGTTGGTAATCTATAGTAAAGGTAACATTATCCAGCTTGTATTCTTTGCAAATGTATCAATAACTATATGCTTTTGTATTTTCAGTACAGCCCAATGAAGGTTTTCTAATGTCTACTTCCATTCATGATTTCAGAACAGACAGTGTACACCACAGGGCTGCAGGCTTCATGTCTTCATCTTGTTACCATAGCTTTGATGCCTTCCTCTTGCTCTGGTTTCAGTCAGATCTTGTTGCACCTGTCAATCACAGGTCTAGGCCCGCCCCTGGCTCGTGCCCTCTTTTTACAGGCTAACTTGCTTTATTGACTCAATCATCATGTGCCCCCCTAACCTACTTCTGTCTTTCAAAGTACTGGAAAGTCTGTAATGTTTAAAAGCCTAGATATGCTAAGGCTAGATTAGCAAGGCAAAATAGCATCAGCATAAAATCTTTTCTTCCCTCTCCCTCACTGTCTCTCCTCTATCTCTTCTCCTTTCTCACTCTCTCTCCCTCCTCACTCTCCCCTTCCTTCTCTCTTTCTTTCTCTCTCTCTCTCTGTCTCTCTCTTCTCTCACACAGTAAGCAGGCCACCGCTTGTCATTTACATGGCACAGTTGGTCTGTAACCAGGCTTTTCTCATCTCTGGCAGCCTGTGTATGGAAATTATGGAAATGTGACACAATCATGACAATACTACTACCGCAGCTGCCTTCTCTCCCCTCCCCTCACCTCCCCTCTCCTCCACACACAATACCGATTCCCACATCACCTGTCCTTATTTGACTTTTCTTCTGTTAGCACTTTGTTTCTTGCTCGGAGGAGGACTCACGATGCAGCCGAGATAAGCATTCGGAAAGGTATAGGAACCAAGACATTGACAGAACCATATGGCATGTTGATAAGAGAGCCACGCAATATAAAAAAAAAAATCATTATCTTGCTCTTTATGTTCAACAAAAGACTGACTGAACTGTGCTAATTGTCAGGGAAGCGCATGCCAGGAATTTGCGCTTTGAATGTTAATGTTTTTGGTCAATGAGATGGAGCCGTGCTGATTTACATGCACAGAATCAATGCACCAGCACCCGTGGCTCAGGTGTCTATAGTACTCTCATCATGTGTTGGAACAATCCTGTATTATATTTGATTATCCCAAAAGGGTAATTCAAATGTCATAAGTTATCATACAAGTCAATAACTGTTTATATGCACATTTGTGTGCATGGTACTTATTGGAACCAGATATGGCTAGTGAAAATGGTAGTTGAAGGTAGAGTTGAAGGTTCCAGATTAGGGCTATGCAATTAATTAAAATCTAATTGAATTTAGATCCAATCGTTTCATATTGTCAAGGATCAGCTCAGGTCTTTTCAACTAAACATATGCAGTAAAGGCATGTGGGTCGGAACAGATTTCTTTGATACAGTATATAGTCATATAGTCAATAAATTGTAATTCTATTAATCCATATAATGTTCAAAATAATTACACAACATGAAAGATAAATACAGATTATTTTGCCAAATAATGAGTATATTAGAAAATAACCATGGTTGTATTGTATTGAGAGTTCTTTGTGTGTTTTGTGTAGCTCACTAAACACAGACCCATGCACATAGTGCTAATTGCCCAAAGCACTGATTACACATTTATTCCAGGCTGAAGATATGCGACTTTACTGTGACTTCAGTGCTTCCTGTTGATGAGCCAAGAGCAAATGTAGGTCATATCTAATTTAGGTTCAGTTCAGGTCAACACATATGCTCTTTCAATGATTAATACCAAACCATAATTATACCAAGCATAAGACCTTCACTGGTTCTCTGTCGTCGTCTTGTGACCTATGCCCACCACCAAAAGGTTAAATATGACTAATTTTGATAGTTAGTAATGTGAGTAATAATACTAAAACAAGTATCAAAACAAAGTGATCTTTAGAACTAGTAGAAGAACACATACGCAACTGTATTTTAATTATATTCTATTGCCTAAAAAATGTAATAGACCCACGGCATTAAAATCTGACTAAATTTACAATAAAAAAAAATAGAGTCTATGCACCCTGTATTTATCCTGTATTTCACTTCTGTTGTTTTCCATTTGCCTTCAGTCTGAAGAAGGCTACTCTGAGCCAAGAATAGTTGGTTCATGAGATTTGAGAAACAAAGTGGTGCAGACGGAGCGGTGTAATGTAGAGGCTTGATCTCAGATGCAGTACAAATCAATAGACCGAGATGTAGCGTGTGTGTGCGTATAGTGCACCTCATTTGTGTGAATCTGTTTGAAACCGTTTTAAATTCACTAAACGTCTTTCTCAAATGTGTGTGTGTAGATGATCTAAGAACCACTCCGGCTTTTCAAACACTTTAGTGAGGATCCAAGGCCGCCCTCTCTCTGTGTCCTTGAGGCGACCCACAACAAAGAAGTGCACAGGACATTTCACAGTCACCTTTGTCCATAACATTGAGTTTCACCACACTATAAAGTGCTTTTCCACTAGTACTTTGAAAAGACCCATTTCACCGTCCCATTTTGGAAAATCTGTCAGGTTGAAAAAGTCATGTTGGATTTTCTAACTTATTATGGTTTCACTTTTGATTCTAGATTTTTGTTGATACAACGCAACTGTAAATACTGCTTTGTTAATTATATAAGAAAACCTATGTTCTTAGGAAAGTACCTTACAGTGGAGTTGTGACCATAGACTGTATATTTAAATGGACATCGCTAACGCACTAGCCGCCGCGTTCCAAATAAGAAGTTCTCATTCGGGTACTTCCGACTCCTACTATCCCTGGCTCCCATTGACTTACACTGGACTATTGTCGTCTCTCTCTGTAACTGCTGCTGTGAGCCTCGTCATTTTGGTCTTTAAATGTTTGTATTAAGCCGCTCTACATGATCCTGGTATTTTTTTTTTTTCTTTTTTGTTTGATAAAAAAATCCTTTTCATAATATAGCGCCTGGCTCCAAATTCGCTCCTGTAACCTCTAGCATCGCAAACTTCATTTGAGTGGCGCAGACGCTATGGGTGACGCCACACTTCTCCATACAGTCTGTGGTTGTGACCCATTGCAGTTGTTTGTGTTTCTCGGTTGTTGGGTACATTGACAACACTGATAATGGTAACAATACTGACTACCCTTTGGTGAAATGGGTAGTTTGAAATTTGAAGTGGGTTTGATTTTGATAGAAAGTCAGTGTGTCAGTCACAAGCCCAGATAAAATTGGTATTAGGAAGGGCATAAGATATAAAAATATGCCATGTGGAAGTAAGCAAAAAAAAAAAAAAATACTGGTAATTTGTGTTGTCAAATCAAGATTCAGTTCACAGTGCACATTTTAACCCTTTGTAGTTGCATTAACATTCAAGGGCAGATTGACTAAACTAATACAAGATCCCTATACATACACAATGAGAGGACATTGAATTAAAGGCTCTATATTGCACAAAACTGACTCTTGTGAACTTTAAGCCATGTTAGAATGTTGTACCTCATCAAAAACAGACCTGGAGTTGTATTTTGTTTCAATCACACGTGTGTGTAATCCTTTATTATTAGTCTGTCTAAATCTCCAAAGAGAAGGAAACAACAATTATAACATACTGTTTAGAAAATAGTGCAATATGGGCCCTTTAACTGACTGATTTGATAATTACAGCAATTAAAATTTAGATTTTATTGTCATATATTGTACAGGCCCAGTTTAAAAGAGTACATCTGTGTCTATGTTTATTAATGTTCTATTAATAAAATATTGTACTGCTATGGTTTAGCTAGTCTGCCATCTTTGTAGTTTATTTTACTATAAACACTAGTAAAATAAATGCATAAGCCCCCATTGTCCTCTCTCTTCAATCCTTTCACCATTAACCTTAATTGACTTTGAAAATGAAAATTCAGTACGAGTCTCCCTCATGCCCTTTATACCCCGACCACTATCAGTCTTAGCAGCATTCCTTTGCAGCTGAGCCTAAAGGAGCTGGCCGCAGCCACAGGGTAATCAATAGTGACTGTAAATGATGGCTATAATGGGACCCCGCTCTGGTGGGGCGGTGTGCAGAGGAGGAGATCTGTTCCTGGGATAGGGTGCATTTGATCCCATAGTGTTTGTCTGTGGCGGTGCAGGGGAGCAGACGGGTATGTGGTGGTGGTGGTAATTGAATTGAGCTCTAGGTAAAGCTTGTGTATGTGTGTGTGGGTAGTCACAGGGAAACTGGATCCTTTGACTTTCTGCTCTGGTCTGAATGAATAAGTGATCAAGGTCTACAGTCTGGAACTGTGCTTTCAAGAAACATCTCCATAGTATTTGTTTCTTATGGCGCTCCTCATCTCTTGGCTTCTGGAAGTAAAATGGCCATTCATAAAGTTTCTGATAATAAAGAAAGACATTTTGATCTACAGTATATTTCTGAAACTTTACTTTTATCACCAATAGATATAACCAAGTTTTATCTTTTATTTTTGAACACGAAATAAAATGCCATTAAAGTTTACACTCCATACTGAAATTTAAAAAAAAGTGCATGGGAGAAAAAAAGGGAAATTTACATTACAGAATGTGGAGGATTCTATGGAATAACATAGTACACGAAGATGCTTGACATTGGCAATTTTACCCTTACACCAATTCCCTACATAATGTTGTGTCTTTTGGCAAGACAAATTGACCATAAATGTGTCATTTTGATAGATTGATAATGATTTAAAGAGCTGTAGATGGATACTGGGAGTCCTATTCATGGAACTACCCTTGTGTGACTGATCATTTAATTATTATTTAATGATCAGTGACTGATAATTTATTATTACATTTAAAGTTTCCCTCACACAAAGGACTAATTTATGAAGAATATTAAAGATAAAATACATCTTAAAATTGTCCACTTACTTGAGCTTGGAGTAACACAATGTGGACTTGGTATGTGTTTGTGTACATGGATGTATTTTTTATCTTGATTAGCATCTGGATTTGCTTTGAAGGGCAGAATATAATAAAATATCATGATTATATTTGTGCTACATGTTCTCAAGTGATATCAGATTTACAGCAGCCCAATGACACAGCACTATTGTCCGACTTCCTTGTATTGATTGACAGCTGTGATGGCCTGCTCCTGCTCCTATACTATTGATTTAGCTGAACATTTAGGTTACATTTATTCAGCCCACGGGGTCAAATTTGCACTCGTTGCACTCAGAGCACCAGAGCTGTACTTTTATTTTGAGAATATAACAAAATGATTAAAAAAACGATTCTTATGTTTGTGACTTGCCATTTCAAATTTTGTTGCTATTTTGACACTTTGAGCCACTAGATGGAGTAATGTCTGCCTTTCTTTTGATTATTGGTTGAAAAGAACCCAGCATTCTATATAAAATCTTAATCAGGATTGTATCTCTTGACTGATCAGCTGTACAAATTCTGCATCCATAAAATGTTTATAGTCCCAAATAAAATGCATCATGGAGAACTAATTTGATCTCCTGTGGTCTACGGCTTCTGCATGCTTCCTATAGGGGTATTAGAGGAAAATACTGTCCAATTAACAGGAATTTACTTCCCTGTTAATTATTCAGAGGATTCTGAGATGAGAGATGAGAAGTTGGGATTTGTTTGCGTTCATGTACTCAATGTCGGAAAGTCTGGATTTTGATGTCACCAATATTAAAATGACCGAGTCCACTCAACAGCCTTCAATAAAGCTAACCAGTAACATTTGTTTTTGTAAGCCTTCTTAAAAGATAAACATTTTATTATGGTAACATCCTATTTTTTCAAAATGCTTTTTACTTTGAAACATCTGCAATTAGCTGTTGGGTCTTTCTTGCATAAATCTGTGGCTCTTATGATGTGGACAACTGACAGTCCTGCTAGTCCCTATGTGGACCCAAGGCGACTGTGCGTTTCCTCCATGTAGTCCTGTGTTGGGCTGTGTGCCGTGCCTCTCCCCATGTCAGTCCAGGCTCCTTCAGCTCAGTGATACAACTGACCGTAAACCTCTACATTTAACAACATTTAGTCAAAGAGCTCAGATGTAAATTAACAAATTAGCTGATTCTCGTCCACACAGCAGATGACGTCAAGTGTGTGACGTGTGTTTTTTTCACAACTTGTGCAACCGTTCTTTTCTCAAGTTCCAGAGGATCACATGAATGCAGCATTACAAGCTTAACGTTACAATTTAATTGCTTGAAAGTGTAACCCAATAGCTTCAAATCACACACAAGACATATGTGCTCCTTGGCATTTGCTCAGCTTACTGTGTCTTTCCCATCCTCTCTGCACTGATGTGGAGTAATGACTCATACCATACAAAAGACTTTTACCTGGGATCCAGAATACACACATGATTGACAGGTGGATTAGCCTTATCAAAACAAAGATGGCTGTTTACAAGGAAAAAAGTGGGCTGAAGACGTAAAAACTTTGCAGATTTCTGCAAAATCATTGAGTGAAGCACTAAACTCTGTTAATCTGAGTTGGAGAAATTGTATTCAAAATGATGGGTGACCAGTAAGTGCCGTCATTTCACATGCGTCACTGGAAAAAAAAGAATCTGATTAATTTGAGTCATGTTTGATTCAAGGTGCAATGTAGGGAGTGGGGACCAGACCATCCCTCTGTATGAAAATACAGACAGATCATTTTGGACTTCCCAGGGAACACACGTGTATCTACATGACCAAAAGCACTATCAGGAGGAGGTTAGTACTCTCCAGTGCTTCTTGTTAGCAGTCAAAACATACATTTAATTATAATATTGATAAACTGCTTTTATTCAAATTTTAAGACCAAAGGAAAATTGAAAAGTGATCTGGCTTTTACAATGGCTGCTCCTAGACTCAACAGCCTGACTGGTTCATCTCCTGTTTTGAATTTGCTTTCTCTGTGTTTTTTAATTTGCATTGAAGGTTAACTCTTATTCATATTGCTTTATTTGATGTCTTTTATGTCTTTTGTTTTATCTTTCTTTATGAGCCTGGCTTTGGTGAACTATGTTATAATCTTCTATTAAGTACAGTGAATTGTATAAGTAATTCAGATAAAAACCTCTCATCAGAGATGGAAAATACATTGTCTACAAGGTAACAGGAATTCATAATATAAGGAATTAAAGTGAATGTGCAGTGTTTGAAGCAAGGGTAAAAAGAGCACTGCATGTTTGTGTTTTAAGTTTACAGTCCTGTCAGTTTTTGTCCGAATCTCAAACCTTTACCACGACTTCTTGTTTGAATGATTAGATTGCAACTTTCTTTTCTTTCCAGCATTTTAATATGCTCCATTCTAATTTTCAATATTTCCAAAAACAATCTCTATGGCTTATTATTTATTTCTACAGAATATCCCACAACGACTCCAGCCTTAACTTCCACAATACTTCCGAGATAATACTCTTTTTGACATTCAGTATCCTTCTTTTCAAGCTCCAGCTAATGTTGCTCACTTCCTCCCTGCACTAACATGGAGTAGTGACACAACCACAGTCACACATGAGCACACACGCATACAGAGACATGGAGAGACATAAGCACATGCACATACAGAGACATAGGGACACACACACACATCCAGAGACACAGATAGACATGCATTAGACGCTCACATGTATCCGCGTGGACAAAAGGCGCTGGAGTGGTCATCCATGCATTCAGACCACACATGGAGAGTGTACATGCTCTGCTGCCCATCCCTGCAGGCTGAGGCTTCATTATAATCTCCTCCATAATATGAGTCCAGCTCTGCCTGTGCTGCGTGCCCACAGGAGCGGAGCTGTGGCCTGGTTTGACCGGGACAAGCTCGTTCATCAAGAGCACAATAATAAAGCCACACACTTATGATTTCACGTGACCTGACAAAAGCACACTTCTCCTGATAGCGATATATGATTTACCCAAAAATATGGAAAACTATAGATGTAACACTATTCTTAGCCGAATCGCATGGTTCACACATTCATACATTATCATTGTATTGTACATTATCACACACGGCATAGCATTATTGTAAAAATTAATTTTTTTCTATGAATACCCTGACAAACCTTAAGTGCTGTCATTATTATTATTCATTAATAATTCATTAAACAATTGTTCTGAAGATTTGTAAATTGTCCATATCAGTGACCCATATCTGGAAATAACATCACTATTCACCAAAACAATGGTTTATGAGTAAGTAATTTGGATAAAAATGTGTTAAAAGATGAGCACAAATTTGGAAGAGAGAACTGGAGGTTTTAACTTCTCGGGTATGTTCTTTCTGGAATGTTTTTGTCCAGCAGAGAAGATAAGGAGCTGCTCTGTGTCTCCCTGTTTCTCTGTCCTCTCTGGTCAAACTCCTTAGTTGAATGGGTTCCTTGAACTGAGTGGGGTCTCCTCAGTGTTAACCGTCTATATCCTGCTGTAACCACCCACTTAAGTTTTAGCAGGGGAAGGCTAAACCAATGAGGTGAAGTCTTGGCTAAAGCTGAATGGGGGATGAATGTTTTGTGAAGTTCCTCTCACATTTGTGTTATGAACCTTGAACAGTTTTACACAAATAAAAGATCATCACATGACATTTACAGATGAATATTCAAACAACATTGACAGTATTCACAGCATGAACAGTTTACACCATTCCTCTTCTTTGTGTGGAGAAAGTCATTTAGCTGAGATTGTTTGATCTTGTGTCTTTTATTTGTGTCTTGGTTATGACCAGTTTATCTGAATTTACTTCAGCCAGTTGGTTTCTTTGTAGAAGAAACTTTGTCTTGGAGCTCTTTTGGAGAGTCTTTGTGCAAGAGAAGTTAAAGAATGTCTTGCTTGCACACAAATCTCTTATCAATCTTAACTTAAGTGACAGCTCCAGGGTCCAGTTAGAACTGAAAGGAAGCAGGAGATGGTTGTGCATCCACAGTCACAGAAGGCATCTAACCCAAACTACTTGGTTTGGTGAAAATTTCCTTCTTAAAGTTCCAATACCATGGCCACAGTGAAGTGAGTGCTTCTCACAATTTCATGGGTCATGTTTTTAGTGTTTTTTAATCACTGGGATTTTGCAATTGGTGTATCTATTCTTGTCCATGAAATTTAGTTTTAAATATAGTATAGTGACAACACTACATTGTCACTATCTCACCCCTACTCTGAACCATATGGCTGGTCTCACACCACACCTTTTTACCAATTGAAGGTGGAGTCTATATTGAAGCCATCACCTCCAACACTCTCTGCACTGATGATTTCACTACTGTAGACCCATATGTTGCATCTTCTCCTCTCCTTATTGCGTTTCTGCCTCTTTGCGTCGCGCGTCACCAAATCTTCTGTCTCTAAGCATCTGACAAGCTCCCGCTGTGGCCACTTACATGTCTGCCTTCCTGTCACCAGCCTGTGGAAGCCTACTTATCACAAAATCTATTCCTACTACTATGTCACTACAGCATGCGTTGAAAAGCAGTGAAGGATGGCCCTGTAGTGTTGCGAGCATTTGCATTTGCGTCGCAGAGTGCCGTGTGTCAAAACCAACTGTCAGCTTGGGCGTTTGTAATTATCCCGAATCAACTGTGCTTCAATTATACATGGATATTAGCGCCAGTGAAGTTGGCTCAAATTAAACTGTCAAATGAGCAACAGTGAAAATTACGTATTCATAAAGTCATTGCTGTACGAGAGATCTATCAGTGGGAGGGATCTGATTTGGCGTCCATTCAGTGTCAAAGGTGAAATAGTGACCAGGATTTTTTCAATTATAATGATAGATTGATGTTATTAGTATCACTGATTGAAATGGCTATACGTTTATTAAAGAGTTCAGAAGGCAGGCATATACAGGACGGCTGCCAAATTGTAATACATGTAATAGACCTATAGTGTGGAATAACTCGGCATAACTCATGGATATAGGCCTGTCACAATAACAAATAACACACTTTAAAACGAACCTTTTGCAAATCTTATCTGTCAAAAAATAACCAGCAATTTTTCAGTAGTGCAAAGCAAATTTACACATGATAAATACAGAGCACCAAAATATATTGTTCCAGCTGTCACACATTGAATGATAAGTCAGTATACAGTCCCTGACAAAAGTCTTGTCGCTTATCCATTTTGTAGAAACAAAAGCTTATAACCTGACTTTAAATTAATCCATTGGTTTTAGAAATGTCTCATATGAAAGCTAAAACCCTCCCAAATTATGATCAATATACTAAAATAAATTTGCTTCACTGAAGAAAGATTGATCATTTAATGAACACAGAAAGGTCAGATTTTGGCAAGACAAAAGTCTTGTCGCCTACAGAAAATTGAACAAATAATTTACTTCAAATACAAAAATATGTTGCATAACGTCAGTGAATTAAGTAGTGGTGCTGTGAGATCCATATTTAATATCTTGTATGACTTCCATGAGCTTGAAGGACTGCATCCATGCGGTTCGACAATGATTCATACAATTTATTGATGAAGTCATCAGGAATAGCAAAGAAAGCAGTCTTACATGCCTCCCAGAGTTCAAGATTCTTTGGTTTTGCCTTCCATGCTTCCTCTTTCATTCTACCCCAGACATGCTCAATGATGTTCATGTCTGGTGACTGGGCTGGCCAGTCCTGGAGCACCTTGATCTTCTTCGCCTTGAGGAACTTTGATGTAGAGATAGAAGTATGCGATGGAGCACCATCCTGCTGCAAAATTTGACCCCTTTTATGGTTGGGAATGTAAGAGGTAGCTAATACTTCTTGATATTTTAGGCTATTGATATTGCCTTCCACCCTGCAAATGTCTCGCACACCCCCATACTGGATGCAACCCCAGACCATGATTTTTCCGCCACCAAACTTAACTGTTTTCTGGGTGAATCTTGGATCCATGCGGGCTCCAGTAAGTCTCCTGCAATATTTGCGGCGGCTGTGATGTAATTCAACCGAGGATTCATCTGAGAAATCCACCTTCTGCCACTTTTCCAGTGTCCATCCTTTTAGCAGGCTGTGGGCCTTGGCAAATGCCACACGGTTTTTTAATTGCCTTTTGTTTAGTGCTGGTTTCTGTGCACTGATTCGACCATGGAGGCCATTTCGAGACAGAATTCTACAAACTGTTCTGGTTGACACAGGGACTTGAGGTGACCAGGCCTGGTGGAGCTCTGCTGCAGTGGAAAAGGGGCTGGCCTTGGATTTTCGAATCAACAAACGGTCCTCCCGAGCAGTTGTCTTGCGGGGTCTGCCGGACCTGGGCTTGTCAAAAACATCTCCAGTCTTTTCAGATCTTCTTCTTATTCTTTGTACGTGACGCTGAGACACATTGAAGGTGTCAGCCACCTCAGCAGTGGATCTGGTCTTCAGCCTCTTGATAATTAACGCTTTGGTCTCAGGGTGGATCTTAGGCATGTTGTCAGAGGTCAAGTTGCAGTTGATGTGAAGGTCTGGTGTGCTGGGGTTCTTTTTATACACACCCACTAATTGATTGATCAGTAACTGATCACAGGTGAGGCTGTAATCTAGGATTGGGTGCATCATATGACAAGGCGACAAGACTTTTGTCTTGCCAAAATCTGACCTTTCTGTGTTCATTAAATGATCAATCTTTCTTCAGTGAAGCAAATTTATTTTAGTATATTGAGCATAATTTGGGAGGGTTTTAGCTTTCATATGAGACATTTCTAAAACCAATTGATTAATTTAAAGTCAGGTTATAAGCTTTTGTTTCTACAAAATGGATAAGCGACAAGACTTTTGTCAGGGACTGTAGTAATTAGCGTGACAGGCCTACATGGATACCACTCTGTCTTATCGTATGTCTTATCTTGTGCAGTTATCAGGATGCGCTTTGGCTTGGTTACCTTTGGGAATGGACAGACGTTCTCTTGGAAAAAATATTCATGAAAACAATTTGCGTGAGCGACTTTTGGGTTCATTAGAGGTAGTTGTCCCAGTTTTTGAGGCAAAACTTCTTGTATATTTTATTTCTATTTCCTTCCTATCGTCCTCATATGGGTGTTTTAGCCCTTTATATTCTTTTCTGTATTTTATCTTTTACAACATACAGGCCACTCCTCTGTCTCATATCATATTAATAGGTCCCATATTAGTTTGTGTCTTGCATTTCCTGTTTGGCTGACTCTCCTCCTCGGTGTATGTTTGTGTGTGTGTGTTTGTGTGTGTGTCCTGGCTCTGTGGAGATTTGGTTATTACTGCTCATAAAAAGGCTGGATTTCGCACATGATTGGTATTGAGGTCATGAAATCATTGAGACACAATCTTAGACCAGAATAGACCATTCTGCTCTATGATTGTGTCTCATTGATTTCATGACCTTATGCTCTTCTGTGGTAGTGTATCATATGGAATCTTGCATTGTAAAGAGTGAATGATATCTGCTATTGAACTAAAACAAGTTATTCTTCATTGCTATTTTTCTGAATGTGAGAAGACTGACGGTTAACATATTGTGTGATGAAATGGTATATATTCATCCATCCCATAACCGCCAGCCTCGTGAGCTTCATTTGACTGGAACCAAACACTATAGGTGACTTCATACTTCCTTAGTCTTTATACAGTCTATGGTCCATACCTCTTCATGTCAGTTTTTCAGCTAATCAGAATAACTTTGATTGATAAAAACAGCATTTATTGACATTATCTGAACTCAGTGTGGCTTTTTAATGTGTGATTTTTCTTCAGTTTATTTCTTGGCAGTAAGTCAGCAAGTCATAGGCAACTGGATGTTTTAGTTGGTTAGATCATCTTAATTGAAACCTGGATGAAGTTTTAACGGCCACTGAAGTGATTTAAAAACTCATCTTGTCTGTCATCAGGTTTGGGTATTGTACTGAAAAGAAAATAACTCAAATGAGTAACAGGTTGCTAATGTAGATGTTAACATTAGCAACCTGTTACTCATTTGAGTGCACCAGAATAAAGGAAATTTTGTGAATTTTTCAAAACTTTGAGGAAATCATGCACATCAGTAATAGGGAGGCTGTATTATAGTTGTCAAAACCCTATTTATTTATTTTTTTTTACACTTTTGGGTCCATCAACGGGCATTTCTGCTTAGGTCACCCTAATGGCTACCAGCAGCCCTGTTCCTAAATAGGTCAAACAAAAATAATCTGGTAAAAATAATCTGCTATTGACAGCAAGATGTGAGAGCCCTTCTCTGTCTTGGTAATTTGGGATATTATTGTAGCTCAGATTGAGTCAAGATTGACAGCCATTTTGGGGACAATAGACCATCTAAACAAACCATCTTTAATGTATAGCTCTATAGTAAGAAACTGGGGCCTTACTCCATATGAAATCCACGTTTCTCCTGATTTTCCTTTCTCCTAGTTGAATGCAGATCACGGCGTTACCCCACCTCACCCTCAGGCTCACCCGCGTCTCCATGGCAACACCTAGAACCACCTGCTAAACTAGATGGAGAAATGGTCCATAAATCTGAGCCTGCTCATTTTCTTCCAGAGTAGAAAGTTTCAGCGCTCTAACCCACGCACTGAGGACATTTTATGGTTTTCAACTTGGCAAAAGAAACTCAGTGCCCTCAGTACGTTTTAGAGTTTGCTAAGACTATATCAAGACTTAAATAGATATAATGTGTTTAGGTACGGTACTGATTAGCTGTGTAAATTGGTCTAAAATAGAAATGTGTACCAATCCATGACCTTATTTTGGTATTTTAGTGCATATTTATTAAATTTGGACTTGGGTCAAAAGCCGTGTCTGTAACGCCTCTTTAGGATCAACTACGGCGAGTACATTTGAATTTGAATCGGGTTGGACTAACGGCCAGCACTGAGTCAGATGCACGGTTATTACATGACAAGCACAGCCATTGCCGGTCTATGGGCGATACAAGAGGAGCCCCTCTCAGCCCTGCCCCTACCTGGGACCGCTGGGAACTGCGATGTCCCGCCATGTCTGGAGGAAAGGGAAACGACGTGATCCAAGCACAAATGTCCACTCTGTTTCAAAGTCTGGAGTGCACAGGTCCGCGCCATGTTGGATTGTTGTGGCTGAAAATTTGAATGAGCTACCAAAAAGTGAACTTGTTCCATTACTGACCCCTTGTGGTTGGAGTTAATATTTCTGTAGCAGATGCCTATATTCCCTGTATGCAAATTATATTCTATTTAATTACTACATCTCAAACACACAAACAAACAAGTACCTTAATTAGCCATTTTATTCTGAGTACATATCATATAACTCTTTGGGGTTATAAAATGGTTTTAGTTGTAGGATCTGGCAACCCAAAGTCTGGATTTCATTCTGCTTTCTGATTAGATAAACAACTTGACAATCAAAACACAAAACTAAAAAAAACCACAAAATTACATAATAAAAAATGTATTTCTAATTCTGAATAAATCAACATTGCAACTATTGTAAGTAGGGGTGTGCAAAAATATTGAAATAACGATATATTGCATTGTTTAATTTGAAGAGCAACTTGTTTATGTCAAGGTGTATATCGTATAGGCAACTTCTGAAGGAAACCCAGCCCTAATTGTCAGTAAGATAAATATTTGATTTGAACATAACTACACAAGAACATTTATGTATCATCCTACTTGTACTTAAACAGGCCATAGTCTCTCTTAGCAAAATTAGCCTCACAACTCAGTATCAGCCCCTGTGTTTCTGAATGGAAATATCCTTCACTGTGCATCTAATAGAGCCATTCTTCATTGTAATTACGGAGACTCAGTGGCTGGTGGTGATCTGCTGTCGTTTCATTATTTCAGATCACTGGAGCCTGAGTGACAGATTTAGCCCAAGGACGACTCCCATTCTCCTGTTTACATTATTAACTTACAGTCCACTTTGAGTTATGTTTCCCATATTTTAAGGAAAAGCTTTTCCAAGGATTCTGAACCGGGCTGGACATAAAGTTTTGGGTCCTGTGGCTAATGTTACTTGAGAACAGATTATTTCACTTGAATGAGACATGAGACGTCTTGCATAACTATTGAAAGGTGTCTGTAAAATTATTATCAACACAATGTCCCTGCAGGGCTTCCATAGCTGCTCTGAAGCTATGGGTCCATAGAGCTTCAGGATGAGATAAAATTGCAACTCTATGGAGCTTCAGAGCAGGATGAGATAAAATTGCAACAATTTGATCTCATCCATCAACTTTAAATCTAGTTACATTAGAAACTGATCATTTGAATCCAAGGTATTTTTACTATGTTTTAGTCCACTTTGAGTTATGGTTCCCATATTTTAGGGAAATGCTCTTCCAAATGTTGCTTGAGTATTGATTATTTCAATTGACATCTGTGCCTTTTCATAAAAGCTTTAAACATGTTTTTGTTTGTATTCATTTATTTTTTCAAGATGGATCACTATATTAGCCAGAAATACATCAGTATGAACTAAGAAGTACAGTTAAAATAAGTTGATAGATCTGCTGGTCGATATATATCGAGCTGATATTTGGATTTTTTAGTGTACTGGCTATCGACCTTAAATCTCCAGCCAGAATATAACACAAAGCTTTATATTAACACTTTAATACAAAGAGATGACTGCACAAAATGTGACTACACAGCTCTCGTATAGGTTTGTGGTAAAAAAAAAAAAGGGCTTGGGTCACATATCAGCCCAAAAGCGGCCATGGACTGCTCTGTATTCTAAACAATTAGTATTGGCATCAGCAGTGAAAAAAAACCCCATATTGGTCGATTTCTTGTTTGGTTATGTTTGGGTGTTGGTATAAGACATTATTTTTGACTTGCATGTTGGCGACACAACAGTCATATTAGTGTTTATTGATCTAGACTTAATCTATTTTAAGTAGTTGTCCAGAAAAACACACATTGTCTTTATGTGAGGTAAAGGAAAAAAGGGGTTGGCTCCAAGACGCCTGGTGCTTATTGATCAAAAATGTTGCACAATCGTCAATATATGAACATCCCTGAGGACTCTATCACAAAGACAGACAGGAAGTGTGCAAGTCTATTGTTCTGTAATGATGAAAAAGACATATGGTTGTTACTCCACTGGGAATAACTTTTTTATTGAAAAGAGAAGTTAAGTTACTGAGTTTCTGAGTTTCACACAAATTACATCTAATTTTGGGGGATAAAATGAAGTAATTGTTTGAACAGAATGCCAATCTGTAAATGTCTTTGTTTTCTTTAGGCTATGCTTGTGAATCCCAGAGGTTGGTTGCTGTGGGTGACAGCTGGCAGACCTGCGGTGGGCCCAGTGTGTGTGCTAAGCTTCAGTAAACATCTTTAATACACGAACAATAGCGATTTAGTTTTTTGATCCATACCATCCAGAATGAGATGTTAATATTTTGCACTAACTTCTACCTTATTTGCTGTTAATGATCCTGTATTATGCAATATTGACCCTTGTGAGCTTTTAGCCATGTTATTATGTTATTACCTCATCAAAAACATACCTGCAGTTGTGTTTTGTTTCATTCACACATCTTAAAGTTCACAAGAGTCCATTTTGCGTAACATAGGTAGAATCTTTAACTTGCCTGTACTGAACTGTCTGTAAACATAGTGAATACATCTCATATCACACAACCTTATCTCTGACTACTTCCCTTTACAAATAGGATCAATGAATCTGCTGACTGCATATATCTGCACCATGACTTCCTATAAGTGACATCATATTTACAAGTCCAATCTTTGCCCTGTCTGCGGCCCACACGCCCCTACCCCCTTAACCCCTCCACCTCTCCTCTCCTCCCGTCAACCCTATAGCTTTCACACACTACTGCAGATTATTGCTTTCCAACTAATACTTCTGACATTCATGCTCGGAGTATGAAAAGGGATTTAAAGACAGAAATCTAATCTGCCGCCATGATGAAATATCTGTGTAATATCTTTGCAGGGAGCTTGGAAAACCTGAACAGAAAAGGCAGTATGGGAGATAGAGATGATGGAGCATTTTCAATCTCATCTTGTCCCCCTCTCAGACGCATACGAGGACAGTGGTGTTCTTGAGCACCATTTCCTCTCGTAATAATAACAGGCAGAGTTGTATAGCAGATTTTAGCCGCATGGCAGGTGTAATCTTAAGGTCATGTAGATCTCTCTCGGCTCTCGCCTTCGCGCTGGTGAGGCTATTTCTGGCACACTTTCTCATGCGGAGGAGATTGGGAAAGCCTTGAGGGGAGGAGGGAGAAGCAGAGGAGGAGGAGTGAGAAAAGCCTTCAGTGAAATGTGTGGAGAAATATCTTCCTTCAACCTGCAGTGGGTGTGAAACTTGGAATTGAAGTTAGGTTTGTGTTATTTGTTGAAAAATGTAGCATCATTGGGAAAAAAAAAAGTTTCTTGCTAAAATGGAGAGTGGATGTTACTTGTTAAGTATAGTACACACAACCTATAGACTGTGTTGCATCACCCATAGTGTAGAGTCAAATGAAGCTCACTAGGGCTAGCAGTTATGGAGTTAATTTGCACCTGACTTCTATTTTAGGAATAAACAGAGATTTATAGACAAAATAAAGAAATAAAAACACCAGGATCATGTAGAGTGGGTTAATACCAACATTTTAAGACCAAACGACAAAGCTCACAGCAGCAGTTACAGAGAAAGGGGCAATGTTTTTTCAATACAAATTGAATTGGAGTCGTGATTGATTTAGAGAGAAGCGCGCCCATGCTCACTTCCTATTTGGAATGCTACAGCTAGCAGGTTGGCTAAGTCCATTTATACGTAAAGTCCATAACACAGCCACAATGCAGAACCTGTATACAAAAATCTATACCTTCTTTAATCAAGTCAAAATGAGACATGCACACTTGCGTAACAAGTAGGTGTCTGTAAAATTATGATCAACAAAATGTCCCTTGAAGACTTCCATAGCTGCTCATATACTCTATAGGAGTGCATGAGGTGTGGCTTTGCATCAATTTGATCTTATCCACCAACTTTAAATTGCTGTGTTTGTAGTTACATTAGTTAATGTGACTTGACAATTCATCATTTGAATCCTGAATCAAATCAAACTAGTTTTACTATTTTAAGTAAGTTTTTGTTTTTGTTTTTTTTTTCACCTTTTTTCACCTTCAAGGCACTTTGAGTGCCTTGAAGGTGAAAAAGTGCTATGTAAAAATGTGACCATTTACCCTCTACATATTCTTAGAAACAAAACTATTTCACCTTTCAAACTAGCCTAGACATCTTAAATAGGAGTAGTCAAGTACAGTCAGAAGTCATTTTAGGTATTGTTTTTCTCAGTGCGGCCCCATTGTAGCCCCAGCCTGTGCACGTGCCACATTCCCCTCACAGCTCCATCCAGCCGTGTGTCCGCTCCACGGGCCTCGGAAAAAAGAACTGCCCCGTCAGCACTTTGCCCTCTCAGAAGTGGAGTGGAGGATCGTGAGCGGGGTGGGGGCGTCACACTTAACAAAACACCATCTATCTCTCGTGGCTGCCCGGGCCTGTGTCTGTCTGCCTACGCACCCCTCTGTCCCCCTGCCCGGCCCGCCTGCTCACGCCTGTTTGTGTCCAGCCAGCAAATCCTGACAGGGAAAAGCCTCATCAGCTGAATTACTCCCAACTTCGCTGTCTCAATCAATTAGGGTTTTCTGGCCCGGGACACATGGACCGAGCTGCTAGGCCTGCTCTGTATGCTCCTCCGCCATCTTGTCCTTTGAGATATACAGTAGTTTGGAATTCTGTGTTCTGTATGTATGTAATATCTAGCTAGCATACTTTGCATCTATATTATGATTCTTTTCACTTGTATATGTAGTGCTGTAAGACTTTAGAGTTTAGACAAGAGTGCTAACCACACTTATAAAACATGTTGCTACAGTGAATATGTTCAGAGGTGATGCTTGATGTTAATTAGTATTCGTAACTTCATAATATCTACTTATTTAGAATTCATTATTACCATTTAAATTTTTTACTCTTTGATATTATAATATACTGGGATGTGTGAACTACTGTGTTCAAGTAATTCCCCTTGTGGATCAATAAAGTTTGTCTAACTCTAATATTCTCCATCCTCCTGAAGAAAAAATACTCTTGGTAATATCCTTAAAGCTTACCGAATTACTATTTTCTATTTTTAAGAAAGAAAAACTACGAAAAACATGTGTGAACCACAAACCACATTGGTTTGCAAGTTCTGCAAAGTGCAAAATCTAACTTTACAATAAAAAAAAAACATAATAGTATAAATCAGTTACCACCAGGTGTCTGCATTTTCAGCAAATTGAGTTTAACTACACTGCAAAACATATAAAACAATATATCATGCTCTTTGTAATCTGCCATGTTGTTAAAATAGCACGCAACACCGTGTACTAAAACTGCATTTAGCCATATTACAGTAGATGTATAGGGTGCAAAAATTACACCAATCAATAACTATTTCATCCACCCTACAAAAAAGAAAAAAAAAATTGCCCATATTACTGTATTTCTCCATTGCAAGTTTACATTTTGTCTTCTTTATTGTTCTTACTAAATTCTGTTGCGGCTGCCCTTGGATACCAATACCATCCAACTCTTTACAAACAGAACGTAACAACATATGGCCTCATGTCTGAGCAGTCTGTTTATCCAAAGACATATTGCACATTTCAACTATTCACCCTATGTAGTGCTCTCACAACACACATCTTTTGCAGCCCTGATGTTGTTTTGAGGACCATCCATTTGCAAACTTGTCTGTGTCTGAACAAACAAAGCGGTGGGAGGAGCAGAGACGGCCCCTGGTCCCGAGATTAGCCCTGCCCTCTCTCTTTCTCTCTCCTCTCTTCTCTGTATCCCCTTTCTCTCGTTTTGCCCAAACAGCTCTTGGGACCAGTGCAAAAGGCAGTGTCATGATCAGATATGCATGCGGTCATGTGGTCAGATTGCTAATGCTACACTAACTTCTGCCTGCAGCTTTCACTATATGTTATATATAGGGACATGAAAGATGAATGTATAAAAGTGAAGCGGGGCATAGCACTATTTGTTTTTTTATTTCAGGAAAAGTATTGAACCACTTAATAAAATATTACGTCAGAAATATCAGCACAGAACCCCACCAAGGCATTGTTTGTGTCTTATTATAGAGCACACTTGAGATGCAGAAAATATGGTTCATAATAGAGAATTCATTTCAGCTTTTGTGTTTCTTGCACCATTCCTTCAGATGTAATTTAGCATGTCTAATTTTTACGGCATATCTTTAAAAGTATCTCATTTTATGGAACTTTGTGCAAATGAACTTCAAATTATAAATCAGATGTTATGTCCAGACAGCAAGCAGTGGTTGCCCAATAAAATCTAAAATCATCGCGTGTCAAAAGTATAATTAAATAGTTTCAAATCATCTCCAGATAATCCCATTGTCCCTTCACTTCTGTCTGTCTGAAACATGGTTGTAGTCACTGTGTCCTTTATTACACTCTACTGGCCACTCTTACAATCTTGGAGGCCAGCCCGGTGTTTTAGAGGTTTGTGCATGCGTACTGAGGACCACAGTATGCATGGTCCTCAGTACGCAAACAGCGCTGAATAAACCCACATCATCCAAAGGAATCAGACATGCGGGTCGATTCCAAGTGAATGCCCGTGTGCAGCAGGAGACGACAACAGCAGGGCTAACTTTTAACACAAGTGTCTAAAAATAAATCACTTTTTGCAACAAGTCATTATTTGTAGCTTTGTGTTTGTAATGATTAGATGTTAGCTAGAAATACATGCCGTCATTTAATCAAACAGTGAGCTAGTTTCAGAGCTAATTTGTGTGAAATGGAGGACCCAGATGTAGCAGTAGAGTGAGAGCGGCTGTCATATCTCTCTCATATGGTTTCTCGATGTATAATAATAATTACATAGACAACAATAGTACTTAGTACTGAAGGCTGAGATGAATAAACAAATAGCCCCGTTTGTACAAACATGGTGTCAAATACAATCCAGTATATACAAATATTAATAAACTATGTAGGTCTAGGTCTCTAATTTGACTCCAAAATTGCTCAGTATATATGCATTTAATATGTCAGTAAAATAAATATACTAATTTGAAATGTAGTATGTTTAAAAAGTGGTGTTATTAAATTTATCGACTAAATATTAATGTCCACCCCAAATCTGCTTGCCTACCCATAAAAGTCACCACACTACTACTTTTTTTTTAAGATTAAGGAACCTTTAAAGCGTTTCCACCATTACCTACACCTCTGTAGAGAAATTGGACATAAGAAATATTATAAAATGTTTAATGATCTCTTCATATACAGTGCAGCCTGATGCTGATTCACATCCCAGGACTTGAGGCGATCCCAGGACTCGGGGAGATCCCAGGACTCGAGGCCTTCACAAGACTCGAGACTCTATCCGAACTTGAGACCCTCCCAGGTTTTGAGCAGATCCATGGACTTGAGGAAATCCCTGGACTCAAGGCCCTTCCAGGACTTGAGACCAGCCCAGGACTCGAGGCCCTCCCTGGACTCGAGGCCCTACCAGGACTCAAGACCCTACTAGGATTCAAGGCCCTCCCAGAACTCGAGACCCTTCCAGATTCCTGGACTCGAGGCCCTTCCAGGACTCGAGACCCTTCCAAGACTTGAGACCCTCCTAGGGCTCGAGACCCTTCCAGGACTCGAACAGATCCCTGGATTCGAGACCCTTCCATGACTTGAGCAGATCCCTAGACTCGAGGTCCTCCCAGAACTTGAGCCCAGTACTAGAGGAGCTCACATTCCAATAGAGCCCCCTATACCTATACATTAAACAGTTTGTGCAGCATTTTGGTGTGTTGCGTCATCAAGTTTTATACAAAATCTCTTATTGCGGTGTTAAACTATTTCTTCTTTTGCCTTTTATACCTGGACTATAAATGATACATAATTACAGTTTATCATTTCATTCTACCATTAGCTTACCATCAGTGGAGCAACTAGACATCATGAATGTCAGTTTAAGGTTTAAAACTTGTTATTAAATATAGCTTGAATAATCTCTTAAAGTATTTTGTGATGCTGATTCACAACAGGTCATCCAGAAAGCTCAGGTCCTTAATTATCAAATTAGGGTTTTAAGGTTTTATTGAACAAAATGAATGCATCAGTAATCTTTTAAACATAAAGCAATTAGCCAAACAGTCCTCTATATGGCCAATACTTTATTAATAAAAACATAACAAATCACCAAATAATACACAAGTGCAATTGGTTAGTCCATTATGTATGTCCCAGAGCGCACCGGCACCTCCAACCACTATTTACGGCAGGACTCCTGCCTGGAACATTTTAGTTTGATGCTTGATTCTGTGTCTTGGCGTTCCGGGTTCGATCCCTGGGTTGCCTGGGCCTTTCTGTGTCTGGGTGGGTTTCCTCTGGGCACTCCGGTTTTCCCCATCAAACCTAAAAAACCTGCACCAGGGACTACAGGTGGAAATTAGCTCTAGTGCTACAACCAGGAACAATGCATCTCTCCTGTTAAGGTTAATGTAGATTGTGCACTGTCCCTGTCTCATAAATAAATAAATAAAAATATATTCCATTAGACAAATGGTTCTCAACCTGGGGATAGAGAATTGTAATTGTAAATGAATGCAGTAGTCTCAAAGCTGGACACCCTAATGCAGTGATGACTGTAGATTCTCATTTTAAAAATCGGACCAGAGGAGGTTCCTCGACTAGAGGAGCTCACACTCCAGTAGAGCCTCCTGTCCTCCTTCTTTGTTTATCATAAATAGCTTGTTGGTGTGATGTTCCATCATGATGATGTGCCATCATGTTATATACAAAATACAGTTGTGGTGTTTTTCACAAGCTTTTTCTTTTAGAATTTGGTTTTCTTAATCATTCATGCATGTTTGAGTGATATTGTGATCTCTCACTGACACTATTCAAACTCTTTTGGTTATACGAGACCACAAGCCTAAATAACCAGGAAATTCTCTGCAGCGCTCCCCATGCTCTCACCACACAGCCCCTCCCTGCTCAGCCCTCCCCTGGCAGAACAGCAAGCGTCATAAACAAAACATGAACTAATGAAACATTTGAACTTTGTTAATACCTCAATTTGAGATAGAGCATAAAACCCTAACCTAATTTTATTTTATGAATTTTTAAAAATAAAACTTTTTGAGGGTGCAGAGAGACTTTTTTTTTTTAGATTTTACATGAGGTCAATCAATGGAGCGTCTACAGTAACATATATTGATTTGACTTGGAGAAGGGATGGGGCCAATGAGACTATTGGTACAAATGAATTAATTTACTGGAGATATTTGCCCATATTCAACTATTATGTACAAACTATTAATTGTTCCGTTTATGCTCAAATTTTTCTCTCTTTTTTATTTACTTATTTTTTCTTAATTAGCAAATATTGTGTTAGTTGCACTTAGAAGTGACAATTCAGGGGGTATTTCAGAAAACAGCACAGACAAACAATGAGTGTTTACAAAAATATTTCGGCAATATTTCCTTAATAAAGTACTTATAAGGTATTAATAAGCACTTGTCATTTTTTATTATTACTGTTAATGAGCCATTGACAACAAAACAAGTGTGAGCATGAATAAGCTGCTTATTATTTAGTATTTTCAACAAACCAAGTGATTGCTGGGTTGTTATTCAAGCGCTACATTTACAAAGGCTTTATCACTATAAAGTTTATAAAGTTAAAGTTATAAAGTTTAATTAACAAGCCTGTTAATATGTCACACAGTGTACTTTTGTAACAACATATATGGAATGTAGGCGAGAGATGAATTCAAAGCATTGGAACTTGCAAAAGCCAAGTATAATAAACAAGAATGGGTATGCCAATAACTGGTATCAAAAATTAAAACTTAGTGAGCTCTAATTTTGAGTGAAGACCCAAAGAAAAAATATTGAAAGACATCTCAGTAGCGCCACCTCAAAAATGGATTTAAATGGGAGCCCAGTGCAGACACTCCATAAACTGCAACAAGACGCTTACAGAGAACAGTAAGTTGAGTGCGACCTTAGAACTTTAAAGGCATGTATTTTCGAGTTGCTTATTGGTAACAGCAGGGGACAAAGTAATTCTAGGTAAAGACAGAGTTGGGTGATGTAGCTTTGGGCGTTTCGTTCTGCAGTGTCAAACTAATATAGAAACCTCTTTTCAAATATCTAACAAACAGGACTCTGCAGGTGTTGGAACAGTGTGACCTACTTTTGCTTGTTAATTTCTCATTAAAATCACCCAATGTGCACCGTATTCAAAAGCCAAGGCAATTAGCAGGGAATTGTGTTCTATAAATTTTGCAAAACGTAATTTTCCAAATATACCAGCTTCATCGACATAAAGACAAAGTATGCTGTTTGTGGATATTCTGGATTTTGCAGAATGAGGGAAAAAGTTTAAATGATTCAATTGGTACAGTTAGTCATTACTGCAATATTATTTCTAACTTAAAAAAAAAAAAAAATCTATGTCACTCAATGTAACCCTTCTGGTGAGTATTCATCACCTGCTGATCTCCTTAATGTTATAGCTCTTTACACATTACATTTAGTCATAATACATAATCTATCACATATCTATCTCCATAGAGACAAGGCAGTGTTGCAAGTTACAAATCTGATCTGTGGTGAGGCAACCCCGCTCACAGTGACAATACATGTTTTTCAAGTTATTATTTATTTATTTGTTTATTGGTTATTATTTTACCTACTAAAAATATTGCGTAGTGCACCTTTAAATAATCTGTAACAGTGTTCAGTGGGTGCTGTTGTAGATGAGACTATAGTAATGGTGTATGCTATATTAGATACCGATGTATAAATATGGGCCCACAAATATTGGCAGAGCTTATCGGCTATCGTTTTCTCTGGATTCTAAACCATCGGTGTCGCATTGGCCATGAAAAAACCCATATCGGTCTATTGTTAGTAGAAATTGTAGTACTACTACTACTACTAGTTGTAGTTTTAGCTTGGTTTCATGCATTTGGGAAGCCTTTAAGGTCAGAGTTGAGAAAAACAATACCAATTTCTCATTTTATTCAGCGTAATTTAAACCCACACATCTCCCCCACTGCATTGCTAATGGCTGCACATTATCACACCCTTTCATTTGGACAGGAGTCATATTTTTGGCAATGCCCTGTGGGACTGACCAACATAAATACTTATGTATGTGCTATGTTTAGAGGCATTTCTCAGTAAATGATTCGTGCTTGTTTTAAATTTATGTGCCAGTGTATGAGGCCATTTACAAAAAACATAAACCACCATGGCTGGAAGCACCCGGGGCGAGTTGTAACAAAAACACAATTAAAATATGTATCAATTATTCATCACAAGTTTTCAGCTTGAGAAATTCAGTGTTCTAGTCCAGATATTTTGTTGAAGAAATTGGGAGAAAATATGAGAAAAGTGCTGATGGTTGAATTTTATTTAGATTTTAATGACACCAAGTTGTCATTACATTTTCTGCAGGCATGTTTTGAATTTTGATCTCCTCTATACTACTCAGTATAACTCGGCTTCTATTAACTATATAGATATTGTATGTAACACATATTTTGTTTTATTAAAATTATCTTAACAAACCAATTGAAGTGACTGAAGTTGAGAGTGACTTGCCTTCTCCAGCATTTGAGTCTCTCCCAAGTCCAGATAAATGGACATCAGGAAGAGCATCCACTGGACCCATATAGGATTGATTATTTATTGTGAATTTATTGTGCAAAATTGACTCTTGTGAGCTTCTAGCCATGTTAGAATGCTGTTACTTCATCAAAAACATACCTGGAATAGTGTTTTGTTTCATTCACACGTTTGAGTAATTCTTTATTATTACTCTGTCTACATCTCCAAAGCCCAAAATGCTTTTTTCCACCTCATGATGTCATGAAGCGGTAGTTTTCAAGTTAACAGCTAACTTTGACCAGGTCTGAATCATCCAAATGATTCTAGTGAAGGTGTATGGAGTTTAAAAACACAGTGGTGCACTTCCTGTATTACCACATGACATTACAAAGTGGAATAGAGTGTTTTCCATTTGACAGAAGAGCTCAGCCTAAATATGCAGGGTTTGTGTGTTTAAACAAAACAAAACACAACTCCAGGTATGTTTATGATGAGGAAACAAAATTAAACATAGATCAGAAAATATAATATGGGCCCTTTAATATTTGTATTAATTTAACACCAATCTGTCCAGGAACTACAGATGAATACTTCTTGCTAACACCTGGCATATTTTCTATTCTTTCTATCTATCTATATTTACGTTTAATACATTTTTAGATTAATCATGATCAAATAAATACATTCAGATTCACACGTAAAAAAAATAATATTCTAAATCCCTTTATAGATCTGCAAAATGCCTGTAATAAGCCAATGCACTACTCATAATCATCATAATCGTTTTTGTTTTCACTGCTGCAGCCCGTACTCTCACGAGTTAAGTAGTTCTTCCCATTGTTTGACCTCATTTGTAATTACAAATTCACACTTATTGAATAACTCTTTTCTCAGGCCTGTGAAAGTGTGCCTTAAACATTCTGACGTTGGTCTCTTTCACGGGCAGAGTAATTATCTTGTCACAACCCGTTTGGAGATGGTCCTTTGGTCTGTTACCAAGACGGCACTGTCCCTAATATCTGCTGTCATCTTTAATCGAACACCCATCTCACGCTTCTACACTCTATTATAAAGGCAGAATTAACATACTCTAAACAGGGAAACAGGGTCCTGTGTCAGATAAATTTCAATGAAAGGAGACATACTATGCAAAATCAACTTTTAAGAGCTTTTCACTATGATATAATTGTTTTCCTTGTAACATTTATTAACTACATCATAATTAGTCATCATAATGCATGCATATTTCTGGAATTTAGCAATTTTCGTGCCATTTTCGAATCCCCTTATGGTTAACTATATGATTCTGTACAATGCTCAGCTCACAAGCCTTCGTTATCCATGCTCCCACACGACCATTCTCCATGAATATACAAAAGCATGATGGGAAACTGCACACAACAACTTAAAAAACCTGATGCGATGTGCAGTAGTTTCATTAGTGAGATGCACGCTGATTGTGTTGTGATAGTGCTCTGAAGGGTGAGTGGCTTAGCATGGAGAGCAAAGCGAGGGGGACTCGGCGTCAGAAAATGAAAGTGAATTTTTTTGTTTTGTCTTCTGCAAATATAGCATTTTCAAAGGAATAAAAGGTAACATGGTGATCTAAATATGTTATGTGTTAGCAGTTAATACCCCATAGAAGTAAAATACCGCCTCTTTTAGGCATCAGGTTAGGAGTTAGTGTTTGGGTATTAGGTCAGTACTAAGCTTGAATCAAAAGACACTTGTTCATCATAAATTATAAAGTCTTTCTTCTTCCCTAACCCTAACCCTAATCTGCATTTGTTGTGGCAGATTAAGATGCCTTTATTATATTATAAGTATTACAGTCGTCCCTTTTCATTCACCCACTCAAAGTACACACCCACTGTACATTCTCCGTACGGTGATACACGTAGGATTCAGAAGCAGTGTGGAACAAATGATAATAATAAAAAAAAAATCCACTTCCTCTTCCATACACAGACATTAAAGTGTGCATGTCAGACCAAGGCTACAGTGTTCCAAACTAGTTTAAAGCTTGAATAATGCATAATATATTTATATATAGTCCTTTAAAATGCATGGACTGTTTCTCTAATGTAAAGTCTTTGCACCTCTATACCACTCTGACAGTATGGGCATACAATTAGAATTACATTATAATATATGAATAACTGCAAAAACTACCTCTAAGCCACCTACGACAGTGACCCTGAAGAGGTATGCCAGGAAATGTTAGCCTCTGTGCTCAAACAAATGGAACTAATCTATTTCTGTTGTGATACTTTATACTATGTAACTTTTCTTCATGGAGACAACAAGGCTTCCTTGACAGAAAAGTTAAATAGTGCACTTTTAATTAAATCAGTTTATTCAGAAAAGAGTTTTTCTGTTATGAAAGTTGTAAGTTGAAAGTTGAAAGCATTTTGGACATGTGGTTCTATAGCATAACTGAAACAACAACACAAGTTCTCTGGAGTATTTTATTGATACCACATCATAATTGGAATGAACCATAACTCTAATTGAACACTGTCAATTTAGAGGCAGGCCGCAATTTGACAAAGTGTAACATAAAGCCATTAATTGTCTCACAACATACAAACTTTTAATTGCCTACTGCATTTTCCCTGCCCCTAGCCTTTTACTTTTTAAAAACATCTTAATGCTTAACCATACTGAATAGAAAGCTCTATGAAATTTGATGTAATGTAGGGTTAACAATTAAGAAAAAAAATAATAAATAAATAAAATAAAACTATATTGCCAAAAGTATTCGCTCACCTGCCTTGACTCGCATATGAACTTAAGTGACATCCCATTCTTAATCAATAGGGTTTAATATGACGTTGGTCCACTCTTTGCAGCTATAAGAGCTTCAACTCTTCTGGGAAGGTTGTTCACAAGGTTTAGAATTTTTGACCACTCTTCCAGAAGCACATTTGTGAGGTCACACACTGATGTTGAGCGAAAAGGCCTGGCTCTCAGTCTCCACTCTAATGCATCCCAAGGTTGTTTTATCAGGTTGAGGTCAGGACTCTGTGCAGCTCAGTCAAGTTCATCCACACCAAACTCTCTCATCCATGTCTTTATGGACCTTGCTTTGTGCACTGGTGCACAGTGATGTTGAAAAGGAAGGGCCCATCTCCAAACTGTTCCCACAAAGTTGGGAGCCTGGAATTGTCTAAAATCTCTTGGTCTGCTGAAGCATTCAGAGTTCCTTTCACTGGAACTAAGGGGCCAAGCCCAGCTCCTGAAAAACAACCTCACAACATAATCCCCCCTCCACCAAACTTTACACTTGGCACAATGCAGTCAGACAAGTACCGTTCTCCTGGCAACCGCCAAACCCAGACTCGTCCATCAGATTGCCAGATGGAGAAGCATGATTCGTCACTCCAGAGAACGTGTCTCCACTGCTCTAGAGTCCAGTGGCGGCGTGTTTTACACCACTGCATCTGATGTTTTGCATTGCACTTGGTGATGTGTGGCTTGGATGCAGCTGCTCGGCCATGGAAACCTATTCCTTGAAGCTCTTTATGCACTGTTCTTGAGCTAATCTGAAGGCCACATGAAGTTTGGAGTTCTGTAGCGATTGACTCTGCAGAAAGTTGGCAACATCTGCGCACTATGTGCCTCAGCATCCGCTGACCCCGCACTGAACTACATGTATGACTAGGTATTATAATAAAAAAGAGGATATTTTGTTGTTTGCAGTCAGTGTTTTTATGCATGTTATTTCATGTCTTTTTGTTGTTACATTCAAATTGTGATTTTGATGTGATATTGACACATTTTGCAGCCCTATTATAGTTGTTGTGTAATGTTGAGTATCACAACAATTGACTAGTGATGGTGTAGAGCAAAACCGCATTGTTACTGTATCTCATTGTAAACCTAAATAATTATATAATACAATCCTTCATATATATTCCATAGAAGGGCTGGAGGTAACATTATCAAAGTCACCGGATGCGTATGCAGCTGTTCGGGGTCAGACCACAATCCCCTCACTGTTCACAAGTGTCCCTGGACGAGTCCGCCATGTTCCCCAGTCTCAGTTTGTCCTGTGTTTGTAGTCATCCAAACACATGACTATAGAGACAGCCCTGTGAGTCAGCAGAAAGATAAAAGAAATACAACAATAGGGGGATTTTTTTTTTTTGTAGAAGAAGTAGTAAGCAAAAACACTGCGAGTTCAGAAACAGGGTCTGACACAGGGCTGCATGATTACATCACAAATGAATGAAAGTTTGATTGGTAGTCAAAGGAAATCACAAAAGCAGCAATCACAAGTCAGACGTTTGGACACACCTGCTCATCCACAGTTGTGTTTATTTATGTTTACTTCTTTCTCCATTTTAGATGCATCCTGAAGACATCAAATATAAGAAGCAAGATATATGGAATCAAGTAGCAAAGAAAAACTAAGTACTTTTTTTATATTATAGAGTGAGATTTCTCAAAGTAGCCATTTTTTGCTTTGTTGACGCCCTGCAAACACTTGACCTTCTCTCAATGATTTTTATAATAAATGGTTTTCACTTCACGGTGCCAAGTGTTCAAAGCAGTGATCAAATTCATAGTTTTGATGCCATCGGTGACAATCTACAATGTGAACATAAGCAAGAAATGTAAATGAATGTATGTCCAAATGTTCGACTGGAGATACAGTAATCATTAGAGAACAGAAATCCATTCTCCTGTTAGCTATTCATATTTCAGTCTTATCTCAAATGTAAATGCTCTGCCCCTTTCTCTCCATGTGTCAACTCAGTGGATTCTTCTAAAAAGCAGCTGAAAACACTTCTGTTTAGAAAAGCTTTTGGTTGACTGAGTTCTATGACCCTATTTTACTTAGTGTTGTTTATTTGGTGTACTGGCTCTCTGCACTTTGTGATTTTTATCTGTCAAAAGCGCTATATAAATAAAGTTTTCTTATTTACTTATTACTTAAATGGGTGGGGAATGAATCTTCCTTTAAAAAAAACTAAATTGCAATGCTTGACGATCTTTTTCAAATCAGCTTAACCCCAAATGTATAATGTGTTTCACTTTTAACGTTTTTAACACAGATCAGCATTGTGTTAGAAAATAGTTTGATCTAATTTGCTAATTTAATTGCATTATGCATATTCTTCCTTTGTTTATGATTCCCTTTGGAATTGAAAATTAAACTAAAAGTCACTGACACTCAGACAATGTAACATGAAAACCATGTTTGATATATTCAGCTGACAACCTCGCCTCTTGTCACTTTGTGAAGTGCGTATGCTCCAGGGACAGTTTGTCTATTGATGTTTTAAAACTTTAAATTGGCTCAAAGTTTAACTTGACTAGTCCTCTCTTCTAGAATACAATAACACCTAAAGTGCCTTTGTTTTGACTGAAGTCTTTTTGGTGAATCTGGTACTATGCAGACACAAAAAATACAATATCATAGATTATAAAACCCACATTTATTTTTTTACCTCAATTAAGATTTTCAATCAGAATTAAAGGTGGATTGCACATCTTTTCTGGAGGAGGGTTCGCCACTTGCTTGTATCCATGGAGATGTTATTGCTTTGCCTGGAATGTTCCATGATATGACATTAAACACATGTAGCTAGCATTTATTCATTACAATTCTTTCTATGGCTCAAAAATACAATAACTCTTTGTGTGAATAAGGTTGCCTCTCCACAGATCTGACCTGTAATGTAGACTATAGTTGTCTCCCTTGACATAGATAGGTTTAATCTCTACCATGGAACATTCTAAACAAAGCAATTACATCTCCATCTCCAAGACAAGCAGGTGACAGACCCTCCACCAGAAAAATTGTGCAATCCACCTTTAACATTTTTGAGATAGAGAATTTTGCACCATATTATAAACTTCATATTTTGACAATCTGTTTTAACACATAATGATGACATATTCAGTCCCGCCGTTAGAGAAGCTGCACACTCTTTTGGCTTTTCATTTTTTCTATTAAAAAAGCCCTGCTCAAATCAATATCCCTGTGGTCTGTGCTTTATAGGTGACTCAGAGCGGCTGTTGTTCACAGCAGCAGCATCGTGACCTCTGACCCCGGCGCCTCGCTCTATTCGTCTTGCTTTGGCCTTCACTGCCCACTGCAACTTTTCTCTCCATAAACTCCTCTCACAACACAACGTACTCAAGAAGCAGAGACAAGAAGGTGGGCTCAAAATCACAGTTCAAGATTTTCTTTGGCGCAGAATAAACAGCCATTTGAAATAATTTACCCTCTAAACTTTCAGATGGAGTTATTTTTGTGTGGTGCAAACTAGTTCTGCTCAAATTGACAGTGGAGGCTAAAGTTTGAAGAGTTGCTATAAATCTGTATTCAGTGTCGTAAACCTCTGTTACTGCTATTGCATACTTTCAATTATGTTAAATGTTATTCATACCAGCGTATAATTAATCATGAGAGATTTTAAGCAAATACATAGAGATCCATATGTCTCAGAGTTATGAAAAATTAGGACTGTTGCCATAGGAGTTGACACTTAATTAAATATTATGCTCTTTAAATGGGCAAAATTCCAAGAAGCTGAATCCTATGAATCCTAGCTGTTTCTTTTGCTCATTTAATGTAACATTATAAATAGTAGTACTTAGGGTGGCAGTGACTGAGAGTATGTAGTGAGAGTATTTGCCTTGGGGGTTCAATCTCATGTCAGCTGCATACTGTTGTTGTGCCCTTGGGCAATACACTTCTCCCCCTAACCATGTATGAATGTGATGTGTGAGAGAGAGTGTGATGGTTGGAGGCTGGTTGGCAAACAGGGCAACTAAGGCTAGAAACGAAAAGCGTCCAACATGCGCTTCAGATGCATTATTATTATGATATAACCAACAGGGGTTGTAGCTGTTGTAGTAATAGTAGCTCTCTACAGTCTTGGTCTCAGCGTGAAGTTTTACTATACCCTATTACACAGCAGTGGTCCATATTCTATTATAAGCATGCGTGAATAGAACAGTGTGCCTTTGGTGTAGCCTCATAGCCTTCCTGCTGTTTGTTTTGCCTGAGCTGAGCAGGTGCTGGTTCTGCTCAGACCTGCATGTATATATTTGTGTATTATTTGTGTACATGTATGTGTACAGGCTCTGTCAGCTGCCCCGGAGTCGTCCTAATGGGGCAAAAGAGCAACAGGGGATCATAAACAGCAGCTGTGCCTCGACCGTTCCCACATCACACGGACAAGACACACGGTTCAACCAGACAGGAGGCACGTGGCCATCAAAGACACAGGAATAAGTCTCACTGTGAACACTGAGCAAGAGATTGAACATAGTGAAACTGGGCTCAAACTTACAAAATACATATATGATTTTTAATATATCCAGAAGAGATACAACAATGTCCAAACCTCAGAGTGGGGGTGGTATCAACCTCCTAGTGTTGTATGTGTCTTCATATTTTGGGGAGGTATTGTAGAAACCATTTTATTTAAAAATGAAAAAGAATTACATTTGTGGGAGGCTCTTGGGAGCTTACAAAGAATACAAGTAAATAATGAGTGATTTCTTACAAAAACAAACACAAAAACTCTGTTATTTAACATTAGGGATCTACCGATATGGGTTTTTTAATGGCCGGTGCCGATACTGATTATTTAGAATTCTGAGCAAACCGATAGCCGATAAACTCTGTCGATATTTTTGGGCAGATTGTGATTGTTTTCCCCAAATTATTGTAATTTAAATTAACTACAAACTCACCCACAGCCTTTTTTTTTTTTACCACAAACCTTTAAGAGAGAGATGCAGTCCTGTTTTCAGCAGTTATGTTTTCGCACAAAAGTGTTAAAATAAAGCTGTTAGTATTTTTTAGGCAACACAGCGATCAAAACAAACTATCGGCCTGTGCAGCAGATTTAAAGCCAATAACTAAAATACACTAAATACACTAAAATGTCTAAATATCAGCCGCTATATCAGCCAACTGATATATCGGCCTATCTCTATTTACGAGCGCTCTATAGCCAGAACTAGTGATGGTGAAGTGGGACCTATCCAATTTCCAATGTGAATAAAACCCTAATTTAATCAATAGATAGAGCTAAAGATGACTCTATGTACGTACTTCTAGCAGTTGTGTTTGTACAGCAGTTTGAGAACCACTGAACAAAACATATGCATATATATTATCATGTTTTAAATATACAGAATGTGTTTTGACTCATCAACATCACCCTCACAAACCGTGCCTTCATAAGCGCTCTGTGTAATGTACTGTTGGCATATCTTTGTAATGGCTGCAAGTGCTTTGTCTATTAGCTTGATTGACATTACACCAGTAAACACGTCCATAATTGGTGTAACACGTCAGGCAGTGACAATAACATGCATACATTTTCATCAGATTACATAAAGGGAGCCATAACTAGATGAACATTTTATGGAAGTCATTTATATGTGTATAAATAGCCATGGGATCTGTGCTGTTTGAAGAGTTAGCATAAGAATTGATTCATTTCTTTCTTGGAAATGTAATGGGGTGAACAGTTGTAGATCATCATTATATTTCTATTACTATATTTCTATATTTTATTTTTACTTGTACATATACATTGACACTAGTCTCTTGTTATTTTTGCTATTTATTTTTTTAGAATTTATACTTACCATTTAGATGTTTGCGCTTTGTTATTATATTATATTGTGATATGTGAGCTGCTGTGTCTAAATAGTTTCCATTGTGGATCAGTAAAGTTTGTCTAAGTCTAAGTTGATGATTTGACGATCCCTCATACTGGAAATGCTGTGGTTGTGTCCTTGGGCAAAACATTTTACCACTAATCTCCATGAACGTGTAACTATAAGAAGTTGAGTTTTGTGTATAATTACAATATAGTATATTGTGTTTTTTTGCGTTGTACTGTTTTGTACTACATTTCTTTTGCAGTTTATTTTACTTGAAAATCTCTGGATCAACTATAATCGAAGGAGAAGGATTTTGAATGTAAAATATCCAAATTCTAGACTCCAGATGCAGGGCTACAGAAAGATTTCCATATTGATTACACTGTACTTAGCAAAAGGTACATGCACAAATGTTGAACCTGATCATTTTTATTCAGTTTTGACTTGACCCAAGAAATCACTGAATTACAACAAAAGTCTGCATTGAGACAATATTCATTTTAGCAATATAAACACTGCATTACAATCTAGTACATAGTATTCTCTGTTCAACCTGTAGAGTGCTATTATTATATTATTCCCCTCTCTCCAATGATTATCCAAGGTCCCATTTAGAAAAAGGTAAGCCATGAAACTGGTAAACGCTTGGCTCACGGGAGAAATTAGTGGTGAAAATAAAAACCATCCTGAGCCCCCTGCTGATTCTGCCACTAAAACATTGGCATGAAATGTCTCCAGTCATTATTTAGTCTAATCTCAAAACATATTTTAATCGGCTCTAGGAGGAAAGGACAATACTACAGAATAATATTAACCTTTTCACAAAAGAAAAGGCTCATAACATAAAGATGTGGCTAATGAGAAATAACTGATTGCGGTGATAGGTGGAGATTAGCTGCCGTCCTCAGGAAGGATTAGCATTTGTTTCTACGACAACGATAACCAGAGATATGTTATTAGTTGTTTTTTTTTCCAGATCAAGAGTTTGTTTTCATACCTGACCATTTTGTCTGCTCACTAGCGGATGTTGCTGTGACGTGTCCGGTCGGCTGATTTATACAGATTCTGGCGCTGTCTTCCCACCGGTGGAGGCAGGAAGCGGCATCTGCAGTCATCCATGTGACCACTCTGAGGAAGACCGCTAGTGAGCAGTCGAAACGGTCAGGTATGAAAACAAACTCTTGGTCTAAAAAAAGAACCTAAAAACATAAATTATCGGAAGACCAAATTAACCTCATTGGACTGGTAACCAGAGATACCATGAGGTGTTTAGCATTCAGTCGAGCGCTTGGACATTATTATACCCAAATAATATGACCCTCTATAGACAAGATACAAGACATGAAGGAAATGTTTAGAATAGTGTGGAGTGAATGAATGATGGAACGCTTGTGGATGCCCACTGCTTTTGACAGGTTGTCCAGTGGCAAGTGGACTGGACAAGTGGAAATGGGGTCAAAGGCAGAAAACCGTTTTCTGGGAACAATAAAGTTAAAGGGCCCTTATTAGACTATTTTTATATTTACATATTTTATATGCATTTATCTATGCTATAATGCTGTTTTCTCATCAAATCCAAAACAAAACTGGAGTTGTGTTTTGTTTCTTGTTTAACACACAAACCCTGCATATTTAGGCTTGAGCTCTTCCACACTCTGTTCGACCTTGTAAACTCCATACACCTTCACTATAATAATGAATTGGCAATTCCAGGATGATTTCAGTCCTGGAATTGCCAATTGCCAAATGGTAGTTGTAAACTTGAAAACTGCCACTTCATGAGATCACAAGGTGGGAGAGAGTATTTTGAGCTTTGGAGATGTAAACAGATTAATTATGGAGTGATACTCAAATGTGTGAATGAAACAAAACACAACTCCAGGTATGTTTCTGACAAGAGAACAACATGGCTTCAATCTCAGTAGAGACAAATTATCTGTAATATAGGACCTTTAAACTTAAATTCAGACTCAACTAACTTCACACCATTCACAGTACAAGGCAGGCAGACCGCAGTAGTCAACAACAGGAAAAAAAAAATCCTACCTACCACAGATTACAGGCTCTATTACTGATTCTTCCATGTACTTCAGCTAACCCCGCTGAGACTTGAGTTGGTTTGAGGGGAACATTGATTTAAGGACAAGGTGAGGCCACATTAACAGCGCTAAAAGACTGTACTGGTTGAAAAGGTGTTGTTGGCTCTGGCCTTTTCCTTCAAAGAGAACATAAAAAAGGTGGGTTTATTATTCCCTGATTGAGCTGACAGAAATAGTTTGAATAGAGAAGCTGCAAAGGAAATGTGTCAGAACTAAAGTGTCCTAGATATCAGCGGGGGGCAAAATGGGACTATGTTGTTCCCGGATATACACCAAGATAAAGCCCCAAAGTTTGATCTAGTTCTCTCCATATTGTACAGGCGGCTTCTTCATTAGTAATACTGACTGTGCGCTACGCCTTTCATTCAGCCATGACTAATGCAGAGTGTACTTAAATAGATCTCTCTGAAGCCCATCTGAGCCCAGTTTGCCAATAGAAAGATGGATTTCAAGAGCGTGTTTTGTCAAGTTTTCTGAAGAGACCTCAGATACCAGTACATATGAATCTAAACTCAATATAATATTGTAAAAATAGATGTGTGGAGTGTACGTGTCCCTGCTGTGTTGCCGTAGTCGTGTTTTCAGCTTCCACCCACTGTCCTAAAACATCTCATTTTGTGTCTTTAAATGTTATCTCTGCAAATCATCTGTGTACCCATCTGTTATATAAATATGTGAATGCTGTGATGTGAGGAAGGCTTCTTATTAAATGGAGCTTGTCTTGGTAGCAGAGGCTCCAACCTCTTGTAATTAGCATTTTTACTGTTGTATTGTTTTAACATAATTCATGTATTTGTAATTTTTACTACTCATATCTCTTTTACTCTTTCATTTCTACTCAAATAGATAACAGTGGGCTGATATCTATTAAACTGAAGAAAAAACTAAAACATGCATATTTAGCCAATTCTCCAGCATGGTACTCTTGACTAAAAATCTGAAGTTTTGGAGATGGGTTCCCCTACTATGAACCATACAATAGTTAAACCATAGTCAACCATTTTATACTATTTTATACAAATTCACCTGTACAATTTAATGTTCTCATGATATTACATTCTATAGTCTAAAATACACAGTGTTATAGATAAGAAATACATTACATTTCTGTGGTAATGTCCTTCTGCCTTGCACAGATACAATAATCTTACTTTTCTCCATAGGGTGCAGTGGGTCTAAAAGTTCTTCAGCGGTGTCGTGGCGGCTCCACAGTGGCAGTGTGAGGTGAGTGAGTCCTCTCAGTCTCAGTCACTTAACACACTTTAAAACCACACACTGCGGACCTCAGACCAGTCCAGGGTGAACTTACTCTTAAAAGGCACTCAACTTTTACTGCAAGTGGAAAAAGAGTTTGATTTTCATGTCAAAACGTGCCCCTGCTGATGGACAGTAAGTATGGAGAAAGGCAGTTCAGTCGCAAAACGCAAAACGATCAAGTAAAGGGGTTTACGTGCTCCTGTGCTGTGTTTTGGCTGACGTCATGTACCACACACATACATATTATTCAATTAAAAATAGGAACATGCAAAATTACTGTTGTCTATATGCAGATTCTCGCTGTAATAATGGCCTAATTTTCATATAAATGACCAGTTTGGATAATTCTTATGAAAAAAAAAAATCTGGAAAACTGTACCTTGGTCACGATAACAAAATTTGAAGTATGATATATATTGCTGAAGTAAATATAGATTATAAACGATAATATTGAAACTTATTTATGACACTAAACTATTTAAACCACAAAAACTATTATAAATCTACAATATTGTTAAAAAATATGAGCTGCAATAAATAAATAGCAATTATGTAATGAGTCATAGTTAAGTTAATTCAACCTTTACGGCTTAAACTTGTATAGTGAAAAAATAGCAAAAAAAACAAAAAAAAAGATAAATGTTGACCCAAAAGAAATATTGTTCCTTATGTTATATATTGAACGATAAGTGGATATAATAATTATCATGACAGGCCTAAACTTCAGGGAGTATGCAACATCACATATTGGAGACTGAAGCAACCACATAATTTAACTAACAATATTACTGCATGAAAATTTAGAACATTACATAAAAAAAAAATGTTTATTGTTTTCTTAGCAACTAAATGAGTCTATTTCTCATAAACATCTAACTTGAAATAAGCAATTACACCCAATTTAAATGGTAACACTGAAAAGGTTAGACATTTTGGGAAACATCTTGGCGAAGTAATGGATTTTCAAAAGCTCAGGTCAACACAGGTAACAGTCAGTACTATTCCATCCATGAGAGAAACAATGAAAGTCCGGTGATTACAGTTCTCCTTGTAAAGATGATACAGATCCTCCAATATGTCCAAACACTGTTGAGTATGAGTCCTCCTGTTGCCCTGGTTACAGATGTGACCTCTCACACGCCCCATCTGTGAAATGCACCTCCAATCGTTCACTGCTTCATCTCCACACCAACGCCCGCGCTTTAGATCACAATACAACTGCAGCTGCTGCCGCTGCCGCTACACTACTGAAAAGAAAATAATATTGAAGTTAAGCTGAAATAACAAGCTGTGATTTTCCATGGAGACGAGCAGATAACGTCACCGAGCAGAGTTACAGGTCAGATCTGTGGATAGGCAAGAGACAAAAAAAAAAACTACAAATATGTTTGCCATACTGTGGAACATTTCTATGTAAAGTTTTTACCAGAAAAGCTCCGTAGTGCACTTTAAAAGAGGGGGTATTATGCAAAACCGAGTGACTTGGAGCATGGAGAGGAAAGGGAGGGAAGACGCAGAAGGTCAAACACTAAAGTGAAACTTATAAAACATGTTAATACTTTTATTTTACGAATTTAGCATTTTCAAAACAATAAAAGAAAACATGGTGATCTAAATATATTATGTGTTGGCAGTTAATACCCCAGAGAAATAAAATTCCTAGTAAAAATACTTAAAGAAAACAGCTGCATCTGATAAGAATGTTCTACTTATCATTATCAAGATGCAAAACTTTTATTACAATTTTCCTTTTTGTCAATATCATTTCTAATCTTACTTCCAAACTCTATTATGTGAAAAATATGTGTTGATGAACTTTAGAAGTAATTTTTATTTCAGCTACTTGAGTAAACGAGTATCTAGGCTCCCCTGTACTATATATACAATACTGTCTTTACATGAAGCCTTTTGAGGTCACACACAACATCTGCCTGTGTCTGTCCATTTATCACACTTTTCACCTCCACATAGCCCTTATAGTACGCCCCTGTGTTATTTATTTATATGCTAAACTCATTGCCCCATTCGAACTGACCTACTTCTGTTTTTACCAAAGTGTTCCCCTCTCTCCATGGTTTAATTTCAACTTCACTATCATGCAAGATGCCACAAAATATTCAGCAATTAGCATATATGTAATTAGCACATACACTTCTAAATTAGTGGTCACTGGCCACATGTAACTTTCTGGATGTTCTGTGAGATTTGGTGATAATTTTCCCTTTTACACTATTTTCTAATCTATATTATAATGTTGTTTCCTCATCAAAAACATACCTGGGGTTGTGTTTTGTTTCATTCATACACCCTGCATATTTAGGCAGTTCTTCTCTCAAACAGAAAACATTCTGTTCCTCCTTGTGATGTCATGTGGTAATACCATTGTGTTTTTAAAAACCATTCACCTTCGCTAGAATCATTTGGACAATTTCTTGGACAATTTCAGCCCCAGAATTGCCAGTCTCCTCTGAACAAAGGGTAAATGGTAGCTGTTATCTTGAAAAGTACTGCTTCATGACATCACTAGGTGGAACAGAGCATTTTGAGCTTTGGAGATGTAGACAGACTAATAATAATGTATTACTTAAACATGTGTGAATAAAACAAAACACAACTCTGGTTATTTAATGTTTTACAGTAATAGATAATTTTTACAATGCAAGATAATACTAATAATATGTATACATTCAGTTTCTGCCCCTCCAACCACTCCAAACACATTCAGATAGGCAACATGGGTGTCTTGCTCAAGGACACAATGACAGTATGCTGTGTATGTGGTGGGGATTGAATTGCCAACCTTTGGGTTTGGATAGGGCAGTATAATATGAGCAATACATGCAAAATTGGATTAACATATTTGGGTTTATTGGGATATTCCAACAGGCCTTACACTCAGTTTAATTAAAAAATGAAAAATAAAATGCCTTACTTGAATATAGTCAAATAGAGTCAAAATAGACTAGCTGGACAAAGGCATTAATAACACCTTTAAATCATTACTTTTTATTTTTACGTTTTAAATAAAAATGTGCATTTCTAAAAGAGTGAATTTCTGTCAAATGGAGAATAATCTTACTTATGGAGAATAGATTTTTATACAATATTTTGTCTAACCTTATTTTATTATTTTCTATTATTATCTATTATTTTCCAACTGAATGACTCTAAGATTGAAGTTTTCCTCCTCTGCCAGAGCAAAGATGAGGAAACCAAAAAGGCATCAAAAGGACCACCTCAGAGGTTTGAAGAGGCGGGATGGAGCCAGGGCTGAGAATTGAAGATGATGGAGGGTATAATGAGGAAGAGGGCAGAAACACAACTGGACCAGGCCAAGTGAGAGACGACGGGAGACTGAGGTAATAACAGACAGATAGAGAGGAGGGTGAGAGAGGTGTGGAGACGAGACCGAAATCTGTCAGGAAGTGTCTCATGTGATGCCACTGAAAATGTACTGGAACTAAGAGATACTGGTACTGCAGACTTCAGTTAAAAAGTAGACAGTGTTCCCTATTGATGACGTTATTACATTCTTATAACAAAATAACCAAAAAAAAATACATACTTTGTTGACCTCAGTAACCTGTTTTTATTGTAGACTCGTGGTCCAGAGAAAAAAAACAAACAGACAAACACAATAAAAGAGTTCCCTAACCCTTCAAAAGACAAATTCTACATAACTATAGCAATGTTACCTTCACCATTCTCAATGGAATATAATGGGCCTATAGAATGTGTGATGCCATCTGAAACCCAGTAATACTATAATTTAGGAAGGGATACGTGAAATGCAAAAGTTGGGCCACTCGTAATTGTAATAACTCAGAATATGTAAAGTATTTTTGAAGAAGACTGCATCTCGTAAGTAGGTGTGTGGGTTATGAATCTATTTGAGATCTGATCCTTCAATATCATTTTGGTGATGTAGTACATGAGTATGTTTTGGTTTGTGGAAGATGTATGCTAAAAAACAGACATTTCCCCCCACCCACTCCTATTGCTCATGTTCTGATTGAGTGACAGCTGGATACATTAAAAATAAAAAAAAAAATTCCATATTGATCGATCTCAATTTTCGATTTGATCTTCTTTTGTCAGAGAGGCATAAAGAGCTTAGTGTCAAGATCACTACAGATTTTATTTTGTGTTGATAAGACCTATAATCTCAGAGAAATTCACATTTAAAGTTTGGAATGTGGTTGTACAATATATTTGCATGCACATGTTACCTTAGTGGCAGACACACGTGCACGTGAGATCATGATATAATTTTAAACATTTTTAGTGGTATAGAGAAGACAAGCGCACCCAAAGGAAACCTATTTGGGCGTGACAGAAACATTTCTAATTGTATCCCTTGGTGGTCACTTTTGCATTCTACCTAATCTTGCACATTGGCATTCAGCACCGTGCCCATTTCTCTGTATGATTCATCAGTCACTGAGTTCAGTCGAAATGACGGCAGGCCTAACCCTGTGTCACTTATTCACGTTGTCATGGAAATCTGAGAGTATGTTTTGCTCCTTGTGGAAATCAGAGGCATCAGAACAAAAAAATGGAGGACAAGACAGAGATAAGCAATGAGAGATGGTACAGATAGTCTGTGCTCGGGCTCAAATGTCATCTGTAGAACACCATGTCAATAGTGTCACTACAGATTACGTTTAGTATGAAAACTGATATGAATGGAGTTTTAGTTTTGGAGGTCGCATGTGGCATAATTAGCAGTGCTCTGTTCTGTCTGTCTTCTGTGTTATATGGTTATACATATTAGGTGCATTGTATTGAATGAGTCATATACGTATGTTCTACTGTAAATGTTTTGGATGAATGGGGAAACCAGTCTCTCTCTTCTCTCTCTCTCTCCCTCGCTCTTGCTTTCTCTCTCTTTCTTCTTTCTTCCCCCAACTCTCTCCATCTCTATCTCTAGCCCCTCTCTTTTTCTCTCTCTTTCTTCTCTCTTCCTCCTCTCTCTGTATGTTTCTCACCCTCTCTATCTCTATCCCCCCTTGCTCTCTCTCTCTCTCTCTCTCTCTCTCTATCTATCTCTCTTTCACTCTCTCGCTCTCTAAATAGAGATGAACTGGTCTAAAGCTGCAAGGTCAAATCCTGTCCCAGTCCCACCCAAATTGATAAAATGTTTTGAAACTGCAAGAAAATGGGACTATATTTCTCTATAAGCGATGAGTTCCCCTTGACCCCAATTATACCACACCATCAGGTTATTATCTTATAAAAGTTCAACGCAGACTTCACTGCTAGACGAATATTGAGTCGCTAAATAGTAATGGCTGCCGTGAAAAATCCAATTTCTTAAACGTAGGAGAGAAAAGGATGTCCTTGAGTCTGAGCCAGAGTCTCCAGAGAGAAGCATCCACACATTTGAAATATTAATTAGTGAAACCACAAACTTTATTATTTTATATTCAAGGGATAATGTTCAGTTGGAAAAGTCCATAAATTCCCCATGGAGCTTGAGATAAGAGTGGAATGGACTACAGCACAAGACCACAAAAATGTTTAACATTTAATGGCAATATAAAGGCAAATGAAGGAGAAAATAAACAATAAAATATTTTTATACAACCTGGCCTGTTACCATGAATACTATATTGTCTTATCGCTCAATAAATGGTGGATGGAGCAGTAATTTTGGGGGGTCAATCTTTATCATAACAAGTTAAGTGTTTCATTCTGCTAACTGTATTGTACATTTCAAATTTCGGTGGGATAATCTTGCAGTAGGGTTACTGTATCAATGTAATTTGTAGTAGTTCAGTTAGGCCTGTTATGATAACAAATTTTGAAGCTATAGATAAGTATTGCTATAAACGATTATATTGAAAGTACTTTATGCCAAACAAAGCAGGATAATCCCAGTACCTTCTACAGCTCAAATCACATCATGTTGCAAAAAATTGCTATTGAAATTTCCCCACTGTGGGACGAATAAAGGATTATCTTATCTTATCTAAATCTAAAAGCGATAACTGGCATTGAGTCTTTCACATCGCTGTGGAGGAATTTTGGCCCACTCTTCTTTGCAGAATTGTTTTAAATCAGCCACATTGGAGGCTTTCCGAGATTGAACCACCGTTTTAAGGTCATGCCACAGCATCTCAATTGGGTTCAGGTCTGGACTTTGACTACGCCACTCCAAAACCCTCATTTTGTTTTTTTTAAGACATTCAGAAGTGGACTTGCTGGTGTGCTTTGGATCATTGCCTTGTTGCAGAACCCAAGTGCGCTTCTGCTTGACGTCACAAACTGATGGCCGGACATTCTCCTTCAGGATTTGTTGGTAGAGAGCAGAGTTCATGGTTTCTTCAATCACAGCAAGTCGTCCAGGTCCTGAAGCAGCAAACCAGCCCCAAAACATGACACTACCAACACCATGTTTCACTGTTGGCATGATGTTCTTTTTATCAAATGCTGTGTTCATTTTATGCCAGGTATAACGGGATGCACTCCTTCCAGAAAGTTCAACTTTTGTTTCAACAGTCTACAGAATATTTTCCAAAAAGCTTTGGGGATCATCAAGATGTTTTTTGGCAAAAGTGAGATGACCTTTTATGTTCTTTTTTGTCAGCAGTGGCTTTCGCCAGGCATGCCATTTTTGCCTAGTCTCTTTCTTATGGTTGAGTCATGAACACTGACCTTTACTGAGACAAGTGAGGCCTGCAGTTGTTTAGATGTTGTTCTGGGTTCCTTTGTGACCTCTTGGATCAGTCGTCGCTGTGCTCTTGGGGTAATTTTTGTAGGCCGGCCACTCCTGGGAAGGTTCACCACTGTACCATGCTTTCTCCATTTGTGGATAATGGCTCTCACTGTGGTTCACTGGAGTCCCAAAGATTTAGAAATGGCTTTGTAACCTTTTCCAGACTGAGACATGTCAATTACTTTTTCTTATCTGCTCCTGAATTTCTGTGGATCGTGGCATGATGTCTTGGGTTCAATATGGCCTACTTCACCTTGTTAGACAGGTTCTATTTAAGCAATCTCCTGATTTGAAAGGTCTGGCTGCAATCAGGCCTGGGTGTGGCTATGAAACTCAGCTTTCCACAATAATATGATTAATCACAGTTACTTCATCATTTAACAAGGGGGAAAATTACTTTTTTTACACAGGATCATGTAGCTTGGATAGTATTTATCTCTTATTTCTTCTCAAATAAAATGCTGTTTTTCTGTGATGATTTTATGTTTACTTGGGTTATCTTTGTTTAATATTAACATTTGTTTAATAATGAAACAGGTTAGTGTGACACACATGCAAAAAAGTAAAAAAAAAAATCAGGAAGGGGGCAAATACTTTTTCACAGCACTGTATGGAAGTCGATATTGTAATTATCGTGACAGGCTTAGTTGAAATATTATCGTTACTCTTCTATTGTTTTTTCAGCAATATATCACTCTTCAAGACTTATATTGCACCACATACATCTGCACTGATCACGTAGAATGAAATAGTTTAAAATAATGTATTAATAATTCTCTTTGCACTGCTTGCGTGTCATTACATCATACTAAGCAGTTCTTGTCTGCATGCTATAATTTCAATATGCAGTCATCATCCTTATGTGAAGTAGTTGTAATTTGTGAATGAGTGATGAAAAATGATCACCACTAAACAATGTATTTAAAATAAAAGTTTAGCTCTTGGTCATTAATTACCACATAGCTGATTAGACTCGAGTGAGCTTTCAAACGTTTAATATTATTATATTTGGGGAATATATGGGGGAAAAGAATGGGAAATTTACTTCCAGAACGAAGTAGTGTAGCTACGTAACACATTTGGATCAGTTTTGTCTAATACAATTTTTTTTAAAGAAATAAATTCTGTTGTAGTCTCTGTACTGGTATTGGTTGATATTGGGGATTGGGAGATACTTAAAGTACATATAGTACTAATACTTATAGTATCGAAATCAGTATTGAAACTGAATAAAGGCAATACAGTATCTTTGCCAATAAAACAAAATACACACACTGAACTCTAATGTGAAATCATTGAACAAAAAAAAAAAAAAAAGGGCATTTTTGACAACTATTCAAGTCGCTTACATCTCATCACATATTTTCACTGTGATTAATCCTTAAAGATGACAAATTGCTATATATTTGAACCATTAACATAGAAATCCTGGTAGAATGGCTTGGTCACTCCTTTGTATTGTGTGATAATGGGGTCACCGGGGGGCAGGTTGAGGGTGCACTCCTTCGGGACCGTGCATATCCAGCTAATTTCACGGCTATTTGACCAGTACTTTTAAGGATTTCACACCCGAGATAAAGTGGCCAAATGACTGACGGCATGCCCAACGCCTATTATCGTCCCTATACTTGCTCAGGATGATTTTGATCTTGTAATTACTCTATATGTTTAAATAATAAGCATATGTCTGTATTAAAATATATTAGAATATTTGTATTATAAATATATTACTACATTTTGTGATTTCTTGGGTCATTTCCTCACGCCCCAGTAGGATAATTATTACGTTGCCATCTAAAACTAACTTAAAACATTTAGATTACACAAATAAATAAGTGTTTTTCGTGTGTGTTGTGTTTCTCCTGTGATTAAGTGTAATATATAACTTTTAGGAGGAAAAAAGTTACATATTACCATACCATGGTAACAACAACAAGCAAGTACCATATTACTTGCTTGTTTCCATAGAGATGTCATTGCTTTTCTTAGAATGTTCTTGGAAGTCAAAGGATGTATACCCATAATGTATATTCCATCAAAGAGGTTTTGTAGAGGAAAAATAAGTGACCTGAGCCTGTTCAATATGGAGTGGATGTGAGTTTGTCATAGACTATGTTTTACTGTATGTTCAAAATAACTTTATAGAGCTTATAGTACACAAAATTGACTCTTGGGAGCTTTAAGCCATGTTAGAATGCTGTTACTTCAAAACGCATACCTTGTGTTTTGTTTCATTCACACATTTTTGAGTTACTCTTCCTTATTACTCTGTCTACATCTCCAAAGCTCAAAATGTTCTGTTCCACCTTGTGATGTCACAAAATGTAGTAGTAAAATGTAGTTTCAAGTTAACAACTACCTTTTACCTTTTGTTCTGTAGAGATTGGCAGTTCCAGGTCTGAAATCATCAAATGTTTCTAGTGAAGGTGTATGGAGTTTAAAAACACCGTGGTGCGCTTCCTTCACTTGTCTTTGCCCATTTTATGTGCACACCAAATTAGAGATCAGCCAAAAGGCATTTTTTCATGGCCGATGCCAATGCCGATTGTTTAGAATCCAAAGAAACCAGAATTGCTGATGACCTCTGCCGATATTTTGAGGCTGATATGTAGGGCCGATTTTGGTAATTTTCCCCAAATTATCAAATTAGAATTCAGCATGAACTTATCCACAACCTTGTTTTACTATAAACTGTGTAAAGAGCAGTGTAATCACATTTTTGCAGTGTTTAAATAAGGCTTTATGTATATATTTTCCATGCATATTTAGGCAGTTGGTTGGGGCAAACAATCTATTTGCCTCTGCTGCATATTTTAGCCCGATAAATGCAAATATCGTAATCTACCTCTACACCAAATACAAACAACCCAATTGACCAAATCATTACACACTTCTCCAAACCCAAAACCATAACCTCCGTAAACTGATCTGGTTCCCGCCTGCTCCGGTTCAAAAGAGCTGTTCCGAGGTGTTTCTGAATTGTTTCGTCATCCCTGACAGGATTGTTGACTGATGCAGGATTTTGCACAAAGCATCTTCACTCCACGTTTTCATAGGCTCTGCTCACACACACTGCTCCCAACGCGCCTTTGTAGTGCAAATCTTTTTATTTATTTATTTGTTTTGTGGCACAGTTGGAACGCAAACAGACATCCACCAACAGGTAACATCATGTGGATCCAGTCTTTCCCTGCTACAAAAGAACGTGCAGTCCATTCACAGCTATTAGAACCAAAATAGGCTTAAAGTGCTCTCTCAAATGGGTTATTTAGGGGCCACTTCTGAACGTGTCTTTTTCAATTATGGTAATATGCAGCTGGGATACAGTGCTTCTGCACTCTCAGCACCACCCCAGTCAAAATGGACCCACATTTTCTGAATATAGATCCAAAATGTGAGACGTTAATTGCTTTTTGAGATGATTGGTGGGTATTTTAGGGTCCTCTGTGCATCTGTGGTTGTGTATAGTGGAAGTATTGGTTTGTAACTAGGTTTATGATGTGTTTGTTGGTAGTATATATTAAGGCTGGAAATCACAAGGACCCCTCATGATTCGATACTATACAGGGCTCACCATACGATATTATCACAATATGGCGATATGTGTGATAATCTACATATTACCAAAAGTATAGGCTTACCTGCCTTGACTCGCATATGAACTTAAGTGACATCCCATTCTTAATCCATAGCGTTTAATATGACGTCAGTCCACCCACTTATAAGAGCTTCAACTCTACTGGGAAGGCTGTCCACAAGCTTTAGGAGTGTGTTTATTGGAATTTTTGACCACTCTTCCAGAAGCGCATTTGTGAGATCACACACTGATGTTGGATGAGAAGGGCTCGCTCTCAGTCTCCGCTCTTGTTCATCCCAGTGGTGTTCCATTGGGTTGAGGTCAGGACTCAGTCAAATTCATCCACACCAAACTTTCTCACCCATGTCTTTATGGACCTTGCTTTCTGCACTGGTGCACAGTCATGTTGAAGAAGAAGGGCCCATCTCCAAACTGTTCCCACAAAGTTGGGAGCCTGGAATTGTCCAAAATCTCTTGGTCTGCTGAAGCATTCAAAGTTCCTTTCACTGGAACTAAGGAGCCAAGCCCAGCTCCTGAAAAACAACCTCACACCATAATCCCCCCTCCACCAAACTTTACACTTGGCACAATGCAGTCAGACAAGTACCGTTCTCCTGGCAACCGGCAAACCCAGACTTGTCCATCAGATTGCCAGATGGAGAAGCGCGATTTGTCACTCCAGCGAATGTGTCTCCACTGCTCTAGAGTCCAGTGGCGGTGTGTTTTACACCACTGCATCTGACGCTTTGCATTGCACTTGGTGATGTGTGGTTTAGATGCAGCTGCTCGGCCATGGAAACCCATTCCATGAAGCTCTTTATGCACTGTTCTTGAGCTAATCTGAAGGCCACATGAAGTTTGGAGGTCTGTAGCGATTGAATCTACAAAAAGCTGGCAACATCTGCGCACTATGCGCCTCAGGATCCGCTTACCCCCGCCCCGTCAGTTTACGTGGCTTACCACTTCGTGGCTGAGTTGCTGTTGTTCCCAGTCACTTCCACTTTGTTATAATCACACTAACAGTTGACTGTGGAATATTTAGGAGTGAGGAAATTTTATGACTGGACTTGTCCTATCACAGTGCTACGCTGGAATTCACTGAGCTCTGAGAGTGACCCATTCTTTCACAAATATTTGTAGAAACAGCCTGCAGGCCTAGGAGCTTGATTTTATACACCTGTGGCCATGGAAGTGATTGGAACACGTGATTTCCATTATTTGGATGGGTGAGTGAATACTTTTGGCAATATGTATTGCACATGATATATTTTTTAAGAACCAATTACATTTTAGCAACAATATTTCTTTGTTTGTTTCAAGGTGGAACAGTGTTTTCTGTTTGAGAAAAAAACTCAGCCTAAAAATGCAGGGCTTGTGTGTTAAACATGTGTGAATAAGAACACAACTCCAGGTCTGTTTGTGATGAAGAAACAACATTATAACATAGATCAGAAAATACTGTAATATGGGCCCTTTAAACCGTCACTTGTGCAAAGTTCACATGAAATACATCTATTTTAAAATCATCAAAACAGTGAATATGTCAATATGTAAATAAGCAACCAAATTGTAGTGAGGTCACAAAAAATTGCTAAAAGATACAAAAAAATTGTCATATATCGATACAGCAGCCCACGATAATGATACTGTATCACCAAATTTACTATCACGATGTATATCAATATTTCAATATTTTTGCACACCCCTAGTATATATGGTCTATGATGTGGCTTGCCTGTGCGTAGATTAGACCTCGCTGTGCATTTCAATGACTGTGGATGAGAGCTCAGAGTCAAACCTGTCAACACTGGACTGGCTGAGTGAATCACTAATTGAATTTGGTCGACCCACTGATGTAAACGATATTGTATTTTGTTTTGCATTATAATACAAGTGGCTGAGTAGTCTAAGATGCAGCACATATGCCAGACTCTGTGCTAGCTTCAGTGTCATGACATTATTTTTTAATCTAAATGTCCATCTCCCTTTTCATTTCACCTCTTGTGACACTAGATAAAAATCAGTAGGTTAAAGGTCCTATATTACGCAAAATGGAATTTTGTGAGCTTTTAGCCATTTTATAATACCCTTACCTCCTCAAAACAAACCAGGAGTTGTGTTTTGTTTCATTCACACGTTTCAGTAATCCTTTATTACTAGTCGCTCTACATCTTCAAAGCTCAAAATGCTCAAAAACACAGTGGAGCACTTTCTGTATTACGACATGACATCACAAGGTGGAACAGAGTAGGGCTTTGACTCCGAACTTCGTTATTCGAATATAATTCGAATATTTAAAAAAATGGAGATATTCGAACGAAGCCCTTAATATTCGAACCTGTTCGAAAAGTTTAACATGAACCATCTCCAACGCGATAGAAGCACAGAACAGACTCACCACAGGCAGAACATCCCTCAGTCACAGAGAGAACACGCATATTCCACCGAGTCCTGCCCTTAAGGAGCGAGCTGTTTTTTCAGCTAGTTTATGCAAATGAGCCATGTGGTTTTAAGTTTCGCTTCTGCATAACGTAAACAAATGTGCGCAAAGCTGCATTAAACACATTATTATTTGAGTCCTCCTCGTAGGAAATAAAAATCCAAACTTAAATTATCCACTGTCGCGTGTACCGCGTGTACCAGTCTCATCAGCCGTGAAAGCAAATGAATCTGCCCACGTAGCATTAAGCGTTCTGTTTTCTTCAGAAACTTTTCTTTTCTTGGATTTATCATCATTGGGCCGAAAATAAGTCCGGTAAGTCCGGGCTGCCAGTGTGTGCGGGTGGCGCACATCAGCGGCTTTGACGCATGTTTTGAGCGACAAAAATATTAAGAACGTTTTATTTAAATGTTACAAGATTACCATTATCTACAATTTTAGATTTACATTTAAAAACGAACAAACTAAAATAAAAATACAATGTAATTAAATACTCATTATTATTTTCCAAAGTCACAGGGAGCCACGACAGAACGATGAAAGAGCCACATGTGGCTCTGGAGCCGCGGGTTGCGGGCTGCGGGTTAATATTCGAATATATTCGAATATTATTATTAATAAACAAATGAACTTCGAATATGATTTTTGGGCAAAAGTCAAAGCCCTAGAACAGAGTGATTTCTGTTTGCGAGAACAACCTAAATGCAGGGTTTGTGTGTTAAAAGTGTGAATGAAACAAAAGACTCCAGACTACAGATATGTTGAGGAGTTATGATTGATGAGGAAACAACATTATAACATTGATCAGAAAATAGCGTATTATGGGTCCTTTAAAGAGGGACTTATTTCAGCTGATTAATTTTAATTTTTTTTTTTATTATTTATATACATTTTTTCTCATTATTAATTATTTATAAGAAAGATTGTAAGTCAAACGCAGGGACTAGCGGGTTAACTATGTCCATTTATATATATATACAGTTTATCGTTGGCTAATGATGACTTTGTGGACTGCATCTAACAAAGATGGCGGATTTTGACAGTAACATTTGATCCAGATTCCTATTGTTCAACATAACTCTTTCTGTATGTCACTTCATCCTTGTATAACCTTCCATCATCCCTCTGTTCTTTCTTGCTCCATCTCTGTACGCCTTAATCTAATTTTAAGCTCACATATCACAAAGGATTTTTAAGACTGACAAGGATTACTCTTTGCGTCACCTCAAATGAATGAAACCTTGCTCGCACTGGTTTCACTTTTGCTTTTCTGTGGCCTTACTGATGAAGATGATGCTGTTTGCTGCAAAACTCAATGTCATTATCTATAATTACCTGTCCATGCTGATGGCTGATGAGTCATGGAGGATTATTACAGGCCAAAGTGTCGCTCAAAACTGTGGGTGGATCTGTGTGTGCTTCCCTCTGAGCACAAATGGACTTACGCCCAGCTTAGACACGCGCACACCATGACTTCTTCTCTCTGTCTTTTTGTATAATTAGTGCTTTGTTTTGTTTTTTGAGAGCATTATGAGATGTGCTTTCTTCACAACCAGCAGGATTCATAATGTGGGCTGAAAGATTTGGGGAAATTGTAGTTGGAATTTTCGGACAAGTATTGAAATAAGATTTGCGATTTATGGCAAAGGCTTCAGTTCTAAGATGTTCTTGATTACGAAATGTATTCGATCAAAAAAAACAATTTGTCCAGTTGACAGAATTGAATTTCCTTTGCCATGGATCCTACCTGGACGAATGAGCGGTTTTACAAACATCTTTGCAATTTATGTTTTTGTTAATGTTTATGCATATTTTAAAGTGCATCTGACAGGTTTTCATGGTTTTCTAATTATCCATCCATCCATCCGTTTTCTTCCGCTTAACCGGGGCCGGGTTGCAGGGGCAGCAGTCTAAGCAGGGACTCCCAGACTTCCTTCACCCAGACACTTCCTCCAACTCCTCCGGGGGGCGTTCCCAGGCCAGCCAAGAGACTTAGCCCCTCCAGGGTGTCCTGGGTCTTCCCTGGGGTCTCCTCCCAGTGGGACATACCCAGAACACCTCCCAAGGGAGGCGACCAGGAGGCATCCGGAACAGATGCCCGGGCCACTTCAGCTGGCTCCTCTCAACGTGGAGAAGCAGCGCCTCTACTCCGAGCTCCTCCCGTGTGACTGAGCTCCTCACCCTATCTCTAAGGGAGCGCCCATCCACTCTGCCAAGGAAACTCATTTTGGCCGCTTGTATCTGCGATCTTGTCCTTTCGGTCAAGGTGAGGATAGGAACGTAGATTGACCGGTAAATCGAGAGCTTTGTCTTTTGGCTCGGCTCCCTCTTCACCACAACGGTTCGATACAGCGACCACATCACTGCAGACGCTGCACTGATCCACCTGTCAATCTCACGCTCCATCCTTCCCTCACTCGTGAACAAGACCCTGATTGACCCGGCAATCTCCCATGAACCCTCGAGCACCCGATGGAGAGTATAGAGCTGGTCCAGTGTTCCGCGGCCAGGACGAAAACCACACTGCTCCTCCTGAATCCAAGGATCAACTATCAGTCAGATTCTCCTCTCTAGTACCCTGGAATAGACCTTACCGGGGAGGCTGAGGAGTGTGATTCCCCTTTAGTTAGAACACATCCTCCCGTCCCCCTTCTTAAACACCACCCCAGTCTGCCAGTCCAGAGTCACTGTCCCCGACCGCCACGCAATGTTGCAGAGACGTGTCAGCCAAGACAGCCCCACAACATCCAGAGACTTAAGATACGCGGGATGGATCTCATCCACCCCCGGAGCCTTGCCACCGAGAAGCTTGCTAACCACCTCAGTGACTTCAGCCAGGGTGATGGACAAGTCCGCCTTCGAGTCCCCAGCCTCCGAGTCCCCAGCCTCCGAGTCCCCAGCCTCCACACTGTTTATACTGCGGGTGGTTCACAACAACTGCGTCGGACAGTTTGCCAGAATTTCTTTGAGGCCATCCGATAGTTCTCCTCCATGGCCGCTCCGAACTCCTCCCAACCCTGAGTTTTTGCCTCTGCGACCGCCCAGGCTGCAGCATGCCAATAAGGCCTGATAGGACTCCTTCTTCAACCTGACGGCATCCCTTACTTCTGGTGTCCACCACCGGGTTCGGGGATTGCCGCTACGACAGGCACCACAGACCTTACAACCACAGCTATAAGCAGATGCATCAACAATAGAGGCTGAGAACAAAGCCCACTCGGACTCCATGTCCAAGCTTTGGAGATTTGACTAATAAAAAATGATCAACTCAAGCATGTGTGAATGAAACACAACACAACTCTGAGTATGTTTTTGATGAGGTAACATCATTCTAACGTCTTAAATAATCAATTTTGTGTAATATAGTGTAATATATTATATTAATGTTTCATGGATTCTGTACTGTGCATTTTAAACTGATCCAGGACTTGAAAGATGAGCATCATTGTAGAGGTCTAAACAGGGATAGCAGTTTTTAACATAATAAGGCAGAAAATGTTGTTGTTTGGATGGGGATTATTGTACGTAGCTTTGTGATTACTATCTGAGACCATTCAAAATGTGATTTCGATTTAATTACAATTAATCCCTTAGTTTGCCCGAGGGCTGGTTGTGGCTTCAGAATTAACTTACTTTCACCAACTGAGAGAAGAATGAATACATCTACGCCTTTACTGCAAAAACTTTAATCTAGACCAGTTAAGATGATTTGAATTGAGAAAGTTTTATCATGATTTGAGTACATGTCACTTGACAAGTAAAATGATCTACTAATGGAACAAGAACTGGAACAACAACTTTTTGTACTTAAAATATGAAAATACATCTTGCTACACTGTACAAAGGTGCACTGTGTAACTTTTCTGGTGGAGGGTCTGTCACCTGCTTCTCTCCATGTAAATAACCCTAATCCTAACCCTGGAATGTTCCACAGTATGGCATTACACTTATTTCAGTCTATGGAGACAGCAGGTGATGCCACAGGGCCAAGTTACATGTCAGATCTGAGGACAGGCGAGCCCACTCAGAATGCAAGTTTTTAGGTCAATGAAAACCCATGTTATTGGGTAAATGCAAGATGGGTACGTTTAACGCCATACCGCAACATTCCAGACAAAACAATAACATCTCCATGGAGACGAGTGGACCCTCCATAAGAAAAGTTACACAAAAACACAACTGCACTTAAAATAACAAAATCTGATTTCGCTTGAAGTAAGAAATTCCATTAGTAGATCATTTTGCTTGTCAAGTTGAATCTACTCAAATAAAGTAAAATGTTCTTTGTCTAACTCATAGTCATATTAACACTATAGCAAGTCATGGCAGTAAACGTTTCTTGCATTTTTATTTATTTATTTTTTTTTTGGGTAACAAAACCAGTACCCTTCCAACTTTTACTGTCTCCTAGCTGAAATGGCTTGTTTAAATAGTAAACTCTGCAGTGTTTAAAAGCTAAAACCTCATCACAATAAAGCTGTTTATGGGGAGAATAAACTCTGGGTAAATGGTTGTCATAAACTTTACTCTGTGTCTGGGGAAAACAGATAGTAATGAGATTAGACAGCATTCCCTATGGATTTGTATGTAGTTGTAAAGGACCTATAGATCGAGGAACTATTAACAGTAAATCTCCTGCCTGTGAATATATGGTGTGTGTGAATGATTGGATGTGTCAAAGAGGCTGTTGGCATAGATTGGTTGCTATGGTTTCTTCTGTCAGCCCCAGGGCAGCTGTGACTTCAGACATGGAGTGAATGAATAACTAGTGATGTAAGAAGACTTGTAATGTATATATTTTGTTATTATTATTTTGTTATTGTGATATTAGAGACAATACAACAATAAAAGACATCAGACATTTTGACTTGAGGGAATAGGGAGTGTATACAAGGTTTAAAGGGGATGACCAAATAATAAGAATAGCTCCTGTTCCTCTTAGATGGGACTGTTTGTGTGTGTGCAAGTATGAGTAGATAAAAGATAAAGCTGAAAAAAAAAAAAAAAAAAAAAAAAAAAAAAAAATAATAATAATAATAATAATAAGACGGAAAAGGGCAGAAAATTAAAATAGATAATTTCCTTTTTTTTGTAATGTAGTTGTATGTAGTAGATGTAGTGTGCTGTATGTCAAGTTGTCAGTTAATGTTGTTTTTAAGATATACAAAATAATGTCTCAAAATACTCGACCAGAAAAATAACTGGTTAAAAATACAAAAAAAAAAAATAATAATAATAATTAATTAACATATTCAAATTAATACACCTCTGTTGAATTGCCAAGATATCTTCTGATTATTATGAGCGTACTAAACCCATTTTTACATCCTAATGCATGCAGTTGCAGTGCCGACAAAGACTAATCAGCTATACAATATGGCCCATGCAGCTCCTTTGAGAAATAGTTGGAACAAATGTGATGAATACATTCTGTTCAACGATGTATGCGCAAAACTAACACTTAAAGGACCTAGATTACGGTATTTTCTGATCTATGTTATAATGTTGTTTCTTCATCAATACCTGGAGTTGTGTTTTGGTTCATTCACACATGTTTAACTCACAAATCCTGCATGTTTAGGCTAAGTTCTTTTCTCAAACAGAAAACACTCTGTTCCACCTTGTGATGTCATGTGGTAAAATACAGGAAGTGCTCCACAGTGTTTTTAAGTGTATTTTTTTATGTTTTCAGCCCTGGAATTGCTATTCTCTACTGAACTACAGGTAAAAAGCAGCTGTTAACTTGAAAACTACCTCTACATGACATCACAAGGTGGAACAGAGCATGTTGAGCTTTGGAGATGTAGATAGACTAATAAACCAGCATTACTTAAACATGTGTGAATGAAACAAGACATAACTTCAGATATGTTTTTGAGGCGGTAACAGCATTCTAACACAGCTTTAAACTCACAAGAATCCATTTTGTATAATATAAGACCTTTATCATACAGTACGTGTCAAGGCAGCCATAACTTAAATCTCTTAAGCACGTTGTAATGGTTCAAGTAGCTGCTCTATACAAACTGATAGCACAGGGTTCAAAGGTCACGTTATATTGATGCATAGTTAACAGCATTTGCGTGTACAACAGTTCAGATTGCTGTCGTGTTTTCCCTCTCTCAGAAAACACTGTAGCTGTGCTGTGTCAGTGAAGTTGTGCGTGAAAGTCACCATTTGTATTCCTGGAGAGTTTCTTGTAAAAAGAGATGGCTGCCACAGAGGAGCAGGGATTTATATACAGCTATATACAACCCATGCACACTCTGGAGGTGTACAGACTTTAATGCTTGTGTGATGTCGAATATGACACTGGTTTAGTCTCATATTAAAACTATAATGCATGCAATACACTAAAACATGAATACATTTGACAGAGAACAATCTTAAATCCCTTCTGGTGAGGTATTTTTATAGCTAGAAAAATACTTACTAAACACGTATTCCTACTGTCTGCTTGTCTTAAAGGTGCACTATGTAACTTTCTGGTTGGGGGTTCATCACTTGCTTGTTTCTACGGATCTCTGCCTGGAATGTTCCACAGTATGACATTAAACAGCTCTACTTTACATTTATTAAATTACAGGTGGTTTTATAGCTCAAAAATACCTAGAAAAACAGGCATTCTGACTGTGAGCGGGGTTGCCACTCCACAGATTTGACCTATAACTTGGTCTGGTTTGGTCTCCATGAAGATAGAAAGGTTTAATACCATACTGTGAAACATTTCAGACAAAGCAATAACGTCTCCACGGAGATAGACCCTTCACCAGAAAAGTTACACAATGCACCTTTAATGGAGATGGACAAGTTTGACCACACACTGTGGATCATTCCAGTCAAAGCAATACCATCACCATGGAGACAAGAATAAGTTACACATTTCATGTTTTTATGCCATTTACTTTCTATAAATACAGGTCATTTGTATTTAGTATGCCTCTTGCCAACATTCACAATATTTTATTTTTAATTTTTACCTGCTCTGTTCCAGTGCAGTACCACATGTGGCCACAAAAGTGCAAATGGCAGCATTGAGGCGCTTGACATATCCACTCATCTTCTCTGTTTTGGCCTTTTCTGTCAAACCACCTGACCCACAGCTTTTATGGATACGACTTTAGCTCAGTTTTACATATAACAATAATTAATAACTGTGCCTACTGTATTTTTTTCTATCAATTTCACTAGATTTATAGGAACAGCGTTAGGACACATCTGAATCCTCTGGAGGTGAAACGTACCAAGCACTGCTGTCTTCGAGGAGGCTGCTGTTGACTTGGCAACCGAATCACCGAGTGGTTGTTGGTATAGAAACAGGCTAATGATTATTGAGATTTATCAGCTGCATCTCTGTAATCTGAGGCTGGTGAATAATCAAGATCATGTGTTTCTCTCCACGCTCCCCTGACCTGCTTTTCGGCCAAATTGGTCTAGACTAAATCATAAATTATGGTTATGAAATGATCTTAAGTAGGCTCGGGATAATGGCTCATTAGACTCAGAATCTACTCATAAACTACTTGCAATTACAGAATAGGTTAGTGTTATATTTATATGTTGACAATTGGTGACACATTGATAAGGACATTTTTAAGGCCCTATATTACACAAATTTGACTCTTGAGCTTTAAGCCATGTTAGAATGCTACATCAAAAACATACCATTCACACATGTTTGAGCAACTCTGCATTAATAGTCTGTCTACATCTCCAAAGCTCAAAATGCTGTGTTCCACCTTGTGATGTCATGAAGCAGCAGTTTTCGAACATCAAGGGACAGCCCATTGTGTGGTGATCTTATGCGTCATAGAGCTAACGGAAAAGCATTGAATCACAGTCTCTCTAGAAAATTCCTACTGCGTCATTTTTTATTTATTTATTTATTTTTTTTACGTCGTCACTCTCCTCCTTTGACGTAGTTCCGGGGTAAATGCTTTCCAGTGGAATTTCTAGAAGAATCTCCCAAATCATTATCCAAGGCTAAAACTACACTAATCTGAAGGACATTGGAGACACAGGCACTGCAGTATCTGACCGTAGTGAATCGTGTCCTCTCTCTCTCTTCACCTCCGCTCCTCCCCCGTCTCTCTGTCTCTCTCTGCCTCCTCTGCTACTCCCCCACCTCCTCTCTCTGTCTGGCTCCTCCATTTCTTCTCTCCTCTTCTCAAATGTCTTTCCATCCCTCTCTTTCTCCTCTTCTCTTCTACCAGCTCTCTCTCTACCCACTCTCCTCCCCTGATCACCACATCCCTCCCTCCACCCAATTCCTCATCTCTCTTTTTCTCTCTCCTCTCCTATTTTTCTCTCTCTATGTTCTCCTCCTCCCATCCTCTCATCTATCGCTCTATTCCTTCTCTCTCTCTCTCTATCCCTTCTTTCTCTTTGTCTTTGTCCTTCTTACTCCTCTACTCATCCCCTTCTGTCTTTCTATTGCTCGTCTTTCTCTCTCTATCATTCTACTTTCCTTTTTTCCTCTCTCTCCCTCTCTCTTCCTCCTCCACTCCACCCACCTCTCTCCTCCCCTGTATCCTCTCTCCCTCTCCGTGCCTCCTCTCCTCCCCCTGCTTCTCTATCTCCTCCTCTCTATCTGTCTCTTCCTTCTCCACTCCTCCCCCTTTCTTTCTCCTTAACCCTGTATTCTGTCTCTCTTTTATCCACCCATCTCCCCACTCCACCCACCTCTCTCCTCCCCTGTGTCTTCTCTCTACCTCCTCTCCTCTGCCTTCTTCTCTCTCCCCCTCTCTATCTGTCTGTTCCTCCTCCACTCCTACCCCATCTCTTCTCTCTCTTCACCTCCCTTGTATCATCTCTCTCCTTCTACCTCCTCTCCTCCCCCTTTGTCTCTTTCCCCCTCTCTATCTGTCTATTCCTCCTCCACTCCTACCCCCCTCTCTTCTCTCTCTTCTCCTCCCCTGTATCCTCTCGCTCTTTCTACCTCCTCTCCGCCCCTTCTTCTCTCTCCCCCTCTCTATCTGTCTCTTCCTCCTCCACTCCTCCGCCCATCTCTCCACTCCACCCACCTCTCTCCTCCCCTGTATCCTCGGTCTCTTTCTACCATCTCTCCTCCCCCTCCTTCTCTCTCTCCTCCCCCGCTGGTGGTCATATGTTTCTCCGGTCTCCTCCTCCTTCTCTTCAGCTGTGCTCCTCACTCTTTTGCCCTGTCCTTGTTCGTTTCGGCTGTTGTTGCAGATACAAGCCTCCGGGGAGTCAGTGCAGTAAAACACGTCCTGATGAAACGCGTATCGAAATGTTTTAATGATTTGAGCAACCTTGTCTCTTTAGTGGCACTCAGATATGAAATGTTGAGGAGTGAGTGGGGTCATTCAGAATACAAATTTAAGGAATTTTATACTATCCCTTTTTTACAAGCAAGATTCGTCTACCGGTCCAGCTACAGAAGTGATGTCTTACGAGTCATAAATGTGAAATAGCAATTTGTGTAAACTATTCATTTTAAGTCATTCATCCAGGGCTACTCAACAAGAATGGGAAAAATTCTGAATCATAATTATTTGGGTCATTACTGAAGTCATGATTATATGGAACAATTACGTATGTGCAGTCAAAACCTAACCTGTAGAGCAACTACAATTTAATAGGCTCTGTGCACAACAGCGTCACTACTTCCTGTCCAATTTTATTGATTTTATTGATCAGAGTGCTGCGTGTGGATGTGACTGATAACATGTAAAAAAGTACACAAATAAAATGAATACTTCACTGGAGTCCATGTCTGTGTTTAGAAAGATAGAGGTTTGTGTCTCAATGCTAACACTCATGCTAATGTTAAGGCATAATACATTTTAAAACATCACAAACTGAAGTATTTTACACATAAAAATAATTGGGCAGTCTTTATTTCAATTAATTTGTTGTTCATAGGTTGTTTATTTTATCTCTTGATTATTTCCATGCATGCTACTGTATCAAGCAAGCAATGCCCTTACTTTAGCCTGTATGTCAGATGCCCTTCCAACAAACTTCTTTTTCCAATCTTGGGACTGGCACAATGTGCACACTTCCTTAAAACTCTTTGTGACTGGATTATCTGTCTATGGTACTGACAGGATCTGCTAATGGATACTAATGGATATACATAGTGTTTTCTGCATTGGCTTAACTGTTTTAATGCTCCATATTGTGTACGTTGTGTGTCTCAGTGCAACAATCCCAATTGTTTTAGATGCTATAGAACTGAATTAAAGGTACACTGTGCAGCTTTTCTGGTGGAAGGTCCGCCACCTGCTTGTCTTGCCTGGAATGTTCCATGGTAGGTATATGACATTAACCATATCCATATAGCATTTATTCATTACGGGTGTTTCTTTTGCTCAAAAACACAATCACCCCTTCTGTGAATAGGGACAACTCTCCACAGATCTGAACTGTAATGTAGCGTAGTGCTGTAACCTGCTTGTCTCCCTCGTGATAGGTAGGTTTAATCTATACTGTGGAACATTCTAGACAAAGCAATAACATTTCCATCGAGACATCAGGTGGCGGACTCTCCACTAGAAACGCAATGATAAAGTGTGTCAAGAAATAACACATATTGGCCATTGTTTAGGAAAACTGTACAGAAATGGCTACAATAATATAGCTCTGTTGCTTATGTTTTTTGTGCAGCCCTCAAGCTAGTCTTATGTGGGTAATACTTGTATAACTCCTCTTTATGGTGTTATTTTGTGCTCTGTGCAACTCGTGCAAAACCTGGTTCTTAGAATACAATGCCAGCTCCCTTTGCAGGTGCAGTAGGAGGCGTCTCTTGTTTAAGCAAAGTTTGCATTTTCGGTGGCAGTTGAAAAAGCTGCACGGTTAGCTTTTTGTACCAAAAATGGATGCATCAACTTTATGCTCTACTGCTATCACGGTTTCAGAGAGTTTACATGAAATCTGACCATTTGATTGATTGATTGATTGATATTGATTGATTGATACATTTTTCAACTAAAACATTTTTCTCATAGTTTTTATTGCTGTCATATTTTTGTTGACTTTAAAAATACAGTCATCAGCTATAATTAAAACTATGACTAAAATGATGGTATTTTCATCATTATGTTATAATTTGCACATTTTAAATTGCAATATTTATCTAAAACTACTTAATAAAAGAAACAAGCCCGCAGTCTTCCACATTAGAAATCTGCTGTGCCCAGTGGGAGCTGACGTCGCCGTAAACATCATCTCAACAAAGAGCCGTGTAGTTGTCTGCCCCTCAGCTGCAGATGACGATAGTGAGCAGCAGATTCATTTTCACTAATATCAAATTGACCTACGCAACGCTGCGGAATATTGCACGTATCATCGATTAAGAAAATAAAATTGACGGATGAAATAAGTACAAAATAGTGGTAATAGGGGGTTGATTGGCAATATGACGAGTAAGCGAGCAAGTAAGATTGCTCAAACATGCGTAAATCTCTTCGGGAGGGTAAATGAGAAGGGGAAACAACTATCTCCACTGTGTTTTTAGCTCTGAAAAGTCCATTCTGCATAAAAGGCCTGCTTTAACAAAAAAAAGAATAAAAGTAGACTAGATCCAAGCTTCTTCCACAAAGCGTCATACCAGACCATATACAAAAAATACAACAAACAAAAAAAAAAAATTAATTCATAAATTTAAATTCCTTGTCGAAATTAGCACTGCATTACTGACCAATAATAACATTTTCTTAGGTGAAGGCTGTAACACTAACAAGGCGGAAAAATCACCTCGAAAAGATAAGCAACCAAGGACCAAATGAATACACCACTGTGGCATGCAGAACAGAAGAACAAACTGAATAGAATTGGCATATACTTCCATTAGAAATATATGTAAGAAGTCAGTTTTTCTATCCACAATCTGTAAAGGGTCCGCATACAGTCTTATATACATCATACTGGTAGGTCAGGCGGATGGTTGGTTGGTTAGCACGGGGGTGGAGGTTGCGGCCGAACTCTCAGATGTAAGAGTCAGTGTCTGTGTGGAGGAGCTTGTAAATGTTTGATGGGTTTTGATCTCGCCATCTGTCCGCGACTGGCCACTGCTCGGCGAAACAAGAGGAGCTGCTGAGGGCGGTGCGGGCTAAGGCTGAGGCAGAACGAATAGGGCAAAGTAATACAGGCTCCTAATGGAAGTGCAATGTTGTGTCGCAGATTGAGGATCAGGGGAAATTGCAATAAAGAGTATTGAAATAATGGCTGCACGATGTTACGTATATCTTTTAGGATTGTACATTACCCCTATTGAAGAAACAACTAATCGCAACACTTCTGCTATAACCAAAATGAGATGAGAAATATCCAGAAGCGTCCAAATATTTGACAGTGGCTCTGTGGTTAGAGTGCTCATCCACCAACCCAATGCTACGCTGCTATTGCATACTGTCAGTGTGTCCTTGACAGTCCTATGCATGGCTGTGGTGTGTGCGTCTGTCACTGTGGTTTACAAACATGCCAAGAAAACCGGATAACCTGGCCTAGTCCGGTTTAAAATGATTTAGTTTTTTTTAGGTTTACTTGTAGTTCAGCGGAGATTGGCAATTCCAGGTATATGGATCTTAAAAACCATTTCCACGTACTGTATTATCACATGACATTACAAGGTGGAACAGAGTGTTTTCAGTTTGAACCCCAAATAAATATGCAGGATTTGTGTGTTAAATGTTAAGGTCTTTATAACATAGATCAGAAAATACCGTAATATGAGCCCTTTAAAGAATAACACAATGTAAAGCTCTTTAAGTAGCTTGAAAGGCACCATATAAGACCAAGGCCTTCATTATTGCAAGTAATTGTGTTTCAGATTGCAAGTATCACAACAGTCTATATATACAGTTAGATATCACCATAATCTCTGTGATCATACAGAGATTAAGGACTACTTATAAATGATAATGTTCAATGTTCGTGAATTATCTTTTGGATATTTGTTTTTAAAATTCAAGAATACTACCCCCTGCCCCTTCTGAGCGCGTGACGTCTGAAAACCTGGAGACCTAATAGAGAGCGCCTAATGTAATAAAACCTATTCATTTAGTGTATACCACTGGGTAGCCCTTCCTGGTCTAATCGTCCATACATGTGTTTAACAGATGGACCCATATGCTAATCGCTGCATGTTGCTCAGTGTAAATACCACATCAGCACTCATTAACACCCATTTGGAGGATTAATGAATAATTAAGGCTACAACAGTGTACAGTAAATGCATTGATTTAAACTGGGTGGCAATAATTAAAATAACAGCCAGGAAGTGTACCCATATGCATTGGTTTTAGTGGATATGCAAAGGGGCAGATCCTGATTACAATTAAGCATCATGTCAACAGCTTTTCTCTTATTCTGCTAATAATATGGGGAACAATTAGTAATAATAGTACTTTGATTGCTTGCTGACAATAGTATTATGTAGTATGCAAATTAAAGTTGACTGTCAAAATCTACACTACTATCTTTACAGTGACTACTACTACGACTGTTGAAACTACGACTACAACAAATACTACAGCTATTACTGCTACTACGTCTATTTTAATGCAACTAATTGATTGTTGTGGTAAATTTGTTCCACTGGTTAATTTTAGTTATGTATTTTTGCATATAAACCATAGACTGTGTGTATAAATGGACATAGCTAACCTGCTAGCTGCCACGTTCCAAATAGGAAGTGAGCATGGGCGCGCTTTTGGCTCCATCGACTCTGGTTCCAATTCATTTTGATCTTAAATGTTTGTATTAACCCCCTCTACATGATCCTGGTTTTTTAGTCAGCTATTTTGTCTGTAAATCAATACCTATTCCTAACATGCAAGTCAGCTCCAAATTCACCCCATAACTGCTAGCTTTGATGAGCTTCATTTGACTGGAGATGAACGCTATGGGACTTTTTTATACAGTCTATGATATAAACTCAAAGATATATATAACATAATGATAATCCATAGCACATATACTTTCTTTGACATGTTTGCTAAAAAGTCAAGGTTTATTTTAAAAGACAAGAGAATGTAGGCCAGTTTTAATTTTTTATTTTTTAATCCAGTCTTTAATGGTTCTTGATAGGCCCGCATTACAGACAACGGGGGTAATATGCTAAACATCTCATTATAGATTTCTCACATATTGATTTCTTGGTGCAATGACATTTGCGTGAGGCGGCGAGATGCATAGGGGCCGTTCATGATTAATGTATGTTTACTCAGCCCTTACTACACGCTCCTCTGCTGTTCCTGTCACGTCTGGGTTGCTCGGTTGTGCACAAACGCCGTTATGTACAGTGAACATGAACTTTGACCCTGTACAACTTAACCCCGCCCCCCTCCACGCTCATAAAGTCACGTTTTCACACCACCCCAAAGGCAATACACTCCATGGAGCTTGAGAGATTTTAACACATCGATCATCTATGTGTTATACTCCAATCAATGGCTCTAACTACCAATGGGGCCGTTGAACTGAGCTAGCGGGGGTCAATAAACGCACCAGATCCTGAGGCTGCAGTGGATCAATGATTTTTTTTTTTTTTTTTAAACTTTACTAACCCCCCTCGCTCTGTACTGTTGCTCTCTGAAAGGTCACAAAGCCTCACCCTGATAATAATTTGAGCGCGGCCCATACACTCATCGTCACGGCCAATAGGATTACGGCAATCCGCTACATCCATGTGACCTCCTGTTTGACCTTTGAGTGGGATCCCTGTCTCAAATTAGTTTAAATAAACCCCCGAGCGCTGGGATAAAGACACAGATCAGCATTTTTATTGCACATTACAAAATGAAAGGTGGTGTTATGTAATACTGGCCTTTTGTGGTGGGCCCGGGTCATTCTTTCTAACCACTGCGTGAATGATATCAAAAACACAACGGGGAACGGGCCTGAAGCAACAAATGGCATATCCAGTAAACTTTGATGTTTATTCATGTTAAATAGGAACATTTATTGAAAGTTTAAATAAAAATGCATATTTAAAGGGCCCATATTACGCTATTTTATGCTCTATGTTATAATGTTGTGTCCTCATCATAAACATACTAGTACCTGGAGTTGTGTTTTGCTTCATTCACACACATCTTGTCATGTCATGTGGTAATACAGGAAGTGCTCCACTGTGTTTTTAAACTCCATACACCTTCACTAGAATCATTTGGATGATTTCAGATGATTCTGGATCTGCCAATCTCTACTGAATAAAAGGTAATAGGTAACTGTTAACTTGGCTGCTTTGGAACAAGTGTTTTGAGCTTTAGAGATGTAGACAGACTAATAATGCCATTATTTTTCAAACATCTGTGAATGAAACAAAACTTAACTCCAAGTATGTTTTTGAGGAGATAACATTCTAACATGGCTTCAAGCTCACAGGAGTCAGTTTTGCATAGATGGGTTTCCTGTGTACAAACATTGGGAGATGCCCAGGTTAACATTACAGGTCCTATTGGAGCTCTGTATAGTGTGTGATTAAAACCGGTTTTCTACTCTGGATATTGTAGACTTTTGCGTGGTTTGTTTACTCTTGCTGACACCCTTTAGAACAACATACCATGTAGTGTTTAGATCTTAGTTGTTTAATCTGCTCTCATAATAACATTAAATTATGTAGCCACAAGTAGCCAGTTCCGTCTCAGGTTGCACCAGCACCTTGTTTTTCCGTCACTGTTGTTTATTCATGCGGAATGCTTGGTCATGTCTGAATGTTATGATGTCAAAATTATCCACTCATATCAAAGTTTAATAAAATTACGTCTGAGTTTTTTGTCTGCTTTTCATTTGCATCATTATAGCGGCTTGACCTATAATGGTCAACAAAACAGAATTATCAAATGTGTGTACAGAATAGTTTAAAACTAAGGAGCTATGTAGTTAATGCTTTATAGGATGCTGACATCATGTCCAACAAATTCATGAAAATTGCAATGTAGTAGTATGTTTTTATTGAGCTTCTTTGTCATCTTATTAACATGAACATGTGAAGTAGCTAAAGTATTTACGACAACTTAATTTACGACCTGTCATAATTTGCTACTGTACTGCACTGCACTGCACTGTACTGCACTGTACTGTACTGCACTGCACTGCACTGTACTGCACTGCACTGCACTGCACTGTACTGCACTGCACTGTACTGCACTGCACTGCACTGTACTGCACTGTACTGTACTGTACTAGCCTAAACATTCTATGACTATGCTGTACACAGTACAAGAGGCTAAGTTTCCTAGTTTAGGATGGCTAACATCATAACAAATTCCAAAGAATTCCTGGATAGTCCTGATCGTGCCGCTGCCTTAAGTTGTTCCTCAGCAATGGGCACCAGTTGTTGCTATTTTGGGCAAATGGATGACGTCCTCTCGGGATGTTGAACATCCGCCAACCATTCTCATGTTTGTGCAATTAACAACACAACAACTTCTCATTGTAATGTGGGAATGCTGCTGTCTGTGTATCTTTTGCTCCTTTGCTTGTCTGTGACGTTGTCCAGAAATCCATCTATAATATATAATATATTTAAAGAAAATTCAAATGGCTGAAATAGAAGTAGATGGTAGAAAATACTGTTGATTTGAGAAAAAGCTATAGTTTGTATCTTTCATTTGTGGTGACACTACCTTGTAATGTTCTATAATTCTCCCCCTACAGTGTACACATAATCCTAGTATATAAATGCCAAATATAGACTAATTGAAGTGGTACCATAATACTTAATAATAATAATAATAATAATAATAATAATAATAATAATTATTATTATTATTATTATTATTATTATTATTATTATTATTATTATTATTATTATTTGAATATTTTTAGATTCAACTCTTTCAAGCTAGCAGCAAACAGATGGTAGTAATTATACTTTTGCCTGAATGCCAATAGGTTGACTAATCTCTGTATTGCTACAAAAGAGTGCACAACTATCTTTACCCTAGAAAATAATTATTGTCCTTGTATTTGTTTTCAACTCATCTCAGCTCAAACAAAAACATCTGGCAGAGTAATTACTCGAAACAATCTACATCTAAACCATAAATCATTCACACAAGGAGCCTGCACAGATCCCCTAAAGGCAACATTCTCCTGCTGATTTCTACACGACCACAATACTAAAGACAATCAAGACTATAGCAAATATGTTTATAATGACATACTAATGGTAAATACTGCACAAATGACTCCAGGCAACTGTTGTAGAGGGTCTTAAAAGCAGTGGTGGATTAAGTCAAGTTTGCATGTTGGGGCAAACAGTTCAAAACATTTAAGAAGACTCACGCACTGTCTCATTCTTGGTTTAGCTTTAGGCGACAACATTTCGGTCCCTCTGACCTTCCTCGGGTATCAAACTGTTCATCAAAATATCCACCCTGGTTAAATATTAAAAACTTGCTGGCTGACTTTTCTACTACTGCTATTAATTCTATACTTGAATGTTACATTATTTGACTGCACACCACAGCACAAACTAGCTATACTGACATGTTGGTATTGCTTCTACTTTAGTGCCATTAAGGGTAATTTCAGTTTTCACTTAAATTACAAAATTGTTGTAACTGAGCAAAGACACTTTTCTAATCAACATAAAAAAGTGTACATGTGATACTGGGTAATATAAGAAACCAACCAAATAGACTGGATCTGTTGCGGCCTTAGTCAAGACACTTCACCCAGCTTGCCTTGTATGAATGTGGTGTGTGACTGAGATTGGGGATTGTCAGAGGAGTTGACGGCGTACATTGGAAGCCTTGTTTCAGTCTGTCGCAGGGCAGCTGTAGCTACAGTAATAGCTTAGAAAGTGAGACAAAGTCTGCACACTTACTGCTAAACTGCATTTAATTGTTTCGATCAGTGGATCTCCCTCAGCCCTAACAGATGTGTGTATACCTATACCTTTTATGCTGCAGTAAGAGCTTACCACCACGGAGTATGGAGTGAATACAGTGTAGCTCTTTGCGAGGCTTTGACAAGCCCGTAAAGCACATTACATGTGTAAAGTCTTATTATTATTATATAGGTCTTCATTTACACCACCAAGTGTAGTTTTAGAGAGAGATACGCTTTTCCTTCATCAAAGTGGAAGCAGTTTGTTATCTGCAGACACAGCTGGCCCTCGGAGGATCCTGTACGAGCTGTAGTCAAATCCGGTCTGAAGCAGGAGCTGAAAGTGACAAGCAGCCTGGGGTTTAGCGACACATTTCCCCTACAGCAGCTCTGTAATCTTCAAATCTACACTCAACTTCTGAGGTGTTCACGTTTAGTGTACAACATCCTATAGGCCAGGCAAAATGGAGCAATGGAGTAGTAGTAGTAGTTACAATATAGCAGTAGTATGCTAGCTCGAATAGGAGAGTTAAAAACAGCAGTAAGCGTTCATAGTTGTTGCATTATAGGTACTACATTTAGAGTCTGCCTTGTCAAAAGTAACTTTTGCAAACATTTCACAGCCCCTTTCCATAAACTGGACAAGCCCTTAAGGCATTCAGGAGCACTGAGGCACAGAACTACTTTGTGTCCCTGTGGATGACTGATCCTGAAATAAATCACCTGGACAGGAAGAAAATGGTTTTGGTCACAGGAAGAGTAAGCAGACAAACGTCAAGTCTAACCACAGCTGTTAGCAATGTCCGGTTTGCAAACAATTTTAAGTTACGTGCAAGAAAGTGCTTACTGCAGTCTGGAGGAACTGTTGGGAGTCCACTTGTCCTTACTGATGGCAGTAATCAATTTCTGGCGACAAATAGGGTCTTGTAAAAGGAACGTTATAGAAGAATAAACTGTGCAGTGCAGCAGGCTGACAGAATAGTGCCTTCTGTCCTCAAAACAACAATGTGTGACATCATTTTGGACCCTGCAATCTTAGTACTCGCCCTTCTTACTCATGGTATTATAGTAGTTGGAGCAGTAAGATTATCAGTGCTATTGATAGCTGTTGAAATTGTAGAATCACTTTCCCTACAGCAACTTTTTAATCCTCAAAATCTGAACTGAAGGCTAGGTTTTTGAGGGAACATACCTATAAGCCATATATATGCAAAATAAGAGTATCTGACATCACATGGCTTTGATCTAACCAGGCTAATGAGGGCAACTTCCTTTTTCTGTAAGAACATTCAGAAGACTGTACCTCATGCAAAGAACTTCACATTCAGGAAACAAAACTAAATTTAGATACTTAGCCAACCAAGTTATTTTGGAAGTTTTAGTCAGATTAACATTTACAACAACTTAAATTGTGTCTTCAAGTATTAACTGTCCCATAAATATACCAGTATATCCAGATGCTGCAATGTACCAACATGCCAAGAGATGCCTCTTTACTGAGGTCAAAAACAGCTGGAGTTGTGTTTTGTTTCATTCACACACACATGTTTGAGTAATCTTGTATTATTAGGCTATCTACATCTCCAAAAATAAAAATGCTGTTTCCCCTTGTGGTGTCATGTAGTGGTAGTTTCCAAGTTAACAGCTACATTTTACTTTTAGTTCAGTAGAGATGAGCAATTCCAAGGCTGAAATGATCCAAATGATTCTAGTGAAGATGTGTGGAGTTTAAAAATACAATGGCGTCCTTCCTGTATTACCACGACATCACAAGGTGGAACAGTGTGTTTTCTGTTTGAGAAAAAAACTCATATATACTTAATTTGTGTATTTAACATGTGTGCATGAAACAAAACACAACTCCAGGTATGATTTTGAAGAGGAAACAATATTATAACATAGATCACAAAATAACATAATATGGGCCCTTTAACATCATGTCATAAATCTTGTTGGTGAATATACTTCATAGACATATTGCAGTGCATTTTGCTTGAGTACACATTTTGTCCTATCTCTTATCACCTGGATGTCTATCTGACCCCACTGTAACCTCCAGTATATGACTTTCCAATCAAACTAAACAAACTCATTTCTCTTATGACCTACTTTCTCTTTAATACAGACCTCATAGACTTTGGGACTGTCCATTATTGATGAGGTCACATGTTCTGTACCTTTACCGGGGTCAGCTGACTCGGCACTCCTCCCCGTCCAATCAGCTTCAGGCTTTGTCAGCTCTGTCACTATTGTGTGTGTGTGTGTGTGTGTGTGTGTGATGAAGATAACAAATACTAGACAAAAAGAGGAGGAGGAGCGGTGCTGAAGTGTAGCAGGTCAGTGGAGAGAGCATTTGATCTGAACAGCAGGATCCATGTCGCCTCGGGGTGCTTTCATGACAGGGATAAAGATGTTTACTTATGTTAGAAGGGCTATAAACAAAGTGTGAGGGGCTTTTTTCAGATGGTGGGAGATCTATGAATGGATCTACTTCACACAGATCATATATTTTTATAATTATTTACCAAAAAAAAAATTTTTTAAAGTGTTTACTTTTTGTATACGCTATTTTCTGATCTATGTTATAATGTTGTTTCCTTATCAAAAACATACCTGGAGTTGTGTTTTGTTTCATTTGCACATGTTTAACACACAAACTCTGTATGTTTAGGCTGAGTTTTTCTCTCAAACAGAAAACACTCCGTTCCTCCTTGTGATGTCATGTGGTAAAAAAGTAAGTGCTCCACTGTGTTTCTAAACTCCATACACCTTCACTACGGTCATTTGGATAATTTCAGCCCTGGAATTGTCCATTTCTACTGAACTAAAGATAAAAGTTGAACATGACAGCTTCATCAGTGGTAGTATTCAGCTTTGAAGATGTAGACACAGTGTGTGAATGAAACAAAACAACTCTGGGTATGTTTTTGATGAGGGTGGCTTAAAGTTCACAAGAGTCAATTTTGCCTAACTTTAAACCTTAAAGGTCCTTTTAAGGTCCTATATTATGGGGTGTCAGTGGCTTAGTGGTTAGAACAGGAAGTAATATGTGTTAATGTTTTTGACCATTTGTTGGTGGTATAGTCCAAAACATATAAAAAAAAAAGTGTGCTTATTTTCATTAGGGCACTGTGTCACTTTTCAGGTGGAGAACACATCACCTGTTTGTCTCCATGGAGATGTTATTGCTTTGTCTGCAATGTTCCACAGTATGGCATCAAGCATGTCTATCTACCATTCATTTCATGACGGATTCTTTTATTGCCTCTGTGCAGTTAACAAGTCAACTATTAAAGTAACAGTATTTATTATCTGGGGTAAGTAGCCCATTTTAAAAGCATACTTCAACCTTTATTTGGATAAAATGTGTTTAAAATCTCAATGTATGCATGTATGTACGTGTAACCTAAAAAAAAAAAAAAGCTGACTCATCGACTCTTAAAAAAATCATTATTTGCAGCCCTAGTAACTATCTCCACAGAAGTCCCCGTTGCCCAAGATAATCCCTTTGTAAAGATAAACCAAAAAATTATTGCGGTTAATATAGCCGACCATAAAATGTACTGTGGTTTGCCATGCTAGTTCCAGAGCAGTGACAACAGCTTGTTTAAACAAATTGGATTAAAATACATTAGAATTACTGTCCATTAAGGCTCTGTATTATAACCCCATTTTCCTATAATGAGTCTGGGGCCAATTCAATTAAACTGACGCAACAAAGGCCCAATTACAATACGTCACTCCCACTGTAGGTCATCTGCCTTTAAATCTAAACATAATAGATCGTCATATGTAAGTCTGTGTGGTGTATTGCCTCATCCACTTTCAAGACCCATAATGCGCTTGATATAGCTAATTGCATTATCTCATTTAGAGCATCCTGATTGGACCAAACATGGGTTGTAATCAATATTGTTCTGTAAATGTTGTATAATGAAGATACTCTACATCCAAATGCAAATGTATGGAAATAAGTCTCGAATGCCATTTATTTTTGTTCTTAAACCAAATTTATGCTTATCGCTGACGTCGTCATGGTAACTGCTCTGGTAAACTGGAGACAAACCCGTTTCATATTGCAGCACACTATGGAGGAGCTAACGGTGCGCTCCTAAATGAAGCTAACAATAATGCAATAGCCTACTATTTATATTCATTATTGTAATTATGTTAATATTCTCTGAGGAGTGCATTTATGCTTGATTAAATGTTAAGCACAATCATTGCACTTCATGTGATATATAATACAGTCTAATAGCATTTATGTAGATGATTATTTTAAATGTAGCCTATAGCCTAACCAACTCTTTTAATTAGAAAGAAGGGCCCCCGTTGTTGTTGATCAAATTTTCAATACAGAGTAACTAATACGGAGGAACAAAACACATTTTTGCCAGTCCCAAACCTGCTTAAACCAGTATGGATCACATTAAACATACATACCAAATTTGCAAAATAAGAAGTAACAAATAAATGTACTAAAAATCACATTATACTGTTGTAGACCTGTAATGACACTTAAATTACAATTCTAACCACCAAAGCCTTATAGTACATTTGTGTCATGTCTCACAGATTATGTTGTGACCTAGATGTCAGACAATGGTTTCTTGTTGTTTTTTCTACCACTACTACAACTACTTTTAAAATATATTTGATATTTAATAACCCATTTAACCAAGAAATAAACTGGTGAGTGCTGTGACCCTTATATTGTAATTACACATCCATATGCTTTTTAATTAGGACAGCGTTGAAATGTCACTTTACATTAAGACAGTTCAATTATATGTGATGTCATATTACCAAATGTTACTCTTTGGATCTTTGTGAGAAGAAACATTACAATATTTGGTTATTCCTGATTATTGATGCAATGACCAAACATCAGTGAAATCCTTTATTACCTCCGCCAAGGAGGTTATGTTTTCGCCTGAGTCTGTCTGTTTGTTTGTTTGTTTGTTAGTTTGTTTGTTAGCAAGATAACTCAAAAAAGTTATGGACGGATCTTGATGAAATTTTCAGGAAATGTTCCTAATGGTAAATCCAACAGATGATTAAATTTTGGTGATGATCCAGAAGAAATCCTGGATTCTGGATCACTTTGAAAACTGAGCTACTTGGCGGAGGTCTGCGCTCTCTGAGTGCTTTTCTAGTTTTTGACTAATTTTACATGACCATTCCTCCAGTATGAGACCAGCTTTATAGTGAGTGATAATGTAACATAAACACAAACCCATAGCATTTAGGTTTCTTCTTTGTAGTATAGATTACACTGAAATGACATATTTTTGCATCTCAAATTCTTACAATTATTTTTAGTTCTCACGATGATATTATGACCCGTAGAATCAAAATGATCGATTCACTGACATTTTTGTGTTATTTTGTGCAACTAAAGCTATTCCTAGAACCCCAAACACCTGCCCACAGCCTCAATCTCATCAGTTTGAATGCAGCCAGTGTCTCTTCTCTTCTACAGACAGCAGCACATCACAGACCCCCAGCTGCTGTTGAGCTGTAATTTATTATCCTCTAGCTCTGTTAAACCGGCCTGCCCTTTGTGACTGACACACCAGCACCTCCCGGTCCTCCCCCTCCCCAGACGCCTCCCCTGCTGCACTCACCTCTTAGGCCTAATTAGCACAAAGACAGCGGAGGGGCCACATCGCAATCACTGGACGGACATGGCCTGGCAAAGGTCTGGAGCTGTCACAGAAATAACACAATCCTGACAATGTGGTGTGAATGTTACAGGTAAAGAGTGATGATTGGAAATGGTTTATCAGATTATGAGCGCTGCGCTGATCAATAATGTTATGATGGGGGTATTGGCAAAGGGACTGAGGTGATGCAGTGTTTGTCAAGGTTTTTTCCGTAGAGTCAGTAGTATTACTGTATTCATTCTGTTTAAATATGTTTTACTTTTAAAGGTCCTGTGTTAGGCAAAATGGATACCTGTGAGCTTTAAGTCATCTTAGAATGTTGTTACCTCCACAAAAACATACCTGGATTTGTGTTTGAGTAATCCGTTATTATTAGCCTGTCCACATTTCCAAAGCTCAAAGTGCTCTTGTGATGTCATGTAGTGGTAGTTTTTAAGTTAATAGCTAACCTGCTTGCCTCCATGGAGATTTAAGTTTATTGCTATTGGGGCTAGACCGATGTATCCGTTGTCTGATATATCTGGCCGATATTTGGACTTTATAGCATATCGGCCTTAAATCTCCAGCATAGGCCAATATTGTGTTTTGGTCAAGCTGCTGCCTGAATATACACAAAGCTTTATATTAACAGTTAAATACGAAGAAATAGCTTTTAGGTTTATCGTAAAAAAGGAAAAATTGGCCCAGAAAATATCGGCAGAGCTTATCAGCTATTGGTTGCTTTATATTCCAAACAATCGGTATGGGTATCAGCTTTGTAAAGACCCATATTTGTCGATCTCTAATTGCTATACTGTGGAAAAAAAATGGTGCTATACCTTTTAATTGCCTTTATCTTTTTTCTATCTTCAGTTGTTTGTTCTGCCTAATTTCACCCCTCCTGCCCTCTTCACCTGTCACCCCGGGGTCCTGGTGTCACATAAACCACACATGGAGGATGTCTGCCCCATTTTGCTAACAACATCATGGTGCACCTCCTGAATATTTCATAGGTCAAACAAATAGAAAATGGTTCCCTACATGAGAAATGCTAACAACAGCGTAATTTAAACAAGCACAAACATTGTAGCATCTAGATTTCCCAAATGTCACCAACGCGTTGCTGAGTTTCACCAGTCCAAACCAGATCTAAATTGATAAAAATCTTTTCACACATTTCACGAGAAGGTCTTGTATTGGCACTTACTAATTCCCACTGGGACGAATTGCACCGTAATTATGGCTAAGAAAGAGGCAATTAATTTTTTAATGGACTCATGGTTTATTCATAGCACCTATCCAGGCCGCGATGGCAGAACACAGACTTGCCGACGCACTGCCAAAAGAAAACACATGGTAAAAACTGGCTATTTAGCGCCTGGCCACCAACACCAATTACAATACAGTAAATGTTCCTGTTTATTGTTAATATAAAAGTTTATAGATATGGTACATTGTATAACTATTGGATGTTGGATTGAATGAAGCTTTTAGATCAGTGTATCTGAACATGTTTCCTGACATGTTGCGATATTTCAAAATGCCAACAGAATCACCATCCTTTCCCCAGATGGCTACTTGGTGCATGATGTGTTGTGTCTATTTGTCCAATTCAAGTTGCTGTGCTTTTAGGCAAACATAATAATATTGGCGTGGCCCTCTATCCACAAGATTCACGGTTTGAAGCCTGCTCTGACCTTTGTTGTGTCGTAGAGCAAGACCTTTCATTTTGTATGAATGTAGTGTGTGAATGACTGGTGGTGTTCAAAGGGTCTGTGGGTTGTAGGTGCAGATTGGCAGCCATGTTTCCATCTGTCAGTCCAAGGGCAGCTGTGGTTATAGAAAAAAAAACAAAAAAAACCCCACTTTGAATACCTGTTTTGAGTACCTGAATAATCAACATATAAATTGAAGGTATTATTAATATAGTTATTGCGTAGATGTTGTGCCAGTGATCAACCTATATCCATATGTGTGGTTAATATTCACTTTACAGAGAAACTGTATGGATCTGTTTGGCTGTCTGGTTGTGTTAAAACATCTAATAACAATATATATAGCATCATCTTACTAGCCATTCTTGTTGATATTTTGCAGTGACATCACGATGTTCAATAGTTACCATGGAGACACAATGCACATAATGACAAACACTGTCAAAAAAGTGAATCTGAAAACTAAAAAAATTCAAAATAGATTTAAACAACACATTTTCAGGAGCCTATGATCAATACAAACGTTCACGGTCCAGTTTAGGTTTTGATTTTCAACTAAAATGTGACAGTGACTAACTGAAAAACTGTTGGCTAATGCTAGTTAGCTTGTAACAGTACTTTTATGTGTGAGAGACTTGTTTCACAGCATATATCAGCTCACCTATTGTAGTTCCAGCTAAATCAGTTCTTTGTGGTCAGATTGTGGTAAAATAAAGCTCAGAGCATCAAACAGATCAGTGCCTACTGTTAGCATCACACCCTCAGGGAATGTTAATGACGTCAGATGCAAAGTGTCAATTAATCACACATTTTACTGTCCAATGAAACAGCTCTGTAATCTACTCCCTTTGAGCATTTCCCTTGATCACATTCCATCCACTGTAATGCATTAAACAAAATGGGTGCACTATATAACTATCCAGTTCTGTTTTGCCAGTTTATTCTGCATCCTTTTGCTCTGCCTTCTGCAAACCCTAGTCAAATCCACTGGGACCAATTCAATCCATTGTTCCGAGTAGTAAAAAGCAGCCGAACTGGTGACACGTATTGCTTTGGTAAAATTGGAGAGGTTACAGCGACCCCCAAAAATTCCCCCTCCCACTATTGAGCTCTCACTTACTATTGGGAAAACAGTCTATTAGATGAACCTGAATGTGTATTGGCTGGGAACAGAGTGAAAGCTAAAGGCACAGAGTTGGGTGTTGCCTGGTGTCTGAGGCCAGTAAGACCGGTTATTCTGTCCTAGAAATCCATTTACACTACAAGCGCCACTCGCCATTTTCCACCCCACTGTGAATAATAAGGCCCTATGTTACAATACGGCGCAAGGCTGTTTTGGCACATGTGAAACTATCAAATGTTTTTTTCTTCTTCTCGCTGACTCTGCACCCTTAGAGACTGATTAACAGTTCACTTAAACAGCTTTGTTTGTGTATGTTACATGATTAAAATGTGTCTTTTGAATGGTACAGCTAATAATGCAGAATCTTAATCTGTGTGTGTATCTTGTATTAAGATTTTGCCAGGGGATTTATTTATTTATTTTGTCACTTAAAGATGCATTGCGCAACTTTTCTGTTGCAGGTCCGTCACCTACTTGTCTCCATGAAGATGTCATTGCTTTGTCTAGAATGTTCCACGGTAGAGATTAAACCTATCAAGATAACTATAGGCTACGTAGATTACAGGTCACATCTGTGGAGAGTCACCCCTATTCACAAAGAGAATTATTATATTTTTGAGCAATAGAAACACCTGTAATGAATAAATGCTAGATGCATATGTTTAATGTCAAATGGAACATTCCAGGCAAAGCAATAACATCTGCATGGAGAGTGATGGACCCTCCACCAGAAAAGTTGTGCATTGCACCTTTAATTTGTATTGAAATTTTTGCTCAATAATAGAACAAAAACAAGTACAGTTGGCAAGGAATTTAATATACATTTGCATGAAAAATATCACTCTGCAATGGTACACAGTTGTATACATACTACATAGATAGAGCAGCACAAACCATCAACTAAACTTTGTTACGATATTTAAGATTTTGGCATTTTTGAAAAATATTTTAATGTTGCCAGGCCTGACACAATAACACAATTTGAAGAGTGATATATTGCTGAAGAAAATAGGCCAGTAAATGATAATATTGAAACTGATTTGTGACACTGACGCAATAACCCCAGAGTAGAATTATCTCTAAATACTGTTCTAATATGGTTAAAAAACATGAACAAAAAGTTTCCCACTTGTACTAAGAAAAATTTACCACGATAAATACTGACCCTCAAAAATTATTGTTCTATTATTGATGTTGGTGTTTCTTACACAAACCAATATTACTACATTAGCTGACACAAACTAGTCTAGTGTTTACTTGGCAAAAAGAGCTAAAACAAGACAACACCTTTCCTAAATTAGGATAAAGCTAGTTCTAAACCAGACTATTATTGTCTTTCATTATTAATTTTATTCTTGTTCCTGCATGCCCTTCCTGGTACAACTCCAATCCAGAATATAGGGTAAGCTTCTGATTGCTGATGATTGATGATATCCAATGAAATTATAATGAAACAAGCTATTTTTTCCATTAGTCTATAATGGCAAGACAGTATCCAATTTGTATATTTGATTAAGAAAATAATGACACGAACTGAGAATGATTAACAATATACTTCATTTTAATTTGAGCTTAAATTGACAAAGACAAATGTAGAGGTACAAACAATTCATTGCACAAGCTGCCAATATAAGAACAATGTTAATATATAAAATTCATATGTGGTCTACAATAATGAATCACAACCTATATGATGTCAATATATTGATTATAAGGCCATACCAAGTAAATTGAACTGTTCTCCTGACAGTTCATCATGCTCATTCATTCATTCTTCTTTTGTTCAATTCTCTGCAGGTCACAGGAGGGTCATAGGAGCCTACCCCAGCTGCTTTGGACCTGAGTACAGCTATTATCACAGAACTATGTTACTATAAAGATTATCTATGGCATGTTTTAATTGAATTACATTTAAAGAGAGATCCACGGCACAATACAAGCCCCAGGACTCACGTAAGAGATATTGCAGGTTGTTTGAGAAATGTGTTTTAATTAATTAATGTGATTTAAAAGGCCTGTATTACGCCATTTTCATACCTATACCTATTAACATACCTGGGGTTGTGTTTTGTTTCATTCACACACGCAAACCCTGCATATTTAGAGTTCTTCTCTCAAACGGAAAACACTCTGTTCCACCTTATGATGTCATGTGGTACACAGGAAGTGCTCCACTGTGTTTTTAAACTCCATTCACTAGAAACAACTCCAGGTATGTTTTTGAGGAAGTAACAGCTTTATAATATGGCTTAAAGCTCACAAGAATCATTTTTATGCAATATAGGACATTTAAAAAATAGAGGTTATGGATATTGCATGCTTGATGGCCATTGTGTTGTAAAATTAATAGCACCCATTAAGATTTCTTCTCCAGTTTATTTAGCCAATTCTCTGGAAATATAATGCAAAATCCCATTCTCTGACTTAACTTTTGCAGCGCATTCAATTTTACGGTCACTTAAGGCCTGATATTTATCCCGCATTTACACTGCTTTACAGCCTAAATGTGAATAGTGTCACTATCAGACATCTGTAATCTATTTTTTAATCGGATTACTTAAAGCGGGTTACTTCCTCACCCTGCCAATGCCTGCCTGTGTAACGTGTGTCCACCTCTGCTAACCTGCTCATCCTTTCTGTACACATTTTACCAACACAAACTCCCCATTCCCTAATTTATCACCGGGCTGCAGCTGGACTGGAAGTGACAGATTTATTAGATAGCCATTTGCAGCCCCGTGTCCCGCTGCCAAAGGAGGGTCGCTACGGAGACAGAGTCAAAGCTGTTTGATGACCCCCAGGTGATAATGACCATACGAGATAGAAGGACACACACAAGGACATAGAGTTAGATAGGGGACAGTTGGGCACATGATGATGGGGAAGGAGCTACACATCTGGGGATCTGGGCCTATGTGTGAAGTCGGGGCCAGTCAGCGATATCAGATATATTGTACAGTGTTACTACAGCGTGGGGACAAATAGACATTGCCTTGGGTAGAGTAAAACACAATGTTAAAATGGGAAATTCCTCTGTGTATAAAAAGTACATTAAAGTAAATAGCACAAAAGTATACTTCCACTGCATAGTCTTGCTTTGAATGTGTTTCACTGCTACTTCTCATTGTCAGTCATTATTTAAAGGTCCTATATTACGCATTCTTGTGAGCTTTTAGCCATGTTAGAATGTCGTTACCTCCTTGAAAACATACCCAGAGTTGTATTTTGTTTCATTCAAACATGTTTAAGTAACCTTTTATTAGTCCATCTACATCTCCAAAACTCAAAATGCTCTGTTCCACCTTGTGATGTCACAAAGCTGTAGTTTTCAAGCTAACAGCTACCTTTTCCCTTTTGTTCTGTAGAGATTGGCAATTCCAGGGCTGCAATTATCCGGATGATTCAAGTGAAGGTGTATGGAGTTTAAAAAACACAGTGGACACTTGCTGTATTACCACATGACATCACAATGTAGACTAGAGTGTTTTCTGTTTGAGAGACAAACTCAGCCTAAATATGCAGGGTTTGTGTGTTAAACGTGGTAAATGAAACAAAACACAACTCCAGGTATGTTTTGATGAGGAAACAACATTATAACATAAATCAGAAATTAGCATAATATGGGCCCTTTAATGCAGTATGGTTGAATCCAGTAATTCTGCATAATGACCCATATAGTGACCCTGGTCAGGGTTTTGGCCATGCTTTAATTCAAATACATTCATGCTTATGGCTAAATTGGTATTACTTTCATTGCCAGTGGTGCAGCTGTAATGCAAAGTAAGTGCTGACTAGTGCAAATGATGTAGTGGACGTGTTTGCTTATAAAGTGTAATGCCATAATGTAAATAGAAGGATGAATCAGTGCAGAATTTTAAATTGGTTTTAGCTGGCAAATACTAGATACACGCAGATCAGAACAAAACCAGCTATTATACACCATCCTCGTTTCATTTCCACATTACAGCAACGGGGCACGAGATAAAAGCCCGGCCAAGGATGCTCTTTCTGCTCCCCTTTTTGAGACTCACTTAGCTCTCCTTGCGAAGGGGGGTTGGGTAGCTCAGTTTTCTCACGACCTGATACCGGCTGCTTGCGTCGTGAAAGGACAGCACCACGGTATAGAGATTTTTTTTCGCTTTAATTTCTGACCTCAGTGGGCAGTGCGTACAATCTACCCATGCGTATCATTGGTGCGTGGGCTTTAAATAGTAAATACCAGGGCGGGGCTTAAGGGCACTGGCCCAATCAGAAGCCGAGGTGTGGCTCTTGTGGGGCGGGCTTTTGCCTGAGGGGGCCGGGTTAGAGGCGGAAGCGTGCCTCGGCTGATCTCTCGCTGTCATTCGGCCGCGGTCGGTTTCAGGAGACAGGGGCAGCCAAGAAGCGCACAGGAATAGGCTGGCTCTGTTGGGAAATTAGAGATAAAATATAACGGAATCAAGCGGACAATGAAACCGATCGAAAAAGGCTTGTAACGCAGCTGCAGACAAGTGTAGTTGACGCGCTGCCATAAATCTGTTCGAATGCTTTAGTCCAGATTAGAGAGCCGTGTCATTGAGCAGGCAGGACACGTCAGGAGAAGGGAGAAAAAAAGACTGCACTGTACGAGTCAGCTCTCCAGTCTTTCCATCGTCCAAAGGGTTTGCCTGCTGTGTTCCTCCTAAAGACATCAGCTTGCCCTCAGCCCCGAGGGGAAGGCTCGCCGGAGAGACATCGTAGAAGGTGAAAGGACTTTTTATTCTCCAGTTTCCAGTCTCAAGCTAGCTCTGATGCTAACGGCTAGGAGCTAACGTGCTAACGTATGTTAGCATTGGTTGAAAACGTCACCAAACTGACAAGAAAATGTTTTATTTTATCTAATGGGTGTGACTGTCGACTGTCAAGCCACCCGTGACGATGTCATAGCGAATTACTGTAAAATGATGTCGTTTTTCGGCTCCTAAATGGTGCAAAAGAAACTATAGATCTTGTGACAGCTGTCAAACAAGGTCGACAGTTAAGAGATAAACGTTAACGTTTGCAAATCCGTTCTAACCGGATAGTTTGTCGTTCTTTTATGTCACGCTGATATATTCATTCAGTTTTTTGCTGGGGTATCAGCTGATAGTGTCTTGAATTAAGAAGTAGGTGGAACATTACGAATTCGTATCATTAAGTTGTATCTTTGAACTGAAGGCTGTATGTTCAGTTATTATACGTCCTTACAAAATAGATGTTTGGTTACTTGTCCCTATTTGTCTGATTAAAAAAAACAACAACAAAAAACTGTTCTACAAATGGGTTCGAGTCTGTAATGAATCCATTTGTAAAACGGACCAGTACTCGAAGCAGATGAGCCATATTTGACTGCACTATAGCCTCATTGAAGTGTGCAGAAGGTGAAGGAGACTATCTGCGTAATCATGGGTGTAGGCTAGGCTGGTGTAGGTAAAGTAGCTCTGGGTGTTTATAGCTAAATACAAGTTAATTCAGAAGGATAGATGTAGTAGCTGCATTTGATGAAGCTCTGAGAAACCTATGGGTCAGGTGACACCTGTCTGAAGCCAAAATGTTCTGCTGTATGTCAGTGGGGATGAGGACTTTACTAATGCCTAGTTCTTAATAATTGATTATATTCATGTGGTTTGTTGCTGTTAGTGTTGCTATGCTCTACAAGGGCAGGGCTGTGGTTCATTTGAGTGTGTGTCTGTGCACTGGTGGAGGGTATTTAAGTCAGGAATGTGTGGGTCCCGCACAGCAGTGTTACTCGCAGCATTAGAGCTGCCAGAAGCTCAGCTGTAGTCTTACAAGTTGGCAACGTCACGGGGTTATAATTAGCCAGAGATGTAACGTTAACTGGTTTGCTTTTTTGCTCCACAGCTCAGTCTAAGAAGGGAAGATTGTTCAGTTGAAGAATGAGCTCATTCATTGTCAGTGTTGTGTGATTATCATATGTCTGAGAAATCACTGAAGGACTAACATGGTTCCAACAAAAACAGCTTTTATCTTGCACGGAAATAATTCATCTTCAGCTTGTTTCCAAATGTCTTTATTGAAAATGTACTTAAGGCTTTCTGCTAACTCATGCCTTTCTATGTGCTCTTGTCTCTGTAGGTCCGAACGATCACGGGATTGCATTTGTGTGTGGGGGGAGAAAACAAATGGGGGATTACGGCTTTGGAGTTCTAGTTCAAAACAACACTGGCAACAAGTCCACATTCCCGGTTCGAATCCACGCACACCTGCCGCCCCCTCATCATCATCAGAATGTGTCGCAGAGTCCCGCCGCCTTCATAAACAGCAGCACAGCCGCGGGCAATGGCTCCACGGGAGGCTCCCCCTGGCTCTTCCCCACCTCAGCCACCCACAGCAGCGTGCAGGACGAAATCCTCGGAGAGAAGCCCAAAGCACAGCAGCAACAGCAACAGGAAATGCAAGAAACGCAAGAAAAGCAGCAGCTGTCTCCTGGGAGTCACCAGGACGGGGGAAGTGGCAGTGGAATCATTTCAGATTTGGAAAAAGTGCGTTCAGAGGAGGCCAAAACTGAGAACGGAAACTCTGAGGGCAGTAATGGCAAAGAGAAGCTGCGCCTGGAGTCTCCAGTGCTGAGCGGCTTTGATTACCAGGAGTCAGGCCTGGGGGGGACAGGGCCGGTCCAGTCCAGCACCACCTCATCTTCCCTCACCGGTTTCAACAACTGGTCGCCCGCCATCCCGCCTGCACCCTCCACCATCATCAATGAAGATGTGAGCTTCTTCAACCCTGCGTCTGCCAACAATGGCCCTCTGCTTTTCCAGAACTTCCCGCACCACGTGAGCCCGGGCTTTGGGGGAAACTTCTCCCCTCAGATTGGCCCCGCAGCCCTGTCCCAGCACCACCCGCCCCCTCCGCCGCACCACTTCCAGCACCCGCACAGCCAGCACCAGCAGCACCGTCGCTCCCCGGCCTCTCCACACCCGCCGCCGCCCTTCTCCCACAGGAACGCCGCCTTCAGCCAGCTGCCACATCTGTCCAACAGCCTGAACAAGCCCCCCTCTCCCTGGGGCCCAGCCAGCTACCAGAGCCCCTCGCCTTCCCCCGGCTCATCCACGTCCTGGAGCCCCGGCGGAGGTTATGGCAGCGGAGGTGGAGGAGGCTGGGGCGGCTCTCAGGGCAGAGATTATCGCAGAGGGCTGAATGGAGGAATGACCCCAATCAACTCCATCTCTCCGCTCAAGAAGACCTTCCCCAACAACCATGTGGCCTCGCAGAAGTACCCACGCAACAGCCCCGCCTTCAACCCCAAGTCCTGGATTGACGACGGAGTGGGCCGCGGAGACAACATCTTCCCCTTCCAGGTCAGTTATCCTTCAGAGGTGATGTTAGAGGTTAGAGGTAATGTGTCAATACTATTGTCATTTAATATGTCAATACTATCATCATCTTTCTTTTTTTTTTCTGAAAATGAATTCATATGCCCCATTTTCCTGAGTGGGGCTCACCAAATTTCAAATATAGGTTTACCCTGTTTATTGAATCACCTCTAGTTCCACTGCTGCTGCATACATTTTTCCTTTCTTCTGCTGTCTGTGATTGGCTGAACGCTACACGCCCACAAATGCCCCTCACATGTAAACAGTAGTGTAAAATGGTGAACAGCAGATCTGTAGATTTAATCATATGTTCAGGTTCTTTAGAGACACCGGTACTGGATTGGAAGATCGATGTCCATCTTTATATCTTATTTTACTTTCTCATAAGGATACTGCAGGTTCCTTTATCTTTCTATGCGTTCCATTTATTCTCATCAACTGGGCCGAACAATCGCCTCACCTATATGTCAGTCATATTAGATATTAGTGGTGGTATTTCATGCATATATAGAGGCTATTTTTAGACCTAGGGGGAGGGCGAGTGGATTTACATGGTGCGTTTGTTAGCGCATTAGCTTAAGCAGCAGTCTTCGGGGTGCGCAGTCTGTGCAGCTGTAGGTCTTTGATGATGACTAATGTGGGACTGTCACTGCAGCGGTGTGTGCCACGTTCGCAGGGGCCGGGGGAGACACCAGAGAGGAGGAGAGGGCGATGGAGAGGCAGATAGGAGGAGAGAGAGTGCGTTCACGATGTTCTAGAATCTGATGTCATAGTTTCAGAAGGAGAGTAGCAGCCTTTAAAACTCTGTGGACGATTCTTTGGGCATTTTCTTTTTTTTTCTTTCAAAAACAAACAGTGAATGATTGAATGAAAGACTGGTTCTACATATTTCAAAGAATGTTCATTTGAATAGTCCCATCGCAATTTATTTTACATACTTTTTTTTTTTTACATTAGTTAATTTGGACTGTGAGAAATTATGCAAACTTTTGTTTTATGTGGATTGACCCAGTAATTACAAAGATATTAACCATAATTTAACTTAAGATTTGCATTTTCACAGTTAAAAGGCAGATTCTGTTCCATTCTACCTACTCAGTTTTAGACTAGGGGCATCTTAAAATGTGGTGATGTCATGTGAACCCACCCTAGTATCTGAGTTGAAAATCAGATACTAATATCAAAACTAAAAGTCACATACACAGGACAGAACTTAACCTTTCCTGAACAGCTTTAGAATGATCTTGAGCTGTATCAGAACAAGTATAAGAGCACATAGACTAGTACACGCCCATGGACCACTATGGAACCTACCTGGACCACTGAGGGATTACACAGATGTAAGACCACAAGGTAATATGAACGAAAGTACTAATTTATGTTGAAAATCACGTTCTATTGTCTAAAGTGTTAAGCGTGTTTTTTTAGTATCATCAAGGTATAGGAAGCTGTATTGAGTATCATGTCTATTCCTTCGTATCAAAATCGAGTTTGAAATTTAATATCGAGACAACACTAGCCTGAGTTAAAATTGAGAGTAAAGGACCTCGACACTAAAATGAGATTCCTCGATTCATAAAATAGCCGAGGTTGTAGCGTGCCTTTGATTGATGCTGCTCCTTACACTTTTCCTATCACAGCTTTATCAGTCCATCTTTTATACTGTGAAACGAACGCCTAATGATTTTCTGGATTACGACTGTATTATTAATCACACAGGACACGGCTGGAGCAAGAGCCTAGCAACACGTTTTGGAAAATGCCAGCCTACTTATAATGTGATTTTGATAGCTGCACGCACGCACACACACACGCACACGCACACGCACACGCACACACACACACACACACACACACACACACACACACAGAGAGAGACAGTTGAAGGAGATGGTTCAGATAACTGTATTATCGCTTGTTTGAGGACAGCCGATACAATTGATGGAAAGAGGCAAAAGCAGCATCAGGATGAATTCATAGTATTGATCCGGAGGTGATTGATTGAGTGGGTCATTGTAAGGAGGCTGGGCAGAGCAGGGATGAGGGTTGCCATGGTTCAACAAGGACCAGAGACGCAAATAGACAGCTTCAAATGGAAAGTGGGGGTTGGAATCTTAGCCCTTTACATTGGGCCTGGTCACGCTCTAGTGTCGTCATGATACTAAAATTTCAAACGCAGTTTCCATACTAATGATCAGACTCAATACTCAGTACCGATGGCATAATGATAACATAAAAAATAACTAATGATAACTAAAAAAAAAACTAAAAACAGTTTCAACAATGAATCATAGTACTTTCTTTTATATTACTCTGTGGCCTTATATCTATCCCTCAGTGGTCCAGGTAGGTACAATAGTGATCCATGGGCGTTTACTAGTCTATGTGGTCTGTCTTGATCTGATACACCTCAAGCTCATACTAAAGCTATTCAGGAAAGGTTCATTTCTGTCCTGTGAATGTGACTTTTTTAGTATTGATACTTGCTCGAGTATCTTATTTGATACTTTTGACAACCCTATGCTGTTAAATTATCAAGAGACGCTCTTATAAATATTTAATTAGAATAGGAAAAATTTATTGCAAAATCTTAGTATCAGCCAGTCTGCAAAAAGAAGATTTAGTCAAAAATAATTATAATTTGGCAATTCCTTTTCTTGTCACCTACACAAGTGCTGTTATTATTCTAAAAACAAGGCAGCTTTCTGACCCGTAAACAACAGTACTGAAGTTTCGATTTTCCACACTTTAAAGCACAGAAGAAGTGAGAAGTACACATTCCTAATTTAGAAACTGTAACTATCCTACGAGCGCTTGAGGGCTGAATTATTCTTGCCACTAACATTTTTTAAACCATTATCTCTTCATTGCATATTGGGAGAATTTCTTATCACATTTTACAAGGCTGTTCCAAAAATCGACAACTCCACTGCAATGAATGAAATGAGACTGATGTAATTTGAGTAGTTGCTTTTTTGTAAGGCACTGGATTTTATTATACTATCCTCTAATGACTTGCTTATGAGGCCAGGTCAAAACAACATGTCCAGACTTGTTTCCCTGGATAAGAAAAGCTAACTGTACGTCTGCTTACGCTAAAACAACAGGCTACTTGATGCTTTGTGTCACAAGGTCGGCACAAATTCAGACTACGAAACAGATCTGTCTATACATGATTTTCCCTGTGAAAGATCAGTTTATTGCAAGATCGTCAACTCAATTTTGAAATGAGAAAAAAACTATTTCAAACTCGATTTCGATACTGAGGAATAGACTTGATACTCAATAATGATTCTGATACCACACTAATAGGAAATACTATACTATAATACTATTTCTGACAATAGAAAGTGAATGTCAACATTAAATAATAGTATTTTCTTTTATATTACCATATGGTGTTATATCTACGCAATCCCTTAGTCGTTCAGGTAGGTTCCATAGTGGTCCATGGGTGTAAACTAGTCTATGTGCTCTTATTCTTGTTCTGATACAGCTCAAGATCATTTAAAAGCTGTTCAGGAAAGGTTAATTTCTGTCCTGTGAATGTGTGTGTGTTTTGTATCAGTACATGCTCAAATGAGTATCTAGTTTCGATACTAGTTTTAGTATTGATTAGTATCCGATTTTCGATACTTTTGACGACACTGTTTTGAAGTGTGTCTCCTTCATGATTGCAGATGCTACACCAGTCCCACTGTAGAGGTCATTGTGGCGTCCTGATAGTCGATTGTGCCCTGTCAGATCCTCCTGGCAGATTAAAGCCCTAGCCTGCGTTATTATAGTTGTGCGGCGCGGTGCTCTTTCTGGTGCCCACATCAGATGAGCCAAAGTAGCATTGTCCTTCTGTCCTCAGACGACAAGGCCAAAGGGGGAGGCTGTGGAGAAACAGAATGGCCCCTCTGTGCACTGCTGTGTGACTGATTATGCAACTGTAACACATTTACAATAAACAAAAGAAAATAGTAGGAGACACCATTTTGGGGCAAATAACAGCTGTCACTTTCTTAAACTGAAGATGTTGTAATTTCACGGTGCGGAGAGGCCACCAGGAAGCCATGTGTCTTGGCTTGGTGCTGTTGTCATGAGGGATCTGGTAAGAAAAGAACAAATTAAGCAGGGACGTCAGAGTCATTCATAATAGAAAAAATATTACCCAATACTATAAAATACTATAAAGAATGGTAAATACAACATATAAAAATATATAAAGAATATTTCAAGTCAAGTCAAATTTGCTATGCCAAAAAAACATCAGAAATAATAAATCAGCTGTAAAATCACCCACTGGAATACTCTAAACACACAAAAAACAGCCTACCCAACATCAAATTGGAAATGAATGAATCCTAATTTTTCTTAATGTGCGCTGTACCACACAGCTCCATGTAGGTTAGTGTAATACCTACTGTCCCTGTGTTTACGTCCATCATCTCCACGTGCCTGTAGCCTGTTGCGCCTCTCTGGCTCTGGGCTCTTGTTATTGAAATGGCCGCCCCCTGCGGGCAGCATAGACCCAGAGGAGCGCTGTCAGTCCAGTTCACCGTGCTTCACATAGTTTCCATTTTAGTCCTGACACAACACACGGGGGATTAGGCGCTTCTGCTTCACAATTGCCTTTGTTTTGCTCTGAACAATGTTAGCTCATCATCGGCTGTTTTTGGACTCTCAATAGAGACTGTAACCATGTAACAGTAATTAAAGGTAACTTGGATATTGCAATGCCATTTGAAATAATTGATCTACTAATTTAGTATAACTCAGGATTTAAATAAGTGAGGACTATATGATCAAAATCTAGACTTATTTTCACTACATTGTAATTTTAGCTGGATAGTCAATTGGAAGGCCTTAGCATCATTGTCTGGTTAAGTAACCTATTGCAGAAAAGGTCTGGTTTTCCACGTACCATCACAACTAAATCAGATCTATAATAACACTATTCCAGGTCTAATCTAGGGCTAAACCAGGTCTAAAGAATGACTGCATTATTTCCACTGTAGTACCAACAAAACATTATCCAAAGGTCCAAGAAGGGCAAAATGAACTCTAAATAAGGCAAACCAATTGAAGAACTCTCTATATTCCACGAAGCTTGCGTACCGCCAGTGGTCCACGTACCACAGGATTTGCAATTAGAAGAAGTATTACAGCTTCTATGTTTTACAAAGGTGCCTTCATTTGTCATTAATCGCCATTGTTCAACCCTAATATATTCTGTGCTGTTATGCTATTATTTAGTGGAAGGGATCATCTTTTCTATCAATCTGACTGGCAACAGTTTGATGCAATCTGAACTGAAAGCCACCTGCCGTCGGGTGGACATTTTATCCAAAGTACCGAGCAGCGCCATGGCACTCTCATGGGCTTTAGGACGGGCTCCAGGCCAGACTCCGAGAACACACCGGCAGCCTGACCCAAGAGGAGGAGGATTTGACCATACTTTTTTAATTATAGAAAGAAGGCGACGCAGGCTGCTGTCCACTTGTTATTCTGTCCCCACCTGTGTGTGTGTGTGAAGGTCAGATGGAGTTGCTGCGTCAGGAGCTTAATATGAACCAGTGGAAGAGGCCAAAGAGCTGCAGGGCTGCACAGACTGAAGCCAGCACAGGATATTGTCTCTGTAAGCTACCTGCTAACTGCTGGTGACGGCTTATGGCTAGTGTTTGTGCAGATCAACGCTACTGTTATTTTGAATGATGACACTGCTCTGACCATGGCGTTATTCATAATCACGTTATTATTAAATGTGATATGCCAGAATAACTTTGAAATGAACTTTGGAGGATTTGTAAGTTTTATTCTCTCTCTTCACAGTTAAGACTTTGAGTTTGGTCCTTTTTAATTACCACTTCTGTTTTATATCTTTGACTCATAATATTTTGTGAACTACATCTTTCTTATAATTATTATAATTATTTTTAATTATCTTGCTATTTTATCAGTAGATTTCGCAGATTTTGCCCTTCTTGACCGAGGTAATTATTCAACCTACATTGCTTGCTTTTAGCGGCTGTCTTTTGACTTGTCCAAATGTACTTTTCAACTTGGAGCACGGGTTAAAAGGTAAGAGCAGTTAAAAACGTTGCCCCATGACTTTAGTGCAGCTGTGCGTCAGCTTCTGTTGCGGCGCAAGTGTATTTTGACGTGTCAGGTTTTCAGTTTCCACACTAAAATAGACTGCGAAGCTAATACTCATATTGACATCATACCATCAATATTTGACATAACTGACGCCTTTCACTGACTGACTATCAGGTTTCAAAAGCTTACTTCACGACTTTTCCCGGAGCTACATTAACCTATGCTGTCTGTTGGACGAGAGATTCTATTTCAAATATGCATACTATGCGAGCTGAATGAAATCAAATAAGCTATAATTGAGGGTCTATCTCAAAGAGAAAAGTCAACACTAGAGGAATGACTAGCGGTGGCAGCTCCTGAGAGTAGCATGTGATTAGCAGCTGTTGGCTAAGGTAGTGTTACTGACAGGTGAACGCCAGGCCAGTAAAAATAGTGGAAGCACTGAGGGGCAGCGAGGGGAATTTGTGGAAGTGAGGATTAGCTCCAAGACACCCCTTCCACCTCTATATCTGTGCCCATCCTGTCACTTCACCATGCTCACTTTCAGGCTAATTTAGAGAGGATAGCAAACAACTGTCTCAGACCTCATGTGGCGACAATAAACTCACTCATCATCGCCTTCATTTAAAGCCCGTAAACTATTTATCCACTACTCTGTTGCTGTCTTTATTTAGCAATCATCCGCCAGTGAACTAGCGCCAAATCTGGGTCAGAGGAGTTCTCCATCTAGATCACTGTATTATTAAAAAGAAGCATGCACCCCTACAGTTATATTAGGAACACCATCATCTCCAGACACAACTGGTTTGAGCTGGTCCCAAGTCTGGATAAAATCAGGCTAAATATTCCAAACACAAGATTATTTATTGTGATGAGATTTTGAGTTCATGTCACCATAGCCATTGTTAATATAAAGTAAGTCCACCACAGTGTATTTTAGTTTCTGTAAAAGACAAGTGTCCAGCATCGATCGATATAGTCGCTCTATCAAAATAACATCTTTTCAAAATGGGCAGCCACGTGAGTTGTGATCCTGAAGAGCTCTTGTGTTTCAGGCCATGGTCAGGTCAGTGTCAGCGCTGAAGCAAGTGTGGTTCAGTCTGGCTGTTTGTATCGGTTTCAAAAAGTAAATATGTAATTAGATCTGCAATATATTTAAATCAAGAATCAATTCACAGTGCCCCTTTGGAAGCATAACCTTTTGTGATAAAAATTAATAATTATTGTATTATTTGTATTATTATTTCTGGTTTGATTTAATTTTTTTCTTATAAAACATATATACCTCTTATGAGTATGATTGAAAGACTTTAGTTATGGATAACAAGCTATATATGTGAAAAGATTTTGGAGCATCTTCAAGCTGCCACAAAACTCTTTCTAAATAGTGTTGTGCTTTCTCTTTATTGACAGTTCATACAAATCTGCTTGCTAGCTTTTAATACTAACCCACCTATTGCTTTTCACTATGCACAGATCTGCACAGACCTTCGCCTGTGGACCCTGTGTGCCTCGGGTGCTAAATGAGCAAATGTTTTCCAGACTAATGAGTGGCCTGTGCCTCTCTTGCCAAGCGCGGGGCTCTCATACGGTATAATGTGGCTTGAGCTTGCCCTTGTTGCACCCTTGACAGACGCAGGGAAACAGGGAAGAAAAAGCCGGCGCTCACATTCTAGCGTGTACTCGGGCTAATTAGTCTCTGGCCTGTGTCCTTCGCACATGTGTTTAAAACAAAGAGAAAAGTCTACTATGCTGAAGTCCTCCGCGATTAGCCGTTAGCGCATACGATAGAAGGACTCGGGTTTAATCTCTCCAAGTGCTGCAAATACGCTGGCTCGATCCTGTTTCATCGGGCTGTGCGTAATAGCATGTTTTTGACAGTAGGGGTATTTAATGTCAATGCCGCGCTTTGAAATAGTTGGACCAGGAAGAAACGTAATCACAGGCATCAAACACCTAACCTGTTTCCCCTTCCTGGCTGTCCTTTCTCCTCTGGTGCGAGGACTTTGACTTACCTCACCGTTAGCTCTCTCCTTCTCTCCCTCTCTCCCTCCATCACACAAACCTCTTTCATCTGCCATGGCCCTCTTCCCTTCTTTGCTCTGGGCTTCCTCTTTAAGTCTCTCTGCGGTGTCAAAAATGAGATTTAGAAACCCACCAAGTAAAAGACGGAAGTGCTTTTCTTTCTAAATGACTATGAGGCGGATGTTGTATGACTTCAAAAAACGTAAATGATACAAATATCCCAGACCACACCATTTTTCTGTTCTATACCCAAGGTTTTCTTCTCTGTCCTCTCTTTGGCAGCCTCAACCTTTAGTTTTCATTAAGTGAGAGGTGACATAAAGATGAATGTTTGGGTAAATTGGCCCCAGCATGTCGTATTTAATCATTCTGTACCTCTGGAAGTGTCATTAGCTCTGGAGGAGGCTGTCCTTTCTGCTTTATTCTGTGTTAGAATTAAAAGCACTTTTCGCTTGCATGTGTTTACAATAACTACTTTACAAAGTACTATTTTATATTATTGACAGTATATTGTTGGCAATAATCATGGTGGTCGCTCCTAAATCTTTCATTTTTGAGGTGTTACATGGTGCTTCAAAAAGAGAGATTTTATTGTTATTGTCATAGAAAAACAACAATTTACATTTAGCACATCAAACATTGCAGTTTTGATGTAAAGGCAATACCAAAGGTGCAAGACCCTATCCAGTAACCCCAAATGACCAATGAATCAATGCATTATTTGAAAACTGTCATTGACCTATCTGAATAGTAATTGTTTTTTTTTGTCTTTATTACAATATTAACTGACCAGAAATGCCATAGCGATGCTGTGTTTTTCTTACAGTTGCCTGATAAGAAACTTTTGTAGCATCTGATTTTCTTTGGCACAAAATGTAAATTTTGTGTACTTGGAAATATCTGATAATTTCTTCCCAAATTCCAGTGAAGGACTTTCCAGCATGAATGACGGTTTTATAGTTATTAGTTTAATAAAAATCTATAATCAATTGGATCAATTCTCCATGGCTTTTTGGTAGCACGCCATAGTTCCCACTGTTAGCTTGACTCATCAGCACTAAATAAAAATCTGATAAGTTTGAGTGAAGTTTGAGTGAAACTGTTATTGCACATGAATATTTCTGTGTTTGGGCCAAGGACACACTGCACTCTGAGATGATTCCTGTACCTCTTTGCATTTTTATCATCATTCCATTCCAGTGATCACATTATATTGTTTGGGATAGAACATACTTAGACTTTTATTCAATTTCCATAATCTGCTGACATGCTTTAAATTCAATATTACTAACTATTTCAGTTTGGATGAAGGTCAGACTTGGTTAAGCAAAGGCACCGCGCTGCCTCATGTAAATCAATGCATTGTTTGGGCTTTTCAGTGACAGTGATGGAGGAAGAGGGTGCGGATATCCAGCCTTTTAGCTCAGACTTTCTCCTATAATGCATCTTGTGTACAGAAACGGCTTGTTGCTAAACCCTGCGAAGCTAACATGCTGTCTTGATGTTTATACCTGCAGCCTTGAGTCCTTTGGCCCAGCTCGGCAAGATGACAGCGGCCCTTTAAATGATGTGTGTCTCCCCTGCAGAGTGGTTTTGACCATGATGACTGACTATAATAACGTGTGTGCCGTGCTTTGCCGATCAGCTGGACAGTAGTGTGTATGTGTGTGTGTTTGTGTGTGGGTGTGTGTGTGCGTGTGTGTGTGTGAAAGAGAGAGGCGGGAGGGCAGATTTGATGATTAATCGCCATCTGAAGCTCTCCGGGCCAATGCTTAGCAACTGCAGCGTGGCACACAGGCCTCACGTCCAACCTCACCAGTCTAAAATGCATTTCATCCTTCAAAATGAATTCATTCTCCTGTGTAACAATAGTGCAGTTCCCAGCAATGTCACTACTCAGTCTAAAATGATCTCATCGTGAAAAATTACATTGAATTAGACTGACGTGTATGTTTTTGTGATTGGTGGGTTCAGGGAAGAGATTAATGTCAGTGTCAACTCAATGATGCTGAGTTCTTGTAGTGGGAAACAGGAATACAAATTTGCCCTTGAGCAGTAGAATTAGAGGCAGTTGCAAAATGCATTAAAGTAGTGAAACTGGACTATTTTGTGAAAGTAAAACTCTAATCTTGACTTCTCTTTCACATTGAAAAATAAAATGATACATAATGGGTATATGGTTGTTATCAACTAAACAAATTCATTGTGGATTTACGACATGCCCTGCTGATTGATTAGCGTGGCAAAAAACTCATAAGAGTAAAATATGTATAATCTGACCCAAACTATACTCACAAGACTGCAGCTGTACGCAAAACCACTATTGAACAGAAAAGTAGTAGAAAACTGTGTATTTATATGAAAAAATGCATATTATTAAATGCATCTTCAATTACCTCATTATATACTTTCCTCTCTGCTACTGTCCCATATAAAGCCTTAAAATCTAAATGAAATAATTTGGACTAATGGACCTAAATGGTTGCAAATCCATAAAATAAATCACTATAATTCACTTGATTTTTTTAAAATTGTTATTTTTTTTTAAATAATCTTTTAACATTAATAACTTTGGTTATAAGACAATACAGTAGGAGAGTATTTACCTTGTTTTGTGTTCATTTCTAGCACCTCCAGCTATCAATTTTACAAACCTCTCTTAAAAATCTCTTACCATTATACCAATTATATTTTTACTAGTTTCTAAAAAGATATCATAATCTGACCATTGCAACCTGTCACTATTCTAATAAGACTGAAAATTCCTTGAAGAGAACAGTCCTGTTTGTCAAGGCTGCCCTGTATCTAGATGTTTTCTTTGTTAAGTCAAATATGATGAGCAGGAAGCAAATGCAAACAAATGTTTTTTTCTTTAGACACAATTCACTAACTAAAAATGACTTGTTATTTTAGCAATTTCAAAAATGTTATGTCTCTGAATTCTACAACACATATTTTCAAACAGACCTAGCGACCATTGCTGAAAAGCAATGCTTTGAGTACAGGTGTGGAAAAGCCTTGTACCCATCGACGCCTATTCAAAACACCAGCACAGCTCAATAAGGCCTGCACTTTTTACCTTTCTTTTGAGTAATCTTTTATAAATGCTTCGTTAAAGAGATTTAAAAATCAATGACTGGATCGGGGCGTATTCCAAAATTATGGCGGTCATGCTTCTTGAACTCTACATAAAATCACAGATGTATTGCCTGGCTTTGTCTCACCGTTCACTATTAATGCACAGCAATTTTAGCTTCTCATACCACCTTATCAGAATGGACTTTACCCAAACATGGCAAAAATCTACCTATAAAAACATGGACGTAGGCCGAGTCAGTCACATAATCACTGAATCATGTTTCAGCTGTTCACATAAATGGAACAAAGAGTTCAATCCCGATTTATCCTCCCATTGAAGCTGTGACTGCAGTTTCCATATGGTCTGGCTCTGCTTCAACATGCACTCCTGTTGTTGTTTTCTTTTACATGTAACTGAGTGCTTGTTTAATTTGACCCCTGGCTAGAGGCTAAGTTGGAGCAGGTTACCAAGGCGGATATGAGAGAAAGGTAGTCCCGGTCTGGTCTGTATATCCTTATGTGGATATTTGTTTAGAGGGACAGAGCGCAGAGCTGGGCGTGTTCTCCTCCTCCTCCTCCATGTCATCTTTGCATGCTCTTTTGCCAGCGTGGGAAATCTGCATGCTACCAAATGGTAAACTTGGCGGAGTCCAGGATGAATCTGGCCACGTTATGTTTTTGGGGAGATTACATCTGAAGACAGAACACATTTGGGCTTCGGTGACGTCGCTTAAAGCTCCACACCACCCCCCTATTCATCACTTTCCAAAAAGTACTTTCTTCTCATAACATTGCACTTTTCTGATTACCACTTTTCCAGCTCAAACATCTCATATTAATGGATACTAAAACTAGCATCAAAAAGATACATAAACATAAACATAAACAACATAGGGGTGAACTGGACATTTTCTGAATACTTTTGAACAGTCCTTGCCTATATCACAATTTGTATAAGACCATGCAGTAATATTAAAAAAACTACTATTCTTATTTGTTGAAAAGTATACTATACTTTTGAGTTTGAAATTGTAGTGTTGTGACAGTATCTTAAACATGATTCTAATTATATTAATAAAGCCTAACATGTACGGGCTTCCAGTATACCTTTATAATATGATCAAAGTCCTTAAAAACAATTGTACTTTTCACTTTTCTCTTTAAAGTTGACCCACTCTGGAACAAATGAGAGACTAGTTGTTTGCCTTCCTGTTTGAACTTTATAACTACCTAAGCCCAATGAGTTCACCGTGTAACCCTGTACGCACAGTGCCCTCCTTCCCAAGACTATTCTGTACCCTGCGCTCCATAACAAGGGAGTAGCCTGGAAGCTGGAGACATGAGGTGCCATTTTTTATTGCTGATAAAGCTTTGGTCGCGTGTAGACGAAGTGACAGAAAGATTGTTCAGTATAGATTGGTCACACACGCGTCGACTGACATGTTTGGTAAGCGGTGTTGTGCAAGCCGCTCTGTTGATTATCGGTCAGACCCAGGGCAGCTTGACGTGTCCGACTGTTATGTAGGCTGCACATATGACAGGAAGTGAGATCCAACGGACAGTCTATTATTGCTTTAGAGATCTTTTTACACTTAAAGTAAGTCTAAACCCTGTGACATCAGCTGGTTATGTTTCTGCGGAATATTTCTAATACAAATCCGTTGAAGGAGATCAGTTTACGGGCAAAAATAGTACAACTTGCATTACCGTTATTGATTTCATTATCATTTTGACCCCATTTGCCTTGTGTAATCCTGATACTAGGAAATGATGATTTGAATGATCTTCATGGTTAAAAATAGTTCTCTTTTCACTTCCTTATCTTTGTGAAGTAAGTCTGGATCCCCTCCATTTCAACCCCAGTATATCTCACCATTCATGACCTGTTTATCTGAAATGGAACAGACTTTACACAGTCACTGTGTGTTTGCAAGTTTTGCTATGATGTTACCAATGATTTTTAATTGCCCTGTTAAGCAGCTCTTGACCCAGAACTCTTTATTGCCTATATATGGTACATAGTGAGGTCCGAGTTTTATACAATTGTAGTTAAAAGCGCACTGTGTACATTTTTTGGTGGCCTTTCTGATGGTTTTCTGCTTGTCTCCTTGGAGATGTTTTTTACTTGTATGGCCTTAATCTATCTCCATTGAGTCAGATCTGTGGAGAGGTGACCACACTCACTGCAAGAATGCATGATTTTCAAGGTATTTTTGAACAATAAAAACATCTTTAATTGAGTAAATGCAATATAGATAAAGTTTTATGTCCTGTAACATTCTAGGCAAAACAATAACTCCAATATCTCCATAAAGGCAGATGGCGGATCATCAGAAAAATTACAGAGTGGCTCTTTAAACTGTCATATTACTGAATCAAATATATTCCTTGTTCTGTGATTAAATTAAGAACTGACAAAGTTAGATTCAGTATTTTACTTCTACTTTCACATTTGAAGTCTGCACTCATGTCAAGATGCAGAGCTGTGTAGTAATCCTTGTAAATGCCATGGAGAACAACAGACAGAGTAATGAGTAACTCTTTAGTCACTCCTTACGCGTGATCTTTGTTGCTGGACACTCCCCGTCTTCTGATTTTAGGATGGCATGCTGAGAATAAAGGAAGAGGCAGACGAAAAGGCAGGAGTATGACACTCATGTGATATTTAGTGGCGACTGTCTGTTCTCGGTGTACTCATGTGGGCCACAGAAGTTGTTTTTTTGGAGCTGCATACTTTACCGAAGCGAGGCGGAGACATAACACAGTCTTATCTGCTGGGCACTGGCTGGGTGGACACACATGTTTGAGTGCGTAGTATAGAAGTATGTTTACATGCCTCACCAGCATTCTGCATTTCCAGTTTCGGTCGGGATGCCAAAGATGCCCTCGTCCCGGGCAACAAAGACTATCATTCAAGGCCTGCCATGTTTAGTTTAACTCCTGGGTTGAACTGCATGTAAATAAATGAAATGAAATGTGCATGGCTGATGTGGAGTTTTTATCCTTGAAAGGTACAGTTGTGAAAAGGTTATTAGTTAAAAATATAATGTCAGATTTGGTGGTCATAATGTTTTTGTTTTGTAGTCAAAACTAGAACTGGGAGATTGGGGACTCAAGACTTTGACTTTGAGTTTGAGTGAAATTGTAGATATTGTTAGTACTTGTTAGTTATGGACCTGTCACAATAAAGAACAAACTGAAGCACAATACATTACTTTTGTGATAAACAATAATATTAAAGCAAATTTATGCCATTGACACAAAGCAGGATAATCCCAGTAAACATTTTTTAAAAAGCAAGAGCTGCAAGAAATAAATAGCAGAATTAACCAGTTATTAGCCATAAAAATTATTTATTCTTCCCTCTACAGCTCAAATGTCTAAAATCTCCCCACTATTGCAAAGAAGTTGTACACATGATAAATATTGAGCCCCAAAAGTTTTGTTGCAGCTTTCATATATGGAACGAAAAATCAATATTGTAATTGTAATAAATCAATGCTGTAATTATCATGACTGGGTTAGTAGTATGTAGAAAATTAAGATATACTATAATGTAGACATGCAAAACATATCCAAAAGCATTGTGGGAAAAGCCGTACTTGCTTCTGATTAGTTGATAGAAACCAGACCTGTCAATTGTGTGATTTTATATATATAACAAAAATAATATGCATGCAATTTCATATCTTTTCACTAGTGTCATCTATTTTCAGGCTTTCTGGTTTGTACTGTCTCACCTTATGCTCTCTTGACCCCAAGCTAGAGTATAGTATTATGAAGACGTAGTATATATAAAAGGACCAAAAAGCGTTTTCAGAAGATTTATGTGAAACCAACTGTCTCTCTATAATTTAAACCACCTTCACCACGCCCCTGCATTTCAGGCCGTAACTCTTTCGTTTCCCTCATTTTGATTCCTTCAAATATAGATTATCCTGCGTCTTTCATCTGGATGTAATGATACGTTCAGCTTTTCCATGTCATCGTTTAGCCCAGGCTTGGTGGTAATCCGAATTGCAAAACAGCCCATTTGCTTGTGTACACAGCTCTAAAAGCCCTCTGTCTCTGGTGTAGGTGTATAAGCTAAAGTTAATTCAATCAAAGTAACATGTAATAAGTGTAATTTCTGCGGTGCGTCCAGACAGGGAGGCAGTTGGTAGTTATGTTTTTGTTTACTCTTAATCTGGTGTGTCTGGAGATAAAGGGTTTGCGGTGTCTGTGTCTGTGCAGGAGCGGACCCGATCATTCGACAGTTTCAACATGAATCCCCTGGAGAGTTCCCTCATCGACATCATGAGGGCCGAGCAGGACTCCCTCAAAGGTGAGCCAGCTGCACTGTGAATCACAATAACTCTATTTCTATTGTTTCAGGTGACATCACAGCATTCTATAGGCCAATATTAATTAATAAAGATAGGGCAGTTATAATTAAAATTGTTAAAATGCAAAATTATGTTGTAATACAGTGAGTTCTTGGCTTTAGTCACTAATTGAAAATACCAGGTTCAGCATTTGTGACTTTACCTTTTGAATATTTCATGGCAAAGTACAATATAACCAACAGGGAAATCTGGCCCTTGCCCCCCCATCTGGGAGTATGACATTGTAGAATCTGAAAACTACCAATATACTGTTCACCTTATTCTGGAAGTAGCCGTTGGTGCCACCATTGTTATTCAGGTTGTATTATTTTGCATGGGGCTGCTGATTCTAACAGCAAGTAAGCTCAGTATGGACCCCAGAGAATCAGTGCAGTGTTTACTTGTACACAAATGAACCTACTTTATGTCATATTTAATCTGCAAAACTTTTCTCAAATTCGCCATTGACATGAATGGGATTCTTGTTCAACCAGAAGTGCTGCCACAAGAACACATGGTTTAGGAGCATTTAGAGACAAAAGTGGGCAGGGCAGAATAAGGTGAATTAGCCTGTGGTGAAAGAAAGAAAATTACAATTTAAGGACAAAAGATCGAAAAACTGAAATTGCATCTTGAATAAATGCAAATCACAAAGGCTGCAACCCCCATCCCCCAAAAAACCCTGTCTTAATCTGCATAAAATCATGTACGCTAGACCTCTACAAACACTTTCTAAAATATGATACTTGAATAATTTTTAAGTGTTCATATTTTCAGTTTTTTTTGTCAAAGTTTACACAATTCCAAGTACTGCTGTCAAATTTGTCACTCATTTTGTCTCATACCAGTTACTAGTTACATTTTACACTATTTAAGTACCATTTTAGATCAGTCTTTTATACAAAATTTGATTAGTAACTGTAAAGCTTGTTTTAAACCACAATCCCAGTATTCTCTGAGCACTTACCAATCGGTAGACGATGGAGTAGGGTAATACAAATAGGACTGTACTCGGTAATTCCTTTGATTATAAATGTATGAGTTGTTCTAATTACTTTCCGTCCTTGACTAGAGTAACAGTCAGGTTTCTCAACACCATTGCCACTGTGAGCAAAAAAATAATAAATAATAAATATTTATTTATAAAGCACTTTTAAAAACAAGGTTTACAAAGTGCTATACAAGCCACAAAGAATAATACAAAAAGCATAAAAATGGCATACAGAAGGCATACAAAAACAGACAATCATGCAAACAGTTCAAGTAATTCTAATAAATAAAAAGAAATGGAATAAAAAGGAATAAAATCAAGCTAAAACCAGTTACAGGAAGGCCAACCAATAAAAATGAGTTTTGTGATTTAAAAGAAGATACTGATGGTGCAAGCCTTATTTCCTCAGGCAGGTCATTCCAAAGCCGAGGCGGCCGGACTGAAAATGCTCCATCACCTTTCGTCCGGAGCCTGAACTTTGGAACAGCTAACAGGGACCTGCCTGAGGATCTAAGGCTGTGGGAGGGCTCGTACGGGGTTAAAAGTTCTGAAATGTGACTTGGCGCAAGACCTAAACGAGCGTTAAAAGTGATCAGTAAAATCTTAAAATCATTTTTAAAACACACAGGCAGCCAAGAGAAGCTAAAACAGGGGTAATGTGTTGATGTCTGTTAAACCAGTGAATATCCAGCTAATAGCATGCATATTCTCAACCTGCATCTAACCACAACAAATGTCATAGCCAAGGTTGTAAAGAAATGAGTAGGATCCACATCAACACCTATAGTAGTCAGACCTGAAACATTTATTTTTCAATTGCGACTATTTCTGATTAAAACACTGAGCACATGATGTCAGACTAAAAACTAAAAATAGAAGTTCAGCCCAGTCCTCTTTGGCTGATTTTTTTATGTTGAAAAATTCTGAACAACCTACATAAACATAAAGGATTTTCATATATTATACTCATTGCCTGCATAGTCTATCTCAGGGGTGTCCAAACTTTTTCATAACGGGCCGCATATCAAAACACAGATGAAGCAGAGGGCTGATAAAGGACCATAGACTGGTGCTTAGTACTGTGAATAATTGAAATATGTGCAATTGTAACAGGTGAGTATGATTTTTCTTTGACTTTATTCAAGCTTAGATTCTCAAAAGGACAAACTAAATTGTTGTTATTAGCTTTATCAAGGTAGATTTTCCAAAAAGTACTGCTTAAGTACTAGGTAATACAGGCCAATTTACCTAGAAGCCTGAGGGCCAAGAAAACAAGATTTGAGGGCCGCATTTGGTCCCCGGGCCATAGTTTGGACATGCCTGGTCTAACTAAAAGTCTTCTGACTGCAATTTAGTTTGTAATTTATATACCGTATTTTCCGGACTATTGAGCGCACCTGAATATAAGCCGCATCAACTAAATTTTCAAAGAATTTTATTTTTGTACATATATAGGCCGCACCTGTCTATAAGCCGCAGGTGTCCACGTCTTCAAGAAGTTTTCAAGTTCGGAGCATCTGCTTGTATTGCCTCTAAAGCTTTTGTCGTCTTTTTGCATTGAGTCAGTTCGTCACGCGTGAGAGTCGCTCTGGCGCTCTACTGCGCATGTCTCGAGCAGAAAGAGCCGCTGTCCTGTCTGGGATCATGTCAGTGTCTTGTAGGATTTCAACAGGATTTCAGGCTCTCCCGGGGGTCGGGGTTAGTTGTATCGATCATGTATGAGTGGATGTCCCGCTACTGAAGTTTGAGACGTTTCGTCTCGTCATTTACGCTTCACCTGCATTTAACACATACGGGTCATTAAGACGTATCCCACTCACTAATGTTCATTTAGCAGCAGAACTTATTTTATCACGCAGCGATAAACTGTTTTAGTGCTGACAACAGCGCTAGTGAGTGTTCTAACTAACCCTAACCCATGTTCACCGCACAGACAGCGGCGCTTTCTGCACTCGAGCTGCGCGCACATCCGCTGCGTTCATAGACGAATAATTATTCGTCCATATATTAGCCGCATCGGTGTATAAGCCGCAGGGTTCAAAGTGTGAGAAAAAAGTAGCGGCTTATAGTCCGGAAAATACGGTATATATAAAAAGGATAGTCTGTAAATTAGTTGAGGCCTCATATTAACCATGACTTGATAACTTTCTATATGCCAGTGCCTCTCCATTAGATGTGCTAAACCCAGAATAAATCTGCATGGAGACCTCCTGAATCCTTAGTGTCACTTCCTCCACAGGTTAGAAGTCTACCCCTCAGTCTTTCTGCTGCAAATGAGACACAGAACAGACACTTCCCAGAGTGCACTTCGTAACATTGTACATCAACACTGCATACACACACTGTACCTGGGAAAGAGACAGAAGCATTTCCACATAATTATATAGCTCCATGCTCGTTCACCTTACCCTCTGGTCTCAAAAGGATATTCACTGCTAATACAAACTACTACTTCTCATTTCAGCCGCTGTACAGATTTTCTTATATTCACAGGGTTACATTTAGACTTAGACAAACTTTATTGATCCACATGGGAAATTATGTGGGCACAGTAGCTCACACATCACAATATAATTAACAAAGAGCAAAAATATAAATGGTAATCAATTCAAAATAAGCAGCATGTACATATGTCACTACATTTTAAAGATTCATTTGTTCATATATTTACCACAACCTTTGTTCTGTCTACATGTAACTTGCTTGCACACGCGAATGTAGGAAGTACAAAGGTTTGCACATTGTTAGTGTCAAAGTGACCAACAATTGCGAGGTTGGTCAAAAGGTCATTCTAATTGTGTCCGCATACACTGAGAACTAAGTGACATTGTTTTCAGATCACATATGCTTTATCATACAAAATAGTCGAGCTCAAAATAGGAGCGAGGAGTGGGAAGAGACATTCAGCAAACTGCCGTAGCCATAAATGTCCTGTGCTTTTACCCACTGTCATAATTTACTTGGGAAGAGTCTTATACATGTATTATATAGCATAGGTTTGCCTTGTCTGCTGATCCTTGCACAATGACCATTTCTGTATTTAAATTCAATCTAAGTGACAGAATAGTTGTGTACGTTATCACCATAGACTATATAAATGGACATGGCTAACCTGCTCTCCACGACTCTGGCTCCAATTCACTTTGTATTGAAAAAAACGTTGCCCCTCTCTCTGTAACTGCTGCTGTCAGGCTCCTCATTTTGGTTTTAGAATGTTCCTATCAACCCATTCTACATGATCCTGGTGTTTAATATGGAACTCTGCTCCAAATTCACCCCATAACTGCTAGCCTTGGTCAGCTTCATTTGACTGGAGCCGACCACTATAGGTGACGTCGCACTCCCATGGTCCATTTCCTTATACAGTCTATGGTTGTCATTGAATTTGACAATTCATGAGTCATATAGCTCTCAAGTGTTTTACCATGTTTGTTGTCAACGTTGAACGCTGAAAGTAGGAACAACTATATGCAGATGTATACACCTGCAAGGTCAGTAGAGAGGTCATTTTGGCTTTCTGTTCTTCTCCACTCCTCAACTATTTAACAATTCAAGCTCTCTGTAGTGTCGCAAACATATTCTATTGAATCTGACCTCTTTTCCCGATACATTTTTAGAAGGAGCCGCATAGAGAATACACTGCTGGAGCTTAGGCTTTGTATTTAAGAGGGGATTTAGGACTGAGATTGAGAGACTCATTCCGGGCTCATTCCGACTCCAAACCGTCTCCCAGTCTGCACGCCTTTTACATTCCTGTTTTCACTCTTCCCCCTTGATCATCAGTTTTTCATGACAAAACTGACATTTGAGATCAGATAGAGTTCTCACTGGCATGAAAGATCGGGAGTATTCCACCTGATATTGCTGTAGCGGTGATCTAGAGGCCAGATTTGCTTTTGTTTCTCGTTTTTTGAAGTCTGATCATGACATGAGCTTGAAAATGATGTGTGAGGGGTGAAAAGCGCTTCTTGTGTCTTCTGGGTGAGAACAATTAAAATGGAGGCAGAGCTTTGGTTATTGATTAAAGGGGGGATTGTTTCATCTCAGCAGGGAGCCTTTATAAAGCTCCTCGTGATTACACAATTAGAATAAGTACCCCATAAGTACAATATTTGGTTCAAGCTGAAACTGCCATGCAATTGTGTACTTTTTTTTTTTTTTTTTTACTGGATTTCAGGCAGCAAAATGGCATATTACAAACAACAGCTTTTATTACTACTCGGCCTCCAAACTTCTATGGTAGCCCTGCAGGGACATTCATTTTTTTTTTTTTTTTTTAAACAGCAGTAAAAATGGGTCAGGGCAGGTGATAAGCTAAAAGCACCATGTGTACAATTTAGTGTTGAGCAAAATGCAGCTCATTCTGACATTTTCCTAACAAACAAAACATGCTACACCTGCGCCATCCGTGGACTTAAAAGAACCTTTGTGCTGTGAATGGGAGTGGCTGGCGGATAATTTCACAAAATATGTTTGATTTGTGATGGATTTTAGTTGAGCTGTACTAGCAATGTCAAGTAGAGATTAAAGTGGTTTACCCTCCTTATTACTGTACACAGTAGACCACATCCCTAAAATATCATACGCTGTGATTAAAGACAATTTTTTTTTTCTTCTTTAATTTATTCATTTGGCCTACAGTCTTTGGTAAATGGAACAGTAAGTCATGAATTCAATATATAGCAAAATAGTAACAAAATATTTCAAAAAGCAGATGGAACCAGCCTTAAAGCTACCATTTAGTCGGCCCGCCCCCGTTTCATTTAAACTTAAAACTTATTCCAGTTCACTACTTACTATTGTTGTTAATTTTATAGAAATAATAAGTCATTTACAGTAGCTTCAGGTTATCTCTTGTTCTTGCTACTATATTAAATCCTATTCTTTGTTGATGAATGTTGAATGTGTACACAGCCTAGCGTTGAACTCAAAGGTCACTGGGGCGTAGTGTAGACAAACACACAGACAGTTCGCTGTACGCAGTGAAAACCCTCTCCAGACGCCTCACTATCGGCTCATATTTACTGTAGCCCGCGCTGAACCGCTCTTCTACTGTGATCCAGTGTCGTGCTGTCAAACCACTGCACCTCTTCTTCAGTATTAGCGCAGAGGAGTGGAGGGCTAGCTCATTAGCCACGACTGAATCTGCACACTAGTCTTGCTGGCACACATCCCTGCTACTGCCGCAGCTTGGTCCCTCAAGCAGCCTGGCACTGGAGAGTGTATAACAGGTTTATCTGCGCCTTCAACACCGTACGCTTTTTGGGCGTCATTAGGGAAGAAATGAGCCAGACTTTAAAAAAATAGGATGTAATGACAGGTTGTGGAGCAAAGGTAAACCATAGAACGCTGAATTTGTCATTGAGTTATTTTCTATAATCATACATTTTCTGGTGTGGATTTATTATTGTCATGGATTAATTTTGTTATATTTTCTTTGTCAAGTAGTTGTGCTTGTTGTTTTATTAAAGCAGAACTAAGTAGCTTTCAGTGATGGAGCTTTCCTGCAGCCCCATTATGAGATATACACTGTCAGATAGACTCAAAAGTGCTTTTTTTTCCCTTTTGTTTTGTTTTGTTTTTTCTTTTTATTGAAATAAATCAATAACCATGTACAAAAACATACAACATTACCATATAAAAAGAGCCAGGGTTTCCCAGGAGAACTCTGTGTCCGCCATATTGCAAGGCTCGTTTTCCACACAGAGACAGCAGAGAGAGACAATGGATGCCTCAAACTCTCTCACTAAAATACATATTTAGCCTCCACAGGGACTTACAAAGACTTTTAATACTTTTGCTTTAATTTGTTAGCAGAAGTGAGTCAGAGATGAAAGAGATCAGTAAAGTGTAGGATATTTATGGGTTTTAGCATCCTGTTAGTAAGAAACATTTTGAGGACTTTTCACTATTCAAAAGATGGGATATTCTGTTTTAAATTTGTAACTGCTTAACTCGTAATTAATTTTTCATCATTTTGAATCCCATGGATAGTTTGTTGAATATATAAACATTGTTTGGATCCACATAAGCCTTGTACCTGCTGATGAAGAGGCTGCTGATGGTGCTGTGCTGATGGTGCTGAGTTGTTCTTCAATTAAACTTTAGTGTCAATTACACAGCACAGCTGCAGACCCTCGAAGCACCTACACAGTATTATGGACGGGCACCTGGCCAAAACATGAACCTGTGAAGATTCAATACGCCACTAAATGATTGTATGATTGTATCATTGTATGATTGTATAAACTACATTAACTGCCACTAGGAAACACGTAGGAGTAGTTCAAGGAGTTCACTATGGTGTCAAAACTACAGCATTCAGCTAAACAAAGAAGTATTACTCAAGCTATAAAGTTTGAAGTCAAATAGTTGAAATGGCAAGATGAAGGAGAGAAGAGTAAGTGCATTTTTGATGATTGTGTTCCTATTCTTCTGAAACACGACCTTCACATAGACAGACAATATGAGGTTTCTAATGCATTTAGCTCTGCATTGAAACTGCTGCGTCACTCCCAAACTTTGTGTTCTTTCTCCTTACATTTCTGTCCTAGTAGCCTTTGGCCTACAACACAAATAACCTAGTTTACTCCTTGTTTTCCTAATTACACTTCATGCTCGTATCCTGCCTCCATTTTCCCTCACAGCCAAGTAAAAACATAATTACTGCAAACTTATCTCGTCTCACTCTCTCTCCCTCATACATACACACACACACACACACACACACACACACACACACACAGACACACACACGCACAAATGTCAAACACACACAATTCTTGCTCTTCTAGCACATCACGTTGAACAAAGTGAGGGCAGAGAGGGGAGAAAAACTGTCTACTGTTGGAGTGGCTTTGAATGGCTTCCAGCATTGTCCAGGGTGGCAGAATGGAGCCCTCTGTTTGCGGGCCAGAGACACACTGCTGCTCTGTGGGCTGTACTGTACATGTATGCAGCCGCCAGCATGCTAATCAGGTTCACAGAGCGGGCACATGCTAGCGGCAGACGCGCAGGGATGTGGCGCTCACAAACATGCTTTCATATGCTATTAAAGGCTCGGCACGGTACTTCTCCGAAGCCAAGATGGACTCCGCCACGCCTCCCTGCGCATCTATTTCTATAACTGTGTCATCAGAAAGTGAAAAGGTACATTTAGAGATACTACCAATGGATAGTACAAATAATTCTTGCGGCGATATTATGACAATAATGCCTTTCAAAATTCTCATAGCATTCCCAACATCATGCACTGGTCAGAGCTGGGATTGAAGCACCTACCTTTTGGTTTGTGGGTGAATACTTCTACCTACATTTTTTGTAGCTTGACCCAGCTTATTAGAAGCTATCCTTATGTCCAGTCTATGACAAATGTGCTGTGAAACTGTATGGTTTTGAGCCACTCCTGTGGGTGGTCTGTCCTGTTTCCTCCTATATACTGTATTTTCTGCACCACATTTCCAAACCAGACTTAGAGTGGGGGAGGGGCCATAAGACTTACATGTGACTGAGGAATGCACCAATCACAGGGTGGTTGTTACCCGTAGAAACAATAGTGGCACTATTTCGGCCGTTTTATGTCATTAGCCCATCGAGTTAGCCAACCTTGCGTAACTTTGAAGCTTGTTTGGCATCACAACATAAGCTAGTGTTGTGTGTACAATCCAAGGCAAATCATACAATGTAAAATGTATCATATGAGACTGTGAGTGGAGCAGAAATAGAGGTCAATGTTTGTCAAACGTTGTCAAAAGTATCGAAAAGATACTAATTAATAGTAAAACTAGTATCGAAACTAGATACTTATTTGAGAATGTATCGGTACAAAAAAAGTCACATTCACAGGACAGAAATGAACCTTTCCTGAATGGCTTTAGAATGATCTTGAGATGTATCAGAACAAGTATAAGAGCACATAGACTAGTATACACCCATGGACCACTATGGAACCTACTTAGACAACTGAGGGATTACAAATATGAGACCACATGGTAATATAAAAGAAAGTACTATTATTTGTTGAAAATGACATTCTAGTGACAGTTTTCATTATCATCATGGTTTTTTAATAGGTGTTAAGTATTGAGTCCTTAGTTTTGAAATCCAGTTTGAAATTTTTGTATCGTGACACTAGTGCCGACTGTTTAAGATTGCAGTGTATTATATTGAATTTTCAGCTTTTTCCCAGCCTTCTTGTGTCTTGAATGTGCCCTACATTGTGAGAGCCATTGTTGAAATAGCAGCCATCAGCAAAGTAAATCTCCGCGCATGAAGCAATAACTAAAGAACATTATCCTGCTCTCGTTTCTTGTGGCTTTTTGCTAAATTGGAAGCTGCTTAATTTATGTGGTGTGATTGAGCCCGGATAGCAACGCAGCTAGCTCCAGGTCGTTTTATAGTGTCGAACGCCACTGGAGCTCACATTTTATCACACCTTTTTATAACAAATCTCTAAAATAGCCTGTAAATCCCTATACGCCGGAGCAGCAATGCAAAGATATACCAAGGAGCTATTGCTATAAACAACGAGTAGGATGTTTTGTATTTTGTTTACCGTGAAATAGGTCACATTAAGATCAGATAAGCACCAACAATATGTGACGGTGTTAGTATTTCTACTGGCTGTTTAGGTGACAGTATTTTATTAATAAAGTTTAAATTGGGACAACCTGCGCCTGAAATACTATGTATTCTGTAAACAGTTGTGTAATATGGTTAAAAAAACTAGAGCTGTGTAAGTTTGTTTACTATTTAAGTTCATTAGCTGCCATTGTGATTCGTGATACTAGATTGTTTTCCTGCGTGCATTTGCCCAATAAATAAAGTTTTATGTCTTCTTTGCAGGTCGTCTGGGGTTTCCTCATCCAGGCGGGGACAATCCTCTGTCCCTTAATGGTACGTACCAAGTCTATTAAGAAGCATTAATGGTTAACTGTTCATAATTCAGTATATGGAAAGCTAAACCTAAATCTAAAATCATGGAAGTGTCTTTTTCCCCACACAATTTCTCAGTTTCCTCAAAAAAGATTGAGAAAACGTTGTTATATTTTTGATGTTTTTGAGTCCACCTCTTTCTGTCAGAGACTCTGTCCAATCAAATATTTCATGGTTGCATCCCTTTGTGCCCTTCTGCTTTCTAAATGTCACAAGTCATTGCAACCCTCTGCTCGGGCTGGTGAGGTACTTTCAACACTAAACAGATTTCTTTACCGTACACAGTTGATGCAATAGTTTTACTTCTTGTAATATCTGCTCTAAGAGTACAAGGGATGAGGAGGACACTGACGACTGTATTGTCAAAAGAAATAGTAGGATTGGATATCATATAGGTGAAATGAAGGACAGTGGCTAAGAATTTGCATGATTGCCAGGTTTTAAAAATTGTACTCCATATGATGCACTTTGTATTATAATGTGTTGTATTTATAGTTTGACTAAGAGACATTGTTTGGTTCATAGGCGTTTTGCCTTGGATGTTTACCGCCCCACAGTGACCTACTTGCACTAATGTGTGAGCATTGTATGGTTTCTAAGCACTCTTGAGGGTATACAAATTACAATGATCAAATTTTAGGCCACTCATTTGTACTGTTATTTGGCAAGCTCGCTGTAGTCTTGACTAGAAGAAGAATTGAGACTAGCTTGCTTCATAGCTTTATAGCTTAGGATAGGTAATATGTTGGTAATATATGGCTAATGTAAGATTAACCTACCAAATTCTATAATATACTACATATTAGTGTCATGATACTAACATTTCAAACTAAAGAATAATAAAAAAAAATAAAATTAAATTAAAAACACAATCAATTTAGGCAATAGAATGTGATTTTCAACATTAAATCGTAGTGTTTTCTTTTATATTACCATCTGGTGTTGCATGTAATCCTTCAGTTGTCCAGGTAGGTGCCATAGTGGTCCTTATGTGTTGTCTTATAGTTGTTCTCATACAGCTCAAGATCATTATAAACCTATTCTGGAAAGGTTAATTTCTGTCCTGTGAAGGTTACTTTTTTAGATCAATACTCAGATGAGAATCTAATTTCAGTACTAGTTTTAGTATTGATCAGTATCTGATTTTCACAACTTTTTAAAACCCTAGTACATATTAATCATTGTAGTTGAAAAACATTATTTTTTGCAAATCATGAATATGGAGCCACACATAAAACAACAATTCTGCTCAGTTAATCCCCTCATCAAGCTGCAGAAAGGAGGGTTTCCTTTGCTCCTTGTTGCCTTGTTTCCCCCTTAACTTTTTCTAACCTGACTGTTCTGGGTCCAACTGGTCAAGGGCCATGAATCTACGAGCCTGTGGTCACATGGTGCAGTGGTCACATGGTGTGGAGAGTTGTCATAGCCATGAGACAGATGGTGGCAGTGGACAGGCAGGACTCACCAGCTCAGCAGCAGCCTCTTGAGTGGATCCCTCCCCTGATTTGTCTCATAAACACACAGATTGCATGCATCATTCCCTTCATTTTCCCTCACCTCTTTATCCAACGCTTTATTTTTCTGTTTCTCTCACACATCTTTTTATAGCGCTCCCCGCTCTCATCCAATCTGCTTTACTATCTCTCTCTCTCATCTCGCCGCGGCTCCCTCTGACCTTCCCACAGAGTTAATGTCCATCTGGGCTGGAAAGTCCGCTGAGACCGCTCTGGATTATTTCCTTGTGTGTTCAGGCCACCTCTTCATCCTATCCCTGTTCTTACACTTTAGATGGGTCAGTGTTTCAATCTTTCCGGTGTCCACTTCATTCTAATTCACTCGACTTTCTACCAATTCTCTGGGGCTCTTTGTAAAAGTACCTTATTTCTCACTAAGCAAATAAAAAGGAAAATCTAACCCAACAGGTGAGGTGTAAAACGTGATTCGTTTGATTGACCTTTGTGGGATGAGATATAACCACGTTTTAGAGCTGGAAAAGATTGCATTTCTCAGCGAAGATTTGGCAGTGCAGCTGCACCTACCATTTATTTGCAACCAATTTACCCTAGTTTTTCCTTTGATCACAATTTGCTCTATTTCTGGGCTTGCGTTTTGGTTTCTATTGCAGTGGCATTTTCTATGGTGAAATCAGTATGCTGCTGCTGCCCTAGATGCAGCCTGAAAAGGTTTCATAATTGTCAACCAACACAGTTAGTCATATGTAGTGTGCTCTGTGCCTACAAGCCTAGTCTTTGTGCAACTGCTGTCTTCGCCGCTACATGTTTACATTAGAATGAGCAGCATTAGCAACGGCAGGCACTTGGATGTGTCACATAGTCCTGTTTTGAAATCTTACCCTGTGGTCGACGGGTATTAGAGAAACGTGCTGTATGTACTGTGCCTCTGTGGCCCAGCTTTAACATATCCTCTACAAGTTTGTGACTTTGGAAGTGTGACATTGGGTTTCGATGTTGGGATCCTTTATTACTCTTGGCAGATCTTGCAGTCCTCAGGGAGAAATAACTGAATTCTCCCGCACTCATATGACAAGCTTGTATTACACTAACTGATTTTTCATTGGCTCTGCTCTTATACTGCACTGCTAGTCGGTAACACACCCCACATGAAGTACATCTATTGCCTACGTCCTCTGTCCTCTGTACTTTTGCTGTCCTTGCTTTATCTTAATCATGTTAGTTCCACAGGGTTTAATTCCAGAACTGTTCCTAGTTCTTTTCTGGGACACTACATTGTATCCGTTTTTGAAATCTATTTTTGAAACTGCATTCTGTTGCAGAAATTTAATTTGTTTACTAATTTTTCTAATAGTTTTGTGATAATTAAATTCCTACAAGCTCTATTTTTGCCCTTGGAGTTCGGCTCAGAATTAGCTTTTCTGCAAGTTATTCAATTTTTTTTTCTTTTTTTTGTTTCACTGCTGCAGCTGTAGAGTATGACCTTGATTCAACAAAACTCTTCATGAAAGTTTTCTTAAAGAAAAGTAGAGTTCAAATACTTTTGGTAATATTACCAATAATTTGTCTTACCAATGGGTTGCTTTTGCCCGAGGACGCACTACAGTGTAATAAAGCTTAATTGAATACATGTTCTGTGTTTTCCATAGCTTACTATTGGCCCAAAGACACTGTGCGTAGTGTTAATGTTAATTTTAAAATTTCTCCTTATTTCACATGCAGCCAGGAATTATAGCAGGAGACGAGGTAAAATATGTTGCATTTCTTGTTGTCTAAATTTTCAGTTTGATTCGATTTGTGACATGAAGCCATTTTTTCTTATAATTTTCCCGTTTTGCTGGTTTCTTTGATCTCTGTGCTTGTATACAATACGTTTGCTTCTTGTCTGTTATGTGAAGTGACACACTGTCTGCATGACTGTCGGGCCTTGTTAAAACTTGTCATCGCTCACCCTCAGTGTATACGCCTGTTTTTCACACACGTTTCAGAGCCACACATTAGGAGATGCTAACCCCAGTGGCTGCTCCATAATGAGGCATAGACACTCTGTGTTAGCGGCACATGGCCTGGAGCTCTCAGTGTAAGCCCAGGCTAAACTCTCCCATAAATCTGTATAAAGCAGCTCAGAGCAGGTTGTATGGATGCAGGGACAGGGCAGGGAGGGTTTAACGTCAGCTACACGCAACACTGGTCTCTGTGTGGCTCTCCACATCCACAATACCGACAGGACCAGTACACTCTTTTACTTTTTTATATGCTCCCACTCATTGATACATTCCTATCTTTGTAATTGCATGCTTCTGTCATGTTTCTTCTATGTTTTCAGAGACTGTGTTGTCTTTTGTAATCAATACAGTGTGTTATGTTCTATCTTTTCTATACAAGACGGTTCATATTTCCATCAAATAAATGGGAGAGCCATAATGTGTGTTTTCTGCCACTCTGGCTCCAAGCCAAACCAGTTACATCGAAGGGAGTTGTGTCAAGATAAGCATCTGAATTATAATTAAAAAAATATAATTCAAAATGAATTTCATGCAAAGCATGAGATGCTTTTATACTGAAAACCCTGAGAAATTATGGTTGCACTTGCAAGCTAACAGTATTTGAGATGTCAACATACATATTTTACATTTGAAGCAGAATATATATGAATCAATTCATACTGTAACTTCTAGTCTTCTTTGTATATCAAAGGGTCTTTGCTTATTTGCATCAATACTCTTAAGTATTGGTTAAAAGCAAAGTCATTAAAATACGCTGAAAGGCAGTTTTCTACAGAGGATTGGCTTCACTTCCTCCCATCAGGTAGATGACTCAAGGCACTGGTATAATTGCCACTGTACATTTGCCATTATCGCTCCACCATGTCCCACTGACCTCATTTTAACCCTTTACCCACGAGATAAACCTCTCTCTGAACTCCCCCTTTTCTCCTTGTCTTATAGGCCATTCCTCTCTCTTCCCAATGGAGGATGGTTTTCCTGATGATGAGCGTGGAGAGGGCTTGGCCGGTCTGGGATCTCCTCACTGCTTCCCACATCAGAACGGAGAGCGAGTGGAACGCTACTCTCGCAAAGTGTTTGTGGGTGGATTGCCTCCTGATATAGATGAAGGTGCATACAGGATTTTTATAGACCAACTGAGTCAAAGCAGAGACCGAATGTAAACAGGAAATACTCTTTTTGACCAATGTAGGCTTAAGTAAATGTCATGTGCATCTGGTTCTTTTCAGATGAGATCACAGCCAGTTTCCGCCGCTTCGGTCACCTGTTTGTGGACTGGCCTCACAAAGCGGAGAGCAAATCCTATTTCCCTCCCAAAGGTACAGGTCCACTTTGGTGCTGTTGAATTACCATTTTACACAGGACAAAATACAAAAGCTCACTGAACATCTGGCCAGCCATTCTGTTTTTCTACAAAGAATTACTCTTGTCCCTGTCGATTTGAGATGGAAGTTTAGCAGATGGACAAATAGATTCACACTTGACTGTCTAGATGCAGTTGCCTGTAAATCTTCTTTATTTCAGTGACTGAAAGACAGAGATCCCACTATTGTATCAATGTCAATCTAAAACCATTTAAAGACGCACTATGGAACATTAATAAGATAAGACATACCCCAGCCTCACTGCTCCTAAAACGTTTGACTGGAGGTTTTGTCTGTTTCTGTGTTTGTAAGACCCCCACTGTGAGCTCAGTATGTCGAAGGCTGACAGAGTTAGCATATAATCGGAGGAGCACCTTGGAGCGTGGTACATGTCAATAGTGTGTACTGAGTCTGTGCTGTGTGTGTAGGGTACGCCTTCCTGCTGTTCCAGGATGAGAGCTCTGTTCAGGCTCTGATCGACGCCTGCATCGAAGAAGATGGAAAGTTGTACCTGTGCGTGTCTAGCCCCACCATCAAAGACAAGCCGGTCAGTGCTAGCTGAGCATACTGGGTTTGGTTGGTTTTTACATTTTTATGGGGCACATGTGTTTATTGGACTGGACAGTATGGGTTCTGGGTGTGAAAAAGGGTGAAGATTGGGGAAGAGACACAGCAAATCAATCGCATGAGGCTGGCACAGAACATACACCGTACAGCATACAGTTCAGCAGCAGCCCAAAATGATTCCTTCCCCAATAAAATAACTTTTTCCTAAGCAAGACATTTGTCCTGACTTGAGGTGTGGTGACAAAGTGACCACAGACTGAAAAAAAAGAAAGAATAAAGGGCACCAAATGTATCTTTACTTCTCAGAAAAAAATAAACACAAACCAAATTGAATCCAGACTAACTTGTTCATTTGTTAGTTGAGGCAGGCTGTCTATTGTACAAGACATTCCATATAGTTATATATTGACCATAGATAACAGAGCCCCCTGACAGAGAGCGCTCCCCATATCCACCAAGTGCTGTAAAAAAACTGTATTTTTGTGGTCTAGGTCCAAATTCGACCCTGGAACCTGAACGACAGTGACTTTGTGATGGACGGCTCTCAGCCTCTGGACCCAAGGAAAACCATCTTTGTGGGAGGAGTGCCCCGCCCACTCCGTGCAGGTACTCCTCTACCTCCATTGAGCTTGTTGTTTAGAGCCTTTATTGCGATTGAATTTGTCTGACTTCTGCATCGTATTAGATATACTCTGTAAAAGTGTGATATAAAAGCATCTGCAAGTTTCTTTAAGATATCTATCACTAAGTAGTAACCAGTTACCTTTCAAAAGACTTTTCAAACTTGTAGTTATTATTTAAGTTTTGTTTCTGATGAATGATGTAGTTAATTTCAATCCCAAATGCACCAAGGCTGAGATGGTGAGCTCCAAACGGCTTTGTTCTTAATAAACACTGGATGAGCTGCCGACAGAGATGAAAGACTGCGTCTCTCTCGATTGGTGTTATCAGGAAGTGCTCTCAGGCACGCTGTGGAGTGTTTTCACTTCAGTTTGATTCTTACAGCTCTGATTAGTATTTTCCTTGTGGTGGGCAATTGTCTTTGAGGTTTTTCTTTCAGTTGCAGAAGGTTCTTTGAGCCCACAGTCCAAATATGACACTATTACACCATAGTACACCACCATTATGGTGGAGGCACTTCTCCTGCTGTCAATGTGGGAGCCATGATTTATTACATAACACTAAACTTATTTTATCATGACCCACTTTTACACTTACACGTACATTATTTTATGGTACATCAGTTTCAGTGTTCCATATTAAATTAGCAATCTTAAAACTTTAAATATATAACATGTATGTGGAGTAAACTTATAAATGTTCACTCCATCCTCCTATGCCCTATTTGTCTCAAGCTACTAGCTGTCAGTCACTGACAATCTTGAACAAGTGGACAAGATCAACTATTGGAATAAATGTAAAGCCTATAGAGTTAGAAAAAACGGAGGGCATTTGAGTTTTTGGTATTTTTTTCTGTAGTTCGGCACACCTATCCATGAGTTTCAGAGTAAAGATAAAAGTTAACTGTTGCCATAGCAGTTAACAATTCAAAACTAAATATTATATGTTAGTTGCAGGCAAAAGTCCTTGACATGTCAGCCTTAAACAGGAATGTTGTTTTTGCATGTTTTTGATGCAGCTTTAGACTCTGTCCTCCATCAAACTCAAGTATAATCCATTTGTTTGGTAAGGCAAAGCCCTGAGCTCAGCAGCACTGCATCAGAGGAGCCTCTCTATACACTTAGTGTGTCTTAGCTTCTATCTGTTTGATTACACTGCACTGTTTGGTACACTGTTTGGGCTTCACATCAGACATTTGTTGCTGTATATAGTATATTTAATTAATTTGATTTGATTGTCTCTTTTTTACTCTCTGTCTTTCCCTTTCTCTTTCGGTCTGCCTCCCTCTCTCTCTGCAGTGGAGCTGGCGATGATCATGGACCGGCTCTATGGAGGGGTGTGCTACGCTGGCATTGACACAGACCCGGAGCTGAAGTACCCCAAAGGAGCAGGGCGGGTGGCCTTCTCTAATCAGCAGAGCTACATAGCTGCTATCAGTGCTCGCTTTGTGCAACTGCAGCATGGAGAGATCGATAAACGGGTGAGCCCACACTAACGGGACACCTCAAACTGCCTGTGCGTTTGGCCCACTTCTGTGAAGAGCCACGCCTTAGTGTAGGCCTTATCTCATGTAGATGTGGGGTGACGGGGAAGGGAACCTGGACTCACAAGGAATAATAATAAACACAGTGCACTTTTACCTGGAAATGGTATTTTAATAGCCAAACTTTATTTATCATTAATAGAGGAGTTATATATATATATAAGAAAATGAAATATCAAAAGATGGTTTGGGCAATAGAGGAAGATGTGTGAACAAAATTCATTTTTAATATAACAGTTCGCTCATTCAGTACTTAGTTCTAATTATTACAAAGCAGTTGTATCTGGTCAGCCACCAGAATTAGGATTTGTTCCTACTTGGCTTATCATCTTTATGCTGCTAAATTAAAACTAAAACCTCACATTATTTAATAAGTCTGCGCCCTTTAATTGATCTGCATAAACATAAAATATTATTTGAAGCCTAAAACGCAACCTTCAGTAACCTGTTTATTGAAGTAAAGTAAATGCTTTACTTTTTCACTGTATATATTTACAACCAGCTATCTGCACAAAGTTCTGTTTTATCTATTTCATAGAAATGATCAAGGCTGCATCACTTTTTCTTACACTTAGAAACTGAAAAGTATATCAAAGTTTACAGTATTGCTCAAGAGATGAAATCCACTTTATAATTCCACAATATAATGTGCCAGCTCCCCCTTTCTATAATTGTACAGAGCGATTATTCTTGAGCTAAAAAGCAAATCTGATGTGACCCAGTTTGTTTGTGAAAAGCTGGAGCAGTATTTGTGTCTGTGCACTGGTATAAAACTCTCTCACACCATCCCAGCTCTAGTTCCTCTATTCTAAAGTCCCTGCAGTGGAGTTTTGTATTATACTTTGCATCGTGGTATGCAAAGCTCTCTGCCAAAGCTCAAGGTCCAGTCGGGTCAAATGCAACCTCACCTTCTGTCGCCAGAGCAGCCGGCACGCAGACTGACTGTTCAAGCTGCTCAAGTTATTTGAGCAAATGAGAAAATGTAATAGTTTCTGGAGATTTGGAAGCATCTTAAAGCACAATCTGCTTCAGGGAGGGAACACTGATAAAGGATGTGTGCAAATCTCAAACGCAAATAAATCTAGCAGAGAATTAGAAAATAGCAAGAAAATTGAGAAGTCTGCCAAGAAGAACATCCAAAAATAACTGATATAATAGATATAATTTCCCTAGCTGTACGTGGTTGATAAATAATGTTGTCCTTAAATGTATGAGGACACTGAAGCGTGACTTAAGCTGAGTGCAAATATAGTTTGAAATTCAAAGAATATATCATTTCTGTTAGGTCTTATTTGTCAAACTGCAGTTTCTCTTGATAAGAGCAAACATGAATAACATGTATGTAAGCTCCCTGCTGGGGTCATAATATGGATCACATAATAATAGAATAAAGTTCATCTAACGTATTTTCACATGCACTCTATTAATACAATAAACATGCAGCATTCTGAATGTGAAGAAACATCTAAATATATTGATTGCTTTTGTAAACGGATCACAAAAAATGATCATGCTTAAAATTAGGGTTCCAGAGTCTAGTGAGAAGGTGCTGTTTTTATTAAATAAACCTTTACTGATAGAACTTTCAGTTGTGGGTAGTCATGTTAGTTTGTAGAATATTTGAGTACACTCAGCAGCTGTAATTGTGCCCATGAAGACCAGTACTAAACTCGTGTCCCATGCCCGGTGCCCGCAGGTGGAAGTGAAGCCATACGTGCTGGATGACCAGCTGTGCGACGAGTGCCAGGGGACCCGCTGTGGGGGCAAGTTCGCGCCCTTCTTCTGCGCCAACGTGACCTGCCTCCAGTACTACTGCGAGTACTGCTGGGCCGCCATCCACTCACGGGCCGGACGAGAGTTCCACAAGCCCCTGGTGAAGGAGGGAGGAGACCGCCCCCGCCACATCTCCTTCCGCTGGAACTGAACCACAGGCAACAGGCAACAGGCAGGGCAGGTAGTGCACCAGTCGCCAATCATTGTACAAATAAATGCACTTTTCTGTTGCTGGTTCCTTTTTGCTCTAAGTTCACCCAAAAGTTTCTCGTTTTTTAAGTTAATATATAGTATATCTATATTTTGAAAAAAAAAGAACAGAAAAAATGTCCAGAAAAGAAAAAAAGAAGTGTAATGTAATTTAATTTATAAATTTGATTTTTAAAATATTTTTATGAGTTCATACAAATGGATATATAGGACCGTTTGAAGTGTGTGATGGTACTCTGCTTTGAATTGGCCTGAACTTTTTTTTTTTTTTTTTTACACTTTTATCAAAAATCGAATGAAATGTGACTTTAAAATGTTTATTTTGTGTAGCAGAGCTGTTCCTGTTTAGTTTGTATTACGTCTGGAGGCAAATGCAATGGGAACAGTGCATTATTGGCTGTTTATTGTGGAAAGGGTCGGGGCTCTAGAGCAAACTTCACTTGAAAAGGGTGTTGCTAAAGAAGAGTGCACTTATTTCCATTAGAGAGAGTGCAGTTTCAGTATAGGAGACCCTTGTAGTTTACCAAAGCTGAATTTCTCATCACTGACAAATACAAGAGAGGGCCCACTGCGACGAATATTCACCCTCCTCGATCAAAAAATAAATAAATCTCTACCGCAAATATTTTTACTTGAAATTTCACACAAGAAAATCTCTAAGCAACATAACTATATTTGGGTTCGGATCTCCATTTTGACACATGCAAAAACTAATACCTCAAACTCAGCTGCTAATGTGCCGATTCCAGAGGAGACTAACCAGAAGATAACTCGCTATCCGTGCTGCCGGGGCCGTCCTTCCCGCCGATACAATACGGGAGGTTGGGCGTCTGGTGGCTGTGTGTGATGGGAACGGCACAGTTTTGTACTCACTTTGCTTCATCACCTTATTTTTGTATCAATCGCAGGGTTATGCTAGAGACGGACAGAGCATCTACAGTATCTTTAGGGGAATGTATAGGAGGAGACTAACTATCCTCAGCTGAATGCGAACACGGGGGAGCCAGAGAAAGCTAGTGGCCTCCGCTTTTTTTTTGCAGTTTCGAATGGTAAAAAAAATGCCTGTCTGTTAGTTAGTTTTTTAAATACATTTGTGCAATTCTCCCAAGTCTTTACGAAAAAAGAAAAACCTTTGCATCCTGGAGTCAGCTACTTTCTTTTATTAACCCACGAAAACAAATAAAGATGATGATCTGACTTCATCTGCACACATTTGAGTCGTAGGAGGGTACGCGATTTCGGAGACCCCCTCCCTCCTTCCTCCTGCCAAGTTAAACCAACTCAGCAACAGTGTTTTTGAAGCATAAATGAAGATAGTCCATGCAGTGCGCTCTACTACTACTACTACTACTACAACTACATGTCAACCGGGCTGCCCATACGAAAAAGGTTTTACCCGCCTTAGGGAACCAAAGATGGCGGTGCAGTAGTGGGTCACGCTGTAGCTTACATTCTGTTTTTTATTGATTATATTACTCTCATATATTTTTTTATCACTATCTACCCAGTAACTGTCACGTACCTGTTGGACTCTGGTAAAACCAAAGATTGGCCTTGTGAACTTATTATTATATTTCTACATTTTAAGTGCAGTCAGACCCCGTACTTCTCCGTAGCTCAAAATGGAGGCGACTTATTTGCATTACAACACACAAAGTGCACACGGACAGGCGCAGTCGTCAAAATGGTCTTCGTTTTGAGTGACTCGGTTTGAACCACGTCAGGGAGCAGTCTACAGAAACTTGAGTCTACACTAGTGAGTTACCTACCCTCATTTGTGACGCGGTGTCCACTTCGCACCAGTTTGCACCCGGACATGAGTTTTGTAGGTGTGGTGGGGGAGCATTTTAGAAGTTAAAACACTTTGTGAAGAATTTGCTGTTTAAAATGAGAAGAAAAAAAGATTATTTTATACATGGCCTGCTGATTTTTGGTACAGTGTGTTTTCTAGCTAAATTATTTTGTCATGCACATATAAACATTTATTATGCACTACTTTTCTAAATAGTTTTTCTTTTTCCAACAGTCATTTTAGGCACATTTTTCACGAATGGGGAAACTCCTTTTTGCAATACCTCAATTTTTCACATTGTGAAAGGTAGCTTTTGTACTTTTGTTACTGAGAGATCTGCATATATGGAGCTGTTGAGTGATTTCAATATATATTATTTTCAATTATGCTTTTTATACATTTCAGTGCTGAGGAATCTTTACAACTATAAGTGCGCACTTGTGTTGAGGCGACTTCAGATCTGCAGAGGACAGACCAAAGTGAACATTCAGTTGGTCTTAGCTTTTAGATGTGTCCGTAACAGCATGGCGACAAAAAGACAAAAAACATGTTGTTGTGATTAAATGGATGTTCATGCCTTGTAACACGGCTCTACTAGTTGGAAAATGGTAACTTCTGTCTTGGTTTCCTCTCCGTAGATGGAGTCATTAACTTATTATAAGGAGAATGCAAAATTTGGTTCACGCTTAACGCTGAATCTCGTATCACACGAATGGATGTTTGGTGTTTAGATATTTTAATATTTAAAAAAAGTATAAATATCTATATCTATATATATATATTCTTGAACTTGCCAACTAGCACCTATCGTAATCCTTAGCATGCATGACAAAAAAAGAGAAAATGACAAGTACATGAATTAGCTATAAAAATTAATTGTTGTGGTGTGCACCAAATGTTTCTCAAATATTGCGTTGTTAAGGACACCCTATAGTCCCACACGATGTCCCTCCCCCCAAACCCCGATGACCCCGCCCCACGTGTTGAGAACCCCTTGCTTCCCCATTCGCAGACCTCTAAAGACGAGAAACAACACAAACTTTCTATATTGACAAGTGGGCAGCGCATCCGTATCGAACACTGTTTTTTACTCTAACCTTAGACTTGAGCTGTCTTGATCTTTCTATAATAGACCTATCTGGAGGAAGGGGAGCTTAAAGACTTGAATGTGGTAAATGTTGCAAGTTAACTTCAAGTTGTTATGTGCAATACTTCTTTTGAACCTTTTTCCAGATAAAGACTCTTTGCAATGTAATTCTTTAATGCCATTTTTAATTGCAGACATTTAATTAAAAAAGATGTTAATATGTTTTTCACAGTCATTTTCTACTGTTATTGTAATCCTTTTCATGCTGGTGTTTGTAAAAAAGAAAAGAAATCAAACTATTTGTACTAATATAAATAATTGAAGTTATTTTTAAAACATTAAAAGGTTTTGTGCTTATTTGCCTATTTTATTTCAAGCTACTGTGATTGATTGCTTTGTAATTATTAGGTCAACAATGTATTTAGCTGTTTATTGGTATATTTTTAATTGGAATGTATAATTGATTTTTATAATTTTGATCAGATTTTTGTTATATTTTTGAGGTGAAGCTTTTAATATGTTAAAGTGTCTAGTTTTTACTAATTGCTATATTGTGCTCCACAATATATGGTTCACATTTTCTGAAGGAAAATAAATATTAAATATTTGTCTGTTAATGTTACTTAATGGCAAGATTTCAATAGTTTTTAACTGTGTATGGGAAGGTTGTTGTATTTATTAATAGCATTTTTTACTTAAGATATCACCTTAATTTTTATTGTCATTTCACTTTATAAGTTCCTATTTTTGTATTTTCCTTTCTAATTAAGTTATGTACTACGGATATGTCCATATTTCTAGGAGTTGGTCTGTAGAAGTGCTAGTGAAAAACGAAAAAGAAAAATCTAATGTTATTTAATTGTTTGCAGCCAACTATTTATAACAGTATGCATAATTTTTAAATATTTGTAATGTGAAATGTTGAATGAAATAAATCTTAACTGTGATGAAAATATGACCCTTCTCTGATTATTGTTACAAGACATTTTCTTTTGTTAAACAGGCATGTTCTGAAGTGGGCAAAGCTGTGTTAAAACTAGTAAGACTGAATTTGAATATTTACATTTCCCATAAACTCATAGTTGGTCATGTTCATTTCTTCACATAGAAGTTGACTTTGCCGTTATTCTTCAGCTCTCATCACTCCTCCCCCCATTTCCTATTTATCTGCCAACACTAACCAATAAACAAGCCCAGTGACCTCCTATCAGGAAGTGCAGGCCAGTGCTTCAGCCAGGAACTTTTTGCAAACGCTTATCATTACGTATACGGATGTGGCTTTTGGCGACACCTCGTGGTAACATTGTAGATTGCAGTTTCTTGTCTTTTACAGCAGAGGAAATGAGACAAGCGCCATAAAGCCACAAAATCCATATTAACTATGGATTAACTATCTTCTGTGGACATGTGTACAAGTAAGAAGTATAGTAATCTAAATGGCTTGGGCTGGAGCTTAAAGTATTTGTCCACTGTAGGAAAGGCGTGTAATATTTTATCTATGTGTATGTGTATATTTTAAAACATATTTGATTACTTCTGTTCCCTACCCTACAATATTGTATACAGTGCAGTAGTTCTAACCCCTCTGCGGCTCAGCCTAAGCATCACTCAATGTACACACTACCAAAGTGATGTCTCCGCATTTTCTGGGTCAAGGGTCAAATCTAAGGTAATTTTAAATCAATAAAGTCCTCATGAGAAAAAGGACTGGAAAAGCACTGCTACCATGCTACAAATGAGCTTATGAGTAGGCCCAGATCAGTACTTTTAGGCTACACCAGCAGCAGGCTACGCAACACCAAGATACACAAGATATTTTGGCACATTTTGGTTTTGTTGGTGATGATCACATTTTATTCTCCAAACGCCATTATTTTGCTATAAAACACTTCACTGGCAGCTGACACACTTTTAATGAAACCGCAGTCCAAGGTCCGGCTCCTAAATCTGTCTCCGGGCCACACCTACCGGACCGATCCATAAATACTGGACGTGTTATCGGCCGCAGCAGACGCACGCACCCACAGCCTGACGCACGCACAGCTCACCACATGCCTCATCGGGTCATGTACCGTTTCTCAAGTCCAAAGGATGAAATATGGACCAATAATACAGCTCACATGCGCCACTACCTGGTCAAACGAGGAACTGTTGCTATGTTAATTCACGTGATTATGTGGCTACAGATGGGGCTCGTCATGAATGGGGCAATAGGCCTGCGTTGTTTGTGCTTTAAAACAACACAACTGATTGCAAATCCTGCAAATATGGATTTAGTGCTAGTACCAAACATTTGTGAAATATTTTGATATTAGTATAATATTAGTTGTAGTTGCATTTATCCAAATGATCTTAGTCAAGGTGTATGTAGTCTAAAAACACAGTGGAGCACTTCTTTTATTACCATATGACATCACAAACTGGAACAGAGAGTTTTCAGTTTGAGAGAAGAACTCAGCCGAAATACACAGGATTTATGTGTTAAAAATGTTTGAATGAAACAAAACACAACCCCAGGTGTGTTTTTGATGAGGAAACAACATAGAAATCAGAAAAAAGAAATCAGAAAATAGCAAAATATGAGCCCTTTAAGCTTTATTACCTCTGGATGAACCAGTACATGTTTGTATAAGTGCATTTCTTTAAAGCAGTTCATTAGAATTATGTAAAGGCTAATGTTATTATTGGAAATATATAAACTTTATGAAATAGCGCATTACAAATGACTAGTACTGGTATATCGTCACACTGTAAATCATATAGCTGTAAATTGCTCATTTGTCCACCAGATGGCGCTGCTGCACTACAATCTGGGGTTAATTGAGCTAGGCAATTAGGGCTACTGCTTTTTGTGTATTAGACAAATGTAAGTCGTGGTATTTTATCATACCCTGCTATTCAGATTTTTTTTAGTTAGATTAGTTTATTAATTAACTCATCAGTGTTTTCTTTATTGTGAAACTGTAATGAAACCCAATCCTTTTTCATCACTAGAAGCTCTCCTCGCAGTATTTTTTTTTTCTCTGTTTATTATTACACTTGGCACATTTACTTTACCTAATTGACCAAACCTTCCCTGCGCACCGTGCCCCTAGCGGCCGCTGCGCCGTGCCCGCGGTGCGTCTGCGCCGGTGTGCGCCTGTGCCGGAGCGGAGCGCGGAGGGAGCGGGCTGGTCTGAGGCTTTGGGGGTTGGGCTGCCGCTGCCGCTGCCGCTGCTGCTGCTGGTACACACCGCAGACCTACCGACAGACAGCGCTCGGTCCACGGCGGAGAGGCGTTGTTTTCCCCGCAGCATCATCCACACCTCCTCCTCCAGCCTCCAGTCTGCTGCTCCTCTTCTGTCCGCCCTCTGTGCAACCTTTGTCCGCATCAAAGGTCCATAAATACCGTGAGTAATAAACCAGACTTCTTTGAAAACATTCACGAAAAATGTTGGTGTTTTTATGGCGGTCACGTGTTAGAAAAGCGCATGCTAAAATCCAAACTTGCTATTTGAAAACGAGACCTGATTATTTTGGCAATGTTTAAATCGACCACCTAGTAAAAATAAATTAGACATATATATTTTTTTTAACAACTGAATTCCTTCTTAGCTTTAAACCTGTCAACACTGATGCTCGTTCGCGTCAATAAGCTGAATGTTTCTTTTCACACCAATGTTGAACTTCAGATCAGTTTTTGTTATGATCTATTGACTGATCTTCTTCCCATACGCAGGTGAGGTGTTTTGGTAAACTGACGTGAAAATGGTGAAGTTGGGGAGTAATCTTCAGGACAAAGGCACTGCCAAAGCGGTGAGCGTGGAGGATGGCTTCCAAAACGTGCCCCTCATCACTCCGCTGGACGTGGGGAGCCTGCAGGGCCAAGCTCCGGACAAGGTAAGAACCCCCGGGCTGGACGGTGTCTGCAGCCAGGAGATCAGACTCAAATTGATTTATTTATGGTCAGAATTCTGCAGGTAGAGTTAGTTTTCAATTTTCAAGTTTGGAAATAGTTACTTGATGGTTTTTTCCAGTCCACGAATGACAATCTGTTTTGTTAAAGCTCCAATATTACACAAAACTGATAGAATGTTGTTACCTTATCCAAAACATAGCCAGAGATGTGTTTTATTTCATTCACATTTATTTGAGTAATCCTTTATTATTAGTCTGTCTACATTTCCAAAGCTCAAAATGCTCTGTTCCACCTTGTGATGTCATGAAGTTGTAGTTTTCAAGTTAACAGCTATACCGTTTATATTTAGTTCAGGAGAGACTGGCAATTCTAGAGCTAAAATTATCCAGATGATCCTAGTGAAGGTGTGTTTGTCAGTCCAGTTACCAGGCAAAGTAAGGGCACCTGGATAGGACAATTTTCACACTGATATGGCTATTCCTCAGGTAGCACTTGCATCTTAGTAGTTCTATATCATTCAAAGCAACTAATTAATTAAATGTCGGCCTATTATATTGTATCTGCCAATCTAGTGCATAAAAAACGCTTGTTGTTGACATGTGGCTAGCTTGTAAAATAAATTGTAGATGTCTGCAAAGATATTAAGCAACTAATCCATTCTAAAGTTACGCATCTTCAAACCTATAAATTGTTGCTTCATTGTCATGTTGAGAACTCGAAAATCTCAAAGGCTGGTTGGTGTACGTCGCTTGCATCATCAGGAGTAGACACAAGAGTTTGTAGTTTGTCGAAATAAAATTGTAGAAGTATAGATGAGCGATAGCAGGCTGGTATTTTCTCTTTATTTCATCGATCAACTCACGTCTGCAGTACAAAGCCCAAAGCATCAATACATCACAGCAGTCCAACAGCCCAACATTGTTTTCAGTACTATTATTATTATGATCAAACACAACTCCACTACTCCGCTGCACTCCAAACCAGTCAATAACATACAATTTCACATATACATACAGAATTAACCATTTCAGGGTTTAACTGACTACATCATATTATATTTAGATGACTGTTCCGCCCCCCTCCCCCTCTCTTCCCCTCCTCCATTTGTCTTTTCCGCCTGACGTCTGCTCCTCTGTTTTCCTGCTGAGATTAGGAGGCAGATTTGGAGCCAGACGCACATCATTCATCATCTCGACATCCCATAGTAACTGCGGCGCGCTCGTTAATCCAGTTACCGTGGCGGGGGAGGGTGTTGGGGGTCCCGGTCGCTCAAGGTGCACCGTTTAAGCGTTAAATGATTAAGTATCGACACAGACGATAATTGGCGTTCAAAGTATCATCGAATAAGCGTGACCGGATTTAAAGGAGCACTGCGTAACATTTGTAGTTGGAGGACAGGCTATTGCTTGAATCTATCGCAGTGGAGATAAGCAGGTTACAGCACTACGCTACATTACAGTTCAGATCTGTGGAGAGTCGCCCCTATTCACAGAAGAAATGAATTTATTTTTGAGCAACAGAAATGCCTGTAATGAATAAATGCTAAATGGGAATGTTTATGCCATACCGTGGAACATTCCAGGCAAAGCAATAGCATCTCCATGGAGACAAGTAGGTAGCGGACCCTCCATCAGAAAAGTAGCGCACTGCACGACTAACGAAAGCAAGATTCTAAATGAGTAATTATGGGTCATCCTGATTTTTTTTGGTTCTGAGAAGATTGAGAACCGCTGTTTAATGATAGTGGTTAATTGAGAGGAGTGTTTAATAATCAGACAGTTTGAAGGGGAAAAGGTTGATGTTTGCAGCTGTGGATGTGGCTGTGAGCTCTCTGTCATTTTCATGATCATAACTTCAGCTTCACATCTGTCCTGTTGGCAGTCTTCCTCTGCTTAGACATGTCCTGGGCTGTTAACAGTCCATGGCATCTACTCATGTTCTGAGGAGGCTGATAAGGGCCCTTGGACTTTTTTTCTTAATTCATTTCTGTTTGTTCAGTTTCTGATAAAAGAGAAAAGAGAACTCTCAATCTCATGGACATATAAAACATTAATGGAAATCTGTAATGCACTTATTTTCAGTCAAATCAACCATTCTGAGAGGAATCTGGGTCAATTTGTACTCCAAACCCACAAATAAAAAAATATTCCAAAAATTAAAAACAAAAAATTAAAATTTAATTTAATTTTATATGAATTCCACCTGATCTTGTTTGCCTCATCACAAGTACCTCAATCTAAAGTTTAGTTTAAATCTGCTTCAGCGTTGACATGGGAAATATCGAGATGCAACAAATACTCAATCTACTGTCTCTCAGGCCAGCCTATTCTTATACAGATCCCCCAAAATTTAGGTGGAATTTGAAATCTGACTTTCCTTTGTGTAGCGTTTGTTCCCAATTGAAATTAGAGCACAGAGACAGTTAGAGGACAGCAGGAGCCAAAACTCCAGAGCTTTGGTTTGTGCTCCCAAGGTTCAAAAACAGATTCAGTTTGAACTGAGAGTCATCTTAGTCAGGCATTTTAGGAAAAATAGGCCGAAACATGAGGGCGATAAACTATGGATGTACCGATATGATATTGGCATTGGATATAGGCGCTGATCTTGAACATTTTGATGATTGGATATCGGCTCAGTTCATTTTGATCTATAAATAAGTGTAATAAGACAATTTAGTGGTCTTATTACCACTAATAAGACCACTAAACACATACGCCGTTTGTGTTTATAGAAAATAAATCATATTTTCAGTCTCTCTTCTGAACAGAAAAAGATGGATTGGTGCATCTCTAGTATACATCATTTATACAGTAATTGCTTACATGCTATACAAATGAACCGCTCTTTTTAGTCTTCACAAGTAGATTTCTAATAACAGATATCTTCAGAACTAAAGTACACTTCACTGAAAGATTACGTTATCAAATCAAACTTTATTTATGAATGGCTTTTCATACAAATAAGTAACACAAGCATTTCACAGTAATTAAAAACGGTCCCACATGCCCTTCCACCCAGCCATATAACACACACACACACACACACACACACACACACACACACACACACACACACACACACACACACACACACACACTCACACGCACGCACTAAAATACACAAGAGTAAATACAGATGAACCAGTTGAGAAAAAAACCATCAGAGGAGCCGTCAGCACCAAGAGCCCAGGCAGGAGATGATTTTTTTTTACTCGCTCCATTTGCTGCTTTGTAATATTTTTCTTATTAGACTAATGGAGCTCAACAGTCTCGCCCGGTTCGAAGCTTGCCGAGGTTTATCTTACAATATATGCTCTCCTCTGGCTTTTTATTTATGCACCGATCCAGTTTGTTCAGTTCCAGTACCGATTTAGATTCTATGGCTTTAATTATCTGCAATCAATACAGAGACTGAAAACAGCATTTTATTTCCTTTAAATAAAAATAAAAAGAGACAGAACTTGTCTAAATGTGGTACGCAGCTGTTATTTATCCCTCAAGTAAGACAAAGAAAAAAAAAACGTAATAAATAAGTAAATAAATATTGTATAAATAAAAGTTCAAACATTATGAGACTTTCTGGGCTACTACTACCAGTAAATAGTTGCATTCGATCAAATATGTCCAACTGGAATATCGACTGAACCGATATTTGGAAGCCGATATCCAATCCAACAAATTCTTCAGTATCAGCGGCAATATCCGATACCAGTACCAGATCGGTGCATCCCTAATATATGTATTTATTCAACTGAACTTTTACAGACCCCATTGAAGACACCAGTTTTTACCCGGCACTCCGAGCCCTTTTTACAGTCCGATAGTGTGGTTTTCTCTATAAAAACTGTATTTGCTTTATTCTGCATTCTCACAGCGGCCCATACAGATCTCAGTACAGAGACAGAGCTGGACTGATTGTGTGTTCTGCTGAGACGTGCACAATCTCCATTTCATTCCCAATCAAACATCAGATGTCATTGGCTCCATTGGTTTACTGCCGACAATGACACGTTTAAAGACCCTGGGATTTTCCTCTACTCTATACTGTACCGTTATAGTAGGTGTGGGCTTGAGTGACAAATCGTTTTAGACAGCCACCATCAGTTCATGACACTTTTAAAAAGCTGTCAATCATTGCACACAGTCCCAATTCACCTGAGTACAGACTGAATAGTGACGGGCTTTAGGACCTGAGAGGAGCCAGAGGGAGGGATAGTGGTAAGGGATTGTGAATGTGCTTTTGGAGACAGAAGCATATGGCTATACTACCCCAGTATTAGACAGTTGTGCACCGTCTGTAGCTAATAATTAAGTATTTTATTTTTGTCAAACCGGAAGTCAGTGCCGAAAGCAGCGCTCTGATTGGCGTCCACCCCATGTGCTAAAGGGTTTGTGAGAGATTTAAGTAGATTTAAATACTTTACTTCTTCCTACCCCAGCTAGATCTGTTACCATACTAAAATTTCATACTCAGTTTCGATGCTAAGGAATATACTTGACACTTAATAACGATTCCTAGTCAATGTGGTCTGTCTTTTTCTGATACAACTCAAGATCTTTCTAAAACTACTCAGGAAACGCTCATTTCTGTTATGTGTATGTGACTTTTTAGTATCGATACTTGTTCAAATGAGTATCTAGTTTCAGTACTAGTTTTAGTATTGATTAGAATCAGATTTTCAATACTTTTGACAACCCTAACCCCAGCTTTAGATAAACAAAATTTCATACTCGTGGAATAATAAACAGTGTGAATCAAAGTAAATAAAGGATTTTCTCTTGTTTAATAATCAGACAATGATGTTTCTTAAAGGTGGATTGTGTAACTTTTTGGATGGGGGTCCATCACCTGCTTGTTTCTATGGATATGTCATTATCACTCTGCCTGGAATGTTCCACAGTATGACATTAAACAGCTCTATTTTACATTTATTCAATTACAGGTGGTTTCATAGGTTAAAAATACCTCGAAAAACCGGCATTCTTATTATTCTATATTAACATCACCACAGAGAAAAGGATCTGACGCACCAGAAAAGTTACACAATGCACCTTTAACGCTAAAATTGGAATATGTGACATCTCTTTATATGAACCAGTTTTGACACATGCTTCCAGTATTGTGCTGTCTGACTGTTCAAATATCTGTCTTCCTTGTAGTTGTATTCAAAGTAGTGTAGTGCGTCTGCTGAGGGTACAGTGGGCTGTGTGTGTGTGTGTGTGTGTGTGAGGGTTGTTGACATTTCAAAGGCACAGACCGAGTCAAAGCAGGAGTCATGCTGCTTGCGTCGACTAGCACCGATTCTCCGCATTTCTCCAGAGACGCTGACACCACAGCCCCACAGCGCTCAGCTCAGCTCGATGTGCACACACTTACTTTGTGTCACCGTGTTAAGTTTGATGGACTATTTCTGCAGCTTATGTTACACTACAAGTTAGGGATGGGACGAGACACCATTTCTACGAGTCATGTCATGTGACTCGGTTCACGAGAATGAGACTAGACGAGATTTTGATATCCCTTTAAATAAATAAAGTGAAAAGTTGCTGTCATTGTAGCGCTGCTTTTTGGTTTTACAGCTTCTCAAGAGGAGTTACTCAGCTAGATGAACCCCTTTTTTATCCAAGGCAAATGTAAAAATTTCACGAGATTTTATCCCATGGCACCAAGAAGGTTCTGAGTTCAATCGCCCAGGTCTTTCTATGAGGAGTTTGCGTGCTTGGGGCTTTCTCGGCACTCTGGTTTCCCCCATCAACCCAAAACACGCACCATAATTCAAATCCTCCAGCTACCGTAGTCCTGACCAAGACTAGCTCAAGATGTGGAGATGGGTTCGTTTGAAGGATGGGTTAAATGCAGAGGACAAATTTCCCTATGGGGAGAATAAAGGGCATTACTGTATGAGTTAGAGTTCACGTACTATTTGAACTTTGGAGATAACATATCGTCCAGGTATTTTCTTGTGAAAGTCTTTGAAGAACCTTACACACTAGACTGTCTATGCACTCTTAGAAGTAAAAAATATGATCTAAAGTTTGTTATAGGCTCTATAGGCACGTATATTAGATGAAAGGCAGTGTTGATTCTTCATTCCCCTCCTCGTGTTGACAGGTGCTGTTGTGTTTTGCATGTGACGCTGTGGCTCTGGTAAAAGGTCAGTTTGTTGTGAATTTGTCAAATCATTTTGTTCGGCAATTTGTCTTCATGGTGACTCATGCATGAAAAACTCGCAGATTAAGAAAACTGGAGCTCTGCATCAGACTCGAGCTTTGAGTGATACAAGCAACAGTGTTTAGGAAAAGTCTAAAGTAATTTCCCTGAAGGTGGCATGATTGAGGTTCAAGTTTTGCACAAACCTATAAAATGAACGACAAACATGCAGAAATATTATTTTATATATATTTGACCTTTTTTTAAAACTGTTTTTAATGTTTTAATAATGTGAAAATCAGACCCAGCTGTATCAAAATGAGGCCCTTCTCTGTCCTGCAGAGTGGGCAAAAGCAACAGATTCCTAACTTTTCTAGTGTATTCTGAGTATAGTATAGAAAGTAGCATTGTAATCATTCGCTGTGATGAGTTTATAAATGCGTTTCACAACTTTCAGACGCCAGATCAGAGTTTTGCTGACAACAGCTAGCATGCTGAGACTTTCTAGTACTCAGAGGATAAATCACTTTATATTATTAGATGCAGACAGCGCACAGCAGTCTCATTTTGATCCTAAGAGCACAATTTACAATACATCTGTACTTAAGTGTATGAAAACAAAAATAAAAAAATAAAAAAATAAAAAATAAAACAGGTACAGCCACTGCAATTGTTGTAGACAGTAATTTTGATGTTCTAGTTTTGTATACCTGAAATTCTCAATATTTCAATATGTTGTCTACCTCTTCATAGGCTACAGTGTGTCTATGATAGTTGAGACCTCTTAGTCCTGGTTTAAACTTGAGTTGGTTCACTTGTAAAACAACCAGTTCAAACCAAAAACAAACAAACAAAGAAACAAACAAACAAACAAACAAAAGATAGGCTTTTCTATTGTAACCAGTTGCTCTATAATACAAAACTTTTCTTGAAAAGCGAAATGAATTGTACAGTTCAATGAAAACTCTTCAGTGTTTTTCTAAGAAGTTCTTTCTGAAATATCTTTCTATTGACAAAACAATAATATTTGGTGCACAGCACTGAAGCGTTGCATTTTGTCCATTCTTCACTGATTTTTGTCTGATATTTCAGCGTGCACTTCTGCGGCAGTCCTGTCTCTCTGAAAGTGGTGTCGCGCTGATAGTACAATGTGTTCTTTTTACTTTTTCATTTGCAGAAAAGTTCGTCAAAATATTTCAAAATTAGTGTCCAATGAAAGGTGTAACTGGCGAAGCATTTTTAGACTTGAAAATGATAAAAAATACTTGGCTGTAGTTTGAACTGTGTTACTGTAGAAATAGTGTTAGCGAGTTTGAGTGAGAAACTGTTGGATAGGGCCACGGTCAGTTTTATTACACATTTTAAGAGCTGTCAATCATCTATATTTAGGATTTCAGTTCACTTGATTAGGAACTGAATACTGCAATCCTTAGCGATTCCTCAGCAGAGACATAATCATGTCATTTGAAGGCGCTTTTGAACATATCATTTGACAACACAATAAAAAAGTCTTGGCAGCAGTGTTAAATTGGCCACTTCATAATACAAAATAGTTGTTTTGTTGAAAATCAAACTGAAGATATGATGTTTAAATCCATTTTGTACTTTCAGACTATTTAAACACTTTTTTGGCAGTGTTTGCAAGTGTGTGCATTGTGTCACCATGGTAACTTGACATAACACAAACACATACATGTAGAGCACCCCCAGCGTAATGTCACCGCAAAGTATCAATAATGTTATCAAGAAAAAAAAATCACCTAACCCTACATAAACATAAAACGGAAGACAAATGAATTGGAGTTTCTGTTTTCTCCATGTACTCCCACACCATTACAATACTAAATACAATACTAAATTATCTGAACAATCTGTTTTTAAGGACATGGTGCAGCTGGAGGACAGTGCACCTGTGTGAGGATCCTGCATCCTGAAATATGGCAGCCCAGTGAAACCTTAGTGATGAAAATCTGTGTAATCTCCCCAGCAGACACCAGGATCCCATTTATCTGCTCAATCTGACCCCAGACCAGCAACTCTGCCTCTCTCTCGCTCTCTTTGTCCATCTCTTTCTCACTGTCTCTCTCTCTGTGTCTGTCCTTCTCTCTATATACTGTATATCCTTCACCCTCTCACTCTGCCTCTTCACCCCCTCACTCTCTGTCTCACCCTTTTTATAATGAAGAGCTTTATGGACGTCAAGTGACTGGATTTGTATCTCGACCTACTTTTTAGTCCTGGTTCAGACCTGGTTCAGTCCTGGTTCAGTCCTGGTGTGAGAGAAGGTCCAGTTCTTACCTCTGTAGATGGCTCATAGCAGTCAGTCTGTAATGTCTCTAATGGTGTTATGGTGCTGCACAGAGGCGGACATATTAGCAGCATTAGATCTGGATCCGTCTGGACACAGCTCCTTCAACACTCTGATTAGAAACGCTGACAGAATGGTAAACAGGTGGGGAAAAGATCTATATTGGAAAACACATCTCTTATTGGTTGTCATGGTTATTGGATACATGCATAGATCATTTTTGTCACATTAATAGGACAATTGTGGACTTTTCCTGTAGGGTCTTCCACATCAGAAAAAGAATAAAACACGGTAGCTACTACAACATGATACTAAAATTTCATACTCAATTTCGATACTAAAGAACACACTCTATACTGATTTTGATACAGAAATTATCATTTTAAAAGCTCTTTTTTGGACAATATTGTTATTTTCAACACAAAATGATATGTGTTTATTATGCCATGCGGTCTTACACTAGTTCTGATAGAACTCAAGATGAAACTGTTCAAGAAAGGTGAAATTTCATCCGGTTATGTGATATTTTTTCAGTATCTTGCCAAATGAGTATCTAGTTTCAGTACTAGTTTTAGTATTGATTAATATCTGATTTTAGACACTTTTCACAACCCTAGTAATTACCACTATTTTGTAATATTAGGCACTCACTTAGAAATCTCTGCCATTGTCTGTCCCCATTGTGGATGAAAAAGCAAAAGGCAGTGTCAGCAGCTCTGCCCCTTTAAAAAAAAAAGATGAAAAAGCCTTTTGAAAAATGCCCAAATAAAAACTTTTTTTCTCCTTAATCTGTGTTTCTGAGCTATTTCTCGCTTTGCTGTTTTTGAACCATTAGTTTAGTTTAGTATGCGGTATCTAAATGTGCATCGATCTTATTATTTAGTCCTGTAACAGCGCCCTCATTTCGCTTTAAAAGCCGTGTGGTTCTGATGACACTGCCAATCCTCTCGCACACATTTGTTTACAGGAGGTGCTTTGTTCTGGTGGAGCTTTGTTGTCACAGATCACAACAGGCCCTTCTTTGCCTGTGGTCCACGAGCCTTGTTTTCATTTGTTTTAACTCTCCGTCTCTCTAGGCCACGGTCGACTCTTGTTCATCTGAGTTAAAGAGGATTTCCTGCCAATCTGTTGACTTTAGCAGTGATGGCGCCTGTGTTGTGGAAGTCTTTGTCCTTTAATCCAAATGAACACATTTTTTATGCTTACACTCACAAGATTCAATGCAATGTCGAAAGATCTATGAAATACAGGATAAACTATGGATCTATGGAGAGTACAGAGAATTTTGCGGCATGTTGAATGAACAATGGGTATTTTGATTTAATTCACCTAAAGCTGCACTATGGAACTTTGCTAATTGTTTCTATCTTAGTGCCTAGTATCTTGTTTTGCCTGGGACATTTCTATCTTGTATTTATTCATTTACTGGTGTTTATATTGTGAGTTGTATTTTGTTTGTTTGAGTAACCATTTATTATTAGTCTGTCTACATCCCCAAAGCTCAAAATGTTCTGTTCCACCTTGTGATGTCATGGAGTAGTATTCAAGTGAACAGCTCCTTTTACCTTTAGTTCAATAAAGAACAGCAATTCCAGGGCTGAAATGTTCCAAATGATTCTAGTGGAGCACTTCCTGTATTAACACATGACATCACAAGGTGGAACAGAGTGTTTTCTGTTTGAGAGAAGAACTCAGCCTAAATATGCAGGATTTGTGTGTTAAACATGTGTGAATGAAACAAAACACAACTCCAGGTATGTCGTTGATGAAGAAACAACATTATAACACAGATCAGAAAACAGCACAATATGGGTCCTTTAAAATAGGCTAAAACAGGACCAGTTTCAGATCAGTGCAACTTTTCAAACAATTAAGTATATTTCACTGTAATTTTATACTAACGGCAAATACTCTGCAAAGTCTGTTGCGTTATAGACTTTACTGTAATGGACAAATCAGAAATGTATGACTTTGGGTGTCACTGATCAATTTCCATTTTAAATAGTTGAAACTGTTCTGTAACTGAGACAATGCAATCTGGTTTGTCCTCAGAGGGTTTCATCACGGCTTAAAACTGTCAACATCCTCAACTCAAGCCCCATGACCAATGTAATTAGCATAATTTAGATGAGATGTCTGTTTAGATTAAGCCTCAGTCCTGTGACCCTGAGCATTGGGACAACACTAGAAAAATCAAACATGTCAGCAATATCAGCTTCACTTCAGCACTTCTGTCTTCAGTGAGTAAAAAAAAAAAAAAAATACAAAAACAAAAATGATCAACAGTTAATACAGGAAGTGTTCCATACACCTTCACTAGAATCATTTGGATGATTTCACATCTGGAATTGCCACTTTCTACTGAACAAAAGCTAAAACTTAAAAACTTAAAAATCACTGCTTCATGACATCACAAGGTGGAACAGAGCATTTTGATCTGATAATAAAGGATTACTCAAACGTGTGAGTGAAACAAAACACAACTACAGGTCTGTTTTTAATGAGGTAATAGTGTTCTAACATGTCTTAAAGCTCACAAGAGTCCGTTTTGTGTAATATAGGACCTTTAAAATATATAATGTGGCCTCTGTAAAATAAGGGCGCACTCACACTAGGGCTTAAGAACCGTACAGTGCTCAAGTACGATTGCACAGGGTTCTGTGGCTCATACACACACCTGCACAACCAAACCAGGCTACAGCCTGATGACGTCATCACACAGTGCTGTTTGTTTACATGTTGCGCAGTAGTGCTATCGCTTTTAGTGGAGAATATACTGTAAGTCCAGTGGCATGAAATAGTCCGGCTGTGATACACGCTCCTCCGTGGGTTTATGGATATAATAACAGTGCGGAGCAGTGAGGACAGCCAGAGACGAGGCTGCAAAACCCGTCTCTGTCACAGCCCTCACTGAAGGTAAGCACGGATTCACCGTGTGTTTTGGAGCGGACTTTATTCACAGTTTTTCTCGTATGAGTGACATCTGTGCATGTGACAGGGTTTATATATTGAAGTCGTGCGTGTGCGCGTACATGAGCAACCGGGCCATGCTTTGGCCCACCTCCTCCAACCGGGCCAAAGTCCCGACCGGGCCGTGCCTGGGCGTGGTTCGATTGTGCTCACACTGGACAAATGTACCACGTTTTAGGGGCGATCCGTGCTTGGGCACGATTCTAAAGTCCTATTGTGAGTGCACTCTTAAGATTCAACAGATTCTTTAATACCCTATCCATGTTTCAATGATGGAAAAGTAGCACCGTTACCATAGCAACTAACAATTCAAAACATAATATATCTTTTGAATGGCCAGTAGTGCTCAAAATGGCACCTATTAACCAAGTGAAACCCATGAATATATTTTTATGTTACTTCTTTGAATGCAACTACCATACTGACATCGCCCATTACACATCTCCTCCTCCTTCTCTGTAACATTTTCTCCTGGTATTGATTTGAAAGTTCCTTGAATCCTACATTTAAAAAGGTCACAGTAATTGAACGTCTATCAATGGAGAAAGGTATTAACTAATGAAACCTCTGCTCTCCTATAGGAGCCTGCTATACAGACCTGTATCCAAATGAAAGTATTACAGAGAGAAAGTAGAAAATGAAATTACTACTTTGTGTTATTCTTGTACTAATTGAAATTGACTTGTGTTTGCAGTAACATGTGCTCCTTCTATTTATTTAAAACAGCAAGTCAATGACAGCTGAACTGGGAGACCATTAGCGGTCACAGAGGACATAGCATATCATCGACAGGGGGCTGGGTTAATTGCAAACTGCTTTTAGTCACAGCATCTGGCAACACCAATTATGGAGCTTCTTTGGTTTTCAGGATATTTGTGTGTGAAGTAACAAAGCACAAAATGTAAACATAAACTTGAACACCGTATAAAATGATTGTGGATTAAAGAACATTTTGTTATGAGTAAAAATAGGCGTTAATCTCTGAGGACACAGATAGGTCATGTTTATGAAATATTTATGGAAAATCCCACTAATCTGTACTTTAATACTTATCACTCATTTCAACTATTGCAGTAACCCAAAATATTTGTATCCACATTGGCATACTGATGGTTTCACAGCTTGTCAAGTGTTAACAATGAATCACAATTATGGATCTGCTTATTTGCTGCTGCTGCTTCTTTGCTTTCAAAATGTAATTAATTATAACATCCAATTATATTTTCATAGTTTTGTATGGGAAAAGCATTACACTTGGTTAAAGGTACAGTATTTCTCCTTGTCTACATGGAGCTGTTACTGCTTTGCCTCTAATGTTTTATGGTATGGCATTATCTATCTCCAAGGAGACTAGCAGGTGACCAAGTTACAGCTCAAATCTGTGGTGAACTGATGCTGAATGCATATTATTTATGGTATTTTAGCAATAAAAAAATGCAAGATGTGAACTTAAATACTACAGAGATAGTCCGGTTTGCCGATATATCAGACGTGTATTTGGACTTATTACCATATCGGTTATTGGCCTTAAATCTACAGCATTGGAGTTTTGGTCAGTCTGTTGCCTAAAAAAACTCACAAAGCTTTATATTAACACTTTAATCTGAAAGGATAGCTGCACAAAACGTGACTACACAGCTCTCTTATCGGTTTGCGGTAAAAACAAAAAAAAGTTCTTGGGGGAGTTTGTAGTAAATTGAAATGACTATGTTTAAATTAATTTATTCCAAATCGGTCCAACATATCGGCCCAGAAATGGCGACAGAGCTTATTGGCCATCGGCTGCTCTGTATTCAAAACAATCAGTATCGTATCAGTCATGAAAAAAACCCATATCTGTGGATCTCTATTCAGTACCATACTGTGGAACATTCCAGGCAAAGCAGGAACACCTTTACATAATATAAGGTGAAACAAGACTGGGCATTACAGAGCACAAAGTTGTTTGCTCCTCTGTTTGCCGTCTCACTTGTGATTTGTAGCTTGTGAATAGTGGCACAGGTTTGTGGAGTCATGCTGTTTGAGGAGGAAAGATGAACTGGCCGTCAGTGAGGAGAAATAATCTGCTATTGCGAATTGTTCGGAGCCAAACTGAAATTGCTTTGGGTGAAACTTTGAACCCAACCGTGCAGAGAGTCACATGTCATCTTCACAGGGCTATTACAGGATCTGAGAGCGGCCGCAGTGTCACGAGATAAGACAGGCTTGATCAAATGTTAATGTGACAGAACAAAACCAGCAACAGAAATGTAAAATTTAAGTTTATTTTTAGCCATGTAGCGCGAATAGTAGATTAGACATTTTAAGGTCCTATATTATGTAAAATTGACTCTTGTGAGCTCAAAGTCATGTTAGAATGTTGTTACCTCCTCAAAAACAGACCTGGAGTTGTGTTTTTTGTGTTTTTCATTCACACATTTTTAAGTAACAAACGTGTGAATGAAACAAAACAAACCACAGGTCTGTTTGTGACGAGGAAACAACATTATAACAGATCAGAAGATAGCGTAATTTGGCCTCTTTAAAGGTGCACTATGTTACTTTTCTGATGCCAGGTCTGCCAACTGCTTGTCTCCATGGAGATCCCATTGCTTTGCCTGGAATGTTCCACAGTATACCATTAAACATCTTGGATTTATTCATTGTTTATTTCTGTTGGCTTGAAAACATGCATTCTGCTGTGATCTTGGTCTGCACAGATCTGACCTGTAACTTGGCCCGATGACATCACCTGCTCCTCCATGGAGTTTAAAGCTATACTGTGGAACATTTTAGACAAAGTAAAAAACATCTCTATGGAGACAACGTGACGCTCCACCTGAAAAGTGGTATACTGGTATACTTTGTGCGTATTTTTAAAACAGATTTGATAGCAAAACTGGTATTCATTTTAAGGAAAGTCTTCTTAAAATCTGCATTGGTCCATAGTGCACTTGCAATAATTGTAACTATAGAAACTTGCGGTCCTCCTCTGTCTGTTTTGTAATATGGGGTTGTTGTTAAATAAGACTCCACACGTAGCAGACAGTGAGTGGGCGTTTTTGAAGAGCTGGAGTTCTGTGCTGGACTCTCCCTATCCTACGCATCTGCCGTGGGAAACACATAACACACATTTTCTTCCAGCACATTTTATCATCTACATATCTCTTTTTATCGTCTACGTATCTCTTGCTAAAGGCTTAGTTTGCTTCACTGCATATATAAAAGCATAAATATACACAGGGCTGAGATAAACATGGACATTCCTATACTTTATAGTCAAAAAATAATTGCAGATTTGTGATTTCATCTGGCTTATTGAAGTTTCTTAATGGCTGAGTTGCATTAAAATTCAAGGCTGTCACGCATACATGAGTGAGTCTCATTCATTTCTGTCACGTTCAACTGAAAAAGGTGAACATTTACCAAGAAGAAAGGTTAATAGACTCACGGCAACAGAGACATAATTAAGATAAGGATCAAACTTCATTATAGTGACCATTCTACATGTATCTCTATTGGCGGTGTGTTCAGCAGTTACCACGGTGACACATTGCTCACATTAGCAAACAAAGACAAAAAAGTTTTAAGATAGTAACATTTCAGCTAAAAGGTGAGAGTGACTAACTGAAACACTGTTTTTGTGAATTCTAACGTGCTCATTTTAAAGCTCAGATTAAGTCTAACTTGAGTAACAGAGGTTCTAACAGAGTAGTGCTTTTGGTTAGCGTCACACCCCCACTGAATGTTGATGCCATAAGCTGCAAACTGTCAATACTGCAAAAGTATATGTGAAAATATCCACAGAAGAAATAAAACTATACATTAAATATTAAGCATGTGAGAAAACACAAACAAGAACTAAACTTTTCACTAAAAACTATCTACTATTTTGTATTTCATTGTCAAGTCCTACAGCTTTTCGACTGCCTTGAAACAGCTCAAGTACTGAGAGTTACGTGGTGTTTTATGTAATTCCCAGTCCTGAAGTACTTGAAGCCTTCCCAGTGGCACCATTAGTAGCCACACATCTCAAAGCACCTGTCACTGCTCCCGTCATTGCTCCCGTCATTGCTCCTTTAAACCTGAAAACCTGCACTGACAATTCTGGAGTAATTGTCTTTTTCCCATAGAGAGATGCCATGGATCCCCTTTATACCTGACTATTCCTGTGAAGATGAAGGATAGTTATTCTTGGCACATTTGGAGCTTCTCTATTCAGTCTGCATGGGAGCTGCAATTGCAATGATTGATGTCCACTTCATATATGGTACGGGAAACAGTAGTAATAGTATGCATAGCTGTATACTTCAAGTTTGCAGTAGTAATTGGCCAAAGGACAGAATAAATTCAATAAAATGCATTTATTTAAAAAGGACAAATCAAATAAATAATCAAGTTTTTTGTATATTTTTAATTGTTTTGTGGCGGTTCTGGTCCTTAGCCTCTAACTCCCAGAATTCTGAGTGTGATTGACAAACGATTGACCAATCAGAGAAACGCATGGTCTTTTTGTGTCAAACATGGCGACTTATGAGTAAAAAAGAACAAAAATAACATAGAGGACTAAGAAACAGCAGAGATTTCAGTTGAATTGTTGGAATATACTAAACTGTAAATGTGAGACGATAGAAGTTCTGAATATTATGTGCCTGTTCAATAGAAATGGAGACACACATAGGCCTAAAGCTAAACACCTTTGATTATATTGACAAAAAAGACCCTCCTTATTCAAATCGAAAATAGGAGGGAGCATTAATCTATGAGATCTGCTATCAAGTGCCTTTTGTTGTTAATATTCTATTCTATAACCAAGTTGGGCTACACGATTTTGGTAAAACATGCAAAAAAGTGCAAAAACTAAATTAGGAGCACTGACATTCAGAGAAGACTGAAATATGAACTGATAAACCAATAAAAGAATCTTATGCATTTCAGAACATGTTTGTAGAAGTCTAAACTGAAGCTACAAGGTTTTTTTTCAGAGAACATTTTGATAGATAGAAAGATAATAAGAGAATTTGATAACTGAACCAACTCAAAGTGCGATTTAGATTCAATTGCGATGTATTGTGCAGCTACAGTAGCTTCTCATGGACCGTACTGCAGTAATGAAGACACACAGGCAGACCTGGGGAATGACTTTGTGAACAGAAGTCCACACTGAATTGAAGCATCAGTCACAGGCTCCAAACTCCAGCTCCCATGGGTCTAATCAAACAACACCTCTGTGGCCTTCAGCTCTGATTATGGACTATGCACTTAATAAAGCTACATCTTTATTAACAAGAATATGTCTCCTTTTGTCTGTAAACACAAGCTTTACATTTCTCCTTGCAAGGACGCACATTGTTCACTTCTAATGTAATTTGCTGTTTTTCTTTGTCTAGCTACAATAATATCAATCCTTTTTTTTTTTTTTTGTCGACTAGTGATGAATTGTTGAAGCTAATTTTCTCTTGTGTGTTAAGTGTGCGGAACAAAAGGAAAGACGAATTAGAAATTAATGTGCGATTCTGGCTGTACCTTTTTGGTGAAGTGGCCTGCAGTAAGTGACCCATATAATAATTAGCATATATCTTGTGTTTGAGTAATTATTCCCCTCTTCATTCTGGAGGGAAGAGGGAAACCTTTGTCTTTCTGTGGCTTGCATCAGATTTAGAAAAGGTACAAAATCGTTGTTTCTGGGTGCAGCATTTTAAACGGGTGTTATTAGAATAAAGGTTCTATATTACGTGAAATTGATTCTTGTGATTTCCTTTTGCCATGCTAGAATGTTGTTGTCTCATTTGAGTAACCCTTTTTGGCAGTTCCAGTGCTGAAATTATCCAAATAGTTCTAGTGACAGTGTATAAAGTTTAAAAACAGTGGAGCACTTCCTGTATTACATGAAATCACAAGGTGGAACAGAGTGTTTTATGTCTGAGAGAAGAACATAATCTAAATATGCAGGATTTGTGTGTTAAACATGTGTGAGTAAAACAAAACACAGCTCACAACACAAGAAAAATCCAAACTTATGATACACAAATGTTGAAACCATTATTAAATGTTTTCAATTTCACTTTTGTTTATATATTACCAGAAAAAACTTTGAACTTTGAAGCCAGTTTTTGTTTCATTTTGTGGTTAATTTCAGACATATTAACCATAAATCAGGACAACAAATCTGCATATTACGCCACTGAATTTTATCTTTTTACGCTTTGGGGTCAAAAGTAGCATGGCACCATCTTGTTTAGTTGTTTGTCCAGCTCAAAGGTGCATTCTGTAACCTTTAAGCTTTATCGTATGTTCCTGGATGATTGTGGCTAGTCAAGTAATTTTTTCCATTCTATCCAAGCTAGTTGAATTGAGTTTTTGTTTGTGGCTGTAAAGATGAATACAAAAATACAAGTTACAAAGATAAGCAGCCGCTATGAAAGCACTGAATAATATACCAGTGTTGAATTTTCCAACAGTTTTTTCAGGATCGAGATATCTGAAGAGGTCTTGCTTTATATTTTCTAGTAGTTTTCACATCAGCAGGAGAAGGAGCAGCAGGAGTTGTTTCGTCCGCTGTATTTTTCATCTGGCATTTTTTATTCTCGAAATAAAAAATGCCAGATGAATCGATTTCCTGGTTGTAAACACACTAGTATTGGTCATATGCTTTGTTGTCCAGGTGGTGGTGAAGACGCGCACAGAGTTCCAGACGGAGAAGAAGAGGCTGAAGGTGCCGAAGGTGGAGGAGTTCACCATCAGCATCACCGATGGGGTTTCCGAGAGACTCAAGGTAATAAGCACAGGGGATTATGGGAAAACTTGTGATCGGTTTACGTTTGACACTGACCACTTACTGAGCATATCTTTATATGATTCTAATCATAATAGCATGATTGTATAGTGTTTCCCATTAATACAGGAGACTACGGTGGCCCCCAGAGTCTAAAATTCTCCCCTCTAGTCTAAAATAACCTGGACAATATAGTGGCTTAACAAAATTAGACATTTATACTCCACAAATTGAATGAGATTAAATAATTCAAATAACCATACCACCATAAATTATCTACGGGAAACACTGGTTGTAAATGGTAAAAATCAAGGAACCACTCACCCAATCACACACACATTCACACACCAGTGTACGCAGACACTGGGGACGAGGGGGCTTAAGTGTCTTGCCCAACGACAGCATTCATCTGTTAGAACTGGAGCAGGATACGAAACTGCCAAAATTGTAAATGCGCTTTGATTCAAGACATTTGGATACCTTCCACAGATGTTAGCAGATGTTAGGGTTTACATAACAAGAAAGGATATTTTGTTGTTGCAATAAATCTATTCCCCACAGTCGAGGCAATAATATCAAGGTTTTATTTTCTTAAGCAACAGGCTACATCATATCGTTGCTGTTTGTCTTCAGTTATTAATGTGGTTACCATGGATATTTGCATGGCCATTACACAACAGTGAGCGTCTCCAATGGATATGATGGATAATTAGGCTTAGTCATGCTCCATTTTACCTGCAGTGTTCAGCAGAGCTCTCTCTTGTCTGTGCGATTATACAAGGCCAAAGCACAGCATCGTTTTTTATGTGGCTTGTGTAACGCATCAGCTTGGCTTCTCATCAGTATATTTTCTTGGATTAATTTATTCCATTATATTGCACAGTTTTTGTTAAGGACCATCAAATCATTAGGTTTTGTTAACATAAAATTACTCAGTTAATTTAGTGTGGTTTTAGTGCAGATGTAGGAATAGACATTATGATGATATAGAATCAAATTATGATCTGACAGAATCGAGAATTTCTGCTTATATGGAGATCATGTTACAATGGGCCTCATTCATGAATCTTTCATTAAAAAATGTTCATAACTTCCCCTTCTGAGAGAACTCTGCACCAGATTCACAAAGCATTCTTAAGCAGCCGAATTCCTTCATAGGTGACAGTCGCGCCTAATTCACCAACACCCAGCTACAAACACCTCATTTACATTTTATTTACATAGAAAATGAAGATGTATTTGGTTAGGAACACCCTCTGAACTTCCAAATATGGCCAATATGGGTTTGGCATTATGACATGTGAACGCACGGTAAATAGCGAGAGAGGGGGCTGGGGCGGGGGTGCGTAAGAGTGCGCTCTGGTCATGGGGGGTCAGGGGGGTGATGTGGGTGTTGAGTCCAGCGTAGTGACCAGGCACAGGGCTGTGACAGAGGCCCATATGGAGAGCACTGGGGCTGGGACAGACTGAGGCTCACTGCAGCCTGTAGAAAGTCTGTTAGACCCAGTAGACACATGCTTTAGAAAACGCCTCATAAATGTTATTGGATCACATAGTAATACGTTTACAGGAGATAATTTAAGAAAATATGTGACTTACAGTCATGGAGGAATTAGAATTTCTTGTTTCATTATCAGAGTATATTATCGGGTTGTGTTTATGGATGTCCCTACTGATGAAGTTGGGCCTCATTCATGAAACTTTCTTATGAACAAATTTGTACTTAAGGCCTTCTTACGGACACTTTTGGCATTCACAAAACTTTTTCTTAACTGAAAAAGGTTTGTCTAAGTCTAACTGAAAATGTCCTTCTCAACAAATCCTACGAACAGTCAGGAGCACTCGTAAGAACAAAAATTCTACAATTTTAGAATATTATTTTACATTTTACATTACATTTTTATAATTATGTCTCATTTGACACGTGTCTCTTACTCTTTTTGCTATACCATCTATTTTTGTTACTCTGTTATTATATTATATTGTGATGTCTGAGCTACTGTATCCAAATAATTTCCCTTGTGGATCAATAAAGTTTGTCTAAGTCTAAGTCTAATTATTACTCTGATGATGCAACAAAAAATTTAAATTCCTCCATGATTGTAAGTTATATATTTTCTTAAATTATTTCCAATAAATGTGATTCAGTAACATTTATGAGGTGTTTTATAGAGCAGTGGGTCTAACAGTCTTTATCCAGGCTGCAGTGAGCCTCAGTCTGTCCCAGCCCCAGTGCTCTCCATATGGGCCACTGTCACACCTCTGTGCCTGGTCACTACGCTGGATTCAACACCCCCATCACCCCCCTGACCCCCCACGACCGCTCTTATGCATCCCTACCCCAGCCCCCCTCCCTCGCTATTTACCGCAGGTCTGCGATGGCAGAAAGCATGATAAATACGATAAAGCGGCCACTTATGTCAATAAGTTTATGACTTAAATATTCCCTCCCTGAGTGTGTTCATGTGAGTTTGGACACTTGAAATCGCCGCTGAAGCTATAAAACAGCCGTAGTCTGTAAACGCGCTTCACCTGACTTCCTCATTCACCCTCTCCCTCGCCCTTTCACGTCAAAATGCCAAACCCACATTGGCCATATTTGGAAGTTCAGAGGGCGTTTCTAACCAAATACATATTCATTTTCTATGTAAATGAAATGTAAATGTCACTTAAGAAGGAATTTCTCTGCGTAAGAACTCTTTGTGAATCTGGCGCAGAGTTGTCTCAGCATTTTCTTAAAGTGGAAGCTACGAAATATTTTTAAGAAAAGACTCATGAATGAAGCCCATTGTACTTTGCCATGAAATATCTAAAATATTTTTAGTATTGGCTTGACCCTAGAACTCACTATACTACAAGAAAAATTTGCATTTTAAGAGTATTCATTTTAGCTTCCCCCTCCCACCTGCAGTAAATATTATTGGTCTTTACAATACTTTCAGACATATACCAGTTGGTGTTTTAGTTTAACTAATCTAATCTGTAATTTAGTTTATGTGTTTATTTATTGGGGACAAAACATTGATCTACACAAAGAGGTAATATGTTTGTGCCAGATTAAAAAAAAAAGTGTTAATTTCCACCTTCAGTCCCTGGACAGGTGGATGTCATAAATAGTGTCAGTCTCAGTCACTACATCCATACACTATGTACTACATATATACAGCTTATGGTGCTGCATTCAGACAAGGGTCAGATCAGGAACCAGAAAGACTGGAATGGGACGTCACTAATCGTTAATTCTGTTTAATGCACCAATCACATCTTTAATATCGGAGCTTGGACTTGATTTGTCCATTAATCATTGTAATGAATGAAATCAGAAGGCAATGGGAGTGTACGTTTTATTTTCTGCTGCTCAAGTAGTTACAGGGCAGTTAGAAAATGGCAGTTAAATGTTGTTATTTATACAAATACGCACACAATTCTGTCTTAAAATGTCAACCCCCAAGAGTGTTCCTCTGCTGTTCAAATCCAGTATCATTGAACCTTTCTCTGACATGTGCTAGTCACTGCAGGGAGCTTGGCAATCTGGACTAGAACTAAACTAGAACTGTACAAATTATAGTTTATTTCTTCTACTCTTTTTCTCTTCTGCTCTCTTTCTAAGTCATTTGTAATGACTTATGAAAATCCTGATTTCTTGAGTTAGCGTTCAGGCCATCTCCATTCTCCAAGGAGCTGCCTGCGTCGTTGTCAGGGGCAACCGAAGAGACCACTGTCGTCATGGCAGCAGAGGAGGAAACTGCGTCCATGGAAACATGAGTAGATGAGGAAAGAAGGGAGGAAACACTGTAAAAAAAAAAGACTTGCGTTCACATAAATGTTCAAATGAGCTTAGGTTTAGATTGAGTAGGATTTTGATTTTTTTAGCGTCTTCATGTTTAACTGATTTGAAGGTAATTTAGCTTGAAATAAGAAATGAATTTGCCAGAGGGTCAGAAATTTCAACTGCCATTTTCTTACGACATTGGCATTTAATAAACAATGTAATCCAGTCAGGTCAATAAATCTATAGCTTATTACGCTCACATTTAACTCAAATCAAGATCACTACATTTGAATCATTTTACCCCATAACAGGCTTTATATTTTGCAGTAGTGGAGAGATGAGGAGGGGGAACATAGGTGTGTTTTTATAAAAGAGCAGTGTGACCCTGTCTGAAGAAGAATATTAAATGCACAACTAAATGAGATCCTGGAGTTATACAAGAGGATGGTGTGGATGCGAACAGACTCAGAGGTGAGGGGAGGTAGGGTTAGGAAACTTTAATTCCAGTATTAGGGCCATGATTCAAAGAAATACACATTTATTTTTTTCTTTTGTTTTTCATTTTGGCCAAATTTAAAGAAAGATGTATCTGAAGAATAGACAACTGGATTATAAGACAGATTTTGGAAGGAATTACTGTTCACTTGCCATTTGTTCTTTTGCTTTTTCATTGCTTCAACATGCTTAGAGCTCATATTTTGTTCTGATCTGGTCTATAAGGTTCCTCAAGGCTTATAGCTTGACTACTGTATTGTAATATTGGTCAAAAACTGATACCTAGGGTTGTCACGATACAAAAATGGCAAAGTTGATTTCGATACTAAGGGAAATGTATCTCTGTTTGTTCTATAAATGAATGTCTCGGTATCAATATTTTTGACATTCCAATTGTAACTTTTTAATTGTAGTCTGTTTTATCAGCATGGTTCATACTTCTTTTATTATTATGAGTAAAGAAACACATTGAGCCTTCCATGTGACTGAAATGTGCTCACAAAATTAGCAACACTGGAGCTGTTTAATTTCACACTTGTTAAAGGTTAAGTGTGAACCTCATCTCTCTCTCTGTGTGTGTGTGTGTGTGTGTGTGTGTGTGTGCTGAAGAGGTAAGATATAGAGATGCCTGCAGCCCAAAGAGGAGTCACTGCACAATTGTCTGTATAGTTACAATCTACAATCTATGACACCTGTGGATCCTTATGTCATCATTTGCACAAATAGAAATATTCATCTAAAACTGTGGAGTCCAGTGGAAGCAGACGTCGCTGTAAACATCATCACAACAAAGAGCCGTGCAGCTGTTGACTAGCAAGTAGCAGATTTTTTTTTTAATTTCATTTGTACCAAAATTACTTTGTGTCACTGCTGAATCCTACATGTATCATGATTTTAAAAAATAAAACTGAAAAAGGAAGTACTGAGCAGTGGCTGTATGCCGGTGGTGGTGAAAATGGGGAATGACCGACAATATGGCATCTTGAAAATAAGTGATTAAAGATACTCAAACATCCATTAATCACTCCACATACAACTTGGAGAGGATAAATGGGAAGGGGGAATAGCTATAACATGGTTAAAAAGCTCTGAAAAGTCGATTAGATAATATATACTTTAGGTCTGTGCAGTTAATCAAATTTGAATCATTATTTCTAATCTAATCTAGATTTCTAATCGTCAGTTATCAATTTGGGTCTTTTTAATGAAGAGGTCTACAGCCAATCCTTGGCAGTAAAAACGTGGTTTGGAAAGAGAAATAAAGCTATTTTGTGTGAAATGGTATTTATTAAGTCTTGTTTATGTTCAGAAAATTTTATATCCAACGCCATTTTTTGTGAGACTAAATATTGGGCTTGATCAAGATGAGGGAAAAATGTGATTTTTTTTTCCTCATCATATTACCCAGGCCTATAATAGACAACTGTAAATAGGTACTGTATATTAAGAGTTTAAAAGATATACTCCATATACTATTATATATTTTATACTTCTGTGTGAATTCTATGTCTCTTTCTCTGCCACAGGACTGCAGAAGTAATAGCCATTCTTATACAGTCTCTCATCTAATCATTTAGTTAAACCTCTCCCCAATCCGTGCTGCTACATTTCATACAGAGGAGTTCCTTGCAGTTCTATCAGCCGAGACATAAGCCACCTGAGCCCTGCAGTCTCCCATTCATATTTTATCAACTAAACGTGTTGAAAGCTTCAGACTCTTAGTGTGAACAGACCAGGTTATCCAAGGACACATATGCTCCACAAAAGAATTTATACTTTGAAATAATCACAGTTGTATTAGAGTAAAGTCGGTACATTTCTGTCTGTATGGTGAGTACAGCAGATTGGTAAATGTCTCTTATTGTGACTGTTCATATAAGCTTTTTTTTCAGTCAGTGATTTCAACTTACATATTTTAAGTATCTGTATTTTACTTAAGTAGATTTTAAAGTGGGTACTTTTTACTTTTACTTCGCTACATTTGAGAGCAGGTGTCGTACTTTTTGAACAGGACTGAAAAGTTAACATATTTTTTCTCAAATAAAAACAGTTAGGAAAAACTCAGCACAAATCTGTATCCAAAACATTGGATAAAACCCACATTTATGGTGTTAAAATGTGGTTAAAATTTCGTGCCAAATAGGATCACATATTACAAATGAGTGGGTCCTTTTGGGTAGGGGCTCATTTGGATAGTTAGTCATTTGGATACTGAATTTTTCCACAAAAAAAGGTTTTTATTAATTGTGTAAACCATTTTCTTAGAGTAAAAGAGAAGCTGTAGTTTATTAATGGACTCTGGCATTTACAAGTCTCATTTTGTCCTTCCTGATGTATTAAGTACGGCGTGAATGCTTGCTAGAAACTGAGTAAAATAATTGTAATTCATTAGTTTGAACATCACAGCAACACAGCCATTTTGAAAAGGTCATCTCCAACACCAACCCACAGCCTCCCACATCCGAGTGACAGCCTCTGAAAGTTGGTGAAGAAGACCACTGTGAAGGGAGTGAAAATTACGCAAAAACTCAGCTAACAGCTAAGTCTCTAGAACAGAAAGAGACAAAAGAATGAATACAATATTAGCACTACATTACCACTACGCAAGTGTTGTTTTGAAGATTTGCAATATTTGAATTTCATATACATTATTTATATATCATCAAAATGTTGCAAAAGTACCCTGTAAAAATATACAAAAAATAAAAAAGGTCTTTCCTAACAAAAATAGCCTCTTTAACTCCCCTCTAGGCTATTTTTGTTAGGAAAGACAATCCATCTTTGAACGGAAATGGAGGGCTCAGACATCATCTCTCTCCTAACTACAACTCCATCCTCAGACCTAAATCAAAGCAAAGAAAACAATAGTGAAAGCCCATTCAAGCTCAGAGGTGTGAAAGCACCCATCAGGGGCCTGAATGATTCTGCTAATATGACTCGGGCGCAGTCCCCCCCTAGTGCAGTTGAATAGGCCTAGCAAACAAACTGAAACTGTAAACAAGTAGGTGTGTTAGTTTCAAAGTAGGTTCAGTGTAATTCGCTCCTCCCTTCAGGCAGATACAAGGCACTGTCCACCAGCGTCTGACCAGAACTGAAGAAGCAGCTTGAGCTGCAAAACATTGATTTGATCAAAAAACTTTTATCCAGTTGACAGAACTGAATTTCTCCTTTGCCGTGGATCCTTCCTGGATGACTGAGGAATTTCATAAACTTCATTGTCAATATCAGATGTTTCAGCAGCCATGTTTTAGCACATTTCTGATGGATCTGATGGATAATATTGTGAAAATATTGTCATCTGCGATCTTCAAAAGAACACAGAATTTTTGTCAATATTTTCCATGCTTACCATCACCCTAACTAACCCTTATTAAACAAGCTGACAAGAAAAGCAGGTCCCCACATGGCTCAGTAAACATGCACAGCAGCAGCTCAGCAGTGCAAAGCAAACACTTGAAAAGCTCAGAATATCCCCTCTTCAAAGACGCTCAGATTGGGTTGATGAAGCTCGGTTCAAAATGCCTATAATCTCCGCCTCTTTCTCTCTCTCCCTCTCTTTCTTTCTCTGTCTGTCTCTCTCCATCTCTGTCTGTCTGTCTGTCTGTCTCTCTCCATCTTTCTCTGGATCTTTCTATGGCAGCACTTTGCTTCATTCTGCATAATGACGCTCCAGTCTTATTTTGTGATCCAGACAGCATTATTTGGATGAGTATTTCAAATTCCCCTGTGACATCTTGTACTTTTGAAGACCTGCCAAAGAAATTAGACCTGCTGCTTGGGCTGTTTGAACATTTTCATCTGCACTTAGTGCTGTTGAATGTGGTGATTTCAATGGGGATTACTTCAAATCATTTGCACTCAATAAAGTAACACCTTAAAGCACTATGTCACTTTCTGCTTCTGCCACCTGCTTGTTACCATTGTTATAAGATTGCTTGGAATGTTCCACAGTATGGCATTAGGTTCTGGTATAGCAGCATGACATTGCAGGTACTGGGTTTTCATTGTCTTAAAAAAGTGAAAAACAGACAAAGTAGTTCATTTGTCTGTTTTTGCAGGGGCCCAATTTTCCTTCACTTTCCTAATGTATTCTTAGCATACTAATAAGCAACATGTTGAGCAGCGTTTTTAACTTTCAGAGCCTAAAACTTTGCTATCATGATAATCCTAACAACAAATGGTGTGCTAACAGCACATCAGCCTTAATTCCTGGTTTGTGTAAGCGCATGTGTAGTGTTTTGTAACACTACAATTAAATGCAGACAATACACAGAGGTCTCATTTCTGATCTTAAGAGCTGCTTTTATCTGCACTGTAGAAAGACAAACTTTAGTTATGCACTTTATTATATGGACAAATGTTTCTACTCCAAAAAAAATCTGGCCTGTGTAGATATTGCACTTTTATTGTGTGTTTTTAAAGAGAGAGATAGATAGATAGATAGATAGATAGATAGATACACATCTCTTATAGAAAAGGCAGTTTTCTCTAATATTATCCCTCTAAGGTCAGAGAGGCACTGTCTAAAGGTTGGAGGTTGTTTGTCTTTTTGCCTTTCCACTTGAGCAGTATCAGGCTTTGAGCCTGGAGTGTGATAAAAGCAATTACATTTGTGTATTTTTTATTCATGGAACTGCACAAATTACATTGATATGAAAAATATTGCGACTGTGGCCTGGGGCTCAACATTGGCCCCTAATGCGTCAGAAAGAAATTTTAAAAAGAATTTCCAGATTTTTTTTTTTTTTTTTTTTTTTTTTTAGCTTTGAACAAAACTGTGTGTGATAGTGTCCCTGGTTCAATTTCACAACAATCACAATTTACATGAAGTTCCAGGTTGATCAGAGCTGGCTTTACTTTGGACCAATGCAGTGTATGAACAACCTTAAACTGTACAACTCTTTGTCTGAAGCAGGTCAGCTTGCACTTTAATTAAATCTCAATATAGAGACATTGCTCTGTGAATTAAAATTAGACTTACTGTCCAAAAATGTTCATGTTTCATTTACACCCACCTAAAATAAAATACACACAGTCCGTGCTCTGATTGTGTCCACAGCTTTTTAATGACATCCCTCGTGCACAGGTCCGTAACTCAGGGTTTGTTAACAAGAGTCTGATCAATACAAGGCTCTACCCTGGTGTGAAATGCTCTTTGGAAAGATTCAAAGCCCATGTAGTATGTTAAAAGCACTGCAAAAGATTGACTTACTATTTACTCACCAGTCATAGTAATGTTTTTTTATGCTTTTACTGTGTTCTGTTTAGTCCAGCTCTTGTTTGGACATTGAGTAATCGCAGTTACATTTGCATTTCTGGTAGTTTTAACATGAACTAAATATAATAATTAAAGGTCCCATATTACAAAACATGGATTCTTGTGAGCTTCAAGTGTTTTTTTTCATTCACACATGTTTGAGTAATCCTTTATTATTAGTCTGTCTACATCTCCAAAGCTCAAAATGCTCTGTTCCATTTTGTGATGTCATGTAGTGGCGTTTTTCAAGTTAACAGCTCCTTTTACGTTTTGTTAAGTGGAAATTCAAGGGCTGAAATCATTGAAATGAGTCTAGTGGAGGTGTTTGGAGTTTAAAAACACAGTGGAGCACTTCCTGTATTACCACATGACATCACAAGGTGGAATAAAGTGTTTTCTTTTTGAGAGAAGAACTAAATATGTAGGGTTTGTGTGTTAAACATGTGTGAATGAAACAAAATGTGTAAAATGAGCTTTTACTTGATATTTATTGATGCCTATGTATTGTGTATTATACTCTATTGGTCACGTACTGTATATAGTTATAGTATATATTGATTCTTACTTATTTTACTGATTTATACTAAAATCACTGTAGTTTCTGAGATGTCTGAAGAACTTTCTCATTGTAGGCCTTGTATAACAGCTATTGCTACAATGCTGCTACGCTTTACGATCAAAACAAACCATAGCATCCTCTTTCCCATCATTCTCAGCCTCAAATGAGTCCCTTTAGACCCGTCCCTCTTGTGTGATCAACTGACACATCCTTTGCCCCGCCCCCTCCCTCCCTCTCTCTCTCCTCCCTCCTCCGCCTGCCTCGGTCGCCCGTGTTTCCGATTACTCACCGCTCTGAGCCGCAGCAGACTCCCTCAAGTCATTTTGTCCCCATCAAAGAACTGGGAAGGGCATCCTGGTCATTAGTCGCACAAATGATTACTGAATACATTATTTTTCTTATAAGGGGCAGGCAGTGCATTCCTCGACTATGTGTCATTTGGGGTCTTAATTATTTTTGGGGCTGTTTACTGTTAAAAGCCAAATTTTATAATTTGGCTAAAATTCAATACGCCTATAGCTAACAAACAGAAACTGTAAACAGGTGTGGGAGTTTCAGAGTAGTTTCAGTGTACTTAGCTCCTCCCTTCAGGCAGATATAAAGCAGTGTCCACCAGCGTCTGACCAGAACTGAAGAAGCAGCTTGGATGAGCTGCGAAACGTATTTGACCAAAATAAACTTTTGTCCAGCTGACAAATTGAATTTCCCCTTTTGCCATGGATTCTACCTGGACGACTGAGGGATTTTACACACTTCTTTTAGAATTGTGTGGAACATTTTTCAAAACAGACTCTGCATAGCTTTTCTATATTACACTATTTTCTGATCTATATTATATTATTTCCTCATCACAAACATACTGCGAGTTGTGTTTTGTTTCATTTACACGTTTAACACACACATCCTCCATATTTAGGCTGTGTTCTTCTTTCAAACTGAAAATGCAGAGTATTTTTTTAGCAATAAAACAACTGGAATCATGCCAGACCGATGCACTTTTAATGCTATACTGTGGAACATTCCAAGCAAATCTCTATGGGCAACAAGCAGGTGACGAACCATTCACCAGATAATATATAGAACACTTTTGATAAGTGTGCCTGATATAAGTAAAGTGAAATATGAAATGAAAATTAAATATTATTAGGAATGGTTATTAAGTCACTGGTAATGTAACTTTGCATAAATAAAAATTCCAACATAATCAAACTTTCTGGGCCAACTACAGCCACTAAATAGTCTTATACGTCAATACATGTCCAACCAAGATATCGTCTGAATCGATATTTGGAAACTGATATTTAGAAACCGATATCTGATGCAGCAAATTGTTGTGTCGCCGCCAATATCACATTCCAGGATCAGATTGGTGCATCCCTAGAAATCATGAATCAGCTCTTGATTTGACCTGGACTTATAAATGGATACAAGTAAACAAGTTTTATCATTTTTGAAAGAATCCTATTTCCAATTTCAATTTTTCTCACCTGCCCAAAACTTTCCCCTGTAACTGATGACCACTTCTGCAACCTCCCTTAGCCTGTGTCAGCGAGAACATCACTCTACTCCACACTCCCTCTCAGGAAATCCTCTTAGAGAAGAAGGGATGTAGAAGAGAGAGGGAGAAGGATAGAGGGACAGAGAGAGAGATGAGACAGGAGTGGATTATCAGGCTGCAGCAGGACCGTGGAGATTGAGGTGGAGGAGCTGATGGAGGAGAGGCTTCATTTGTCTGCCGCTGTTCTGTGTGTGGCTCCTCTCTCATTCACAAAACACCCTTCAAAGTTCAGAGCAAAAAGTAGAGGTGAGAATAACAAGGATCAAAATCTGTACTTGAGCTGAGAATAATGGATGAATCCAAATATTATCATGGTTGTCTTGGTGATGGGTTTTTTCTAACAAGCATTGTGATTGTGATTAAATTTGTGTTTCATGTTTTACAGGATTCTGTGCACGTTTTTAATGCGTCCAGGAGAATTGACAAAAAGACTGAAATATGAACTGAAACTAATATGAGAACCACATTTCAGAGCGTGTTTGTATAGATCTAAACTACAGGGCTAGCAGTTTTTATGCAGAATAAGGCAGGAGATTTTGCTGTTTGTGGAGGATATCATGGTACTTAAAAAACGGCAGACTGCGATTTAAAACTGCATTCTCGATTTGATTGCTATTAATCTTGCATCCCTTTTGGTTAGGATTTAAAGTAAGTGAACTGTTGCTTTGTCTGTAGTGATGTAGTACTAATATCCCTTCTACTACTCAAGTTGTGATTGAGGTGTACTTTATTGGCCCCGTAAGGAAAAGTACCCTCTGCATTTGACCCATCCTTCAATTTCTCTGGGGCAGCCTGTCAGGAGTAGTGACCCATCTACAGATCTCGAACTAGGTTGCACAGGAGTCAAACCCAGAACCATGTTGCTGTGAGGCATACAACTAACTAACTAACTAACTAACTAACTAACTAACTAACTAACTAACTAACTAACTACTAAAATAACTACTACGACAACTACTACAACAACCACCATCTCTACTATCACAGGATTGTAAACATCCCAACTACTTCAACTGTTTTGTAGAAGTAAAACTTCATTTACTCGAGTTATATGCCCAGTTTCTTTGCTTTACTGAGTAGCAACAGTAAAATAGTAGTAAAAGTAATGTCTACTGTTTTTAGTACTGTAGTAGCGATGGCAGTTGTACTATCTTTGTATTACTGTTCTTAGTAGTAATTTTCAAATGATTAACTAAGAGTATATCTCCCATAGCCTTTAAACCTTCAACATTTTAACCTTTTCACATCACATAATGACACATCCCCCCCTTCTGGTCACTGTGGGTCACTCCATCAACAGAATGATCCATTATTACCTCAATTTAGTCAGTGATAAAAGCTTCACCGCCCCCAGAAAAACACATGTAATTACTGCCGCTCCTGACCCTTTTTATGTCCATGTGTTTTCCTATTGATGACTAATACAGGGCTGCCCATCACCCACACACTGAGACACATGATAGAAACAATAGACATATACTTTCAGATTGTGTATCATAGTAAAAATAGCAGTAACATGATTTTAAGGCGGATGGTAAAGCCTACGATGGACAGGATTTTATAGATACAATAGTGTTTGATATACTGTTGCTCTTGATACTAGGGATGTTAAGATTATTTGGTTAGGTCTTATATGACACAAAATGGACTCTTGTGAGCTTTAAGCTGTGTTAGAATGTTGTTACCTCCTCAAAAACAAACCTGGTGCTGCGTTTTGTTTCATTCACACATGTTTGAGTAATCCTGCATTATTAGTCTGTCTGCATCTCCCAACCTCGAAATGCAAACATCACAAGGTGGGACAGAGTGATTTCTGTTTGAGAGAAGAACTCAGCCTGCAGGGTTTGTGTGTTAAATATGTGTGAAAGCAACACAACAAAACTCCAGGTATGTTTTTGATGAGAAAACAACATTATAACAGATCACAAAGTAACATAATATGGGCTGTTTAATTGATAAATAAGTCACAATGTAATCATAAACACTACAAAAATAAAATGAGTCAAATGTCAGTGACGCAAAAAAATGAGCCTGTATGTGTATGGTGCTTTTGTCTGGCTGTTTATGTCAGATTTACTTTAATATTCAGAAAGTTTGGTTTCATGAAGCTGTTCATAGACTTGAAGAATTATTAAGGAAGTCACTGTTATTTGTTTATGGTGTCATTAATAGTGAATTATCATCAATATTGGAAGGTAATGGAGTATAAAAGTAAAAGTACTTCACTTACAGCAGATACTTTTACTTCACTACATTTGTATCTGTACTTTCTGCTCCACTACATTTTAGATCTGGACTGAAAAGTAAAAAGTACTTTTCTTCATGGTTTGAGACCTGCTGAAATGCCTGAGACTTATTTTAGCACATTTGATTTGTGTTAACATCTGTACTTTGAGCAAAGCAAATACACAAAAACAGTGAGAAAACAAAACAATTGATTCACATAAAATCAGCTAAAGTACATTTTTAAACACATACTTTAATACTTTTACTGAGTACTTCATACACCACTGATTATAATTAAATCATGATTTTTTTAAAATATATTATTTGTGTTGAGTTCATTCTTTACCATTTCTTGTAGGGTTATCAAAAGTATCGAAAATCAGATACTAATCAATACTAAAACTAGTATCGAAAGTAGATACTTATTTGAGCAGGTATCAATACTAAAAAAGTCTCATTCACAAGACAAAAATGAACCTTTCCTGAATTGTTTTAGAATGAGCTTCAGCTGCAGCAGAAGACATCAGTAGACATAGACGAGTATACACCCAAGGACCACTACGGAACCTACTAGAACGACAGAGGGACTGGTATCAGTATTGAGTATCGAGTCTATTCCTTAGTATCGAAGTTTCTTAGTATCAAAAGCAAGTTTAAAATATTGTGACAACACTAATTTCTTCAAATTCACTAAAACTTCTTGTTGTAACATGCTTAATTTGACACGCTGGATAATTTATTAGCATTACCTCTCACCCCTGCAACTCCAGCTCATTATAAATCAGAGAAAATCTTGTGTACCTATAAATACGAGCTGTGACTTTCTGCACCTGCATCTACACAGAAAAAAAAAAGGAAAGCGGGTGCACGGAATAAAATGATGTTAAGACTTCGAAAATTATTTGATCCCACATATTTTTCTCAGAACATGAAGGCACATTTTTCATGTTGATGAAATGTGATCAAATCATGCTTAATACTGTACACATATTTATCTTATGTTACCTTATCATGAAAATTTGCCTTTTTTATGGTTTTATTTTTTATATATAATTTAATTCTGTCGACACAATTATTTTATCATGCAACATCAAATGTCCTTTAAGGGTTTTAAAGTAAAAGAATACAAAAACAGTCTTTAGTTTTCCATAGTTCTGTATTGTCTTAAACAGAATCAAACACACACAGAGCACAGGTACAGAGACACAGTCTGGAGCTGGACAGTGTGAGGACTTATTCCAGTGAAGACACTCTGGTCTCTGCCTGTGGACACAGGAATAACACATGATGAACACATTATGATGATCTACTCTGTGTTGTACATGTTTAAATAAACTTAAAGCACTTATTACTCTAATACAATAATGGACCAGAACAGAATCACGTGAACATTAGAATTGTACAAGCAGAAACAAGACTCACCACGTGCTGCTTTTCTTCCTCAAAACGCAGTAACAGGTAGGGCATCAGGTATAAAGTCCTCCTACTGCCACATCACCCCATAGAAACACATGATAAATGTTCACTAGAAAGTTTATGTTGAAAAAATATAATTCTGTTAAAATGATTTTAGTTGATTCACTTACTTTGTTCATCTGTAGTCTGTGTTTTGTTGGTTCTCCAACATTTTTTCTGAAAGCAAAACACATATTTTTATATTGTTTTAGTCTTTTTATTTTAACTGTTAACCTCACTTTCAGAATGGTGCAAAAAACGACTAACTAACATCAACTCTAACATTCATGAACTTCCCCACAGCTGCAGCAGAGCTCTGGATATCACTGTTTGTTTGTAGACGACTCTGGAAGCAACACATTCAAATCTTTGTACAGCTGTCACACTCTTGTAGATGGGCAGTCAAAAACAATTTGTTACATGGAAACAGTCCTTATATTAACGCTAATTTCAAATAAAACACCACAAACATGTTTTAACAAAGTCCATAGAAAGTGTATAAAATCTTTGAAAAGTCTTACCTCCAGATCACTTCTCATAATCCTCCTGGATGCTCACTGCGTGTCCTCTGAACCTGTAACTGTCCTGCATCCTGCAACATTTGAATTTTCCCTCCCAAAGTTTTGAGGAAGGGAATTCCCGAGGGAGGAGCTTCACCAGAAACGATAACAAAGTCCTGTTTCCTTAAGGTGATTAAAATATGCAGGTTTAACATCGGCCACAATCAAGCGACCTTTGTAAAATTTAAACATGCTGGACAGAGACTCGTATTGTCAAATTTGTGTTTGCAATTTGAGCAACCCCTCTCGGACCATTTTTTCAGATGCCGCGCTCGGTACCACACATCCACCCTGAAATGGTGGCCTCACTTGTTAAAAGAAAATTCATTTTTTCCTCAACGCATGAATATTATAACCACTTCTGCCTCTGGGGTTGTAATTTTAAGAAGCGCACAAATCCAGTGATACCCCTAAGGCTCTTCTCGGCTCCAATTTAGTATTTTATTCACACAGTGAGTTGGTTGTACTAGTCCGGACTTCACATTAGAATTACATTACTATCAGGACTCGGCAGCAATGGTACAGGCACAGACCCAGAGGCGCAGCGTAATCGGTAAGAAGAGAATGACTTTCTCCACTGACCAATGTTCAATTTTGTGTGAGCTCCTGGCTGCTTCTCACACATTTTCAAGGTCTTTTAGTCCCCTGTATGTCTGTGGTTAGTAGCAGTAATACAAATGAATATATTGGACAAGTAATATTACAAATGAGAGCTTGTAAAGACTGTGAGATAGGGAGAGGTGATTTGAATTCTTCCTCAGATTTATATAATGCAGTCCATTGTCAGGCTGCTGCTGTATGGGACACAGACAGAGCTAGACAAATATGGTAACACATTCAGACTAATGGATTAGGAAAACAGTGCCCCAGAACATGCTTAATATTTGACCAGTGAATGCTGATTTTTGGCCTGAACTGCAGGAAGCTTAATGATTTCTTGGTTGGATCGGCCTATTGTTGTGTTTCAGATTACAATAATAATAATATTTAATACAGATGGGGGCAGCTAAAATGAATATGATTAAAATGCTGCTTTGTGTGTGTGTGTGTGTGTGTGTGTGTGGGGGGGGGGGGGGGGGGGGGGGGGGGTCTAGGCACTAATAATAATGATCAGGTTCAATATTTGTGCTTTTACCTTTTGGATATTTCATGGCAAAGTACAATGTAATCAATAGAGAAAACTGTCTGTTGACCCCCATCTAGGTGCACGACATGATCACAAAACCACCAATAGCAGCCAGCAGTTAAATTTGGGGTTGAAATATTTGCTTTCAATAGTCACATTTGAAAAGAAAAAAAAATAAAAAATTAAAATGTTTTAGTCTCCAAATAGAATTCTATATGCATAAATCATTAGTAATGACATAAGAATTACATTCTATGCCCTATGTAACTCTCCTGAGTGTCGGCCTCTGGCTTGTCACCCAGAGGCTCTACTTTTGATTTCTGGTGATGTCAACCATTCTTCCTTGGACAGTGTTTTCCCCACACTTCACCAGTATGTGGATTGTAAAACTCGGGACAATAGAACTCTGCTGTATGCCAGTTCTAAGGAGGCATACAGTGCCACTGCCTTGTCCCCCCTGGGACGATCAGACCACAGTCTTGTCCTGTTAACACCTCAGTACGTACCTGCAGTGAAGAGGCAGCCGGTCCCCACTAGGACTGTTAGGAAGTGGAGTCAGGAAGCCAACCATGCATTTCAGGACTGCTTTGAGACCACAGACTGGGATGTGCTTTGCCAGTCCCATGAGGACAACATCGACAGCATGACGGAGTGTATAACAGATTACATCAACTTCTGTGAGGATACAGCCGTCCCCACACGCACTGTCCGCTGTTACCCCAACAACAAGCCCTGGATCACCAGTCAGCTGAAGGATCTATAAAAAGGAGTGAGCCTTCAACTCTGGAGACAAGGCTGAAGTGAAGAGGGTGCAATGACAGCTGAAGGTCCGGCTCACACCAGGAGGCCCATGGAAGGAAATTGGAGATAAAACTCCAACAGAATAACACCAGAGAAGTGTGGAAGGGGATGAAGGCCATCACAGGTCTCATCAAAACAAAGCAGCAGGACAATAGCCTAGGCAGGTCAAACCTGCTCAATTTGCATTTTAATTGTTTCTCATCCCGGTGCTATGGAAGATCTCCTGCATTGTGCCAGTGTCCAAGAAACCTTCTGGACTTAATGACTTCAGACCAGTTGCTTTGACGTCTCATGTCATGAAAGTGTTGAGAGACTTGTTCTGGCTCAGCTCAGACCCCTAGTGGCACCATCCCTGGATCCCCTACAATTTGCCTATCAGTGCCATTTAAGCATGGAAGATGCAATAATTTATCTTGGATGGTGTTAAGGGCTCTGTGAGTGATTCCTGTGACTGTGATTCCTCCAGTGCCTTAAATACAATCCAGCCCTTAGTGATGAATAAGAAGCTGCTCAGGATGTGTGTCAGCTCCTCCACTGTGTCCTGGATTACTGGCTACCTGTTAGGCAGGCCTCAGTAAGTGCAACTGGGGACCTCCCTGTCTGATACCGTGAACAGTAATATAGGAGTCCCCCAGGGTACAGTCCTGTCTCCATTTCTGTTCACTCTGTACACCTCTGATTTCCAGTACAGCTCCGGGTCTTGCCATCTGCAGAAGCACCCCTGGAGCCTTGTCACCGAGGAGCTTGCTAACCACCTCAGTGACTTCAGCCAGGGTGATGGACGAGTCCGCCTCCGAGTCCCCAGCCTCTGCTTCCTCCTCAGAAGACGTGACGGTGGGATTGAAGAGATCCTCAAAGTATTCCTTCCACCGTCCATCAACATCCCCAGTCGAGGTCAACAGCTCTCCACCCGCATTGTAAACAGTGTTGGTGAAGCACTGCTTTCCCCTCCTGAGGCATCAAACGGTTTGCCAGAATTTCTTTGAGGCTGTCCAATAGTCCTCCTCCATAGCGTCTCTGAACTCCTCCCAACCCCGAATTTTTTCCTCTGCGAACGCCCGGGCTGCAGCATGCTTGGCCCACCAACAAGCCCCAATAAGACTTCTTCTACGAGTGGCCGCATCCATCGACAATAGAGGCCGAGAACAAAGCCCACTCGGACTCCCGGAATCTGGGAGAAGCTCTCCCGGAGGTGTGAGTGAAGGTCCCCCTGACAGAGGGCTCTGCCAGACGTTCCCAACAGACCTTCACTATACGCTTGGGCCTGCCAGGTCTTTGAGGAAAGTGTTTTCCTCATCACAAACAGACCTGGAGCTGTGTTTTGTTTCATTCACACATGTTTAACACACAAATCCTGCATATTTAGGCTGAGTTCTCAAACAGAAAACACTCAGTTCCACCTTGTGATGTCATGTGGTAATACAGGAAGTGCTCTACTGTGTTTTTAAACACCATACACATTTGTATAATTTCAGACCTGGAATTACCAATCTCTACTTTACAAAAGTCAAAAGGTACTGTAGGTGTGAACCTGAAAACTACCACTACATGACATCATAAAGTGGAGCTTTGGAGATGTAGACAGACTAATAATAAGGTTCACTCAGTTACGTGTGAATGAAACAAAAAACAACTCCAGGTATGTTTTTGATGAGGTAACATTATAACATGGCTTAAAGCTCACAAGAGTCAATTTTGTGTAATATAGGACTTTAAAGCCAAGTTACATGACCAAAATATAGACAGGAAACTTAACGTGATCATTTTAAATACATCTGATTCACTTTAAGAGCATCTATTTTACTGTTGCTATATTTTTTATTCAAACTATTACCTGAATTCATTGATTGTCATGAAGTCAGTGAACAATGACTAGCACAAGTGATCTAGCTGAACAGATGGCATGCTGCTTTACTGGTCTCTCTCGCTCACAGTTCAATCTCATCATATTTTATACCACTATATCTTTCAGCCCTGCCTTGAGCACCTCCCTGTTGTCTCCTAACTCTGTGTATTTGATGGAGCTCCCATTTTCATCAAACCGACACAATTTTACAAGTCTCCAAACAGACTAGCACACTTGTATTTTTATATGTTGTCGAGAGCTGGTTGCACGGTGATAAAAGATTTGAGCCAGATGTTGATGTGTGGTGTTTTGGTATCTTCTGTACTGGCAGTGGTTAAGACGAGGGTCAGAGTTCGCATAACAGAATGTCATTGAAGAAGCGTGAAGAAAGGAAACGCATAAAAGCAGCTAATCATGTTGTTTGGCTTAAAGAGATATTGCTGTTGTGTTTGGTCATTGTTTTTGGTCATTCAGATCCAGATGGCTGTATGGCAGTTTATACAGAAATATAGTGATACATGTTATTAGGCTATTTCCTTATCTATGTTGTAATGTTGTTTCCTCATCAAAAACATACCTGGAGTTGTGTTTTGTTTCATTACATTCACATGTTCTCACACACAAAAACACCGTGTTCCACCTTGTGATGTCATGTGGTAATACAGGAAGTGCTCCACTGTGTTTTAAACTCCATACACCTTCACTAGAATCATTTGGATGATTTCAGCCCTGGAATTTCCGATCTCTACTAAACAAAAGGTAAAAGGTAGCTGTTAACTTGAAAACTTCCACTTCATGACATTACAAGAGCATTTTGAGCTTTGGAGACGTAGATAGACGAATAATAAAGGATTACTCAAACATGTGTGAATAAAACAAAACACAACTCCAGGTATGTTTTTGAGGAAGTAACAACATCCCAACAGGACCTAAAGCTCACGAGTCAATCTTGCGTAATATAGGACCTTTAAAAACTATTATGCATCTCTATGTTTCCCAACTGCACTCAAGACTACACCTGCAAAGGGACTTCAAGCAAAAATAACTATTTATGCAGAAAAAAAGTAGTAGGAAACATTGTATTTACAGATTAAATTTGCCCTGAGAACCCTCTCCAGACTGTGGTCAGATCAGCACCTCTTTGTCAAATACATGTATCATAACTGCCTATACTAGTATATTACAAGAGGATATCACCTTTTTGAATATAAAACTGGATTTCCTCCAATTGAATGGATGAAGACGTGTGGATAATACTACTATTACTACTACAAACTTCTGTTACTATGCCAATACCGATTTATTATTTTGATAGAAATGTATATGTTTTAGTTTGTTTTTGACTCAAGAATGGCAGCTAGTGCAGTCCTATTTTTTAGTTTATTAGTTCTAATCTTCAATGATCTGCCTGTTTTTTTATCAAGAGGTCTACAGCCAGGTCTGCGTAATTAAAAGGATATGGTTCAGAGCAGAGCTAGGTCTTTTGCAGAGGAAATCCAAATATCTTTGTGTATTACTTTTCAAAAATTATTTCCTTATAAGGCAACAAACTTTTTTTTTCTTTCTTATTTTTACTTTATTCTTTAACAGCTTGCTTGCAGATTAATAACTATTTTGGTTAAAAACAGAAAAAGTCCTTTGAAGTTTCGGTGGAGTTGGACTCTCATCTGTATAACAGACTTTTGGACTTTACAAAACAGTGACAGTGAAATCAAAGCAGGACGCTGTGGTCTCGCTCCAGTGAAGCGTGCGCTCTCTGCTGCCCCACACATGCCTCTGGGACGAGTCATTTGTCTCCCAAACAGGCCTGTCCTCCTGTCCTATCTGTCCGGTCTGTCCTGTCTGCACGATGAGACACACAAAACCACTCAGGTGAGATGGACTGATAACAGAATGGTAATACACTGAAGCTGACATACTTCATATAAAGTACTGTGTAATATTCCCAAAAAAGGACTGTTCATTTTAGTCTGGCTTCCAAATTGTCAGTGCTAGACTTGGGACTTCAATTATTTTTCTGTCTTCAAGCGGACCTATTATGCAAAATCGACTTTTAACCATGTTATAGTTGTTTCCCTTCACCATTTACTCACCCAAAGTTGTATTTGGAGTCATTTGTGCATGTTTGAGCAATTTTTGATTGCTTATTTTCAAGACGCCATTTTGCTAATCAAGCCTCGTTTTCACTGCCACCAGCACACACCCACTGCTCTGTACTCACGTTTTTGTAATTGGTGTAGGATTCAGCAGCGTTGCATAGTCTTCGTACAAATGAAAAAAAAATCTGCAGCTCACTAGAAAGACCTGCAGATACCCATCGGAGGTGCTGACAGCTGCACAGCTCTTTGTTATGATGACATTTACAACGTTGTCAGCTCCCATTGGGCACCACAGTTTTATAACGCGGCGATCAGAGGACTTATTTCGTTTATAGGTCATTTATTTGTTTATAAGAAAAACAAAGATGAATTAAAAAAATCATAAAAATCATATAAACAAGAAGATTTAGGACCAGTGCCTTGGCAGCAAGTTGTCTGTGGTCACAGAATGTTCCCTTTTAGTTGCTGTAATGTATTCATACACACTGATGCTCATTTCTTTGTTAGTATCTTAAACATCTGACACTGAGTATGTACTAGTGTAGGCCTGGATGTCTGTTATGCTCTAGCTCTTCTGTGAGATATGGATCGGCTCAAAGGAGTCCACCTCAGTGTGCATCAGCTGTTGTGAATACACTGTGCATTATTCATTCAGCAGACAAGGGACACAATCAAATTGCACGGGCATGTCGTGTTTTATGGCTAAGGTCAGAGCGGAGAGGAAATCCAATTTGAGCTCGATTTTGTGGTGTAGGTCCCAGACTGACCACTGCCCACATTTTATACCAGGATGGTCCCTCACTGCTGTGTGAAACTTCATCCATGAGCTTAAGCACTGAAAGCTGCCAAAACTAAGGATTTAAAGTTTGATCAGTGAGCAGAAAACATCTCATGGCAAATGTGTCTAAAATATATTCCGTTGTTTGATATTAACATTAAGATTATACTGTATCTTGTAAATATTTTTTTTTTTCATTCTGTGTGAATAGCATGTACGATGCATCCACCATTTTGACTACAGAGATCGTGTAAGTGAATCACGTTTTAGCAAAATACTGACTAAATAAGCAAACTTACACTACACTTATACTAAATGCATACAACAATGAGAGGTGCAACATTATTCATGGGTTTCACTCAGTATTTCCTGTTTTGGACATCTTTTTTGGGGACGTTTATGTTATGTGTAGTTACTTATTCTAGTGTACAGACAGTTAGATGAGTGATGCTGCTGAGCACATGCTATAAGTGGATATAAGTTGAGGTCTATAAGATAAGGTAAACCTTTATTTGTCCCACAATGGGGAAATTACAGTGTTGCAATGTAAATATCAAGAATAGTTGGAAGATACCATCAAACTCAAGCTCAAGACACTATCAACAGAGTTCAGCTAGACTACAAAACTCTGCACTATAAGTGGCTTTGACTGTGCTCATGTACAATGCAGCATATGGACAAGCATGTAAAGTTTGTTTACATGAAACTGTAGATGTCTAATCTCATTGAGGAATTTTGATTTGACCACACTGACATTCATGTTGTTAACATACATTAAAGTGGACCCAAAACGAATGCTTTTGCAGTTCTATTTCTGCTCATATTGTTTTTAGCACATTAGCTGTGGTTTAGGACTATAGCCTTTGAATACACACACTGTGTAACATTATTATCTGGATCTTTGTTTGTTCAGCCCAGCTGGATCCACCCAAAATGGACTGTGCCATAACGCTCTGAAATGTGGCAAATGAATGAGGCCAAAGCCCACGGCAAAACCAATTAGAATGTAGCACAGATCCAAGTTTCTTTTACAACCACAATTCTTTTTAAAATGGGACATTGCTTAATTAAAAATCATCCCAGGGTTTCCACACATTTGCAGTTGGAAAAAGCTTTGATATTTTGCTTAACACTGAAGTTCAATCTTTTGCAAGTTTTATGAATGCAGTTTTTTCAGTAGTAAAATCAGTATGATGAAAGAGCATGGATGGACTTTTTACATTTTTGTTCGTGGCATGAAAAATATATTTTCATATATAAATGAGTGCTGTCAATCTATTAAAATATTTAATCACGAATAATCTCATGAATGTCATAGTTAACTTGTGATAAATCGCAAATTAATCGCACATTTTTGTCCCTTGAATCATCATTTTAATACTCTTATCAACATAGAAAAGTGGATAGGTGGCGCTTTGTGCAAATGTTTTTTTTTTTATTGCAAACCGTAACAATTGTCAGTGAACACTTTTTGTTCGCTGTCCGCGGTCCTTGTTCAGGGTGAGCGTGAATTCGCAGTATGTTTTGGACTTTGTTTTGTGAATACCATGTGTGGATGGCATCGGCGCATGCGCAGGGTTTGTGTGGTGAAGTTGTGCATGTGCGCGTGCATGGGAGGCCGTGCCGTGCTTTGGCCCACCTCCTCCATCCGGGACTTCTCAGTCAGATCCTGTAGTTTTTCTTAAATTACACAGGGGAACACTCTATATGTTGCATTTAAAGAAAGACTTGTTTTCAGTCAATTTAAGTGTGCTGAGTTCAAATCTGAAGTTAGTTTTTTTCTGCAAGCTACAGATTTTATGCAATCTTTGATTTTTATTATGATGGAGTGTGTAGCAACCACAGATGTAACAGAAGGCATCAGGCTTGTTTCTACAGTGATGTCTCGATGAGGAAGCCATGTTTGATCTGGAAAAAAGAAGCATGATAAAAATATTAGAATCTATCTATGTATATAATCTCAAAACGCTTAGATTTGGGTTACGTAAGTTCATATTTAGACTATTTCATCTATCTCAAATTGCATGAAAACTAGAGCTTATGGAGAAAAACTAATTTCAGATTTGAAATCAGCGCCTAAAAATCCTTCAGAATCAGTTACAAAATCCAATACAACAGAAAGTTAAAATTTTAGTGTTCCCCAGTGTTATTAGCAGCGGCCACATCTTATGAAAAAAATAATTCACTAGGTCACAAAAATTAACACCATTAAAATTGTTTTGCGTTAACTTGTTAATAGCGCGATATTTTTGACTGCACTAATACAAATAATTTTTAATGAACTTGTTTTTACCGCAAAAGAGGATTTATTACTGCAAGAAAGAAACACACATCTGTAATTGCAGGAGCCCAAAATAAAAAATGTAAACGTCTATTCAGTGGGAGTGAAATAATACTGAAATTTTAGCTTTGATTTCAGTAATAAGAAATAGGCTTGATATTCAATACCACAACGATGCTCTCTATTAAGACAATAGACAGTAATTTGAACTACAAAATAGTAGGAGTTTCTTTATAATACCATGTGCTTTTGTACTAAGCCTAGCTGTGATAACGCTCGGGTTACATCAAATCATTTTAATTATCAATATTTCAAATTATTTTAGCTGTAGTTTTGATACTAGTTTTAATATTAATTAATATCTGATTTTTGAGACTTTTGAAAACTATTGCTCTTACTTTGAAACCTGTTGAAAATATGACTTTGTGCCTGTCCTTGTTCTGTCTCAGTGACAGTGTGAGTCTGGGGAGTCATTAGGAAACTGGAAAACACTTCACCCACTTCAACATGGAGGGCCTGCTCTCCCTTTGCTCTCAGAGCTGGTCAAATGACACCAGTGAAGTGTAGGGCTGGGCAAAATGGTATGTTTCCCTCATATTGATCAGTCTCGATTTTGATTTGACTTTTCTAAACCAAAATAAAAATGCCATGGATTTCAGTATTGATTTCATGAACATAAACAAGACAGACTTAATTACTGCCATTTAACACAAACAAATATTACAGTTTCTTCCTCCTGACCTCTGCCTCAAATCTAATGTTGATTAAAACTTGATGAATTACTCAGCCCTTTTGTATATGGGAAATTGGTTATAGCTGGGATTAAACTGTTAACCTTCTCATTAAAAGGTGATTGCTATACCACCTCAGCCACTTTGGTCTAACCCCACACCATGCATTTCTGTCCAGTGAACGCCGCTATATTTCCCCACTTCTTTTTCTTCTTACATTGACGAATCTAAAAGCAGCATTGATCTGTGGCCTTACCAGGATTTGACCGATCCTTTTCCTCCATTATTTTCTTTTCTTTTTTTTTTTTTAAGCTTGTCTCTCGTCAATCCCACCTCTCCTCTGGCTCTCCTCTAGCTCTCCTCTGGCTCTCCTCTCGTCTGCTCTCAACACTCTCCCTCAAACCATACCCCCTCAGTCTGTCGGAGTGGATTTTCTTTCTCATCCATCTCTTCTCAAACAAACCTGATCATAGAGTTTTCATTGTTTGAGCTCTGTGCATCTGTCATTCTTGGTTCACTATGTTTTTAATATACAGCTTGTTTTGGGGATTTCTGAGAGTAATTTTGGAGAAATTACTCAAACCGAGCTGGCTATGTTTGGCTATATTTCTTTTTGCAGCATCTATAGCATCTTTTTTCTGTGTTCAAAGGTGCACTACAGTATGTAACTTTCATGTGGGGGTCTGCTTTGCCTGGAAAGTTCCTCACCATGGCATTAAAGGTAACAGTTCTGACCTGTAACTTCGCCTAATGGTGTCACCTGCTTGTTTCCATGCAGGTAGATATGTTTACTGTCATACTACGGAACATTTAAGGCACCACAGTAACATCCACATGAAAACAAGCAGGTGAAAAACAGCAGAGGACTGAGAAACAGCATGGATTTCTGACAGATGTTGAGAAAGGCAATGGCATTTGGAATGAAGGATGATTTTTTCTATAGGGTTTTATGAGCTCGAGGGACTTTGTAGTGCCTGCAGAATCAACAAGCAAAGCACTAAACTCTTATATCTGAGGATACAACAATATTTGATATATGATAGTATTTTTTCAGACTCAGTAATTATCGTGTGTACTTTTTTGCGGTATTAAACCTCTAAAACATTCACTGGGATAATCCTGCATTGGGGTTATTGTGTCAGTGGTATTATATAGTTTCAGTATTATCGTTTATCAGGATATTTTTCTGTAGTAATATATCGTACCTCAAGGCCTACTTCTGCATTCTGCAACACAATGTAGGATGCACTGCACCCCATTATTTGTCATCAAGTAAATGACATCACCATATTACCATGCTCATTATTATGCTAATGTTTATGTTAAATAAGTCCATGGTTTGAATTTGTATGGTTGTATTAGCTTTTACTTCATTATGGGGCTGGGGTATAAGATGCAAAAATGCTATTAACTGATCCTTGTCACAATATGCTAATTTTTAGTTAAAGCAGACCTATTATGCAAAATGGACTTTTCAGAGCTTTTAACCATGTCATAGTAGTTTCCCCTTCTCATTTACCCTCTCGAAGCTATATTTGGAGTGGTTTGTGCATGTTTGAGTATCTTTATCTTTAATCGCTTATTTTCAAGACGCCATTTTAATCATCCCTCGTTTTCACCACCACGAGGATCCGCCCACTGCTCTACTTTGTTCTCCAATTTTATTTTGTTAATCAGTGGTACACACACATAGGATTTGGCAACATCATGTAGGCATTTTGGTACAAATGAACAGCGACATCTGCTCCCATTAGACACTGCAGTTTTCTAACACAAAAGTCAGCAGATTTGTTTCTTTTATTAAGTCGTTTTAAGTAAATATTGCGATTTAAAATGTGCAAATTAAACATAATGATCCACGAGTGTAGATTATAATTATATAACAGACACAAGCACAATACGTCTTCTTTAAAGGTGCATTGTGTCACTTTACTGGTGGAGAATCTGTTAAATGCTTTTCTCCATGGAGATGTTATTGCTTTGTCTGGAATGTTTCATAGTATGGCATTAAACCTTTCTATCTTCATGGAGACCAAACCAGACCAAGTTACAGGTCAGATCTATGGAGAGGCGACCCCACTCACAGTCAGAATGCCTGTTTTTTCTAGGTATTTTTGAGCAATAAAACCACTTGTATTTGAATAAATGTAAGGTAGAGCTGTTTAATGTCATACTGTGGAACATTCCAGGCAGAGCAATGACATCTCCATAGAAACCCTCCACCAGAAAAGTTACAGAATGCACATTTAAGTTAAAAGTCAGTGATGTAAACATAAATACACTTCACAGTTCTTCTCCCACACAGTAAACACTTCCTCAACATGTCTCCTGAGTGTGTGAGCAGGCCCACATTAGCCTAATGAAGCATGTCCCGATGTAAACAAGTGCTTAAAGAGGACTGTCTCATAGTTCAGGCTGTCATCTCCGCTCCTGTCTTCCCCCAGCTGTGGAGTGCCTGATTAACTGACTAATCCAGATGTTTAGCCCCTCCCCCGAGACCACTAACTCAGATGTAATTGCTGTTAGCGAGCTTAGAGGTTCAGCGTGCATGCATTTGTAGTCATTTGCATACTCAACGGGGTGAAGAGTCGAGAAGATTGTGGAGATTTTGTTGATTCTGCTGCCTTCAGGTGCTACGGAGATGATCCTTGCCGCTTGTGAATTGGAATTACGAGTGTGTTGCGTTCAAGTGCTTTTAGAACTGTAGGGAAATAAAACATAGCAGACACTTTATATTTTGACAAATATACAGGCACACAGTAAACAAATCAATTCACATGAGGCAGAAAAGGCACTAACCGTATTTTATAATTATGCGAGGTGAAAATAGAGATGACATTCAAATTTGTGAATGTGGCATGATTATGAAGGCTCTAAAAAAATCAGCTCTCCACTGAGTTAAAAGGTCAAACTTTTTAACTTGTTTATGACAATTATCTCCCAGTTTTCTAAGGAGAGTGACGGGGCATTCATGAGCAATTTTCAACTAAACAAGAGGTATTTACCAAATTCCCCATGGCACGTGAACACAACAGAGCTAGACTTTTTTGTTGAATGTTCTACTACAGTATGGCAATAAACTTATGTATCTCCATTGAGACACCAGGCCAAGTTACAGGTCAGATCTGTGAAGAGGCGACCCCAGTGACACCAAGAATGCATATTTTAAGGTATTTTTTTCAGTTAAAAGACCTCTAAGACTTGAAATAAATGCAAGATAAATGTTTTATGCTATACTGTGTAACATTCCAGGCAAAGGAATAACATCTCCATGGAGACTAGCAGGTGGCAGACTAGAAAAGTTACACACTGCGCCTTTAAGTAATTATTTATGCACAATCATTTTTATGTCCATTTTCACATTTTGCTCTGCCCATTCACAACATTCATTCAGTACCAGGGAAGCACTTTTGAAGACTGGTCTCCATAGGGACGCATCTTAATTGGAAAGCGTTAGAATAATTAGCATGAATCTCCTAAGTAACTGTCTCAGCGGTTGGCAGCTGGGAAAAAGGCGTTGTGGCATTTTGCAGAAGAGTTATGCACCTTACATGACAGAACCAATGTATGCTTTTTGTTGCTCTTTTTGAGATAATTCTTCGTAGCAGCTTGGTTCTTTTGGATTCATGTTTTAATTAACTAAACCTTGCTTTGATTCCAGTGATAGTTGCATTTAAGTGCTTCCTGATTTGAGGCAGGCTGTGGATACGCTGTTGACAGGACAAATGCAGTACCTGAACTCCAGAGGTGGATAAAGTAGATAAAAATGTACTCAAGTAACACAAGAAACACAAATCATTTCATACTGTAAACATAAAGCTTTTGTCACTCGTAGACTTACTCACAGTGGGATGAGTAATCAAAACATTTACTCAAATACGAATACTCACTTCAGTTAAAAAATACTGCTCAAGTAGAAGTACTGTTACCCTCACATGTCTCTTGTATACTCCAATAAGAAACACAACAGTTGGAAAAGGAGTAGAGATTTTTTTGTTTTTGTTTTGTTTTTCATTTGTGACGGAGTAGCCCCGTCAAAGCCCGCGCTAACTTAAGTACGCCCAAACAAACCCGCGCTAGCCACTTACCTGGTTTCGTTCATTCTGCTCCATTTCCCGCTCCCCGTCCGTCCGTCCGCTCCGTTCTCCGCTATGTTTGCTGTCCGTTCACCACCGCAGTCGTCTCGGGTGCACACGAGTCCACTGTTGAACCATCCATGTCCATAGTCCTGCTTTCCAGTAAACTCCAAACCAGTATCCATCTCCCATTCGCGAGCCGCACTGTCAAACCGAGCGCCTCTCGCACTTCCTATTTCCGTCATAATGCGCGGGACATTGGCGTCTGACGTCACAGTGACGTCATCACGAATTATAACTTGCAGCACTAAAATAGCTATATTATTCCTCCTGATTCTGCTACAGGCGCAGAGACATGGCCATGTTGCATGATATATTTTCAAGTATTTTTCTGTATTTTTGTTATCACTATTAATTCTGGTTTTAGTGTTGGAAACCAGTTTTTTTGTGTTAATTGGCTTGGGGGAGGAGCCTTGGTGGATAAAAGGGGGCCACTCTCCCTCCCTCAGTCAGTCTGGGCCAGGAGTTGTACATGGAAGGTAACACCCTGTGGTTCTTATGAAGCATATTTCTGCTGTTGTGTACATGTTGTAAATACCTTTTTGTTTCACTGTTTTGTATATAGCACTCTTCAAACTTTTCTTTTTGGGATTAAATAATCAAAAACATCCTGCTGACTACGCCATCGTCATTACATAGGATTAGAACCCCGTCACATATGGTGTCAGAAGTGGGATGGCTAGTCGCAGAAAGAGAAAAGGGCTCCGTTCCCAAAGAAAGTTTGAAGAGGAGTATGCGGCTGAGGATGGTGCTGGAGACACATCCCATGAAGAGGGCGCTGCTGGGCAACCTATGGGTGAACTCTTGGGCCTGATGAGAGACTTTATGGCGGGCCAGCAGAAGAGAGAGGAGGGATTGCTACAGGAGATACGCAACCTCCAGGTAACGCTGCGCTCACCTTCTCCTGCCAGATCTGAGCTTCCGGTTTCCAGTCAGGATAGTCCCAGCCCACGGTTTGCGCTGCCAACCCCTGCACCTTCTATGCGACCTCAGGGGGAGTCAACGATTTTGCACCGGCCTCCAGAAGAGAACGCTAGTGGTCGGGATTTAGCGGCCCCACTGGAGTGGAGACCATACAGTGTGGAGCCGAAGATTCCTCCATACCAGATGGGAGAGGATATAGAAAATTATTTGCTGCGTTTTGAGAGAATTGCAAAGACTTGGAAATGGCCAGAGACTGAGTGGGCATGCCGCCTTGTGCCACTCCTGTCAGGGAAAGCTTTGGAAGCCTATACGGCCATGGACGAAGATGAAGCCCACTGCTATAGGGATTTGAAAGTGGCTTTGTTGGAAAAATTTGACATTTCCCCGGAAACATACAGACAGCAGTTCCGTTGTCCCACTGTCCCACCAGGAGAAACCCCCACTGAGACATACCATCGCCTCAAAAGCCTGTACCGGAGGTGGGTTCGCCCTGAGCAGCTCACCAAGGAGCAAATTGGAGAGCTTATCATCCTGGAGCAGCTTCTCCGCGTCCTGCCAGCCGACGTCCGCACCTGGGTTCGGGAGCATGAACCTGAGGACGGCCTGCATGCAGCAAAGTTGGCGTTGCAGCACCAGAATGCTCGTAGAGGGGGACCTCCACACTTCACCAGCTCAACACCAAGATCATCACAACATCCACCACCACCTCGGCAGGTCAGAGAAAGTAGCCACGACTCCCGAGGTACTCCCAGCTCCGCCACCACCCAGCCAGTAACCGGTAAGCCCTTCGTTTGCTATTACTGTCAGCAGCAGGGTCACAAAGCGTCTGTGTGTCCGGTACGCAGAGACAAACTCACTGGTGCCTGCTATGCACCCCGTGAGGAAGGGGAACTGTTTGGCACTCATGGCCTGAAGGAGCGTACCTTAAAAACAGTGACTTTGAATGGCCAGCAGGTGACAGCACTGTTGGATAGTGGCAGTTTCACATCTCTGGTGAAGGGAAGCTATGTGCCTGTGAACTCTGTGGACTATGGCCTGAAAACTGACGTTGTGTGTGTTCACGGTGATAACCATGCATACCCTAAAGCAGAAGTGACTGTAAAAATTGACGAACAACCGTATTTAATGACTGTAGCTGTGGTAGAGAACTTGCCTGTTGATCTTGTCCTTGGAACTGACTTACCTGTACTGTTGGACCTTTTGCAGGGAGCGGAATGTAATGTTATGTGTGATGCAAGTGAAATGGATGTGTCTGGCAATGTTTCGTGTCCAGTGGTGACTAGGTCCCAGGCCAAAATGGGTGTCGAACCCTTGCCTTACCTAGATGATGGTTTGTGTGAGGGGGGAATAAAGGGGCCTAGAAAGTCTAAACGCCAGAGACGCTTTGAAAAACAGCTGATGCTAAATGATCATGATCAGAATTTGGATGTGGATGAACTATGGAGGGTGCCAGAGAATATTGCAGAATTACAGAGGCAGGATGTAACCTTGAAAACCTGTTTCGATAAACTCAATACTAATGCTAATGCTAATGCTAATATAACTGGTAAAGAGCAGTTCGCTCAGGTTAATGGTGTGTTGTATGTTTGTGACAATGCTCAGAAACGCCTTGTTGTCCCTGCGCCTTGTAGACAGCTGGTCATGCGTGTCGCACACACCCTTCCATGGGCTGGGCATTTTGGCCGCCATAAAACATACTTGCGCGTTAGTGCTCGTTTTTACTGGCCCGGCATGTATCAGGACATTCAGGCATACTGCACCACATGCCCCATTTGCCAAAAGACCGCCCCAACCCGAAAGTCCGAGCGAGCTCTCCTCCATCCACTGCCAATCATCTCCACACCCTTCCGCAGGATAGCAATGGACATTGTTGGCCCATTAGTCAAAAGTGCCCGAGGTCACCAGTATATTCTTGTGATTTGTGACTATGCCACCAGATACCCCGAGGCCTTCCCACTCCGCACAATCACTGCCCCTGCTGTCCTCCATTCATTGGTGCAGTTGTTCTCCAGAGTCGGGATCCCAGATGAAATTCTGACTGATCAAGGGACTAATTTCACATCGCGTCTTTTACAGTTGTTTCACAAGCAGCTGGGGATCACAGCTCTGCGAACCACACCATATCATCCCCAAACTGATGGCCTCGTTGAAAGGTTCAATCAGACTCTGAAGAGGATGCTTCAGAAGTTTGTTGGTGACACCGGAAAGGACTGGGATAGGTGGTTGCCATTTATCCTCTTTGCCTATCGGGAGGTGCCACAGGCCGCCACTGGATTCTCTCCCTTCGAGTTACTATACGGTTGGGACGTTCAAGGACCCTTGGACCTGCTGGGCAAAGCATGGACCACCCCTGAAACAAAGCCCAGTGAGCAGGGGATTATCCAGTACGTGCTCCAGATGAGGGACCGGCTGTCCAGGTACCAGGAAGAGGCTGAGGAGAACCTGAAGGAGGCCCAGAAAAAGCAGAAAACCTGGTATGACCAACAGGCCAGAAAAAGAGACTTCCAGCCAGGCCAAAAAGTCCTTCTGTTGCTCCCGTCCTCCAACAGCAAGTTGTTGGCAAAATGGCAAGGCCCATACACGGTCACCAGGCGAATGGGACCGGTCACGTATGAGGTGCACCAACCGGACAAGAAGAAGTCCCGACAAACCTACCATGTAAACCTCCTGAAGGCGTGGAAGGAGCCGTCTGTTGTGGCTCCTGAGGCAGCACTGCTGGTGAGACAGGTGGATGTGGAGGAAGAGGAGAATCCTGGTGTTCCCATAGTCCCCGAAGCTTCAGAACCTCGCATAGCACACCTCTCTGGAGAGCAAGCTGCTGATCTCCTAAAGGTCTTCAGAGACATGCCCGAGTTGTTGGCGGCAAAACCCGGTAAGACCACACTGATTGAGCATGTGATTCGGCTGAAGGACCAGAGACCCATTCGTCAACGCCCCTACCGTGTCCCTCAGCAGCTGGTGGCACAACTACGCCAAGAGATCGAGTCTATGCTGGAGCTTGGAGTCATCGAGCCGTCAACATCAGAGTGGTGCAGCCCAGTTGTCATCGTGTTTAAAAAGGACGGAACCTTGCGCATTTGCATAGACTTTCGCAAACTCAACTCCATCTCAGAGTTTGACGCCTATCCTATGCCAAGGATCGATGACCTCCTGGATCGTATTGGATCGGCTGCCTACATCACTACGCTGGACCTGTGCAAAGGCTACTGGCAAGTGCCCCTGGAGGCTTCCAGCCGACCCTACACAGCCTTCAGAACACCGGCAGGACTTTTCCAGTTCACTGTTATGCCTTTTGGTTTACATGGCGCCCCAGCAACCTTTCAGCGACTCATGGACAGGGTGCTACAGGACTGTGAGGAGTTCAGTGCCGCTTACCTGGACGATGTAGTGATCTTCAGCGACACTTGGGAACAGCATGTCCACCACCTGAGAGCAGTCCTGAAGAAGATTCAAGCCGCTGGACTCACATTGAATGTGGCAAAGTGTGAGTGGGCCCGCCACAAAACCCGGTACCTGGGCTACCAGCTAGGAGGAGGAGAGGTGCGACCGCAGATGGATAAGGTTGAAGCTATCCAAAAGTGCCCTCGTCCACAAACCAAAAAGGAGGTGCGATCCTTCCTGGGCCTGGCTGGATGGTATCGGAGGTTTGTTCCCCAATTTTCCACCATTGCAGCACCACTCACGGCCTTGACAACAAAACACCAGAAAAACCCAGTGACCTGGACTGAAGAATGTGAGAAGGCCTTCAACACCCTAAAAACGTTCCTCTGCTCATCTCCAGTACTACGCAGTCCTGACTTCAGCCGCCGCTTCCTTGTGCAGGTCGATGCCTCTGAGGTGGGTTTGGGAGCAGTCCTTGCCCAGGGGGAAGCCGGAGCCGAGCAGCCCATTTTGTACCTGAGCCGCAAACTTCTGCCCAGAGAGTCCAGATATTCGGTGGTCGAGAAAGAAGGTCTGGCCATTAAGTGGGCGCTAGAGAGCCTCAAGTACTACCTGCTTGGGAGAGAGTTTGATCTGGAGACGGACCATCGAGCTCTCACATGGATCAATTCAATGAGGGATCACAACAGCCGATTGACCCGTTGGTACCTCTCACTGCAGCCCTTCAAGTTTGTGGTTCGACACCGATCAGGAAAGTCCAACTTGGTTGCGGACTACCTTTCCAGGTTGCCAAGGCTTGGTCAGCCTTGGGGAGGAGGAGGATGGTGTGACGGAGTAGCCCCGTCAAAGCCCGCGCTAACTTAAGTACGCCCAAACAAACCCGCGCTAGCCACTTACCTGGTTTCGTTCATTCTGCTCCATTTCCCGCTCCCCGTCCGTCCGTCCGCTCCGTTCTCCGCTATGTTTGCTGTCCGTTCACCACCGCAGTCGTCTCGGGTGCACACGAGTCCACTGTTGAACCATCCATGTCCATAGTCCTGCTTTCCAGTAAACTCCAAACCAGTATCCATCTCCCATTCGCGAGCCGCACTGTCAAACCGAGCGCCTCTCGCACTTCCTATTTCCGTCATAATGCGCGGGACATTGGCGTCTGACGTCACAGTGACGTCATCACGAATTATAACTTGCAGCACTAAAATAGCTATATTATTCCTCCTGATTCTGCTACAGGCGCAGAGACATGGCCATGTTGCATGATATATTTTCAAGTATTTTTCTGTATTTTTGTTATCACTATTAATTCTGGTTTTAGTGTTGGAAACCAGTTTTTTTGTGTTAATTGGCTTGGGGGAGGAGCCTTGGTGGATAAAAGGGGGCCACTCTCCCTCCCTCAGTCAGTCTGGGCCAGGAGTTGTACATGGAAGGTAACACCCTGTGGTTCTTATGAAGCATATTTCTGCTGTTGTGTACATGTTGTAAATACCTTTTTGTTTCACTGTTTTGTATATAGCACTCTTCAAACTTTTCTTTTTGGGATTAAATAATCAAAAACATCCTGCTGACTACGCCATCGTCATTACATAGGATTAGAACCCCGTCACAATTACCGATGCAGATACTGAATGTTTAGAATCCAGAGCAACCAATGACCGATGTGCTCTGCTGACATTTTCGGGGCTGGTATACAGTATGCTGGACTGATTTTTATTGTTTTCGCGAAATTACGTAATTAATTCCAATGTACAACAAAGTTACCCATAGCCCCTTTTTACAATACTTCAAGAGGGCTATGCAGTCACATTTTGAGCAGTTATGTATTTCCATTAACGTATTCAAATAAAGCTTTGTGTGTACTTTTTGGCAGCAGGTCGGCCAGAATAAAATATCAGCCTGTGCTACATATTGCTCTCTCTGTTAAGGAGGTTATACTTGACACAGCAGCAGTAGCTCATTCACTAGTTTTATCTAGCAGAGCGTGTGTTCTTATTGCTTAACAATTCTTTGAAAAACATTCATTCATACTGTAATTAGATCTGACCAGTGGCATTACCTGATTGCATTTAATTACATACTGTGGAACCTCTGAGGCAAGGCAATCTCCATGGAGACACGCAGACCAGAAAAATACACAGTGCACCTTTAAGACATTTTCTTTGTGATTCAGTAATGTCAAAGTTTAAGCCTGAGCTGACCTTACAATAATGTGTTCCTAATGATCAGAACAAATACTCGTATAATTATCACTCATATAATTATCACTATACAAAATCAAACCTCTATGGTGTGAACATAGCCGGTCTCATTGCCGTAACATTAAATTTGGTATTACACTGCTCTTGTGCCTTGCGTCTTGTTTGCCAGCTTCACCTCTTGGCCTCTATATTCCTCTTCTCTTCTTAAACACACACCGCCAGCGTGTGTTCAGCCATCTTGTGGAGACCCTGAGATCACACACTGGGGTTTTTGTTTCTTGTTCAGATTTAACAATGCTCTTTGTCGACCTCGCCTGAACCCTCCTGCAAAGCTCAGTGGGAACCGGCCCTTTCTACCAAAACGGCAGAGCGTTGGCTCGAGCATTTTAATGTAGCGTAAATATAGAGTGATCTGAAAACTCATCATAGGCGTACACTGAATATTGATCGGGGCAACACAAAAGAGAAAACGTAAAGAATAATAGTACTTTATCTTACATAGTACATGTCTTACATAGCTCCTTTCAGGACACACTGGTATTCCCTGTGGTCTCCTGTCCAAGTTCTAACCAGGGTCAACTCTGCTTAGCTTCTGAGATCAGGCCGCTTAAAGGGGCACTGTGTAACTTTTTTTAGGTTATTTAGGTTAGGTTAGGTTAGAAAGGTTTAATGCCATACTGTGAAACATCCCAGACAAAGCAATAACATTTTCCATGGAGAAAAACGTTTTTATTAATTAATTTCAGATGAATATTGTGATTTAAAATGTCCAAATTATAACAATGATCCACGGGTGTCACAGATTATAACTATATAGCAGACATAAGCACAGTAGCTCTTTTCTTTAATAAAATGCTTTGCAAAATGAATATGTTATGTCCTTTCTTAATTACCTGTCTTCACTGCATAAGAGGGCATTTATTTTAACCGGAAGATATTAAAATCAGTACAGGCCATCCATTTCACACAACTTTTACTGCATTTCTATCATAATTTGGTTTTGAGAATAATGAATATTTTGTTTTGACAACTATGCTAATTTTCAATCATTCTGAAAGCCACAGATAGTTGAAGCATTTTTCTTTTCTCTGCTTTTATTTCACCTGGATACACAGTCGTGCAGAGACAGAGTCCCCATTCACTGCGGGATTCGCCTTGACACCCTTTGGTCAGACTCAAAGTGCTCTGACATTTCTTTGTTCTGCTCAAAACAAAAACAGGTAAAAATACTTTGTGGAAAAGACACGATTAGGAGCCACTCCAGCAAACAAGCTCTGTGCGGGCAAATCAATACAAGTGTTCTCTTCTGAAATACCTGCTCCTGTGGCGGGGCCCTGCTCACAGACCTTCTACACCCAGATTCACTACTTGAACTCAAGCTATCGCAAGAGCAGAAACTGGAGACGAATCTTACAAATACAGATTCGCCAGTCTGAAGATTGTCGATTCCATCCCTGTTACTGCTAGATAGATTAAAATGAACGTGTTGTTGTTGCTGATCCTAGACAAAAAAATTCAGGTAATTGTCAAGATAAAAATAAAAATAATGAGAAAAGATACATAAATAATACAGAAAAAACATAAAGGACTCTTGATAGATAGATAGACAGACAGATAGATAGAAGGAATAAAGGAAGGAATTTACACGTTCCACCGTAGATTAAATAGTGATATTTTACTTATTTGGGTTATTAACTGATAACGCATCACATATTTAGAAAATCATGTTACCATTTATTGTTTTGAAAATGCTGAAACCTTCTTGTCTCCATGGAAACAACATGGCATGACATGAAACGTATCTATCACTATCAAGACAACAGTTCACTCCAAATATTACTTTTATTTATTTATTTTTTTCCATCAGAAACGTTACATAGTGAATCACATAACCCCCTATCTTACTTCAGCCTTATAGGGAACAGTAGTAATAGAACAGGATATGGTTAAAAATCACATGTTGTATTGTCCTTGGAGTACAGTGATGTTATATATAGTGGCCTGAGTCTTGCCCCGGGATATCAGTGTTAAAGTGTGCTCTCATTGGTTCATTAGGTTCATTAATCATTAGGTTCATTAATCAGCTTAAGCCCAGAGGAATGAATGGCCTGGCCTCAGTGTTTTTAATGTGAGCGTACTTTTAATGCACTGGAACTTTGAAATGGATGTGGTCTGCCAGCGCTTGCAAAATGGAGCACTTAAAGGTAGACTGCCCAAACTACAGTCACTTAGCTTGGTTAAAAGGCTCATATTTCACTATTTTTGGATAGCAAAAGGAGAAATTTAATTTGTCAACTGGACAGAGTTTATTTTGTTGAATACGTTTCACAGCTCATCCAAGCTGCTTCTTCAGTTCTGGTCAGATGCTGGCGGACACTGCTTTATATCTGCTTGAAGGGAGGAGCTTAATTACAATGAAAATTACTAATTAAGCTCCTCCCTTCAAGCAGATATAAAGCAGTGTCCACCAGCATCTGACCAGAACTGAAGAAGCAGCTTGGATGAGCTGCGAAACGTATTCAACAAAATAAACTCTGTCCAGTTGACAAATTAAATTTCTCCTTTTGCTATGGATTCTACCTGGACGACTGAGGGATTCTACACACTATTTTTGGATGTTATAATGTGGTTTCCTCATCACAAACAGACCTGGAGTTGTGTTTTGTTTCACTCACACATGTTTAACACACAAACCCTGCATATTTAGGTTGAGTTCTTCTCTCAAATAGAAAACGCTTGGTTCCACCTTGTGATGTCATGTGGTAATACAGGAGTGCTCCACTTTTAGATAATTTCAGCTCTGGCAATGCACATCTCTACTGAACTACAGGTAAAATTTTGCTGTTAACTTCAAAACTACAGCTTCATGACATCACAAGGTGGAACAGAGCATTTTGAGCTTTGGAGATGTAGACAGACTAATAATGGATGATTACTCAAACATGTGTCAATCAAACAAAACACAACTTCAGGGCAGAGCAGAGTGATTTGTCAGTTGCGGATCCTATCATTGGTTTTAAAATAACTACATTTTGGTGACTGATGCTACTTAATTTTGACGTCATTGATGATGAATGCCAAAGGGTTGTGTGTTTTTAGTATTTCCATATTTCCACATGCTTATAATAATATTTAGAATTTAGGGAGAAAGTTACCCTCTAGTCCAGGGGTCTCAAACTCAGTTGAAGCAGGAGCAGAAATGATCAAATCAGTGTTGGTCAGGGGCTGGATATTATATAAGATATTATATTGTAGTTTTTTATAGGCTACAATTGATTATTATAATAATATGTTATAATCATAACATACTAGGATACTATATTATTGTATATATAATACAAGACAGAGGCCCTCATGGGGTTAATAAAATACAATATGCTAGTTAATAAGTAAGTAAGTAATATTCAGGAAGATGATTTATTACAGGCTTTTGAGCAGTATTCTAAATCTAAAGTGCCTCTGTGTTGTTTTCAGCTCAGATGTATTTTCAACCAGAGCACCACGGTCAATCTTCACTTCTGCAAAGACACTTGGGCAACAAACCATCAACCTTTGAGCAGATATTAAGTACTGTACATGTGATGTACAATACAGTGTGATGGTAAACTGCTTCTCTCCACATCTCCTGTAGCCTCCGTTCATGAGGCTGCTCCTCTGGTTTGACAGTCACTCCCTCCTGTTTCTGAAGCTTCTGTTCTCACAGTCCACGTGTTTAGTGTCCGTTTCTTGGTTGGAGTAAGTTTGAAATTCTGTGTAGAAGTGCTGTCTGCCCCTCTCACACACTGTTTGCCCCTCTCACACTGTCTGCCCCTCTCACACACTGTCTGCCCCTCTCACACACTGTCTGCCCCTCTCACACACTGTCTGCCCCTCACACACTGTCTGCCCCTCTCACACACTGTCTGCCCCTCTCACACTGTCTGCCCGTCTCACACTGTCCGCCCCTCTCACACACTGTCTGCCCCTCTCTCACACTGTCTGCCCCTCTCACACTGTCTGCCCCTCTCTCACACTGTCTGCCCCTCTCACACTGTCTGCCCCTCTCACACACTGTCTGCCCCTCTCACACTGTCTGCCCCTCTCACACACTGTCTGCCCCTCTCACACTGTCTGCCCCTCTCACACACTGTCTGCCCCTCTCACACTGTCTGCCCCTCTCACACTGTCTGCCCCTCTCACACACTGTCTGCCCCTCTCACACTGTCTGCCCCTCTCACACACTGTCTGCCCCTCTCACACACTGTCTGCCCCTCTCACACTGTCTGCCCCTCTCACACACTGTCTGCCCCTCTCACACTGTCTGCCCCTCTCACACTGTCTGCCCCTCTCACACTGTCTGCCCCTCTCACACACTGTCTGCCCCTCTCACACTGTCTGCCCCTCTCACACACTGTCTGCCCCTCTCACACACTGTCTGCCCCTCTCACACACTGTCTGCCCCTCTCACACTGTCTGCCTCTCTCACACACTGTCTGCCCCTCTCACACACTGTCTGCCCCTCTCACACACTGTCTGCCCCTCTCACACACTGTCTGCCCCTCTCACTCTGTCCTGCTATTTGTTTTTTGCCACTGCTCCTCTGGCAGCAGGAAAGGAGCGTATTGGCCCTATAGGCAGCATACATTATGGGAACTGTAGTTCAGATTCGTATGCATTTATGCATTTTATTGGCCACTATCAACAGAAACTGGAAATCGTCTTGTGGGCCATTAGAAATGATTTTGGGTGCCTTATTTGGCCCGCGCACTGCAAGTTAGAGACCCATGCTTTAAAAAGACTAGACCAAAAATCTGAACCTGAAAATATTTTAAAATATCTGGAAATATTTTCATCTAAATTTGTTGGTTAGGCGTATATTTGTGTTGTTGTATACATTTATAGTCTTCCAAGCTATAAAAAAGGCCCTGCAGCTACCTCCTGTTTTAGCCCCATTAAACAACTTAACTCAACAGTGGCAAATGCAGTCCCTTTATGGCATGCATCTATTTCAAGTTTTAGCAAGACAAGACTCATTTTAAAAGCCCTGAATAATCAATAATATAGGACCTGAACACAGTCCAATGGTTATGGCTGTCTTGAGCCTGAAAGAGTTTGGGAGGAAGGGCATCTGGCAGAAATACAGACTTTTTAAAGATCCTTTATTACACAAAATGATTTCTTGTGCACATGACATCACATCCTTTCTGTTTGAGAGAAGAACTCAGTCTAAATATGCAGAATGTGTATATGTGTGTTAAACATGTGTGAATGAAACAAAACACAACTCCAGGTATGTTTTGGTGAGAAAACAACATTATAGCTCGAAATATGGGCCCTTTAGAGCACAAGGACGCTTTTTGTGCATTTGTGCCATTACACATGCTTGATTATACATTTTATGACAATTGTAGGATAGCCATTTCACTGATTATTGGGTATTTTCATGTTAAACTAGCCAAATGTCAGGTGATGTAACTTGAAATATGTCAGCTCGCAGGTCCGTTGCCGTGGTAATGATGGATGCACCTCGCTCTCTCTGCGGTGTTGTGTGGAGGAGTAACCTGCGGCTCAGGCTTTACTGTCTGTGTCATCTCTGCTTTATTTCTCATGGCTCTGTCAGTGTGTTCGACGATTTATCACAATCATCTCTTTTAATTCAAGAGAGAGAGAGACAGGAGGAGAGGAGAGAGGGATAGATCGTGAAAGAGAGGGATAGAGGGATTGTAGGTCTGTCATGATAAATACTATATTGACAATACCTGATGGATGGAGCAATTATTTTTGGGTGGTGAGTATTTATTGTGGCTACTTTTTTTTACACTAGTGGGTAACTTTTGGTTATTTTTTGTAAAGATTTGGGCTTTGAATAAAAAAACTTCTGTGACTCATTAAGTAACTCATGTATTAACTGATTATAGTTCATGTTCATTAGCAATTCTGTACTACTGAATCTGTTTTTTCTTCACCAATATATTGTACTTCAAAATTTGTTATCGTGACAGGCCTAAAAAAAAGATAGACATAGATTGAGAGAGTAGTGGGAAGAGCGCATAGACTGTAGCTAACCTGCGAGCTGCCGTGTTCCAAATGGGCGCGCATCTGTCGCCACTGATTCTGGCTCCAGTTCATTTTCTATTAAAAAAACAACTCATTTTGGTCTTAAAATGTTCGTATGAACCCGCTTTACATGATCCTGGTGTCCGTAAATCAAGATATGAACATTAATAACTGACAAATCAGGCGCCTTCTTTCCCCGAGGTTCCTGCTGACGTTCGCAACAGGGTTTGATTGACAGCGTTGCTAAGCGCCCACACCCTGCTAAAACTATTTCACCAGCAGTGCGTACGGGAAGTGGCATTACCTTCAACAGCCTCACTCCGAATTGGCTCTTTGCTTCCTAAAATACTCATGGTCAGAATTTTAAATATGGAACTCGGCTACAGATTTGCTCCTATAACTGCAAGCCTCAATGAGCTTCATTTGACTGGAGCTGAACGGTATGGGTGACGTCACACTCCCTTAGTTCGCTCCTTTATACAGCACAGTTTGTGAAAGGAAGGAGCAATAGATAGGTAAATAGATATATAAAGAGTGAGAGAGTAATAGAGAGATGGGAAGGGATGGAAGGAGAGATAGATAGGTAAATAGATACAGAGAGAGCGAGAGTGCACTAGAGAGATGGGGGAGAGATGGAGGGAGAGATAGAGAGAGAGTGGAATATGTGTGTTTCCATATGGGGTGATAGCTGTGACAGAAGGAGGCGCGCTGCATGCTAACGTAACATGGGCCAAAGAAAACAAGGGAAAATCGTGTGTCAAACTACTGCTCTGGCTTTTTGATATTACAACCATTTCTCATCATCACTGTCACGTCCTCTGTACTTTTGTCCAGTAGATCCACAGTTGAATTCTTTTAGTGGACCAAATAAAACGACTATATTGCTATTATTGTGCCGGGAAATGAACTGTTCTTTTCTGTTGCTGTAATCATTCAGGATTAGTCAAAGCTAAAATTCTACAATAGCCTTTCTCTCAGTTTGTACACTTGGTTGCAGTAAACTGGCTTGCAGGTGTAGCCACATATGCCCTTGGACAGACTGATGGAGACTGGCTGCCTTTCTGAGCCAATGACGTCTACAATCACCACCAACTGCAAACTTGCACACAGATCTAGACTTAGGCAAGGTGGATGAAGTGTATCGCCCAAAAACACGTTGACAAAGTAAACCTTGACATTCTAGCCACACACAACCAGAAAACAGAGTAAAATAACACGGAAAAACAGAAAAACACGTGTCCTTACTGCGAACAGACTTGCATCTCCACAAACCTGAGTCTTATTTGGTCTGGAGGAGGGCTTCTTCCTGTTTGTTTCCATGTATATATTGTTCCTTTGGCTATAATATTCAACAGGATGATATCAAACATATGTATCTTTATGGATAAGGATGTATTTTAACTTTCTGTTTCCAATGGAACCATGCAGTTGACTTTCCACCTCCAGAAAGCGCCACACTATCACTTTAACTGCATGGTTTTATTATGGATATATTTGTATTCTTTTCCAGCCTGTGGCCCTGTGTAAAAACATCACGTTGTTTAGTACTGTTTTGCCAGCACTGAATACAATACGGCTTCTGCTAAAATATGTGAATGTTTTATGGAATACAAATAACAACACTTTAAATCTTAGTTTGCTTTTGCTCCTTTCTTTTGAGAGAAGGATATCTTTCTGTTTATTGTAGTGTTGTATTGTAGTCATGATACTAAAACTTCAAACTCCATTTCCATACTAAGGAATAGACTTGACACTACTACAGTGATAATTAAAAACCTTTCTTTAGGCAATAGAATGTGATTTTTGACATTAAATCATACTACTTTATTTTATATTATTTAGTGACTTTTTTAATATTGATACCTGTTCAAATGATACTAGTTTTAATATCAATTAGTACCACATTTTCTATATTTTGACAACCCTACAGACATACATATAAGACTGGATGTTTTGTTGTTTACAAAGGACATAATGACACGTAAAATAGCTTACTTAAATGGTTCCCTTGTTATATGCAAACACTGTGATCCTGACCGGGCCTGCTGTTACATTTCTCTGTGAGGTAAATTAATTCAAATGTGTTCCCCTCTGGACTCATTAGGCTCACGACGCGTTTTAGGGACAATGTGAAAATGATTATTGTCTAATAGCTGTTTTATTATTTCTATTGTCCCTCAGAGAGCCATCCATTTTGTCTTAATGATCATCGGGCACGGTCCAAATGCTGGAGGTCATTGTAATAAAAATGAGGAAGTCAACCTTGGACGCTACACTATTTCTCAGTCACGGGCGAAAACATTTTCCCAAGCACAAATAGTGTAGTGATCTTATATTTAAAAACATGTACATGACCAGACAAAAGTTTGAAGACACTTTTTCATTTTTGGTTCTTCTTTATTTCCATAATTATTTACATTGTAGATTCCCACTGACGACATCATAACATATGAAAGGCAGTAAAGAAAAGATAAACTCAAAATAACTTTGAACCTTTTAACCTTTGCTTTGATTTGCACTTTTGGCATTTGTTGACCCTCATAAAGCACAGCTGTGAAGTGAAAACCATTTCAGGAGACTCCATCAAGAAGCTCATTGAGAGAAGGCCAAGGTTTTGCAGCGCCGTCCACAAAGCAAAGGGTGGATACTTTGATGATCTGAATATAAAATATAAAAATATTTATATTTAGCTGAGTTATTTCCTTTCTACATAATTCCATACATCATGCTTCATATATTTGATATCTTCTGTATGTATATAACATGTAGAAAGTGGTAAACATCAAGGGGAAAAAATAAAAAAAAAACATTGAATGACAGGTGCAGACATCCAATAAGTGCAATTTCTCAAAGTATGGACAGCTTTTGGTTGCATTGCAGTGATTTCCTTTTCAAACATGGCGAATAACTGTTTAAACTTCATATTTTTACGTATCATATGTGACAACTCCTCTGTGGATTTATGAGGAACAAAATGTATGGAATTTACACACAACCAAAACTGCTGCTTTATTAAGTCTGTAAATACTGTAGCTGGTATAATGTTTTAGCATTTGGTACTCAGATAAGTAATATCTACATTCATATAATACCAGAACTTTTTAAAGGTAGGGGCTAGCTGAATTTTTGATGTAAGAAATTGTAACTTGGTTTATGGTACACTGGGCCAATAACATGAAGCAAAAGTTGGCAATATGGGGCATGGAAAGATTTAATACCATGTTATAATGTTGCTACCTCCTCAAAAACATACCCGGAGTTGTGTTTTGTTTCATTCACACGTGTTTAAGTAATCCTTTATTGTTAATCTGTCTATATTTTCAAAGCTCAAAATGCTCTGTTCCACTTTGTGATGTCATGAAGTGGTAGTTTTCAAGTTGACATCTACAATTTACCTTGTGTTCAGTAGAGATCGGCAATTTCAGGGCTAAAATCATCCAAGTGATTCTAATGAAGGTGTTTGGAGTTTAAAAACACATGAAGTGCTCTAACTAACTGGATTTAAAGACGCATTGTGTAACTTTTTGGTTGGAGGTCTGTCACTTGCTTATTTCTATGGAGATGTTTATGCTCTGCCCTGGAATGTTCCACAGTATGACATTAAACAGCTCTACCTTACATTTATTCAATTACAGGTGGTTTTATAGCTAAAAAAAACAGGCATTCTGACTCTCCACAGATCTGACCTGTAACTTGGTCTGGTTTGGTCTCCAAGAAGACAGAAAGGTTTAATGCCATACTGTGAAACATTCCAGGCAAAGCAAGAACATCTCCATGGAGAAAACCGTTTGACGGACCCTCCACCAGAAAAAGTTACACAACGTACCTTTAGACTGCTCAGAAAAGTACTTTAAAAACTGTATCTCTCCTATCGAGTTCCACTGGCCCCAGCCTTCTTCTGGAAATGTACAAACTCTCGCTCTACCTGAAAACAAGCCAAATAAAGTACTATCTATGCCACAGAGGTTTTCTGATAACCCTGCGTGCACGTACCCCATACAGAGTGCACCACAGTTACTGCAGTGCTGGGGGAGAAGATGCCATGTTTAATGATGTCAAAGTCAAATATTAATACCTCTACCAATACTGTGTACAGCTACAGCTACTACGTCAATTCTTCACAAATACTGCTATAACTACTCACAGCTTCTACTAATACTTGTTCCCATCGTACTACCACTACACCACACCACACGCTATCCTACCGTTACTAGTATTTCTACTATGACTACTGCTACTACACTTAATACTACTACTATTACTACTACCTACCTCCTCCTTCTCTTTCTACCAATCCTCTTCCCACAACTACTGCTACTATTAATACTTTTGCAGATACTTATACTACTACTCATAATGCTACCACTATTGCTACCAGTACAGCTTGCAACCTCTAAATTTGACCACCTAGCAAACAAATTTCACAACTGAAATTTAAACTCTCGGAAAACTATAAATCTAAAACTAAATGTCCGCAGTGTCACCCCAAAGTCAAATATTAGTACCTCTACCAATACTGTGTACAGCTACTGCAACTACTACCTTTATTACTACATCAATACATCACAACCTATTACAACTAGTGTTCCTGTTACTTAATGCTATACTATTACAGCTATTACTATTGTCTCTATACTGCGACACTACTGATAACAATACTATTACTACTGTTACTACTACCACCACTACTGCTACTACATTTAGTACTACTGCTGTTACTACTGCTACTACTACTGTTCCTTCTATTACTACTACGACTCCGACTATTCCTATTCCTATCCCTACTATTACTACTAACAATCCGCCTCTTTCTAGTACTACTACTTTACTACTACTATTATTACTACTTTTGCATCTACTTTGGCTTCTATTACTATTACTGCCCCTACTGCTACTATTACTGCGTGCAAACCTCTTTACACTTTACCACAACACTTAGATTTGAAGAAGGATAAAGCAACTAGTGTGTACAGCTACTGCAACCCCTACCTTTATTACTACATCAATATCACAACTATTACGACTAGTACTTTTGTTACTAACTACTAAAACTATTATAGCTACAAATTTTACTTGTTTCCATTGTGCCACACTATTCCTACAAACACAATCCTACTGATACTACTGCTACTACGTTTAGTACTACTGCAGTTACTACCACGACTACTAATCCTACTACTACTACTAATCCTCGTCTTCCTGTTCCTACTCCTACTGCTACTACTTTTGCATCCACTTTTACTTCCACTACTGCTACAGTTTGCAAACCGCTTTACAGCTACACTTATTTAGAGATTTTAGGAATCATTTTCACAACTAAAAATAATACTTAGTTTAGAAATATTATGTAACCATCTAAAACTTGCAGTTAACAAAGTACTATCTATGCCACAGAGGTTTTCTGATAGCCCTGCGTGCACGCCCCCCATACAGAGTGCACCACAGTTACTGCAGTGTTGGGGGAGAAGATGCCATGTTTGGAGACGTCAAAGTGGAATATTAACCTTTCAAAAGATCACTGGGCTATTCTCTATTTAAAACCACTGCTGTTCTCCTCTGTATCTGTTAATCTGAGCGCTCCCCTTTGCTCTAGATATAGTATTTATCAGAGCATAATCCTATCAGGTAGAAATATTGCAGTAGAAAAATACTGCATGTATGCGGGGTGATGTGTTATCCAGACGACCTCCGTGGGTTTACTGCAGATTATGAATAATGGAGAAAGGTCGAGATAGATTTTTAATGGATTTCAACGGCGCACGGCCGCTGCAGCGTCAACAAGGATTTCTCATGGAATGATTGGTTCATGGTGGAGAGCAACTGTAGACTCAAAATTCTGTATGTTAAAGTACTGTGTGTTTTCTGGGTAGTACTGCAGTAGTTTGCCTTGTAACTGACAGATAGTGAGTGTGATTGTTTTTAAAGGCCCTATATTAAACAAAATGGACTGAGCTTTAAGATATGATATAATGTGGTTTCCTCATTAAAAACATAACTAGAGTTGTGTTTTGTTTCATTCACACGTTTAAATAATCCTGCATTATTAGTCTTGTCTACATCTTCAATGCTCAGAATGATCTCTTCCACCTTGTGATGTCATGAAGTGGTAGTTTCCAGTTAACCTTTTTAGAGACTGACATGCAGGGCTGAAATGATCCAAATGATCTAGTGAAGGTGTGTGGAGTTTAACACAGTGGAGCACTTCCTTAGACTTAGACTTAGACAAACTTTATTGATCCACAAGGGAAATTATTTGGATACAGTCGCTCCAACATCACAATATAATGTAATAACATAGAGTAACAAAAATAGATGGTATAGCAAAAAGAGTAAGAGACACGTGTCAGATGAGACATAATAATAAAAATGTATATGTACAAGTCAAAATAAAATAGAAATATAAGTAATATAGTAATAAACTATATAGTCACAGCTATATACAAGAGACAAGAACGACAGTGCAAATACTATGCTATTCCTGTATGTGTTTTCAGTTTGAGAGAAGAACTTGTGTGTTAAACATGTGTGAATGAAGCAAAACACAACTCCAGGTGTGTTTTTGATGAGAAAAAACATTATATCATAGAAAACAGTGTAATATGGGCCCTTAAAGTATTGTGCTACAACATGACATACCACAATATACATAATACATTTGAAAGGGTTATATATTATTAAGTAAGAGTTATGGTGATAACAACCATCTGCAATGCACATTTTTATATTAACAACATGATTTGGATGTTATTGTGGGTGGATTCTACCATTTCTGCTAAAACCTGGCACATGAGATGTTTTCTTTTTATAAGGTTAAAATTTTTGTGCATCAGATAAACAAAATCCAAAAGCTGAAAAGTTTTTTCTTTATGTAGTAGAGTAAAATGTGCACAGTAGTATTTTTAAAGGGCCCATATTACGCCATTTTCTGATCTGTTTTTTTGATGTTTAACACACAAATCCTGGATATTTGGACTGAGTTCTTCTCTCAAACGGAAAACATTCTGTTCCACCTTGTGATGTCATGTGGTAATACAGGAAGTGCTCCACCGTGTTTTTAAACTCCATACACCTTCAGAGAATCATTAGGATAATTTCAATTTTGTTTGATAATCTCTATTATATATATATATATCTATATATTATATATATATCTATGTGCAATACTGAAGACCTCTGGTACAATTCACTCATGTCACTTTACTGATATTTATCCTGTCTGTACATAAACATAGTCATTACTGTAAATAACATAATATACTGAAGTCACTTTACTGAGATTTACTCTGTTCATATGCTGCACTGTTACTTTTATTGTACATAATAGTATTTTTTGGTATTTTATATTTTGTATTTTATATTTTTGCTCCACCAAAACAAAATTAGAGTCTATCTTTAAGTCTATTTCTAAATTATTCTTTTTTAGCCATTATCTATTATCTTGTTTTATTGCATGTTCCATTTTCCTGCTGTTCTTGAACTGTGCGTTGCAACACTGGAATTTCCCCTCTGTGGGACTAATAAAGGCATATCTTATCTTATCTTATCTTATTAAACATAAAAGGAGCTGTTAACTTGAAAACTACCACTACATGACATCACAAGGTGGAACGGAGTATTTTGAGCCTTGGAGATCTAGACAGACAAATAAAGTAACAGCTGTATAACATGACTTAAAGCTCACAGGAGTCAATTTTGCGTAATATAGGATCTTTAAAGGCAGCTCGGATTTTTTATTTATTTATTTTTTTAATCAATTCTGAATCTGAGAGTTGGTGCGCTGTTAGCATGGTAGTTTTTATCAGTTTTACTCCTTGAAAGTTGTGAAACATGCTTAGAAACTCATCACTCACAGCTCTTTGGATATTGTTAACAGTTTAAAATTTTAAAATGCTACTTAAAACTACTTAAAATGGATGGGAACAAGGCCTTTAAGTAGAAGAAAATAATAAATGAATAAATGAATGAATGTACCACTGACATACGCACAAAACGCCCATCTGGTGTTGACGGATGCTGTGATTATTTACATATTAAAACTACATATAATCCCATTCATAGTTAACTCTATGGAAGAGTTAATCCCGCTAATCCACACCACGTTTTCCAATGCCATGACCTCAATCTGGGTGACACATTCTGCCTATTTTGTTCGACTAATAATCCACAAATTCAAACGTCAAAGCGCTGTCATTTTAAAACTCCCATATTTAATTAATCTTTTTTTTTAGTCTTTAAAGTGTCAAAAGCAAAGTTAGCGGTTGTCAGTCGGTGATGTGTGGAGCTTTACAGTAATCCCTAGTTCATGTTTTGCTATTGAAAATGCTTTTAATCAGTTGTCTGGAGTTTATTCCCAAACGCGGGGCTCTTTTCATGTGTGCGGCTATGTGAAGAGCGCAGATATAATTTAGTGCAAGTGTCAACAGTGGCTAATGCTTCAAGTCGTGTCCCCCGTGTAAACAGACACTTAGCGGCGTGTCCCTGTCCTCCCCCGTAAACCTGATGGATACTAATGATCACTGCTAATTGGTCCGAACATAAAACATTACTGACAGATCCTATAAAGACGGGTTCATCTTTAAAGACGGGCTATAAACACTACTACACTACTTTAACTAAGTAAAAGTACAAATATGTATATATATGAGAGTGCTGCAGTTGTTGTTACTGCTACTTTTACTTCAGCTCTACTGCAGTGAGCTCGATGCAATTGCGCAACTGCTTGTTTGAACTGCTGCTGCTACTACTACTACTGCGACGACGACTACTACTATGAATACTTCTACTGCTACTACTACTACTACTACTACTTCTGATACTGATGCCAGTCCTTTTGTAACTACTGCGTACAGTCACCGCAACTCTTTTCTCTATTACTACATCAGTACATCACAAATAGTACTACAACTACTATTAGTAGTAGTTCTTCTGTTACTACTAAAACTATGACAGCTTATTATATTGCTTTTCTATAATACTATTACCACTGATACAAATACTATAACTTACTATTACTATTGCTACTGCTGCTACCACTACTACCACTTTATTACTACTTGTACTGCTACCATTACAGCCTACAAACCTCTACACTTGTACCATAATTCTTTTATTTTAGAAAGAAAGGAATTAAAATCTTGAAAAATATTACCCATCATTAAAAGAGTAGAATCTTATTGCACATTGCGGGATAGACTGCACCATTTTACGAGGTGCTATCCCTCACAAATACATTTGCATAATTTTAATTAAATGCTCGTTTTCCCTCAAGAAACTCACTACTACTACTTCTACTGTTACTACTAAAACTATTACTATTACAGCTTCTTGTATTGCCTTTCTATACTACTACTACTACTACTACTAATGATACTGATGCCAATCATTTGCAACTACTGCGTACAGTTACTGCAACTCCTACCTCTATTCCTACAGAAGTACATCACAAATAATACTACAACTACTATTACTATTACTATTACTACTAGTTCTGTTACTACTAAAACTATTACAGCTTCTTCCATTGCTTTTCTATTATACTTCCACTACACCACTGATACTACAGTACTATCCTGCTGTTATTACAACTATAACTACTACTACTACTAACTAATACTGCAACTGCTACTTCCTACTATTACTACCACTACTGCCTGCAAACCCCTGCCCTTTACCGTAACACTTACTGCAAAAGTACTTGAAAAATAAGAATGATGTTACCCGTCATTAAAACAGTAGAATCTTATTGTACACTGTGGGATAGACAGCACCATTTTACACGGCGCTATCCCTCACAATACATTTGCATAATTCTAATTAAATGCTCTTTTTTCCTCAAGAAACCCAATCAGGCCACGAGTAGAAAGTAGACAGAAACAAATCCTTTTATATGCTAATCAACTTGTGACAAATTATAGCTGGAAAATGAATGTGTCAAACGTACACACAAACACACACAAACGCCTACATCTGTCCAAGAAATAAAAGCATCACTCATATTATTGAATTGCTACAACATTATTAGCCATTCTACGCACTGTCCGTGAAAATGTGGATGAAATTGCAGTGTTTAGTTTGGATTCAAATCCAAATCATGTTTTTGTTTGCGACGCACATTTGAATGGGCGAATCTGTAACGCTTCATGATCCCGGGCTGCCAGCTCTGTGACAAAATGTAATTCATGACGGGAAATGATTCGATTTGCTTGTAACCTCGGAGTGAGAGGGAGGGAGGGAGAGAGAAGGAGGCAGAGAAAAGGAGGAATAGGAGGGAGAGAGGAGAAATACAGTGGGAGAGATGTAGAGGAAAAGAGGAGAAAGTATTGTTGTAAATGACAAATGACAAATTGATTGATTTGCCTGTTGTGGATCGATGAGAGCTGGTGTATGAAAAAATGTGATAAACAAAGTTGTGCTAAATTCCTACCATGTACATTTTTTGCCAACAAAAGTAAATTTTTTTTAGAGGTGTATCGATACCAATACTTGTATAGAATATTGGCTCCAGAATATTGGTTCTGCCGAAATTCATCAAGAGAGTCATAATGTTTGAGCTTTTAAAACAGTTATTCTGTAGTTACTTGAGAGATAAATTACAGCTACATAACACATTTTGTCACGTGTTTAGGAAGTAATGTCTGTTTTTAGTCCGTGCTCTGGTATCAGCTGATATCGGGTATCAGCACATTTACATTTTTACATTACATTTTTGTCCAAATAACTATTTCTAACTTCACTAATGTGTTCAGAGGAGGCATTTTACAATATAAAAGATTTCGCTTTTGACATTACATTGTTAAAATTGACTATTGACTATCTCCAATCGTGTTTTTGTTTTCACATAATATTCAAAAGCATGTACAAAACATTGATCGCTACAGATCACAATTAAAAGTCCAAACAGTGAAACTAAAACTAGCTGTCAACAAAATATTACCATATGCTAAAATGCTGTCTTAAATGACTGTTTCCGCTAAATCAAATGTGCCACTTTTACAACCACTAATGCTGCTATAATCTGAAAAACTGCTTGTGGGCCCCAAACTCCCCAAATGCATAGACAAATGTGCTTATAAAATTGTCCCTCTAGGCCTCCGTATCTCCCCTCTTATGTCAGTGATGTCTTATGTTTATCTGAAGGATCTGCTCGGGGCCTGGGAAAAGACTGGTGTGTTAACGGAGTGGGAGTCATCCATCTCCTCAGTCACAGGGACGACTGGCCCTGAGCACAGACTGACCCCAGCGGATGACTCTACTGCCATTTATTATACCTCTGCACCCATACGTTTAACATGGGTGCACCGGGTGTCACCAACACTATTATCCACACATCCGTATTACAGCTACATATATTATTCTTTCCTTAAGCCTGACAGTTGCTTTGGTCTTGGTTTGAGTCCAGTTTGGTCCTAATGTAAACTTGGATTGGTCCTGCGCTAGTCCTAGTTTATTCCTGGTTGAATCCTGATGTAGTCTTTTCTAGTCCTGGTTTAGTCTGGTCTAGTCCTGTTCTAGTCTTGGTTTAATCCTGGTGTAGTCTTTTCTAGTCTTGTGTAGTCCTGGTCTAGTCCTGGTTTGGTCTTGATTTAGTCTTTTCTCATTATGGTTTAGCCCTAGTTTAGTCCTGGTCTAGTCCTGGTTTAGTCTGGTTTAGCCCTGGTTTAGTCTTGGTTTAGTCCTTTTCTAGTCCTGGTTTAGTCCTGGTCTAGTCTTGGTTTAGTTATGGTGTGGTCTTTTCTCATTATGGTTTAATCCTGGTTTAGTCCTGATCTAATCCTGGTTAGTTTTGGTTCAGTCCTTTTCCACTCCTGGTCTAGTCCTGGTCTAGTCCTGGTTTAGTCCTGGTCTAGTCCAGCATTAGTTCTAGTCCCAATTTTGATGTGGTTTGTGTGACTGTTGGAATCCCTTTTCTGATAACACTTAACAGCAGAATAAATAAAATTATTATTATTGTATTTATTATTTATTGTAATTAATCATGAAAACAGAACACATCATTATGTTCAATCATAACATCATAAAATATTACATTAGAATTCAACTTAATCCTAATCCTAACTCAATGAAACAAACTACAATGCTGTTATTATCATGGTAAAGTTCATTTATAAATCAAGATAATGTGTATCTAATCCTATATTACATTTTTACTACTGCTTCCTGTTCTACTGCTCAAAACCGTATTCATTCCTCCATCCATCTCGCTGTATATCTCTTCATCATGACTGTGACACTGACCGTAGTTTGTCCCTTGCAGGTTACCATACTGATCATCCTTGCCCTGGCCTTCCTCGCCTGCATCGTTTTCCTGGTGGTTTATAAAGCCTTCACCTACGACCACGCCTGTCCAGATGGATTCATATACAAGGTAATACATACTTGGCTCCTTCGTGTGATTTATGGACAAAAACACACGCTTGGATCTGACAGAGGGGTCAATAAAGGGGAGTGTGGCTGGTTTAACAAAGTAACCAAGCTGTTTGTCATGTATTTATTGCCTTGTGGGTAAAGTAGTGTGTAGGCAGTTTTTTATGACAGCTGCTGCTAAATGTCCATATTGCAATTTCATATGTTACTGTGCAATATAAGCAGCTACGGTAGCCCTAGTGGGTCATGAATTCAATCTAATGATAAAAAAATGTAAGTAAAAATGCCATTTATACATGAGGCACACTATAGCGTTTTGGTGATGGGTCCGCCACCTGCACCTGCTTTGCCTCGTGTTCCACAACATGGCATTGAAGTTATCGCTATTGCCTTAAAGAAGACCCACTGCGCTTGTGTCTGTTATTTATAATCGATAACACAACATAAAACGAATTAATAAAAGAAACACTGACTTCCACATTGTAAAACTGTGGTGTCCAATGGGAGCAGATGTCGCTGTAAACCTCATCACAACAAAGAGTCATTACGTTTTTGGCACCTTTGATGGACACCTGCAGATCAAGCTAGCGAGCTGCAGTTTTCTTTTAATTTGCACCCAAATACTACGTGATGCTGTAGAATCCTACGTGTATCACCGAGAAAAGAGAAAGAAAATAAAATTACAGAGCGTAGTCAGTAGGAGTGTAAGAAAAAACTGATTCAGTGATGTATCGTGATACTTCATTGCACAATTCTCGAATCGATTCAAAATGCATCTGAATTGATTTTTTAAGTAATATTTTTCACAAAAATTCATGAGTTACATACTGTTCTCATGATTTAAAAAAAATTATAAATTATATATACAATTTTGCTTTTGTGAAGGTGTAGTTGACTATATTATTAGAAGTAAGTACAAGTAATAGAAGTAGGAGTAAGTTAGTACAGAGCAGTGGGCGTATGGCAGTGGCAGTGAAAATAGGAACTGATTGACAAAATGGCATCTTGGAAGCAATTAAAGATTGCTCAAGCATGCACAAATCAGTCCAAATACAACTTCGGGTGAGTAAATGGCGAAGGGAAACAACTATAACATGGTTAAAAGCTCTAAACATTGATTTTGCATAATAGGTGCATTTTAAATAAATTACAGGTGTCTTTATTGTAATAAATACCTCCCCAAACACACAATAAAACACATTTTACTGTGAGAACAATCCAAAGCAGTAACATCTTGAAGTAGCTGACAAATCCTCCACCAGAAAAGTTACATAGTGGCCCTTTATTTTTGATTTGTGATCAGGGAGGTTAAACTGTTTTACGTGTGCTATTTGTAAAGCAGGCATTGTCTTTAGCCCACTGATACTTGATGCAGTGACATCACACGGGTCACGCTAGGTGGGGGGCTGCATGTATGTCTATGGCAGAACGTTCACCAGTTACACGTTGTATAACACTGCCAAATAAGTTGTACTACAGTCTGAAAGCTGAAAAAAGCAACACATTTTCCAGAGTCTGTGATTAATTAAGCGTTCATGGCCGGTTTAGGTGTAATTAAATTTCAGAGGCACTTATTTACCAGCACAAATCATCTCGCCTATTGTACTTCCAGCTAAATCACTTATTTCAGGTCAGAAAAAAACAAAAACAAAAAACTTTACGTTATAGTATTTATTTAATATTATACTGTGACATGTGTTTTCCTTACACCAGCGGGTATGATTGGGCTCATTTGTTTTTATTATATAATATTCATTAAATGTTAGGCCAAAATGAAACGACTTTTTACTTTTACACCAAGGCACTCTCCATCACAAAACTCCTGCTTGGTGCGAGTAAAAATGATTCACGGTTCTTTCAGACAAAACCTGACACCGGATGATTTGAACAGACTTTTCCTCACTTAAATCCAGGAAAAGACTGAAATACAAACTAATACAATGACAAGTGCTTCATGTTGGTAGACGTCTAAATATCTTAATAGTTCGAAGACAAGACATTGCGTTTTTTGCACAATACATTGTTACGTACATTGAGACTTTGTAGCTGATGTCATTAACGATACCTGGTTGGGGTGAAACTAACTGGAGGCACTGCTCTGTCTAAAGCTCTATTACTCAGCTTTGTTTGAACACAATCTGACCGGAAGAACTGACTAAACTGGAATTAAAATAGGTGATCTGATTTTATACAGTTAAACAAGTCCCTCTCAAATAAAGTTACAGACACAAGTTAGCTAGCATGCTAACCCTTTTTGTAGGAAATAAAAGTCAAACACCGTAAGTGGGCCGTGGATGATTGATTTGATCACAGCCTTCTAGTTTCAGATGATCTAAAAGACCTATTAGACTGTGTTTGCCAATGTGTGCATAGTGTTACCGTGGTAACTGGCATTGTTGAACATTTTTTCCATAGACTTACATGCAGTACCCCCCAGCATGATGTCACTGCAAAGTACCAGTAATTGCAGATTTTTTGTGGTTTGTGTCCATTCAAAGTGCAATTTCATACTGTTTTGCAGCCTTATATAGAAATGTTTAATCTAAAATGCTGTCAGAGTTTTGCTGTTTATTATCCCGGTAAAATTTGATCAATTATAAAGCAAACTGTCACTGACTTAGCCTCCTATTCATTCCCGTAACTAGGCCAAAATGAGCTTCATACTGCCTTCATAAAGCACTTTCCCATCCGGGTGTCATTCTCATGTAATGGCAAACAATAAACCTGCCATCGTGTCCTTGAGCAACACGACCTTCAGCGTCTCCCTGCGCACTCGCAACCGTCTAAATAAAGAGACAGCCTTTCCTGCAGGGGTCCAACACACCTGCTCTACTTTTACTTTTGCTAAACTTGAGGGCTAATCAGGGCAAATGGACCAGCGACCATTAATCAATAGGAGCAGAGACTTTTATATTTGTGCATGTACGCTTTTCCTGTATTCACAAATATTATAGAACATTATAGCAATTATCTGGAAATACAAGAATAGCTCATGCTGGCTAGAGTATAACCTTGAGTAGAACGTTCAGTGCAGGGACATATGTTATTTAGTCTAGAATGACAACAACCAGACTCAGGGTTGGACTTAGACAAGCTTTATTCATCCACAAGGGAAATGATTTGGACACAGAAGCTCACACATAAATCTGTCACAATAATTCTAACTCTATCAACTTATCGTTCAGTATCCTCACTGGTTTAACAGACATCAACACATTACCCCTGTTCTAGGTGCCTGTGTGTTTTAAAAATGATTTTAAGATTTTACTGATCACTTTTAACGCTCGTTTAGGTCTTGCGCCAAGTCACATTTCAGAACTTTTAACCCCGTACGAGCCCTCCCACAGCCTTAGATCCTCAGGCAGGTCCCTGTTAGCTGTTCCAAAGTTCAGGCTCCGGACGAAAGGTGATCGAGCATTTTCAGTCCGGCCGCCTCGGCTTTGGAATGACCTGCCTGAGGAAATAAGGCTTGCACCATCAGTATCTTCTTTTAAATCACTTCTTAAAACTCATTTTTATTGGTTGGCCTTCCTTTAACTGGTTTTAGCTTGATTTTATTCCTTATTTATTTTTATTCTCTTTTATTAACTTAATTTATTATAATTAACTGAACTGATTGCTCCATTGTCTGATTTTGTATGCTTTCTGTATGCTATTTTTATTGTTCTTTGCTTCTTGTACAGCACTTTGTAAACCTTGTTTTTAAAAGAGCTTTATAAATAAAATAAAAATAATTAACGAGATGTATTAATATATAAAAGCAGGAACTATATATTTTGGGGGTCAGTATTTATCGTGTCTACAATTCCTTTGTAAAAGTGAGGAAATTTGCAGGACTTTGTACTAATACCATAAAATATGAGCTGCACAGGGTTAAATAAGTGACTTCTGTGGCTAGTTATTGAGTTGTTTTGCTATTTATCCGTTGTAGCTCATGCCTTTTAGTGATACTGTCTAATTTTTGTGTTTACTGAGATTATCCTGCTTTATTGTCATTGTGTCAGTGACACAAAGTAGTTTCTGTATTATCATTTACCACAGTATATCTCTGTAGTAATATATCGTGCTTCAAAATGTGTTGTGACCTACTCACGCATACAAAATATAATAACAAAGAGCTAGCATATAAATGGTAATAATAAATCCAAAATAAATAGCAAAAATATAACATAACTAGTAATTTTTTTGTTCTGTTTTATCTGCAAACTGCACATTGATTTCTCTGACCAATGTCAAAACTAACCACCAAACTAAACAGAAACAAAGTGTACGAAAATCTAATAACAGATATTTATAAGACACATTATTATGTCAATATCCTATTAAAGATGCTTTATATAACTTTTCTGGTTTAGTGTCCGCCACCAGACTGTTTCCATGGGGATGTTATTTTTTTGCCTAGAATGTTCCACAGTCTGGCATTCAACTTATTTCCCTGCATGGAGACAAGCAGGTGACACCGGCAGAGCAAGTAACGGGTCAGATCTGTGGAGAAGTGACCCTATTCTCATTAAGAATGCATGTTTTTCATAAGCAACTGTAACACCTATAACGGAATAAATTAGAAAAAAATATATATACTGTGGAACATCTCCATGATGACAGCACCAGAAAAGTTCCATAGTGCACCTTTACGAATCAGAAGTAAGAAGATGATTTCACTTGTAGTTTCTATGAGCATCTCCTTTATGTACCAAAGCGAGTTCATTATTACAGTGATCACAGCTCAGTGCTAAAGATAAAAATGCTATTGCCACCCCTTCAGAAGTAACGGTTAACTCTCCATTTTCTTTCAAGGTAACTTCAGTCTGCCTCTTTACAAGTGAAATTACAAGCGCGTGAGCTATTCAAGCCTTAACTGCACTTACCCTGAGGTCACCTTGGCCTGCCTGTCTATAGCTCTATCTAATCTTTTCAGGTGGAATATATTTTCTTAGTAACGTTTTGAGGCCTCCTTTCTCTGCATGGGCTCCAGTGCTTTTCTGTCAGGGCTATTATTAGCAGTGCCCAGGTGTGAGGCTGAAAAACACAGATTCATAGGTACAAAGCAAAATGCACTTTTCAAGACCTGCTCCGTCTCTACAAGCTCTAATCCCAACCTGCCTTTGTGCAAAGAGAGCAATGAAAAAGTATTGATTTGTCGTCAGGTTTAGCTTAGCCACAGAGCCAGTCGCCTTCTGTAGTTTTTTCTCCAATAAAACTACATATCAAACAGTGATAAGGCGCCCATTGACCTTGACCAGAGCCTTTTCTGTCCAGGCGATACTGTTGCTAATTCGTCAGCAGTTTGCGTACAGTGTAGTGAGCTTGGACAAAAGGAAGTGCAATTGAAACACTTTACACGAGCTCTTAGCAGCAGAGGGTGTACACTTATGGGTAAAGATTGTATCTTATAAACTCCAAGCTCCTCGCACTGGGAACAGTAAAATGAGTTGAGATTGAGCTTTTCCGCTGAGGCGAGGAAGGCTTAGGTTTTTTCTCCAGTATTTAATGCAAAACTGTTGCATGTATAGATCATTATTTTACATTTTGTTCACTGTAAAGCGTATTGGTTTTAAACAACTTCGTAATAGAAACAGGTCCATTGATTTCCAGTTCAAAAATGCATAAGGAATAGACCTCGCCTCTTCGTTATGTCATTTCACCGCGAGTAGATCATTTACTTGTTCTTATTGTTGAAAAAAATGACCCTGCAGGTATGCATGGTGGTGGCTGGAGGGGCCGATGGTGCAGATTGGCAGGCTTGTTTCAATTAAAACAAACAAATAAATAAATAAACAAACAAAAACAAAACTCAAACTTTCTTGCCAAGATTAGAATTATTTACATATTCATCAGCCAAAATACCCTGTACTTCCATGTATTCATAGAAGAAAATGAAAATACTTTCTTTGGTGAACTCTATATACCATAACTACTGAAATCTCTCTCTCCCTCTCCCTCCATCAGCACAAGCGGTGTATCCCAGCATCCCTCGAGGCCTACTACGCTGCGCAGGATGCCAACTCCAGGGGGCGCTTCTACACAGTGATCAGCCACTACAGCATGGCCAAGCAGACCACCTCGCACTCCGTCTCCCCCTGGCTGCCCGGAGGAGGCGCAGTAGGCGGCCATCACGACTCCAAGCCCCCCGGCGGAGAGGGCCACTGAGTTAGCTCCAGTGCTAACCATGCTAATTCACATCTAGACATATAAACATTTAGGTTTAGGAATAAACACATGGACATGCTAGCTGCAGATGGTATATAGTGAAACATGCATGCAGACATTAACACCAATACATGACTTATTAACTATGATTTTCAATGCTAATTTGCTACATCAATTGATAGCAATATTGTGGAAATTTCTTATATTCAGTAAATCAAAATTTTACACAAAACGAAATATTTTACTTTAAAAATTGAACATTATAAACAAAAGTAGTAGTATTTTGTTAAATCATTATCACACTTAAAAAAATAAACACACATGCCTGGATAAGAATATAATATAGGCTACTGCTGTTATTTCCTATAGACATTTCCTATATAAATTTCAAGGCACCACAATATTCCTATTTGTTAATGTACGTCTGGATGAGGAATTATCAATGTCAGAACAACTCACTATGGTCATTAAAAAACTTATTTCGTTTATTTATTGACTGCCATAATATATTTATTTTGTACTGTTGTATATGGGTGTTTTGTAAGTCCGTATCAGCCAAATGTTTGTACAATTTCACATGAAAACGCTTTGGAACATTTTGTGAATATAGATTTTTTTGCCATTTTGGTGCAGCCATTGTCTAAGGATTTCTTAAGTGAATGGGATTTTCCATAGCTCATGTCCACGTTGCTGTGCTGTGTATTTTAAACCAGAAGTCCCCCAGTGACCCCCGCTGTACATAGGCCCTTACGCTAGTTTCTTGTGTGTACGCATCGTAGTAGTTTTTTCCTTTGTGTTGACGTGACTACATGCATTTAGCTTTAGCGGTTTTGTAGCTCAATAATGTGTACAGTGATATCAGATTAACGCGCGATGGGAAAGAGACATGTATATGACTGTTTGAGCAGCTTTTTTCAGCTTTGGTTATGTTATGTTTGTAGGATTTGAGAGAGTTTTAGGGCCACAAAAAGTACAAAAAAAAAAAAAAAAAAACATACATAAAAACATTAAAAAAAAAAATACAATAAAATGTAACCCCTACTAGTATAATTTTTTTTTTTTTTTTTTTTTACTACTACTGCTTATTTATTTATTTATGTATTTATTTATTTATGTATGCATGTATTTATTTATTTGCTTGTTTGTTTTGGACAGGGGACAAACATAGCAGAGCTCACACCTGATGTTATGCATAGAGTGGAGCTAGTGCTAACTTGGAGCCCAATTTTGGTTGGGTTTTCCTATACTATACTTTACATTATAATACATTTAAAGTATTCTTTTTGGTTTTAGCGGTAGTGACGTGCACATAAGAAACTGCATATAGTGGAAATGAAAAGGTTTTAGAATAACTTTCAAGATCCCTGTACCACCGCGGACAGCCACTGATGTCGGGCTGGAGTCATTTAGTCAGTTATTTTATTTAGATTATGAGGATTTATCTTGGACAACAACAACGTCAGTGAGTGAATTATATGAAGATGTGGCATTTTTTGGTATTTTTATGTAGCGAGAGATATAAATACATTGTCTCCTAGTACTCAGAGTACAAAAAATTGTAGTTTTTGCATAAACTCCCATGCAGGTGTAGCCTTTTGAGTACAGTTTGGGTCAGATACGTAACGTTACATAATAGCCACACCCACTTTTTAGATCCTTCAAGTATTTATTGAATCGACAACAGCCCTGTCACATCGCTTGTCAGTTTATTATGCTTATCTTTACATCGCACGTGTTATCTTTATAAAACGATTCCCATTGAAGAATACTAATTACAAATCACCATGACAACGCAGTTTTCTGATTTGTTTGCTAGTGGCCCTGAACCTCTGTCTGTGATCCTATCTGCAGTAGACTTAAGTCCGGTACAGTCCCTGGCGCCTTTCTGTTGTCTGTTGTCAGCTTTGATCAGATATCGTGACGCTGTTAGTTGAAATGTAGCGATAACCCTGTGTATTTTCAATGTGTCCTTTTTCTCTTGGTTTGAATTGAGAATAAAACAGTTGTGCCCTGTGATTCTGCGTCTGTCAGTCTGATTTACCACAGCGCACAGTTAAAAAGCCTCAGAAAGAAAATGATTGACAATAAGAGACATTATGCAGATGATTCAGACGCTCACTACACTCGCACGCAGTGGTGTACACTCCACAGGCTGCTGCTAAGAAGTACTTTGTGAACAAATTATCAAGAAATATCAAATTCTACAAGTTGCGGTTTGAATGGAAATACAATAAAAGTGTGACTGTGTGGTTGGCACGGCTGTCAAAGGTTCTATATTACGCAAAATGTACTCCTGTGAGTTTTAAGCCCTGTTAGAATGTTGTTACTTCAGTAAAAACATACCCAGTGTTTTGTTTCATTTACACGTTTGAGTTACCCTGCATTATTTGTCTCATCTCTTCAACTTTGTGATGTCATGAAGTGATAGTTCTTTTGTTCAGAATAGATAGGCTCTATTGTCGCTTACGTCACACACCAGGACTTTTGGAAACACGCGATGACAACTTCCGGAGTAGTTCCCGACACTGGGCTCGCTGACCAACTGTGATAAAACCCACTGAAGTAAATCTCATCAGTGGTAAAATGAACGCTGCATACGTATGTGCTGTTTGGAATCATCTTGAATTTCTCTTCTTTCTCTTACTTTGGAGTTATGTGTCAGTGGGGAAATGATGAAAACTGAGGTATGGTTGTAATTGTTTATTAGCCGAACATAACGGAACACTATAATGACACAATTAGTACGGCGAACAGAGCCCGTCTGAAGTTATCATCGCATGTTTCCAAATGTCTTCCTGTTTGTGACGTAAGCGTGAATAGAGCCTATTGACCGTTCCAGGGCTGAAATTATCCAAATGATTCTATTACCACATGACATCACAAGGTGGAACAAAGTGTTTTCAGTTTGAGAGAAGAACTCAGCCTAAATCTGCAGGGTTTGTGTGTTAAACGTGTGAATGGAACAAAACACAACTCCAGGTCTGTTCGTGATCAGGAAACAACATTATTACATAGATAATAAAATTGCGTAATATGGGCTCTTTAAATGTTTCGAGTTTTAATGGTCTCATGTCCAAAATCCCAAACGCTAACATCCTGGTTAAAGGTGGTGCATGGTCCACCATCTGCTTGTCTCCATGGTGTTCCTGCTTTGCCTAAAATGTTTCATAGTATGGCATTAAACAGGTGAATCTGTGGTGAAGTGAGCATGCTCTCAGTAAGAATGCATGTTAGCAAGGTAGTTTAGTTTAAGGTACGCTTTCTGCTTTTCTCCATGTTATTGCTTTGCCTGGAATGTTCCACAGTTTGGCATTAAACGTATTTATTTTGCTTCTACTCAATTATACGTGTTTTAGTTGTGCATTCTTACTGTGAGTGTTCACGCCTCTCCACAAACCTGACCTGTGACTTGGCCTGGGGGCATTGCCTGCTTGTCTCAATGGAGCTTGACCAGTTTAAAGCCATACTGTGAAGCATTCCAGGTACAGCAATAACATTTACATGGAGACAAGCAAGTGGTGTAACCCCGACCAGAAACGTTACACAGTGCTTCTTTAAATTAAGGTTAAAGGTGCACTATGCAACTTTTCTGGAGGGGGATCCATCACCTGCTTGTCTTTATGGAGATGTGATTGCTTTTCCGAAATGTTCCACTGTATGGCATTAAATGTAGTCAATTACTGCTATTCATATTGCTAAAAAGTATCATTCTTAATTTGACCAGGGTCACCTCTACACAGAGCCGACTTGTAACTTGGCAGAGTCACCATTTTGTTTCCATGGACACTGACATATTTAATGCCATACTGTGAAACAGTCCAGGCACAGCAGTCACATCTCCATGGAGACAAGCAGGTGACATACCGCCAACCAAAAAAGTTACGTATTGTTTCCTTACATTAAAGGTGCATGATGTAACTTTTTGGTGGGGGTCCCTCACCTGCTTGTTTCTATGGAGATGTCATTGCTCTGCCTGGAATGTTCCACAGTATGACTTTAAACAGCTCTACTTTACATTTATTCGATTATAGGTAGTTTAATTGCTCATAAATACCTAGAAAAACAGACATTCTGACTGTGAGCGGGGTCGCCTCTCCACAGAGCTGACCTATAACTTGGTCTGGTTTGGTCTCCATGAAGATAGAAAGGTTTAATACCATAATGTCAAACATTTCATTCAAAGCAACAACATCTGCACAAAGAATAGCATTTAACGGACCCGAAAAGTTACACAATGCACCTTTGAGTAAAAATCAATTAGGTCTTATCGATGTAAGATGTCAGAAAGTGTGAGGCTTTTATTAAGTTGTAAAACTCACTTATTCTTCTTCTTTTGTAATCTTTATGCCTTCTTTTCACAGCAGGTTCATTCTCTCCTCTGTAATAGACCTTTAATTTATCCAGCCTGACCACCGTCGTCCTGTTACTGAGTCCTGCCCACAATCAGATGGAGTCCCCTGCCACACATGTCCCTTTGTGTCCCTCTAATTACTCCTGCAAATGACCTGGAGCCTCTCAGTCATGTGAAACTCCCCACAGCTCTGCAGATTAGACACTGATGTGGAGTGGGACTGATTGGAGCGGACAGGTCATTGGACAGGCCCGCGACAATAAACAGGGACACAGAGAGAGAAAATGAGGGAGACGGAGGGAGGGAAAGAGGGAGAGGAGGAGGAGAGAAAATGACAGCAAGAGAGAGAGGAGAGAAAGAGAGAGGGAGGAGGAGGAGGAGGAGGAGGAGAGAAAATGAGAGAAGAGAGGGAGGAGAGCGAGAGGAGAGAATGAGAGAGAGAGAGGAGGATCAGAGAAAATGAGAGAGAGGAAGAGAGAGAGGGAGGGAGGAGGGAGAGACGAGGAGGAGAAAGAGAGGAGGACCAGAGAAAATGGGAGATGAAGAGAGAGAGAGAGATGAGGAGGAAAGAAAGAGAGAGAGAGGAGGGAGAGACGAGGAGGAGAGAGAGAGGAGGATCAGAGAAAATGAGAGAGAGGAAGAGAGGGAGGAGGAAGAAAGTAGGAGGAAAGAGAGGGGAGAGAGAGATGGTGAGGTAGGAGGAGAGAAAATGAGAAAGGGAGGATGGAGGAAGGAGGAGGAGAGAGGGGAAGGAGGAGAGAAAATGAGAGAGAGAGAGAGAGAGGAGTAGAGAGACAGGGATGAGAAAGGGAGAGGGAGGAGGAGCAAAAATGGGAGCGAGAGGGAGGAGGGAGAGAAGAGGAGGAGGAGAGAGGGAGAAGGAGGAGGAGAGAAAATGAGAAAGAGAGAGGTAGGGAGGATGAGAGAAAATGAGAGAGAGGTAGGGAGGAGGAATAGAGCTATACAGAGAGAGGAAAAGAGAGGAAAAAAGAGAGGGAGAGCCAAAGGTGAAGAGATCGGCACAGTGGGAAATTAAATCTGACACTTGGAAATGAACAACCAAATATGGCCGTCGTGGAGATGGAGAGAGAGATGGAGAGGTAACGCTTCAAACCGACTGAAGTGAAAAGAGGAGCTTGCAGTTTAGAGGAGCAGTAGAAGCAGTTCAAGTTGAAATAACTACAAAATGTATTTCCACGTGGTAGTAACAGTCGCAGTACCGGTTTCAGATGTTGCACTTAAATGACCAGCAGTATCGGTGACAAAAATGGAGAGTCGTATTAAGTACGAGTTGTGGGAAGTTGCAGAAGAAGCTGACTAGTGAATATGGTAGCCGTGGTACCAGTAAACAACTGGGTTTCTATTGGTAATTCCCGGGCTGAAATTAGCCAAATCATTATAGTGAATGTTTATGGAGGTAAAAAAATGTAAAACTTTCTATACTGCCAGAAGGAGTAGTTTGTGTTTGAGAGAAGAAATCTAAGTATGCCTAAATACTCTATGTAGGATTTGTGCGTTAAACATGTGTAAATGAAGTCCAGGTATATTTTTGATGAGGAAACAACATTATAACTTAGATCGGATATTAGGAATTAGGAGTTTAATGAAGTAATTACTAAGCCTGAGTCATTCTTGAGCAACTTTTCACTTGTAATACCCTGTAGCACACGCAGCAGTAGCAGCCTTGGATTATTCATTCACTCCGTAGTCCGTGCTAAGACACTACAGCTGCCCTGGGACAGTCTGACCGAAGCGAGGCTGCCAATCTGCGCCCTCTTGCCCAACAACACAACTATAACTGTTTGCATTTGCAGGTATTCTCAATATTCTATGGGTTAGTAACAAAAGTGAAAAGTCACAAAGTAATAGTAGCAGCAGCAGTTTTCTTTGTACGTATTTGACTTGAGCGCTATAACTCCACAGCTCCTCTTCTCTTCCTCTTCTCTCAGTCCTCTCTGTATTCTGATCACTGCTGCTCTGACGTCAGCAGACTGCTCTGAGCTGTTTTTGTGATTTTGGGTCTTGGTTTTTCAGACACTTCATCTCCCCAGTCCCACTCTCCAAGCTCTGTCACCTCCTCTCGCTGCACTCACCTAGACCTGCTTCTGTTTACTGACACCAAGCTGACTCATGCATACACAAAACACACATCCACCACGGGCGCACAGTTTAAAGGTCCAAAATTGAGCTTTAAAGATGCACTGTGTAACTTTGCTTTGCCTGGAATGTTCCACAGTGTGACATTAAACAGCTATTCTCAATTACAGATGGTTTTATAGCTTAAAACATACCTAGAAAAACAGGCATTCTGACTGAGTGGGGTCGCCTCTCCACAGATCTGACCTGTAACTTAGTCTGGTCTGGTCTTCATGAAGATAGAAAGGCAATTATAGCTCCACGAAGAAAAGCATTTGATGGACCCTCGATCAGAAAAGTTACACAATGCACCTTTGTGTCATGTTATAATGTTGTTACCTTATCAAAAAACATACCTGGAGTTGTGTTTTGTAGTTTTTACAAAAGAAAACAAAGAACTTAGGTGTTGTATCAGAATTTCACAGGTGCCCAAAGTTTTGAATAAATGTTGCACTGAAAAGACGGTGTGGAGATTAAAGTAATCTCCATCGTACAATCAGACATCTTAGCAGACCAGCTTTTGACTTGTAAAATAATACGTTTGAAATATACGTTAAAAGTTTACGTACCTCAGCATTAAATGAAAGAAAATGCTTCCTCACTTTTGGTCCATTTTGACACGTGTTTCCTCTCATGAAAAATCTCTCATTTCAAGTCAAAATGAAAGCATGAAAGAAAGAAAATGAAAGTTATTATCACCCGCACACTTTTACATTTGGATTTAGTTTACTCTCGTTCTTGTGCACGCTCTCATCTCTTGTGCACACTGTACAGTGCACAGTTCACGTGCACGCTCTTGGCTCACGTGCACCGTCTCATCTTGTTCACATGCACGCTCTTGGCTCACATGCACACTTTTAGGCTTGTTCACGTGCACATTCTTGGTTCACGTGCACGCTCTTGGATCACATGCATACTCTCAGTTCACATATATACGCTGGGCTCACATGCACACTCTCGGATCACGCTCTCGGCTCACATGCACAGTCTTAGCTTGTTCACATGCACACTCTCAGCTCACATACACACTCTTGGCTCACAGGCGATGTCATCTATTTGTGCACGCTCTCATCTTACGTACACGCTCTCGGCTCACGTGCATGTTCTTGGATCACATGCACACTCTCGGATCACATACACACTTTCAGATCACGTGTACGCTCTCTGCTCACATGCATGCTCCCAGCTCACGTGCATGCCTCACCTCCATCTCCTGCTGGTGTCAGACAGGTTCACAGCGGTGGGTCCTGGATCTGAAGAGGAGGAAGAGGAGGAAGAGGAGAGAGAGCCACAGGGAGTCACTGAAACCAGGAAGAAAAGACACAGGCAAATGGTGCAGCATAAAAACTACAAAATGGAACAAACCAGAAATGACAGAAAAGATGAACACAGCAAAAGATCTGGTAAGTCCATTTGATCGAGATTCCATAAAATACACTACAAATATAATTACTAATAACTAACTGGACACTATTGTTGTGAGCACCACCAGTGACATGCATAAGACAAGGTGAATGAAGTGTCTTGCCTGGGGACACAACACCAACATGATCTACCGGTACTGGGATTGAACCATCAACCTTTGGATTAGTTCATATCTTTACAAACTGTATACTGCCACGCAAAAATGAAACGCTAACCTGTTTAGACACAATATTTGACCTTATTCATGAAATTATTATGTTGATCTAAAATATATACGCACATTAAATATATACGCACATTCAACATACACGCACATTTAAAGGTGCATTGTATAACTTTTCTGGTGGAGGGTCCGTCAGAAGCTTTTCTCCATGGAGATGATATTACTTTGTCAGGGATATTTGGTCATGGAAAAATCTTAGCTTGCTCACGTGCACGCTCTTGACTCACATGCACAACCTTAGCTTGTTCACGTGCACATGGTTGGATTACGTGCACACTCTCGGCTCACATGCACACGCTCGGATCACGCCCTTGACCCACATGCACAATTTTAGGCTTGTTCACGTGCACATTCTTGTCTCACGTGCACAGTCATCTTGTTCACACGCACGCTCTTGGCTCACCTGCACACACTCGGCTCACGTGCACACGTTTAGCTCACGTGCACACTCTTGGCTCACCTGCACACACTCGGCTCACGTGCACACATTTAGCTCACGTGCACACTCTTGGTTCACATGCACACTCTCAGCTCACGTGCACACTCTTGGCTCATGTGCACACTCTCGGCTCACATGCACACGCTCCGCTCACGTGCACGCTCTTGGATCACGTGCACACTCTCGGCTCACGTGCACACTCTTGGCTCACGTGCACGCTCTTGGATCACGTGCACACTCTCGGCTCACGTGCACAGTCTCGGCTCACGTGCACGCTCTCGGCTCACGTGCACGCTCTCGGCTCACATACACACTCTCGGCTCACGTGCACGCTCTCGGCTCACATGCATGCTCTCGGCTCACGTGCACACTCTCAGCTCACGTGCACGCTCTTGGCATACCAGTATTTTTTAGTATACTGTTTAAAGAAGCCCTTATGTCAAAAATGTTATATGAGATGTCAGAGTGTTATCTTTTTGTTAATGTTTTTTTCAATAAACAAATAAAAAGTGCATTTGTTTCAGGCTATATCAAAACTCCACTTTCTTTTATCTAAATCAAATATATTTCCGATCACACAGGAAGCAGAGCGCTGGAAAGACAAACAGAGAGAATTACACACACCACTGAGTCCATTGAAATCCTCCTCATCTAATTCTCCGTGTTGTGATTGGCTGTTGTTGTTTTGTTATTGGAGAAACAGTTTGTGCTTTTGCAGATTAAAGTCCATTCTCCGCACCTACAGGGAGAGTTCCTGCTTGACAGGAGCTGAATGGTTCACAGTGTGCATAGCAGGAATATTAGGTGAGATTAGCTGTTCGGCCACAGGTTACAATGACTCAGAGAAACACGCCTGGAGGAAACTAACAACATTTTAGCACAACACTGGTCCAACGCTTTTGATAGATGATGTTTACCACTGTAGACCACAAGTAAATACAGGGGCAGATACAGGCGCAAAAGATTACTCAAATAAAAGTATTAAAGTACCTGTTTAAAACTACGTTAAGAGTAAAAAGTAAAAGTATTATGCAGAGATTTATTAGAACTATTCGCTGATTTTAAGTGATTCAACTGATTTCTTATTTATTTCTAGCTGTTTTTGTGTTTTTGTGTATTTGGTTTGCTCAAAGTTGGAACGTTACCGCACTAAATTAAATGCTAAAAAAATTTATAATTTTTCAGCAGGTCTCAACTCAAAACAAAATGTACTTAGGTAAAGTACAGATATACCTAAACATTTTTTCTTAAGAATTGTACTTTTACTTTTGTAATTTGTTACCCTCCACCACTGATACTCCAAGGTATTTTTTATGCTCGAGTTCAATCTGTGATGGAACGAAGTACAAGTAGTAAAGTACTATACTTAAGTAAAAATTGCAGGTATGTTTACTTTACTTAAAGGTGCATTGTGTAACTTTTCTGGTGGAGGGTCCGTCAAATGCTGTTTTCCATGGAGATGATATTACTTTGTCTGGACTGTTTCAAAGTATGATATTAAACCTTTCTATCTTCATGGAAACCAAACCAGACCAAGTTACAGGTCAGATCTGTGGAGAGGCGACCCTGCTCACAGTCCAAATGCTTGTTTTTCTTGGTATTTTTGAGCTAGAAAACCACCTGTAATTGAATAAATGTAAGGTAGAACTGTTTAATGTCATACTGTGGAACATTCCAGGCAGAGCAATGACATATCCATAGAAACAGCCAAAAAGTTACATAGTGCACCTTTAACTATGAAGTCTGTACATTCAAGTGGACTTTCATTCAGTGGACTTTAAGATAATGAGTACTTAATTAATGAAGTTATTCCACTCTAGGGTCTGTCTCCAACTGTTTTAAAGGTAGAATAATGACCAAACCAACACGGGTCGGTACCTTTTATAAATTCAAGTGCCTTTGAAATGATGAATAATGTATGGGACATGTTCAGATGTGAAAATTCGGAGCAGACAGGGGTCCCACTGGGCCTGGTCCCGAGTTTGACCCAGTTTCTCACACGTTTAGAAGAATGTCATTTCAGTCCACTCTCCCTTAAGCTCCCGGGAGTCATGGAATATTCACCAATGTGGAGTTCAATTATTCACCAACGCGCTAGTGTGAAGAGTGGCAGTGTCTAGAGGCAGAGGCAGGTACAAGTTGTCATTTAGTGAAAGGGAAAAATGGTATTGGTATTGAGGAGAATGTATGTGATGTTTGTGAAAATTGCATGAGAAAGTCTAAGTTATGTGTTTATTTGCTCATTATTAACGGCGCTGTACCTGACAAATCCTGCGTATTTACGTTGAGTTCTTTTCTAAAATAGAAAACACCCTGTTCCACTTTGTGATGTCATGTGGTAATACAGGAAGAGCTCTGCTGTGTTATTAAAGTCCATATACCTTCACTAGAATCATCTGGATCATTTCAACCCTGGAACTGCCAATATCTGCGAAACAAAATGTAAAGGTATCTGTTAATTTGAAAACTATCGCCTCTTGACATCAAGGTGGAATAGAGCATTTTGAATGGTGTGCGGTCAGGGCAATCAAGACAAGCAGTGGTTGCCCAATTAAATTTAAAATCATTGCATGTCAAAAATATAATTAAATTGTTTCAAATTATATCCAAATAATCAAATTTTTCCTTCACTTCTGTCTGTCTGAAACATGGTTGTAATCACAGTGTCCTTTACTACACTCTACTGGCCACTGAGCAAACTGCAGCAACCGTGGGTCTGAACGCCCCATTAACCCATTGTTTTGGCCTTCTGTGGAGGCCTGGTGGCACATGAGAGCGTGGCTCAGCTAATTTTTTTTTTTTTTTTTTTTTCCCCTCAGGCTTCAGGGGTGGGTTCAAATATTTATCCAAAAAAGCATCAATATCACCATCACTCTTATTGAAACTGCGAGGACGCTTGGAAAATCCTTTGATAATATCTCAGTGTCTCAGAAATGTGCTTCTCCTGAGGTTCCTCAACATTCCTCAAATGTTCAGGAAGTTTAAAGTTTTCCTGCCTCTTACATCTGCCCATCACTGGTTCTTTGGATTTGGACATAACTTTTATCTTCTTTGCTGGTTTTGTGTCCTTATTATGAGCCACCAACGCTGTCTCGCTTGTCTCCTCTGCAGGAATAGTGTGGGAAGACTTCTCTTGGACATTATTTTTAGTCTTTAGTGATTGTTGTTGTTGTTGTCTTTTTATGGGTCTTTCCCTTCAGGTCTTCCTGTTCATTTTGAGACTTGCATGTCACCTACACTGCATGTCACAGCCACTTTTTCAGTGACAAACTCTACGTTTTTGCATAAGGTTTTTTCAGGGGTCTTCTTTTTCCTGTCTTGCCTTTTTGCTTTTGATTGTTTTTTCCCTCCAGCTTTGGTCGGGTTGGTCAGGTTATTTTGGGCAGGAGTAACACAGTTGGAATCTGGGACTTTATCTGTGGACTCGAATTGAATTAGTTCCTCTAGTTCCACAATTGGAGGATCTATGATATTAGTGACCATCTCAAATTAAGCCACTGTTTTAGATGGCTTCTTTTTTTCCCTTTTCCCTTTTAACTTTTGTTTTGAATTGTCCTCATTGATTTTAAGTAGCAGTGGTGTATTAACTGGTGGAGAATCATCTTCATGAAAAATGATAAAAACTATGCAAATATGAAAATTACCACAGTTTAAAACAGCCTCCCTCCACCAACTGACATCTCCTTCTCTCCTTGTCCATTCCTTCCTCGTTCTGCCTCCCCCTGGCATGTTCTTGGTCCCTTCCTTTTATACCCAAACCTAAACTTTCCCCAATGCAGGTCTGTTGATTGTGAGTCACATGTTTGGAGCTGTCAGTCACGCGGTGGGTTGCCATGACTACAAGCTGGGAAGCAGTAGCTAAAAATGTGAAATTTAAAAAGAACACACAAAACTTCAGATGAGTGGAGCAGTAGCTTATGTTTACATTATATGAGTCCACACATGCTTCTGTCCAATCAGCCACCGGCGCTGTGAGAGCCAAGTTAGAGGCCAAACCAAGTTACTGGTCAGATCTGTGAAGAGGCGACCCCGCTCACAGTCAGAATGCCTGTTTTTGTATAGGTATTTTTGAGCTATAAAACCATCAGTAACTTAATAAACATAAAATAAAGCTGTTTAATGTCATACCGTGGAACATTCCAGGCAGAGCAATGACATCTCCATAGAAACAAGCAGGTGACAGACCCCCAACCAAAAAGTTACACATGCACTTTTACATTTGACATGTTTGAGTCACCAATATCAAATGCATATGTTTTAAATAGTTCAAACATTGCATGAAAGGGATGTAAAATGTGCAAGCAGGTGACGCCTATTTTAAGTTTGTTTTTCAGTTTGTATTCAGTTAGACCTGTCACGATAATTACTGTATCAACAAATATTTATTTTCTGTAATTTATTTGAGACACAGTGGCGGAGTTCGCCCTAAGCAAATTTGAGTTTGCTTAGAGCCTATTTTTTCCCAGTTGTTCTTCATCATTGTTCATCTCTATTTATTTGAATTAGGGTGGATTGAAATATTGTCTTATTAGGTACTAGATAACCAGAGCTGAAAGTAGTTTTATTTTTTTGCTGGTACAATTACATTTTTTGTTTTCATCCATTAGACATTCTACATTTGGTTATCCACCTTATTCCGGAAGTTACCGTGGGCACTGCCATCATCATTCGGGTTGTATTATTTTGTATGGGCTGCAAACAGCAATTAAGTTCAATCCAAACTATAAAGCCGTTTTAAAGCCCCCAGAGAATTGGTGCAGTGTTGACTTTGAACATTTTACACAAATGAACCGACTTTCTGTCATATTCTCCATTGACATGCATGGGATTCCTTTTTAACCGGACGTGCCGCCACAAAAAACACGGTTTAGGATCATTTAGAGACAAAAGTGGGTGAGGCTGAATAAGTGTTAGTGGGAAACATTATTGTTTATCATCTATATCTGACAGGCTTAATCAGCCCTTTTATTTTATTTATTTATTTATGTATTTACTTCATGGAGGGCACGGACAGTGAATGGACAGCAACATTAACCACAAAAATGCATAAATGTCACTTTATATCCTTATGTGAAAGATTAGACTGCACTATTTTAAAGGTCCTAGATAAGGCAAAATTGACTGTTGTGAGCTTTAAGCCATGTTATAATGTTGTTACCCCATCAAAACATACCTGGAGTTGTGTATTATTTCATTCACACATGTTTGAGTAATCCTTCATTATTAGTCTGTCTTCATCTCCAAAGCTCAAAATGCTCAGTTCCACCTTGTGATGTCATGTAGTGGTAGTTTTCAAGTTAACAGCTACTTTTAGTTCAGTAGAGATTCTTGTGAGCTTGAAGCCATGTTAGAATGTTCATCAAAAACATACCGTATTTTCACCGTTGCTCATGTACGCGCACATGCACAACTTCACTATACGAGCCCTGTGTGTGCGCTGATGTTACTCATACGAGGATACAAGGATGACATGCGTGGAGCACTTCCTGTATTATGAGTGTTTTGTGTTTGAGAGAAGAACCCAAACTAAATATGAAGAGTTTGTGTGTTAAACATGTGTAAATGAAACACACATGACTTAACAAGATTAAAACATAGATCTGAAACTAGTGTAGTAAGTGCCCTTTAATGAATAATGAATAATAATGCATCAGTTTTATATAGCACTTTTCTGGACACTCAAAGACGCTTTACAGATCATTATTCATTCACTCCACACTCAGTGGTGGTAAACTACTATTATAGCCACAGCTGCCCTGGGGCAGACTGATGGAAGCGATGCTGCCAATCTGCACCATCTGCCCCTTCGTCCACCACCATCATTCCCACACACACCACTTTCATACTACGCAATATGGGTGGAGTGCGTTACCTAAGGACACAATGACAGTTTTTGCGAATGGCGCCCCACTGTGGCAGTCGCAAAAACTGTCCCAGTGGTCTCCCATCCAAGTACTAACCAGGCCCAGCCCTGCTGAGCTCCTATGATCTGACGGGATCAGGCTCTGACAAGTCGGTATGGCCACATACTACTCAGTTATTTGCTGCTTGTTGCCGACTTGAACTAAGAGTGCATATTACTTGAACCATAATGAAACCAAAGTTATTTTGTGCTTTGATTGCAGCTAAAGGATAATAAAAACAATTAAATCATGACTACAGTGTAATAAAACCTTAATAAACTGAAACATCCAAACACAATTAGTTACTATAATATCTATATCTGATCTATGTTATCATGTTCCTCATCACAAACATACCTGGAGTTGCATAGTTAGGTTCAGTTCTTCTACAGGAAGTGCTCCACTGTGATTTTAAATTACATAAATCACCACTAGAATAGTTTGGATAATTTCAGTCCTGGAATTGCCAATCTCTACTGAACAAAAGTAAAAAAGGTAGCTGTAAAAAAAGGTGGAACAGAGCATTTTCAGCTTTGGAGATGTAGCCAGACTAATAATAAAGGATGACTCAGTCATGTGCAAATGAAACAAAACACAACTCCAGGTATGTTTTTGATGAAGTAACAACATTATAACATGTCTTAAAGCTCACAAGAGTCCATTTTGTGTAGGATCTTTAACTAACTAATTACACTATAGTGAATGTTCCCACTGCAGTCATTTGTTTTAATTACATTCTTAATGCATTTTTTTTTTTTTTTTTTTTTTTTTGCATTAGCGTTCTGTTATCATCTGTATCTTTGCTTTGAACACATTTACCATAGAAAGGCCCTGAGCGCCCACACATTTCTCTTGTATGTTTGTGTAGCTGCAGTTTCTTCCCCTCTGTCCTCACTCAGCTCTTATGAATCTGGGCCAGAGGGATAATCCCGACAGACCTCAGTCATCATCCCGGCGTTTAACCCAAGACGCAGCATGTGGTCTGAGCTCTTGGGCAAGGCATTAGAAAGGTGAGGATAATCAAGCCCCAAACCATAAATGTGTGGATTCTGTGATAAAGATATTCTGTGTATAAAGAATTGGACTAAGGGAGTGATGTCACCCATAATGTTCGGCTCCAGTCAAATAAAGCTCACTGTGGCTAGCGGTTATAGGGGTGAATTTGGAGCTTCCATATTTGGAAATCCAATCACAAGTATCATAGCCTCCAAAGAGCCAATACGGTGCAAGACTTTTGAAGGTAATGCCCCTTCCTGCCCACACCGCTTGTTCAGCAGGGAGTGGGCGCTTAGCAATGCTGTCAATCAAACCTGTTGCTAATGCTACTGGGAGTGACCTTTGGAAAAGAAGGCACCTGATTTGCCTGTTATTAAAGTTCATATCTTGATTTACGGACAAAATAGCAAAATAAAAACCCCAGGAAAGATTTAAAGACCGAAATAATGAGTCTGACAGCAGCAGTTACAGAGAGAGGGGTGACATTTTTCCAATACAAAGTGAATTGGAGCCAGAGTCAGAGCTGAAAGCGTGCCCATGATCACTTCCTATTTGGAACGCAGTGGCTACAGGATTGGCTATGTCCGTACAGTCTATGCCTTTGAAGCATTGTGTAACTTTTCTGGTCGAGGGTCCATCAAATGGTTTTCTCCGTGGAGATCTTATTGCTTTGTCAGGAATGTTTCACAGTATGATATTAAACTTTTCTATCTTCATGGAGATCAAACCAGACCAAGTTACAGGTCAGATCTGTGGAGAGGCGACCACGCTCACAGTCAGAAAGGCAGTTTTTCTAGATATTTTTGAGCTATAAAACAATCTGTAATCAGGGGCGGACTGGGACCAAAAAACGGCTCTGCACAAATAACATGTTCAGTAGCACAATTCCAGGGCTGAAATTATACAAGTGATTCTAGTGAAGGTGTATGGAGTTTAAAAACACATCGAAGCACTTCCTGTATTACCATATGACATCACAAGGTGGATGGAATGGAGTGTTTTCTGTTTGAGAAAAGAACTCAGCCTGAATATGCAGGGTTTGTGTGTTAAACATATGTGAATGAAACAAAACACAACTCCAGCTATGTTTTTGATGAGGAAACAACATTATAACATAACAAAATAGCGTAATATGGGTCCTTTAAATAACTAATTATTTTTCATCATAAATACGCCAATCCTGACTGTCTGTGCACATAAATCAGCCTGTATGTGCGTCCCTGGGCCATAAATCTAAATGTTTTGTAACATTTATTTATGCTTAATCAATACTTAGCCTCATGCATCAAAACTGCATTAATTAGAAACTACTGCCTGGCAATTCTTTCATATATGTTTTTATTTTGAAAATGTTAGTGCGAGTCAGCGTTTACGTCAGAGAGACTACCAAAGAGAAAAGTGGCTAAACAATCAGTGACAGTGGGTTTGTGATTCACTGCGGTTCTCTCAATTATAATAAGACTTCATAGAAAATCAAAACCAAGTATCAGACCAACCCTGAGAATGTCACAAAACACATAACGGACAAAGCAAGTTAATTCAGACAGAGTAAGTAAATGGTCACGTTTTTGTACAGTGCTTTTCCGCCTTCAAGTCACTCAAAGCACTTTAAAGAAACATCAATAACCTTCTTGTTCACCGGGGTGAACGCTAACATGTGGCAGCTGAGCTGTGGGGCAATGAGCAGACCCTCACCTGCTCGCCACTGCCCCCGTGGACCATACCAGAGAAATGGAGAGTCCAGCCCTTTCTCAAGGAATTGGGTACTAGATCCCAAGCTGTGCATGGAGATGAGGCTGATTACATCTAGTCGGTAATGCTCAACCTTCCGCACAAGCTCAGACTCCTTCCCCCTCAGCGAGGTGATGTTCCATGTCCTCAGAGCCAGTTTCTGCGTCTACAGATCCTGTTGTTGAGGTCCCTGCCTTCGACTGCTGCCCAGATCTCTCTGCACCGGCCCCTCGCAGATCCTCGTGCAGATGGTGGGTCCACAGGAGGACAGCTCCACGTCTCTCCTTTGGGCTGTGCCCAGCCACCAGACGCTCAGTGTTGAGCATGCACCCCAGGCCTGGCTCCAGGCTGGGGCCCCGTTACCACCAATCTGGGCTACATAACTGGCCTTGATTACAAACTTGCCATAAAGGGCTTTTGAGCTGTCTAAAGGCGCTGTCAAAAGTTATTACCCATTTTCCTAAAGCATTCTCGGCATCCTAACTATTCAGAATTTATACGCATGCTTTAAAAATTTCAGAGACTAGTATGCTAAACACTCTGTAATCAAAAGCCAACAGTACATAGTGGTATTTTTACACAAAAAGCTGCTTTTACACTATATCTATACTGGGGTAAATTTAATTACACTCACCTATAGGAATATAGTAATAGTATAGGAATATAGCAACCAGGAAGCAGTTTTTCAATATAAAGAATAGTGCTTCGTACAAGGACACTAACAGTATGGTGTGTTCACAGTGCAGGAGCATTGTGGAGCTATAGTCTCAGAATAGATGCGTCTGTGACAGAGGGCTGCAGAGGTGTTATTAGACCAAATCCCACATAATGGAGGGTTTCATGCTGTTTCACATCTCACATACACGGCCTATTCACAGCTGCAAGTCCACAAGTTCACAGCATTAATGTGGAAACATGCACAGTGTGGTAACCATTGTATTGTACTTGTAGTTCAAAAGGCTCATATTGCTTTATTTTCTGATCTATGTTATAATGTTATTCTCTCATCAAAAACATACCCAGAGTTGTGTTTTGTTTCATTCACACATTTGAGTAATCCTTTATTATTAGTTTGTCTACCCCGCCCAAAATGCTCTGTTCCACCTTGTGATGTCACGAGGTGGTACTTTACAAGTTAACAGTTACCTTTTACCTGTAGTTCAATAGAGATTGAAAATTCCAGAGCTGAAGGTGTCTGAAGTTTAAGAACACAAAAGAGCACTTCCTGTATTACCACATAACATCACATGGTGGAACAGAGTGCATGAACCCTGCATATTTAGGCTGAGTTCTTTTCTCAAACTGAAAACACACTGTTCCACCTTGTGATGTCATGTGGTAATACAGGAAGTGCTCTTCTGTGTTTTTAAACTCCATACACCTTCACTAGAATCATTGGATTCATTTCACCCCTGGAATTGCCAATCTCTACTGAACAAAACGGTAGCTATTAACTTGAAAACGACCACTACATGACATCACAAGGTGGAACAGAGCATTTTGAGCTTTGAAGATGTCTGTCTCTGTCTCTCTCTTTCTGTTTAGGCAGCCAAGGGGTGACATTTAGCTCAGTTGGTTATCCTCTGATCCAAAGGTTAGTGGATCGAATCCCTGCTCCCTCGGGTGAAAACTGCCGTTGTGTCCTTGGGCAAGACACTTAGCCAGAAGTAAACAGTTTGATGGTAAAGTGAACCTGTGAGAAGTCGTAAAAGTGGTCCATATAATGACAGACAAAGTGAGGAGGAGCAGAAGTTAAAATCCTCTAACTCTCTCTACGGGCCACAGGAAACGATATTGATCCATTTAATTAGAGCGAGCCACGAGGAGTGAATGAAAATGAGGAGCACTGCGTCACGCCATCTTTCTCTTCTATCTCTCTCTCCCTTCTCTTGTCTCTCTGTCTCCCTCCCCTTCTCTCTCTCATTTCTATCTATCTCTCCTTTTGTCTCTCTCTCTTTCTCCCTCCCTCTTTCTTTCTCACTCTCTCTTTCTCTCTCCATCCCTCTCTCTCTTTTTTTCTGTGTCTTTCTCTTTCTCTCTCTCACTCTCTTTCTTTCTCTCTCTCTTGTGCTTTCTCTCTCTTTATTTGTCTGTCTCTCTCCCTCTCTTTTCCTGTACCCTCCCTCCTCTTTCTCTCCTCTCTCTCTCTTTTCCTGCATCCCCCTCTCTTCCTCTTGCCTATCCTCTCCTTCCCTCTCCCTCTCTCTCTTAGTAGTGAGTGGGGTGCTGATGTGATGGTTAGCAGAGACAGAGGAGGCAGGAAGCAGGTCTAAAACACGAATACATTTGAGTAATAATAGAGGATAAGGCGCCACAACCCTCCCACTGACTTAATACCTGGCCACTATGCGCTGGGTATTCTCATCGGCTAAAATGAACAATGTCTTTATGTTTTATTCATTGTACAAATCTTTGAATGCTTCAGTTTCATTAGTTAGTTTCAGTTCAGTTTTGTGTGACGTATGTTGACAATATATTCGCCTAATATTATAATGTTAAAGACTTCAGTGGACTTCTGTGGGGTATTAACATATTTAGATCACCGTGTTACCATTTACTGTTTTGAAAATGTTACATATCATCGAAAACAATGTATTAACATGTTTTATAAGTTTCACTCGTTTTGGAAACTCTGAGCCTCTCCCTTTGCTCTCTGTGTTAAGTCACTCCTCCTTCATTGCAATTGCTCAGTTTGGCAACTTACATTTTTGTATATTTTTATAATAAAAGATTGTTGTTGTAGACTGTGCTATACAAAATCAGCAGATTTGGACTTCCTATGGCTCAAAGATGAATAGAAAATGGTTACCTTCTTTGGTGTGACTTTGAACTTTCTAAACGACATAACAAGAAATCAACAAGCGTTTTACAAGCCTACACAGCCTTGTACAAGCCTGTGGAGATGTGACAGGTAACTCATTTGTCTGTCATGAACAGAGTATCTATGACAGTGATGAGAATTAGAAAATAAACAGATTAATAGTTAGTGAATTATTCTTTGGCTGCAGTAATGTAAGTACACAGAGACAGCTCTGCCCATGTCGGCTTGTGTCAGATCTCATGAAAGAGCTGTTTGTTACAAGGGAACAATGAGCCACAGTCTGAAGCTGAACCACAGCAGAGGCTCCAGAAGGCACTAGAACACAAAAGAAAAACACTGCAGGAAGTAAAAGAATGTAGAAGAAAAATGTGGACTACCCTTTCTACATGGTGAAGGGTACACACTCAAATCACTGCATTTATCATTCCAGGTGTATGCAAAAAATCTAATACTAATAACACCAAATACAATGGTATGTGGAGTTTGTGGGCATGTTGTACATGATTTACTATTAACTGCAGGCATTGTTTGTGCTACAAAACTGATATACAGTAGAGACAGAACATAGAGCCACATATGTTATGATTATGACAGAAGAAGACTGAAGTGAGGAAGAATAATAGAGAATACAGAGCTCCTGCTCTGCTGCCTGCATGCTACCACAGAGAGGATGAAGCACAGAGACTGAGATATTCTGGTCTAAGACACATGATACGAAAGGTACAAATTAGTGATGACTTCACACATGATCACTCCATTAACATGATGTGGATTCAAACCAAAGAGCTCTATAATGGTGCATGGGGAACATTCAGTCCATCAGATGTTCCATCACCTGTGACCTGCAGCTTGGGCTCACACATGACTACATCATCTTATTAAAAGAGAGAGAGAGAGAGAAAAAGAGAGAGAAAGAGAGAAACAGAGAGAGGTAAGAAGACCTCAACACTGACCTATCCACCTAACTTTAGCGAGGTTAAAATAACACATGACTAAACACTACATCTAGACAAAACTAATCCCCAACGGAACCTTTTGCAAATACTAGAATTGTATCTTTATGTAAAAAGTACTACTCAAAAAAAAAAATAAATAAATAAATAAATAAATAAATAAATAAATAAATAAATAAATATGTTTAATAAAATAGAGTAAAGAATATATAAACAACTAGCAGTAAGCCCTGTGTTTAAAACAGATGTGTATGGGTTATATGACTGTAAGCTTTGATTTATTTGACATTTATTATTTTATGTATTAACATTAATTTGGGTCATTAGTATTTTGTGTATTATTGTATTTATATTTTGCTTGGAAAAATCCAGACTCATCGCTGTACCAGTGGCTGATATGAATCTGTATTACAAATACAGAGAGATATCCTTCTGGATTTCCAGGCAAATTTATATTACTTTGCACGTATTATTTTATTGACAATTCATATTATTTATGAATTATGTTTGGGTACATTACATTTACTTTTCTGCATAATAATACTGGTTCCTATTATTGTTTCAGTAGAGCACATTTGGTCAGCACACCTGGATGTAGAAAAAGTAAAGGGGCACTGTGCGCACAGGAGAATTGCTGAATAAAGACGAGCTGTTCACTGTCTGGCTGTGTTGGTCTATTTTAGCAAGGAAGACAGCAGAAAAATACATTTTATTAAATCTAACTGTTTTCCGCCATACCCACAGCCTCAAGAACGATTTGATGAAAATCCAAATTACACAATAAACATTTTCCAAACCTCCCACATGACAACTCTTTTTCTCAGTTGGTGATTCTGTGTTGAAAGTCCAGTGTGTTCTTGTGTGTGGTGTTGTGACATTTCCACAGGGATCAGAGGAGATTTGAATGAGGCACAAGTGAGCAGCGATCCATTCAGATACACAGACCTGAGCCCTCTATTTTGCGACATTACTCTGAGACAAAAGACGCTGGCAGCAGCAAGAGATCAGGTGAGGTTACAGTGAAGGTGAAAATACTGAAGCTATACGTAGAGACTGGCCAATATGTGTTTTTCTATGGCTGATGCTGACAGAATACAGATTGTTAAGAATCCAGAGAAACCGATGGCTGATAAACTCTGCCGATATTTTGTATGGGGCGATTTTTTAAAAAGTTATCTCATTTGAATTTAGTACAAACTAAAACTCAACATTGTTTTACTACAAACTGGATAACTCTTTGGACTACAGTGTTCAAATAAAGCTTTGTTTTACTCTTTATGCACATTTAGGCATCTTCTGGAGATTTAAGGCTGATAACCTTAAATATCGGCCTGATATATTGGTCAACTGATATATTGGTCTATCTATCTAGCTATACCTAAAATTCAGATCAAATAATAAGAACTGTCAATGCACACTGCCATCCACAGCCTTGTAATGTTGTGTAGTGAATACAGCTAACACACACCCGTTATATTTGTCTTGGTTATTTAATTGGTCGTATATTTAAAGGTCCTATATTACGCAAAATTGACTCTTGTGAGCTTTCAGCCATGTTACGATGCTGTCACCTCATCAAAAACATCCCTGAAGTTATGTTTTGTTTCATTCACACATGTTTGAGTAATGCTGCAGGCTGTCTACATCTCCAAAGCTCAAAACCCTTTGTTCGCTCCACCTTGTGATGTCATGAAGCAGTAGTTTTCAAGTTAACAGCTATCTTTTATCTTTTGTTTAGCAGAGATTGGAACTTTCAAGGCTGAAATTATCCCAGTGATTCTAATTAAGGTGTATACAGTTTAAAAACACAGTGGAGCACTTCCTGTATTATCACATAACATCACAAGGTGGAACGGAGTGCTTTTTTTCGTTTGAGAAAATAACTCCTAAGCTCCTCAAAGCCTAAATATGCAGGGTTTGTGTTAAACATGTGTGAATGAAACAAAACACAACTCCAAGTATGTTTGTGATTAAGAAAAAACTTTATAACATAGATCAGAAAATTGCGTAATACAGGCCATTTAATCGATATCAGTGATGGATCAAAAAGGGTTATTTAATAGAAAATTAGAACGTATTTATTTAATGTTTTTTTTACTTGAAAGTATTTATTTTTTTATGAAAAGAAACTGTGTTTGAAATGGACTCTTTATTAACTTTAAAATTCTAAAGAAATTCTCCTGTGGCACAAAGTAATAGAAATTTGTATTCTGACATGCATAAAAGCAAAAATGTAACTGTCTTCTTCTGCAAATTAAACTGGAGAGGACTCAAATATATTCCTCAAAAATATGAATAAATGAAAAATCTTTCTCATCATTTCAACATCTTTGATTAATGCCATACATTTTTCGGATTATAGGGAAAGTCTAAATGGGTCTGTTTATATTGTATACAGTCCCTGACAAAAGTCTTGTCGCTTATCCATTTTGTAGAAACAAAAGCTTATAACCTGACTTTAAATTAATCGATTGGTTTTAGAAATGTCTCATATGAAAGCTAAAACCCTCCCAAATTATGCTCAATATACTAAAATAAATTTGCTTCACTGAAGAAAAATTGATCATTTAATGAACACAGAAAGGTCAGATTTTGGCAAGACAAAAGTCTTGTCGCCTACAGAAAATTGAACAAATAATTTACTTCAAATACAAAAATATGTTGCATAACGTCAGTGAATTAAGTAGTGGTGCTGTGAGATCCATATTTAATATCTTGTATGACTTCCATGAGCTTGAAGGACTGCATCCATGCGGTTCGACAATGATTCATACAATTTGTTGATGAAGTCATCAGGAATAGCAAAGAAAGCAGTCTTACATGCCTCCCAGAGTTCATCAAGATTCTTTGGTTTTGCCTTCCATGCTTCCTCTTTCATTCTACCCCAGACATGCTCAGTGATGTTCATGTCTGGTGACTGGGCTGGCCAGTCCTGGAGCACCTTGATCTTCTTCGCCTTGAGGAACTTTGATGTAGAGATAGAAGTATGCGATGGAGCACCATCCTGCTGCAAAATTTGACCCCTTTTATGGTTGGGAATGTAAGAGGTAGCTAATACTTCTTGATATTTTAGGCTATTGATATTGCCTTCCACCCTGCAAATGTCTCGCACACCCCCATACTGGATGTAACCCCAGACCATGATTTTTCCGCCACCAAACTTAACTGTTTTCTGGGTGAATCTTGGATCCATGCGGGCTCCAGTAGGTCTCCTGCAATATTTGCGGCGGCTGTGATGTAATTCAACCGAGGATTCATCTGAGAAATCCACCTTCTGCCACTTTTCCAGTGTCCATCCTTTTAGCAGGCTGTGGGCCTTGGCAAATGCCACACGGTTTTTTAATTGCCTTTTGATTAGTGCTGGTTTCTGTGCACTGATTCGACCATGGAGGCCATTTCGAGACAGAATTCTACAAACTGTTCTGGTTGACACAGGGACTTGAGGTGACCAGGCCTGGTGGAGCTCTGCTGCAGCGGAAAAGGGGCTGGCCTTGGATTTTCGAATCAACAAATGGTCCTCCCGAGCAGTTGTCTTGTGGGGTCTGCCGGACCTGGGCTTGTCAAAAACATCTCCAGTCTTTTCAGATCTTGTTCTTATTCTTTGTACTTGACGCTGAGACACATTGAAGGTGTCAGCCACCTCAGCAGTGGATCTGGTCTTCAGCCTCTTGATAATTAACGCTTTGGTCTCAGGGTGGATCTTAGGCATGTTGTCAGAGGTCAAGTTGCAGTTGATGTGAAGGTCTGGTGTGCTGGGGTTCTTTTTATACACACCCACTAATTGATTGATCAGTAACTGATCACAGGTGAGGCTGTAATCTAGGATTGGGTGCATCATATGACAAGGCGACAAGACTTCTGTCTTGCCAAAATCTGACCTTTCTGTGTTCATTAAATGATCAATCTTTCTTCAGTGAAGCAAATTTATTTTAGTATATTGAGCATAATTCGGGAGGGTATTAGCTTTCATATGAGACATTTCTAAAACCAATCGATTAATTTAAAGTCAGGTTATAAGCTTTTGTTTCTACAAAATGGATAAGCGACAAGACTTTTGTCAGGGACTGTACTTCCACTCTGAGCCGCTTGTGGTTTGGCATCATGCTGTTACCCTGGAGACCGAGGAGTGGCTGATGTAAGCTACGCCAAAATGTCCCAGATCATTAACTCACCATGAGCAGGTACAAAAGACACCCCTTTAGACAATGTTAGACCTCTGTGCAATTGTATTATGTATCCAAGATCTTAGTGTTGTCAAAGTGAGAAAGAGAAGGATTAGGGGCTTACAAAAATATACAATGCTGAAAAATGCTGTAGGACAATTTCTATTCAAGTCAGCAACAATTTAGTTTAGTTTGTGTATTCATTGTAATTCTGGATAATAAAAATAAGTCAAGAGCATAGACTGTGTATGAATGGACATAGCTAACCCGCTAGCCGCCGCGTTCCAAATAGGAAGTGTTCATGGGCGCGTGTCCGGCTCCATCGACTCTGTTTCCAATTGACTTTACACTGTAAAATTGTCTCTCTGTAACTGCTGCTGTGAGCCTCATCATTTTGGTCTTAAAATGTTCGTATTAACCCGCTCTACACGATCCTGCTGATTTCATTTAGCTATTTTAAATAAATTCCTATGCCTAATATGGAACTCGACACTCCAAATTCGCCCTATAACTCCTAACCTTGTCATGCTTCATGTGACGTCGCTATCCCTTAGTCCACTTCCATCCAAAATGCAGGGACAATTTATGAGCAAGCAAGGCGTTCATACAGTTTTCATACAGTTTGAACTTTAAAGTGGGACTAAACACCTAAACTCCGTCCACAAACACATTTCAAATAAAGCTGCTAAACTGGCAGTGCCTAAAGGACTAAAGAAAAGAGTGAAAGAAGGAGGGGCGGAGTCTGGAGGTGTAAGGAACAGTGTGATTGGTCTAACAGGTATCCACACTTCAAACTCCGCCCCTGCAGCCATGTGTTTGTGTTAGAATAATTGTGTATATATTTTATCCTATATTTGCTATAATCATATGTTAGATATTTGTGTGTTTTGAATAACCTCTTTGTGCTCTTTATACTATGTGCAGTACTTTTACTTGTGGAAGCAGATGATGTGGCCTTCGAAACGAGAAAGTTTCCCAGGCCGCAGAATGCAGCTGCCTGATAACTGTGTCTAACATATTTGATAAAATGCATAATTGTGTCTATTCTTTTTATTGCTTTCCCTTCCCCCTTAGAAACATTGTAACTAGGGACCATCCTAAATAAAATGGGGAGGACGGCTTTGAGTGGTCAGAGCGGGTTGGAGATTGTAACTGTAAGACACTCTCTGTCCGTTCTCCTCGCGAGTAAAACTTATTAATCTCTTGTCTTTCTTCTTGTGATTACAATGTTTAGGTGGGTTTGAACCTGACATTAACTTGGTCCTTCGAGCCGGATTCCAAGACACCTGGAGACTCCATCGGACGTTAAGAATCCAGAAAGACCGTGGCCACGGCGGAATAATCCCTTTCTCGGGCTGGTTGTCTTCTCGTCGGTTGGAGTCCGACGGTTGACGGAATACCGAGGGAGAAAGACAACAGAGGGTAAGTCTTGACTTAAAAAGAAGCGAATGACTGAGGGTCGTTGCGCGTAGACAAACCCTATAAATCCTAGGCACTGATAGGTAAGATAAAGGATGGCGGAGTCCAACCACTAGATACAAGGAAGTATGCTAGGGAGTAAAATTCCGTAAACCAAAGGACGGCGGAGTCCTCTTCGTGTTAAATTCCGTGAGTAAAAGTAAAATAGGAGTGTGAATGAGTGTGTGAGTGGAAGTTAATAACCACTAGGTTATTAATTTCATACCAAAAGATTGGGGCTGGAAATAGTGAGTTTTGTGGATGTAAAGACAAGATTTCTCCACCTTAACGGGTAGAAGTGAGAAATACCACAAAATAAATTAATCACTATCCCAATCGGATCTTGAAATCAGTCTTAGAGACTCCCTATGAGTGACAGACTGATCCAAATTGTGACAAAATGGGAAACTTATTAATCAGAAACACCTGGCTGTAACCTGGGCAGTCATTTGTGATGTCACCAGCTATTGGAAACTGCACTTAAGACTAAGATTTTTGACCAGAAACAGAACAGAACAGTAGACAGAGCTATTAAAACACCATATACACCGTTCAGCAGCGAATAAAAGTGGATTTAGTGTTTCGATTTAGTGTTTTTATTTCCGCTTTAACATAAAAATGATATCTGCTGCCCGTGTTCAACCAGGAAATTCTAAAATAATCCAAAAAATAGAAGAAAAAATAAAAAATAGGCAAGTCTCCCATGTTTTGGTGTGAAATGGGTTGTTTCTGGTGGAGGGTCCGTCAAATGCTTTTCGTCATGGAGATGTCTGGAATGTTTCACAGTGTGGCGTTACACCTTTCTATCTTCATGGAGACCAAACCAAACCAAGTTACAGGTCAAATCTGTGGAGAGGCAAGCTGCAAAATCATCAGTAATTGAATAAATGTAAGGTAGAGCTGTTTAATGTCATACCGTGCAACATTCCAGGAAGAGCAATGACATCGCCATAGAAACAAGCAGCCAAAAAGTAACACAGTGCAGCTTTAAAATGCCTGCCTATGACAGGTTAGACTGCAGATTTTACTAAAACACAGATCATTATATTTAAGATTTTTGCTAAAATATTCACAATCGTTTTCTAATTTTTTTTTATGTTTAAAATATTATTTCATGGTTAAAATATTATTTCATGATGTCACACTAGGGGATTCATAACTGTTACCTAGCAAAACCCCTCTAATGTACACTGAAATTATTAGAAGTCATATACAAATATAAGAAAACACCTTTATTTAGTTGAATTCATGTTAAAAGTATCATTAAAAAAATCAGTTTGCAGTTTTCCCAGTGTGATCAGTGTGTTTTAGAACTCTCCACTTCCTGTAATTTTCAACACATTTTTCGACTTTTCTTCACAAATTGCTTCTTGATTGGTGCAAAACTATAATTTATATTTACAACAGTGATAACTCCACCAAAAAAAGTCAAAATTAGAGAATAATAAAAATCAGTCAAATGCACTTTAACTTGGCTAGATTTGATTTTCTTCTTGCATGTCTATTTTGGGTTAGTGACCGTGAGGACTGCACAAACACTTGAATGAAGAGCTGTGACGTCATTTGGAGGAGCACAGTTCAATGACAAGGACTGAGGGGCAGTTGCATCATGAGGAGATGGACACAATAGGATGGAGATGATGTTGGCAAACACACTACAGAACAGAACATAAGACCCGTGAGTCTGTGTATCTCTTTAAAATCAGTCTTTTCTAATGACAGATTCACATGTGTAAAAAGCATTGAAAAACATATTATAATACTGTTTTGTTTTGCCCAAGACTGTTTTTATGTGATTCTGAAGCTGTCTCCTTCAGAACAGATGGAAACGCACAAATTCATGCATTCATACACCTCCATTGGCATCAGCCTTTCACAGCACAATATACATTATACAATTTATACAATATATATTATTTTAAGTTGAACCCTGGAATATCAATGCTAAGATGTCTAAAAGTATAAAGAAAAAAAGGATACAAATATGACCTACAAACAGAGCAATATTAATGATATTTAGTGTAGTGAGTGTAATTTATTTACCGAAAGCACTATGTCCACACAAAGCAATAGCGGGTTTGGTGTTTTGATAAACATGGGTTAGTGCTGGAGCAGAGCACTCTGACACAAACTAGAATATTCTGCTTTTGTTTGAATCTTAAAAAATAAAAATCATGATCACATTTTACCCTTCAGTGCACTTGTCTTCGCAGCATTGTTGTACAGTACAGTTGATACTAGATTCAAGTGAAAACACAATATTATTTTAATGTTTAAAAGTCCTATATTACACACAACTGACTCTTGTGAGCTTTCAGTCATTTTATAATGTTATTACCTCATCAAAAACATACCTGGGGTTGTGTTTTATTTAATTCACACATGTTTGAGTAATACTGCATTATTAGTCCGTCTACATCCCCAAAGCTCAAAAGGCTCTGTTCCACCTTGTGATGTCATGAAGTGGTAGTTTTCAAGTTAACAGCTACATTTTACCTTTAGTTCAGTAGAGATTCCATTTCCAGGGCTGAAATCAAACAAATGATTCTAGTGAAGATGTGTGGAGTTTAAAAAACACAGTGGAGCACTTCCTGTATTGCCCCATGACATCACAAGGTGGAATAGAGTGTTTTGTGTTTGAGAGAAGAACTCAACCTAAATATGCAGGGTTTACGTTAAACCTGTGTGAATGAAACAAAACACAACTCCAGGTCTGTTTTTGATTTTGGTGTAATATGGGCACTTTAAAAAAAATATAAAATTATATAATTTGAAATGATAAAAAAAATAATAATAATAATGATTCTCTGCAAATGAATGCAAAATTTGTACCACAGATTAGACCACAAACTACTGGATTTCATAGACTGGTATGCAGAGGTGGGTATTGTAGTCAAGTAAGAGTAATGTTACTTCAAAATAATATTACTCAAGTAGAAGTACTAGAAGAAATTGGTCAAATAAGTGTAAAAAATGAATTTTGGAAAACTGCAACTCTAATTTGAAGTTAATGTAACTGAAAGGAACAAAACTACGGCACAGAATCTGGTGTTTTCAGTGGATAAACAAAAAATGAAAAAAAAGTATTGCCAACATAAAGTTTTTGTAATTAAAACTTTTACATAAGCACTGTTACTTCAATAAAAATAATACGCAAGTAGGAGTAAAAGAATGCTGCTAGAAAATTACTCTGAAAAGTACAATTTCTTTAAAAAGAGTAAATGTAACTGAGTATTACCCACCTTTGCCAATATGTTGTGTTGATAAACTGCAGTGGGCAAAGAGGACATCATGTTTGAGCGCCCCCTGCAGCACGGAGGTGAATATAAGGCTGCAGGTTGTTGTAAAACAGTGGGAGAGCTCAGAGGTGTGTATATGACTCATGCATGTGAAACACCATGTTATCTGCACTTGGTTTGTCAGTTTGTTATCAACACATCCACCTCAAAATAAATAAATAAATAAATACTTTCATTAACACCTATTGTAGAAACTAAAGAGAACTGCTCATAATGCACTGAAACATATAAGTTCTTTTACGTTGCCAGATTGGATTGATTTAACAGTCTCCTTTGTGTGCTGTATGTGGATTTAAAGCACGGATCTTCTTCTTGTATAAAAGCTTGCTCTATTCAGCTAAAATTGGTTATATATTACAGCAATACAAAATTTATCACATATTATTGACTGCCCTCTTCAGGCTGGAGTTGGTATTTTGGGGCAGATTCAGATGGGGCTCATATTCTACTCTCACTATTCAAGCAGGTCTTACCTTTTACAATGCTGACCTCAAAAAGTACAACTGCATAATTTGAAGTTAATTTGGTACCACTACAATAAGCAAATAAAGCTATTTTTGTTTAGGTAAACGTATGTGAACAATGTTGTATACATGTTTCTTTTTCCAACTTGCCATCATTCTCTCAAAGAGGGGAGTATTGCAAAATATATGCAATCTTTTTGGAGCTTTTTACCATGTTATAACACTGTTCCCTCATCAAAAATATGACTGAAGTGGTTTTATATGTCATCCACGCATGTTTGTGTAATCTTGTGATCCCTCAAGCAAGGTTCAAACCCTCCTTATGGTTAGCAGTATGAGCCTGTGCAAATCTTAGTTCACCAAAACATACCTAACCCATGCTACCCATGTATGACCATTTTTCATGAATATACAAAAACATGATACGAAACTAAACCCTACAACTTCACAAACCTGAGGCAATGTGCAGTAGTTTCATTAATGGAATGTGCACTGAGGAAAGAGAGGGGAGACTCGGAGTGTAAAAAATGAAAACTAATGTTAACATGCTGTTTTTGGCAAATATAGCATTTTCAAAACAATAAACGGTAATATGATGATCTTAATTTTATGTGTTAACAATTAATACCCCATAGAAGTGTAATACCCCCTCTTTAAACATTTTTAAGTAAAACATTTCATAACGTAACCACGGGGGATAATTAGTTTGCATACGTTCACATACAGCTACACACACATGTATTTCACAATTAAAAACTCGGACATGAGAAAAACAAAGTTAGTTAGTGGCACTCTGGAGACTTGCCTCTCCCTCCTCCCAGCAGCCCTACCTACTACATACAACATGACAGAACTGTAGCAGGAACTGTAGCAGGCTGCAAGGCATTTCCCCTGGTGCCTATTAAAGCACAGGGAGACCCGATGCTGTAAATCTGCAATAAAACGCACGAACCCTTGTGATACGGCCAAGTATGCTATGTGCTTGTTAAAATGGGAACAAAAAGTAATTAGAAGGTTTGTGAGAGCTGGGGTTCGGAGCCAGCAGAAACAATGGCGTTAAGAGCAGAGGGTGTAATTTAAGCTAATGGCGGCTGAGTCACGGAGTGGTTGAGGGACTGTGGAGTGGTACATGTGCAGTTAAAACGGGCACGGAACAGACTTTAACTCAGGGGACAATGGGAACATGTGCCATCCGGAGAAAGCCAAACAAAGAGAGATAATGAAGGAGAAAAGCACTGTTGTAAAGAGGGAAGAAAGATCGCCATGGAGATGTGCCTTGTATTTAATATAAGGGTGCGTATTTCTGAGCTATGTGATAATGTTGTTTTCTCATCACAAACATACCTGGAGTTGTGTTTTGTTTCATTCACACAAGTTTAACACACAGACCCGGCATATTTAGACTGAGTTCCACCTTGTGATGTCATGTGGTAATACAGGAAGCGCTCCACTGTGTTTTTAAACTCCATACACCTTCACTAGAATCATTTGGATGATTTCAGCCCTGGAATTGCCAATCTCCACTGAACAAAAGTTAAAAGGTAGCAGTTAACTTGAAAACTACTGCTTCATGACATCACAATGTGGAACAGTAATGAAGGGTTACTCAAACATGTGTGGATTCATCTTACAATATAAAAAAAAAACAGTTAAAAATAACATGCTACACAATTTCAAGGGCCTATATTACGCTATTTTCTGATCTACTATGCTATAATGTTGTTTCCTCATCACAAACATAACTCGAAAATGTAGCTGTTAACTTGAAAACTATCGCTTCATGACATCACAAGGGGGAACAGGTATGTTTTTGAGGAGGTAACAACATTCTAACCTTTAAAACAAATTCCAAAGCCATTACATTCCTGGTAAATGAACAATTATGCCAATGAACCTGCATCAGCCAATACTTACAGTAGTATGAACTATATTTTATGTAGGGCGTATGCTGAGTGTGTGTGAATATAAGGATCAGGTCGCCTATAGCAAAGCCTTACAAAGCACAGTGCTGAAGTGGCTTAGTGCGTTCCTGCCAGAGCAGCAGCTGTGAGATCATCCTTGAACCAAAAACTTCTTATGATGACAGTATTACAGAGGTACAGCCTGAGTGCACTATTCAAATATAACTGTAACAAGGTATTGAATTAGAAGTGAATTAGAACTACGTACGCACCATTCAGAAAACTGAAATAAATGAAGGAAAAAGTCTACAGTTAAAGGTTCTGTATTACGCAAAATCGACTCTTGTGAGTTTAGAATGTTGTTACCTCCTCAAAAACATACCTGGAGTTGTGTTTTTGTTTGATTCACACATGTTTAAGTAATCCTTTATTATTAGTCTGTCCACATGTCCAAAGCTTGTGATGTCGTTACAATTCACCTTTAGTTCAGTAGAGATTGGCAATTCCAAAACTGAAATTATCCTAATGATTCTAGTGAAGGTGAATGGAAAAACACAGTGGAGCACTTCCTGGTATTACCACATGACATCACAAGGTGGAACAGAGTGTTTTCTGTCTAAGAGAAGAACTCAGCCTGCAGGATTTGTGAGTTAAACATGTCTGAATGAACAAAAACACAGCTCCAGGTGTGTTTTTGGTGAGGAAACATTATAACATAGATCAGAAATGAGCCTATTATGGGCCCTTTAACGTAACATACCCCGACCAAACTGTACCACTGCTGAGATCTGTTTGACGCTCCCTGTGTTTTAAATGACAAGTCTGATGTAATAAAGTGAAGTCTAGTGACAGAGCAGTGGCAGCTTTTGGACTCAGATTTATTTAAATTCAGTGAGAGAGTTTGCACACGGCGCTGAGAGCTGAGACACAACTGAATGTGAGCCATACAGACAGTACAATGGTTTCTAACACTTATCATGACTTACTACGGATCCATATTTTATTATTTAGCATAGCATGTGTGATATATTCTGTGTACTGATACTCTGCAGCTGATGTCATCAATATTCCCTGGAGGTGTAATGCTAGCTGTAAGCACTGCTCTGTCAGAGGCTTGTTAGACTTTAATCTGAGTTTTAGTTTAACACAATCTGACCAGAAAGAACTGAATTAGCTGCAACTACAAGTCCCTCACACATAAAATTATAATCACAGGACAGCCAACAGTTTTTCCAGTTAGACACTTTCACCTTTTTGTTGAAAATCAAACAGAACCATGAACGCTTGTATCGTTCACAGGCTCCTGAAAATGTGTTGTTTAAATCCATTTTGATGATCTTAAAACGAACCCTAACTGCTGAAAATTCCATCAGATACAGATACATACAGAACACCCCCAGCTTGATGTCACTGCAGAGTATCAATATATATTCTTTGTGAATGAAAGAAATAATCCTATATTCAAATATGTATTGTATTAATATAACACTGTACTGCTTAAGATCCGCTCAAAGGAATAGTTCCCCATCATAAAAGCACTGTGTTACTGACTCGTGCTTGTTTCCATGGAGACGCATTGGCTGGAATATAACATGTGGCACTGCCTAGCCAAGTTATAGGTCTTATCTGTGGAGAGGCAATCCCACTCACAGTAAGAATGGATGACTTTAAAGGGCCTATGTTAGGCAATTTTCTGACCTATGTTATAATGTTGTTTCCTCATCACAAACAGACCTGCAGTTGTGTTTTGTTTCATTCACACTTAGTGTTTAACACACTAACCCTGCATATTTAAGCTGTTGTAATACAGGAAGTGTTCCACTGTGTTTTTAAACTCCATACACCCTCATTAGAATAATAATTTGTATCATTTCAGACCTGGATTTGCCAATCTCTACTGACATCACAAGGTGGAAAGGAGCATTTTGAGCTTTGGAGATAGAGTAGAGAGACTAATAATAATACACCACGTTCCAAATTATTATGCAAATTGTGTTTAAGCGTCATAAAGGTCAAATGTTTAGTTTTCCAGTGAAACTCATAGATGGTCTTGTGTCTCAGTGAAATCATCTCACACACCTGTGACAATGAGTTTGCCCGGTGTGTCCAACTAAAGGAAAAACGACTGAAGAAGGACATTTCACATTATTAAGCAGAGCAACATTTTCAAGCAATATGGGAAAGAAAAAGGATCTCTCTAGTGCCAAAAAGAGTGAAATAGTTGAATAACTTGGAGATATTAGATATTTCATAAAAACTTTGTAGCTGATTCAGAGGACACACGGATTCATGCAGATAAAGGCACAATGAGGAAGGTTTCTGTCATACAAATACACTGGATTAAGAGAGCAGCTGCTAAAATGCCATTACAAAGCAGCAAACAGGTATTTGAAGCTGCTGGTGCATCTGGAGTCCTGTGAACATCAAGGTGTAGGATCCTTCAGAGGCTTTGCAGTTATGCATAAACCTTCTATTTGGCCACCCTTAAACAAAGCTCACAAGCAGAAATGGCTCCAGTGGGCCCAGAAATACATGAAGACTCATTTTCAAACAGTCTTGTTCACTGATGAGTGCCGTGCAACCCTGGATGGTCCAGATGGATGGAGTGGTGGATGGTTGGTGGACGGCCACCATGTCCCATCAAGGCTGCGATATCAACAAGGAGGTGGAGTCATGTTTTGGGCTGGAATCATGGGGAGACAGCTGGTCGGCCCCTTTAGGGTCCCTGAAGGTGTGAAAATGACCTCTGTAAAGTGTGTGGAGTTTCTGACTGACCACTTTCTTCCATGGTACAAAAAGAAGAACCGTGCTTTCCATAGCAAAATCCTCTTCATGCATGACAATGCATCATTACCTCTGCATCATTGGCTGCTATGGGCATAAAAGAAGAGAAACTCATGGTGTGGCCCCCATCTTCCCCTGACCTCAACCCTACTGAGAACCTTTGGAGCTCCTCAAGTGAAAGATCTATGAGGGTGGGAGGCAGTTCACATCCAAACAGCAGCTCTGGGAGGATATTCTGACATCCTGCAAAGAAATTCAAACAGAAACTCTCCACAAACTCACAAGTTCAATGGATGCAAGAATTGTGAAGTTTCTATCAAATACATTGTTGATTGCGTACATCTTCGTTTTCATTGCACCAATCCAAACTCAATACAGTGCTTCTATGAAGACATTCAAGGTTAGAAAATGAGCGGATCAATGCTCTCTTTCTATAGGAGTGAATCAGCGTTCAGTAATTATAGACCGTCTCAGTTGCCAACGCTACAATTAAACAGAGGAGATGAGAAACTCTGCCCTCTGGTCCGTTCTGATAATAAAAAATCTCCCCTACTCACTGATGGAGAGCTGAAATCGGCATCTTGGATAGGTCGGGTAATGAGGAATTGTAATTACTGTCAGGGTCGTCATAAGCTTTATAGCCTGAAGTACTTGCAGTTTTTTCCACTTTTTATCTCCACTTTGAGGTTCTCTGCTAATTACTATCACACATCTGACAGTGTGATCCTTTACGACCCTTTTCTGGAGTTTAACGGCTGAAACAACATCTGGCAGCTGTTTCACTCGGTGTATTCTAATGCATTGAGCTCTTGGGGTATAGACTAGACTATGGCTGGGTTTCAAATGACATTCTATGGCCTTATAATATTTAAAGGTACTATATTACACAAAATGTATTCTTGTGAGATTTAGCCATGTTATAATGCTGTTGGTTCATCAGAGTTGTGTTTTGTTTCAGTCATGTTTGAGTAACTCTTTATTATTAGTCTGTCTACATCTCCAAAGCTCAAAATGCTCTGTTCCAACTTGTGATGTCATGTAGTGGTAATTTTTAAGTTAACAGATACCTTTTACCTTTAGTTCAGTAGATAAGCAGTTCTTGGGATGAAATCGTCCAAATGATTCTAGTGATGGTGTATGGAGTTTAAAAACACAGTGGAGCACTTCCTGTATTACCACATGACATCACAAGGTGGAACAGAGTGTTTTCTGTTTGAGAGAACAGGTCAGAATTTATGTGTGAATGGTCTGTGTACCATTCGTTCGTAAAACAATAAAATGGCAAAACAGTTTGTTATTTCATTATTGTGTTTTAGTGTCAAACAAAAAAGAGATTTCAACCTCTTTTTGCAATATTTAATTTAAAGTTTATTTCATAACACCAATCAAAAAACAGTCTTGGTGCCTATTTCAATTTTGACATTATATTCTCACTGTTTTATATACCCTGGAAGTTCTGCTGCTTAGTGCGCTGTGTGTGAATTCAGTGTCAACTGAACAAAGGAGAGTTTATTGCCGAGCTGCTGCCTGTTTCTCATCATGGAGTTCAACAATTACTTTCTAAGACGCAAAAATAAACGCATAGCTATAAAAGAAAAAGACATGTTTGTCCATAAAATTGCAAAAATTTTTCAGGTAAGTCCTTCTAGCAGCATAACTTCCGAGGCATATAAAACAGAGAATGAAATATCAAAATTGAAATAGGCACGATGACTGTTTTTTGATTGGTGTTAGTATATGAAATAAACTTTAAATTAAATATTGGAAATAGAGGTCGAAATCTGTTTTTTTTGTTTGACACTAAAACAGAATAATGAAATAACAAACTGCTTTCCCATTTTATTGTTTTTCGTTCTTAATTGAAATTCAAAAGAACGAATGGTACACGGACCATGAATGAAACAAAAGTTTCATTCATGGTCAGCTCCAGCTTCATTCAGCTCCAGAAATGTTTGTGATGAGGAAAAAACATTATAACACAGATCAGAAAATAATGTAATATAGGTGGAGGGTTGGTAAAATGAATATGGTTGAGTTCTTGGGTCTAGTCACTAATGGATGAGTTCTTGGGTCTAGTCACTAATACAAAGGATCAGGTTCAACATTTGTGTATTTACCTTTTGTATATTTTTTAAGATAATACAATGTAATCAATAGGGAAAACTGACCCCTGCCCCACATCTGAGAGTATGACATCATCACAGTCTATCAATCTGCATCTGAAAAACACCATTTGGCACTCAAAATATGCATTTTTTTATTCTTAAAAAGATCTCAAATTGATGTTTTTAAAAAATTTATTAAGCGTATTGTCTGGAGAGAAAAGAGAAGTGCTTTAGCCCTGTAAATGTGTAAAATCCCTCAGGAAGGTAGAATCAATGGCAAAGGAGAAATTCAATTTGTCAACTGGACAAAAGTTTATTTTGGTTGAATATGTTTCAAAGCTCATCCAAGCTGCTTCTTCAGTTCTGGTCAGATGCTGGTGGACACTGCCTTATATCTGCCTAAAGGGAGGAGCTAACTACAATGAAATTACTCTGAACCTACCACACCTATTTGTTTACAGTTTCTGTTAGTTAGCTAGACCTGTTGAATATGTAATGAGTGTAGGATCATATTAGCAGAATCATTCAAGTCCTGACCTGGCTATCCCTATTGTTTTCTTTGTTTTGATTAAGGTCTGAGGATGGAGTTGTAAATGGGAGACAGATGATGTCTGAGACCTCCATTTCTCTTCAAGGAAGGATTGTCTAACAAAAATAGCCTCTTTAACTCCCCTCTCAAACCAGTTCTTTTTTCTGGCCAAGATCTGGACCTCACTGTCCTCAAAGGAGTGGCCTGTGGCTTTTAGGTGGAGATGTACGGCAGACTGAGGTCCACTCTGGCTTTCCGGTCTGTGTTGGTACATCCTCTTGTGAAGTGGCTGTTTTGTTTCTCCAAAGTAGCGCTCACTGCAGTCTTCACTACACTGAATGGAGTAGACCACATTGCTTTGTTTGTGGCTGGGTGTTTTGTCCTTAGGATGGACCAGTTTCTGTCTTAAAGTGTTTGTGGGTTTGAAATAGACTGGGATTTCATGTTGTCTGAAGATCCTCTGTAGTTTTTCAGAAACACCAGCGAGGTAAGGAATAGTTACACCCTTTCTCCTGGGCTCTGGTTCTCTGTTGGCCTGTTTCTTTGCTCTCTTAGTTTTATTGAAAGCCCATTTAGGATATCCACAAACAGAGATTGCTTTCTCCACGTGTTGTTCTTCTTTCTCCTTTCCCTCTGCGCTTGTAGGAACCACTTGGGCTCTATGTTGTAATGTCCGAATGACTCCCAGTTTGTGCTGAAGTGGGTGGTGTGAATCAAAAAGCAGATATTGGTCAGTGTCTGTGGGCTTCCTGAAGACCTCTACCTGGAGTCGCCGATCTTCTCTTATCGTTACAGCACAATCTAAGAAGGCCAATGTGTTGTCCTTGGCATCTTCACGAGTGAATTTGATGTTTGGATCTACAGCATTAGTATGTGCAGTAAAAGGTTCCAAATCTTGAATTTTGATTTTAGAAAAGTTATCATCAACATAACAATACCAATGTGTGGGTGGAGTGCCTGGATATGAGGCCAGGGCACTCTGTTCAAATTGTTCCATGTATAAGTTTGCAATGATAGGGGAGACCGGTGAGCCCATTGCACAGCCGTGAATTTGCCTGTAGAAGTTTCCTCTGAACTGGAAATAGGTGGTTCTTAAACAAATTTCCAGCAGTTGGCAGATTTGGTCGGGTGAAAGTTTGGTTCTCTCTTCTAGCTTGGTATCCTCCAGTAGTCTCCTCCTTGCTGCCTCCACCGCTACCGATGTAGGGATACAAGTGAAAAGAGAGGTCACATCAAAGGAAACCATTGTCTTGTCCAGGTCAAACTGGAGATGCTTGATTTTGTCCACAAATTCGGCTGTGTTCTCAATATGGTGCTCCATGTTCCCCACCAGAGGAGCCAAGATGGTTTTTAGGTGTTTGGTCACATTGTACGTGATGGAGTCTGTGCTACGTACAATGGGTCTGAGTGGTACTCTCTGTTTGTGAATCTTTTGGAGGCCATAGATGTAAAGGATGAAGTCACCAGGATACAGTCTGTCGATCAATGACTTCTTCCTTCTCCAGCTTCTGCAAGCAATGATCTTCTTTTTGTACACATTAGTGGGGTCTCGTTTTAGCCGTCAAATCTCTCTCATATGGTTTCTCGATGCATAATAATAATTACATAGACAACAATAGTACTGAAGGCTAAGCTGAATAAACAAATGGCCCACAAATAGCCCCGTTTGTACAAACAGGGTGTCAGATATAGTCCAACATCACAAATGTTAATAAAGTATGTAGGTCTACGTCTCTAAATGACTCCAAAATTGAAATGTCACCCCACACTACTGCTTTAAATCCAGCCATTGAGATTTGAATATCTCTATAGTCCTTTATATTATTCTAGCCCCCTGCTGCGACTTAGTTATGTTTTTCTGCCATTTTGTCTCATTGAACACCACTAACTCTTCAAAGCTTTACAGACAGCACATCAGCTGGCTCTGTACTGTGAAGCCTGTCTTTCATATGGAAATTCTATGTTGTGAATTTTCCCACTTATTTGATGTGAGAGGAGACACGCTGAGCTAAAATTATTATGGCAACAGTAGACTTTGGATAATGATGGAGTGGTAGTGCACAGAGCTAAAGGGACACAAATGGGGATGGACAATGTATTTCTTGGGTCTATTGCCTGTACAAAGGAGGGATGTTTTGTGCTTTGATAAAAACTGCAGATGAGCTTCATTTATGGTTGTATTTATCTAAACAGACAGACTTCAGTTTTTATATGCATGTAAAGGTGAACTCTATAGCCAAACTATTCTGGTGGGGTCGGATCATCTGCTTGATTTTATTTATATGTTCTTGATTTTTCACCATAAAGAACTGACTTAGCCATCAAGTTTTCTGTTAGTCACTCTCACCTCTTATTGAACATCAAACTCCTAACAAGAACCTGAATGCTCGAATTGATCACAGGCACCTGAAAATTTTGTTTTCCATTTTGTATTTTTTCAGGTTCATTTCTTAAGCAGACTGGATAGATTGGAGATAGTGCCTGACTTATTGGAGTGTTTAGGTGACCTCCTGATGGTTGGTCTAGATGATCCTCCAGCTCCTGGGAAGCCTCCAGCCATGTCCTCTGGGATCCCACTGGTGCTGTATCACTCTGTGATGATTCCAATTCCTTCTTCTGATGTTGCAGGTGTCTTATTGCATTGGCCTGGTCAACCATCAGTTTGTTTCTATGGACATAAATATGTTTAATGCCACACAATAACATCTCCCCTGAGACCCAGGATGACTAGCTGATTGCACTGCTTTCAGCCAATGGCATCCAAATAAATAAACAAATTAACAAACAAATGCAAATGCAAATGTTACACAGTGCATCTATGACTCATGTAAACAGTGTAATGAAGTACTCCTGTGAAATGAACACGGTCTAAACAAAGACTACAGGTCCAAACCAGACTTGGACCAAAACCACTGCTAACTCTAAAAAATATTTTCTTTTTCCAAAAACAACTGTTTGGTCTGCCTGTGAGACCGTGTGGTCAGACTGTGAAAGTAATCAACATGAGGAAATCATGTACACACCACAAAGTGGAGCAGCATTTTAAAGCAAAAAAGTAAAAAGGTGCTTTAAAAATTGACTTTGGAAATGCACTAATGTGTCTGGGGATTTTCATCAGCCCTTTTCAAAATTCTATCATAAAATCAAGTTTTGGTTTAGTAACAATACTGCAGAAAATCTCTCCAAAGTGATCATCTGAATTTGCCATTAAAATTATATTAAAAAGCATTAGCTCAAAATTGAAAGTGCACTGGATTTTTAATTAATCAATAAAAATGCTCTTTTGACACTGAAACTTTAAAATGTACTTTTGAAAACTCTTTGCATATTTGCCTTTCATATGAACTTAAAGGTCCTATATTACACAAAATGGACTCTTATGAGCTTTAAGCCATGTTAGAATATTGTTACCTCCTCAAAAATATACTCAAAGTTATGTTTTGTTTCATTCACATATGTTTGAGTAACCTTTTATTAGTCTGTCTACATCTTAAAAGCTCAAAATACTCTGCTCCAACTTGTGATGTCATGTAGCAGTAGTTTCCGAGTTAACATCTAACTTTCACCATTTGTTCAGTGAAGATTAGCAAGTCCAGGGCTAAAATTATCCAAATGATTCTAGTGAAGGTGTATGGAGTTTAAAAACACAGTAGAGCACTTCCTGTATTACCACATGACATCGCAAGGAGTGTTTTCTGGTTGAAAGTCGAGCACACAACCTAACTACTGTGCGTTAAACATGTGTGAATGAAACAAAACACAACTCCAGGTACATTTTTCATGAGGAAACGACATTATAACACAGAGATCAGAACATAGTGTAATATAAACCCTTTAAAGTCACCATGTTTCATTTTCATTACCTCTGTATAGATATCTCTTATAGCCCACTGTTGAACAAAGATTAGTTTTATCTCCTCAAAATTAGCATTACCAGTAGAAAGTCTGTAGTGTTTTAATGTAGGGGAGATAGGAATTCCTTTGATATACTTTTTGGAGTTTTTTTTCTCAGAGAAATGCTAAGACAGATAAACGAGATTAAAAAGCTGCTCCCTTCTGTTTCGGTGGTGCATTCACAAACTCAGGGCACAGTTGTCTTTTAAAGTATACTTCCTGAAAAATGTTCCAGTCTGACTCATTCATTTTGCCGATTAAAAAAATCAAGAGAGGGGCCCGCAGCTATAACAGTGGGAAAGAATTCAATAAATGCAATGCAATACAATGTAAAATTAAAGTTAAGCTATGCTGTGATCTAAGGAACAGTGTGTTATGAAAAATTCTGCTTATTTTTGCACCAAGAATTATTTGGTGAAGCTGTCAGCCTAGAAACACCAGCAATGTGATGAAGTTAAAGGGCCTGTACATTCTAACATGACTTAATTTTGCATAATATAAGACCTTTAAAGCAAAACTAAATGCAAAATCTACTTCTTTTGTTTGAAGAGCATTGTTAGCTGTTCCTGATTTCAAACACCTGGCTGCAGGGGTGGAGTCTGAAGTGTGGATACCTTTTAAGGCTCATTTACGCTCCACTGTTGTATGTAAACAGATCGGTGCCTTCAAAGCGTCGTAACTGTCACTTTAACTGTCACTTTATTCATACTTCTAATGCCAAGTTTTCTATTAAATAACCACCAGAGGGCGTTAAAAGCCAGTTCGAAAATTAACCAAAACTGACGAAATAGAGCAACAAATAAACAAACATGGAGGTGCCCACAGGAGTTTTTAGATCACATCTGTTGTCTGCTGTATTCACTACTGCCCCCAATGGTCAGCTCATGTACAGCGCCGTTGCTCAGATTCCACATGTTCTGAGGAGATTATGGACAGAACAATACAGAGGATGGACAGAAGCCTCCATCCAAATGCTTCAAGAAAGTAGAGCATAAATGAGCCTTTAGACCAATCAAATGAAAATCAAATCAAATGTATTTATTTAGCACATTTGAAACAGCCAAAGCTTACCAAAGTGCTGAACAACATTTACAGTGGAATAAAAACATACAATAAGCAAAACAAACAGTAATTATAATAAACAAAATAATAATATGGACAAATGCCAAAGAGAAAAGGTGCATTTTGAGCAAGAATTTAAAGTGTTCAAGTGACTGTACAGTTCTAATGTGCAAAGGCAAAGTGTTCCACAGCTGTGGACCGACCACAGCGAAGGCCCCATCTTCTCTGGTCCACAGCCTGCTCCTGGGGACAGCAGGAAGTGCTGGTCGGGCTTCAAATAAATGGAAGGTACCATGCTATTGAGAAAAACAATCATTACATTTTTTTTTTTAATGGATTCTAAAATGTACAGGGAGCCAGTGCAGGGACTTAAGAATAGGAGTGATGTGGTCCCTCCGCTTTTTTCCGGTTAAAAGGCAGGCTGCTGCATTCTGCATTCACACTGTTTACACCCTCACTCTACCCTTTAGTCCTCCAGGTACTATCCACTTTAGCAGCTCTATCTGAAATGTGGGGGGAGTTCAAGTGTAAAGTTGGACAGATTTGTAGAAGATGGAAAGGCTGAGGTGGCTGATGGTTCTGCTGCTGCATGAAGATGGGTTAGACCAACCAAGCAATAGGGAAACAAAAGGAGTTATTTCTTTTTGGAAAGCAGGAGGTATTTCGACTCTCTCAATTTGTGGATGGACAAAACTAGTCATATCTGCAATTTGTTTGTCACTTCCTTTGTTTGACATTTCCTCTAAAATACTGGACGGGAATCCTGACTGTTTTGTTTGCAGAGGAAGAACACTGATGGCTGACCAGACAGGTAATCTTAAAGGTTCACTATGTAACTTTTCTGGTGGACAGTCTCAATGTTTCACAGTGCTGTATTAGACTTACCCATCGTTTATTTATTGAATTAGGTGTTATTATGGGTTAAAAAAAAAAAAAAAAAGCCCTGAATCTAAATTAAGCATTCATACTGTGAGAGAGTTGCCTCTTCATAGATCTAACCAGTAATGTGGCCTGATTGTCTCCATGGAGATAGATATGTTTAATTAAGTTTATACTGTGGAACATTCCAGGCAAAGCAATAGCGTCACCATAGAGATAAGCAGGTAGTGGACCCTCCATAATAAATATTAGTGCACTGTTTTTGTCAGTTCACTTTAACGCAGATATTCATTTAAACATTGGAGTGTATTCATGGTTTTCTAGTGACATTTTCAGGACTATTCAGAAAGTGTTACATTTAATTTTGAATTGCTCATCGCTATGACAACAGTGCTGATTTCCCATCACACTGAAAACTATGGACCGCCAGCCAGTCCCCTCATGCATTTGCCTCTACATATCCTAATAAAGTAATAGCTTCTTAGTCAGACTTTATTAGAGTGGCTCATGCGTTCTCCCCATCAGAAACCTGACTTTGGCGCCTGGACTAAAGCCTCTGAATGACTTTGTAATGAGAAGTGTCTGAGACGCTGCGGAGTGGAGCTGGTTACACAGCTCAGCGATACATGGATTAGAAGTGAAACTATAATAAAAATATAATCCTCTGCTCGTACTGTCTGCAACACTGGGCTGTGGTGGAAGGTAACAAAGTACAAAAGTAAAAGTACAATATATTTTAGGTATCTGTACTTTAGTTACGCACATTTTACATTGGATACATTTTACTTTTACTTCACTACATTTGAGAGCAGATATCTGTACTTTCTACTCCACTACATTTTAGATCTGGACTGAAAAGTAAAAAGTACTTTTCTTTAGGGTTTGAGTATATTGGTATACTTTTTTTTTTTTTTTTTTAATACATTTCATTTGAGTTTCAGTCCCAACTTTGAGCAACGCAACACACAAAAACACAAAAATGGCTAGAAAAAATAAGAAGTCAGTTGAATCACTTAAAATCAGCAAAATTCTTTATTAAAATCACTACATTTCATCCTTTAATTGTTCTAAAAATCTCTGCAAAACACTTTTACCTTTTACTCTTTAAGTACAGTTTAATACTTTTACTTAAGTAGATTTTTTCATGTGATACTTTTAGTTGAGTAACATCTTGCCCTTGTATCTGTACTTTTACTTAAGTAACAAAATTGAGTACTTCATCCACCACTGACACTGGGCAACACCAAATACTGCACCATCTCGACCTAAGTGAACCAGAAGAAATAACCTGGTTCACACTGCAAAAACTTAAATCAAAGTGAAGATGACTTGAATTAAGAAAGTTTTATCCTGATTTGAGTCCATTTCACTTGACAGGTAAAATGATCTACCAATGGAACAAGACTTTTTGTAGTTAAAATATGAAAATACATCTTGCTGCACTTAAGAAAAACAGCAACTCTTTGCACTTAGAATAAGAAACAAAATCAAATGTAGCTTAAAACACACTTATTCCATTGGTAGATATTTTTACTTGTCAAACTGAATCTACTCAAATAAACTAAAATGTTCTCTCATTTTAACTTACCTAAATATTGCTGTTTTAGTCCTAGTCTAGACTGAGATTAGTACGGTACTTAGGTTGCTCTTCCTCGGTTAGACCTGGTTTGACTGGTCTAGACTTGTACCAGTATCTGTGTACACTGGTGTATGTATGTGTGTGTTTTGTGTGTGTGTTTGAGTGGTTCCTTGTTGTAAAGCGCTTTCAGTCCCTTGAAAGTGGAAAAGCGCTGTATAAAAATGTGACTATTTACCATTTCCTGTTAGCTCAGACTAGTTCAGATCTTGGACTTGCTCAGATTCATTCCTGGGTTACAAGGTGAACAAGCAAGAGGCCAAATAAGAGTCAAGTTTGTGGAGATGCAAACCCGCTCAGAGTGAAGGCATGTTTTTGTTTGTGTAATCCCTCCATCGTCCAGGTTGCCATGTTTTTGTAGGTTACACGTGGCTTGACTGGTTACTTCAACTTTGGTTCAAATATGATTTTTTCCTTGTTTACCCAATGTTAGTTTGTGTAGTAACGTGTTTATGTAATATTTTCAGTGTTTAGCATAGTTTGGACCATAGACTGTATGTCTAAATGGACATTGTTAGCCTGCTAGCCACTGTGTTCTGAGTAAATGAGCATAGGCACGCCTCCTGCTCCGTCAACTCTGGCTCCAATTCACTTTATATTGAAAAAGTAACTGCTGCTGTCAGGCTCCTCATTTTGGTCTTAAAATGTTTGTATTAACCTGCTCTACATGATCCTGGGGTTTTTATTTCGCTGTTTTGTCCACAAATCAGTTCATATTCCTATTATGGAACTCAAATTCAAACCTCAAATTTGCCCTATAACTGCTAGCCTCAGTGAGCTTTATCTGACTGGAGCTGAACACTACGGGTGACATCACGCTCCCTTAGTCCACTTCTTTATACAGTCTATGGTTTGGACACAACATCTTCAGAAATGCATCTTTAGAAATTTATCTTTAACAATCATGATGGGTTAGTTTTTATCTATAGTTTATCAATAAAGTTTATCAATAAAGTTTATCAATAAAGTTTGTCTAAGTCTAAGTCTAAGTCTATAGAATACTTTGATTAGTTATAGTAGTTCTGATCCGTTAGTCGAGTTGCTGTTTCGCTAATGCATTTTTCCTTTTTAATTTCTCCCTACTTTCCACAAACATTATTCCCCCTGCCATGGAGGCACTCAGCAAAGTGTGCACATCGACTAAAGGCCAAAGCTGTGATTAATGAGCAAAAAAGGGCAACCAAATCCCACATCAAAGCGCCGTCACCATGGGAACCCCATAAGGAAGACTGGAGTCACCACCGAATCCAAGATGGACGCCAAAACATAGGTTAACAAACGGCATGCATTGTAGTTCACACATCTGTTCTGACGTAAACAAACTGGCTGGTTTAGATTAAGTATTGATTTGATATTAACAGGATGCCTCGCTGAAAATACTCGTTTGTTTGCTAGTGGTGATGTCATTGTTTGTCAGAGGAGGTAAACATTGTAAACGTAGTTGTAATGAATGACTGAACAACAAAAATAACATTGGGATGAAATCTGGAACAGCCACTAGAGGACAGCTCCAACTGCATTATTATTGTATTATTATATAGGTTGAGTGTCATAAACAACCACTTAAATCATCTTTTTGTTTGTCAGTTACCAAAAGCAAAACACTCTCCTTCACGTATGCCATGGTGTATGCCTGATGCCCTCCCTGACATCTTGGCTGGTGATTAATTATGTGGCCAATTCAAAAACGAGGTTGTGTTTATATTTTAAAGCAGACCTATTATGAAAAATTGACTTTTTTGGAGCGTATAGTTGTTTTCCCTCACCATTAACTCACCCAGAGCTGTGTTTGGAGTGATTTGTGCATGTTTGAGCAATCTTTAATCGCTTAGCCACCAGCATATGACCATTGCTCTGTATTTCGCTCTCCAATTTTATTTTCTTAATCAGTGATCAGTGACGTGAGATTCGGCAGCATCACGTAGTCATTTTGGTACAAATGAAAAAAAAAAAATCTGCGACTCACCATCTTTTTTTTTTTTTCCTTTTTTTAATACTTTATTTTTTAAGCTTTAAGAAACATTATACAATAATAATAATAATAATAATAATAATAATAATAATAATAATAATAATAATAATAATAATAATAATAATAATAATAATACACAAATACAAAAATAATGAGAGCAATAATAACAACAACAAATAATAACATTGTCATTACCCCTATTACTCTTAAATTAATTACTCTAAAAATAAAAAAAAGTAGGAGGGTTATATCCTTTACACCCATACACCTCCATTCAGAACTCCTTTTCCTTTTGTTTTCTTTTTTTGTTAGTGAACAGCCCTTTATAACACATCTTAGGGGTACACACAATAGATATAATAATAACAACAACAATAGCAGTCACCATCTTGATCTGCAGCTTTCACCTGAGACTCGTTGTTGTGATGACGTGTAAATGGCATTTGTAAAATTCTGTTGTTTTGCTAGTTTGCTAATCCTCCAGCTAGGTACTCCTCTTTGCCACGAGCTATAGCTTAATATCTGGTGAGGGTAAACTGACGACTGCACTTTGGTTGACTGTTGCCCACGGGTTGCCCTTTTATCAGAGAAGGATGGGTCAAATGCAGAGGACAAATTTTTCAATAGACATTAAATTAAATAGTCCAGAGTAAAAATGTGTGTAGAATCCCTCAGTCATCCAGGTAGAATCCATGGCAAAAAGGAGAAATTTAATTTGTCAACTGGACAGAGTGACAAATTAAATTTCTCCTTTTTGCCACAGAGTAAAAATGTAAAATGTGTACGCCATGTTGTGCTTGTGTCTGCTATATAGCTATAGTCAATGACACCTGTGGATCACTATGTTATAAAATCGTAATATTAATCGAAAACGATTGAATAAAATAAACAAATCTGCTGACATCTGCGTTAGAAAACTGTGGTGCCCAGTGGGAGCAGACGTTACCGTAAACGTCATCACAACAAAGAGTCGGCACCTCCGATGAATAGCTGCACATCAAGTGAGTAGCAGATTTTCTTTTCCTTTATATCAAAATGGCTATGCAACGCTGCCAAATCCAGAGCATATCACCGATTAAGAAAATACAATTGTAGAAGTAAGTACAGAGCAGTGGGGGTATCCCTGTGGCGGTGAAAACAGAAATTGATTGGCAATAAGGCGTCTTGAAAATAAGCAATTAAAGATTACTCAAACATGCACGAATCACTACAAATACAACTTCGGGTGAATAAATGGTGAGGGGAAACAACTATAACATGATTAAAAGCTCTGAAAAGTCGATTTAGCCTAATAGCTTTAACTTTGTTGTGTGATTTCTGAGTAAACCAGCCCCTTTTTTGGTGCAGTGTTGAGGCTCTGCTGTTGTTTCCAAACTCTCAGTCCAGTCCCGTCTGCCCCACACACTCTGGACCTGCACTATCCTCTGGTGAGTCTTTATCAGTTTAGACACACCACCACTCTGCAGAACTTCTGAAAGATGTGGCTTTTTGAAAATGGGACAGCACTAAATGTTTCTTATCTCAGGCTTAAAGCGAAAAGAGAGGGTATTTTATTTCTATGGAGTATTAACTATTAACCCATAACGTATTTAGATCACCATTTACCTTTTATTCTTTTCAAAATGCTATATTCACCAAAAAATTGATTAATTATTGACCACATGAACACGTTTTACAGGTTTCACTACAGTTGTATGTTGTATGAATCGCTCCCCCTTCAGAGCACTATCACAACACAACCAGTGTGCATCCCACTCATGAAACTATTGCACATTGCATCAGGTTTGTGAAGGAGTAGTGTGCTTTTGTATACTTTGCATATTTATGGAGAATTGTGTGTGGGAGCATGATTGACAGGCTTGTGGGCTGAGCATTGGACAGAATCTTACAGTTAACCGTAAGGCGGGTTCAAATAGGGCCCGGGAGAGATCACTAAATTACTGAAGTATGCATGGATGGCACCTAAAACTTTATTTTTGGTGAATGAACAACTTTTTAAGCTAAATTTAGCATAATACCCCCTTAAACCTTTAGTGTCACTGTAAGCAAACAAACCATAAAGCAAAGGGTGCACTGTAACTTTTTGGGAAGTGTCCACCAACGTTTTATTTCCACTATGTTATTTAAGGCATGAAATCTCTAATTCAAATAATTTAGTACAAAGAAATCTAATTAAATATACTACATACTGTATATTAGTCACTAACATTTTTGCTAATGGGCTTTTCACAGCATTTTCCATCTCTTAGAGGTCACATTCGGTACTGCAGACTATGTAAGTGGCCTGTAGTTAAAATGAGCTGCTAATGTCCCTGCAAATGCTCCCTGATCCTCATTGACTGAGCCCACAGAAGAGAGTCTTTGATCAGGGCTAATCCACACTCAGTCATTCAAATCTCCTGTCTGCTGTCTGTGCACACTCTACTATCCACATTCATCACATGTTTAGGGCAATAGGGACTTGAGTGCAGCACGTGGGTTCAGTTATACAGAATTATACCTATAGATTCTCTTATGTTAAAGTGCAGTGAGTTCTTTTGTATTAAGCGTATGGAAAGTCTTAAAAGGGGCACAATATAAGGAGCTATAATGAAGTTAGCTGTAAACAAGGACAGGGCAGTTTCCCTCTAAAACTCCTCCCTTTGGGGCTGGACTTAGTTACTTAGGGTAGGATAAATCCCCATTGTGTCAACCATAGACTGTATAAAGAGTAAGTGTGATACCAACAGCAATAGCGTTCAGCTCCAGTCAAATAAAGCCCATCAAGGCTAGCAGTTTTAGGGATGAATTTGGAGCAGAGTTCCATATTAGGAATTCCGACCGCAAGTATCATAGCAACCACAGAAAGAGTGAGGTTGTTGAAGGTAACACCCCTTTCTGCCCACACTGCTGCATTAGCAGGGGCCGGGCGCTTAGCAACACTGTCAATCAAACCTGTTGCTAAAGGGGAAAGATAGTGCCTGATTTGTCTTATTAATATACATATCTTGATTTACTGACAACATAGCGAAATAAAAACACCAGGATCATGTAGAGTGGGTTAATACAAACATTTTAAGACCAAAATGACCAGGCTTTTTAATACAAAGTGAATTAGAGCCAGAGTCGATGGAGCTGGAAGTGTGTCCATGCTCTCTTTCTATTTGGAACGCGGCGGCTAGCTGGTTAAATATGTCCATTTATACAGTCTATGGTTTCAACCCAGTTCCATCAAACTGAAAACGGCTTCTGGATCATAAACTGTATAAAAAAGTTGACTAAACGAGTGTGACGTCAACCCTAGCATTCAGCGCCGCTCAAATGAAGCATGCGATGCTAGTAGTTATAGGAGCAAATTTGGAACCAGGCTCTATATTATGAAAAGGATTTTTTTGAGGGACAAAATAGCGGAAAAAACCCAGGATCATGTAGAGCAGGTTAATGTGAACATTTTAAGACCAAAATGGTGAGTCTCACAGCAGCAGTTACAGAGAGAGGGGCCAGAATATTCCAACGTAAGACAATGGGAGCCAGGGTCAGAACGAGCCGGAAGAACTTCCTATTTGTAACGTGACGGCTAGTGCATTAGCTATGTCATTTCTAAATACAGTCTATGTTCTGGATGGGGTCTGAAACTTCATGATCACACAAACAAAGTCCAGATGACCATAGATAAAACTATGCAGAATAAGGATATTTGTTGTTTATTAAGGAAATTCTGATACTTAAAAATTGCAGCTAATTGTGTATATTTAAAATCAAATTATGGTTTGATTGCAGAAAAACACTGTGGATCCAAAGTAAATAAAAAACAATCCACTGAATCCATTGATTTCCAATGGGCTGCAGAGGTTAATGAAACAACAGAATATAGGATAAATAAGGTTTTCCTGCTTAGCCCTTCCCTGTAAACGCCAGGCTCCTCTTATAAGATAGATATTATTATGTGCTTAAATGGGGCCCTGGAGAGCTGGTATTTGCTCATTATTAACTCAGAACAAAGAGAGCTGCAGTCTGACAGAGTGGACCCATTAGTCTGACTAATGTTACATGTTGGGGTAGGATTTACATTTAGCTTTGCTCTGGCACACTCTGCTGTTTTACATTATTACTGCTCAAACACAAAGCACGTTTTACACAGGTATATGCAAACGAGACTTCTAGGAATACATTAAACAAACTAGATTTGTCTGTATTCTTAAAGAGCACTTGAGTTGCCCATATTTTGCCCATAGATTCACTTACATAATATTACACATATGACATTCTCATTCTTAAAGTGCATATGACAGGTTTTCAGGTTTATTACTTGGTTTGGTGGTAAATATTCATCATAGTTTTACACCAGTTAAATGACAGTTTTACAAAAACGTTGATAAGAAAAGTACAAAATGACAGGATGTATATGATGAGTAAAAAGGAATACCTCACATATGTCATCAACACAGAAGATTCCATCCACTTTTTGAGCAGTTTAACAAAATAAAGGTGTTGTATTGTATTAGTCTAATCATAACTACTGCGTGAATAAAGACAAGTTTGTCCCTTGTTAATATTATGGTTGCTAGGCAACAGGTTTGGAATTACCTTGAACTAAGATAAGCATCTGCCGCCCACGTCAAACTAGAAAAGTTAAATGATAGACCTAAATTAGAAATGAGTTAACTAGAAACAAACTTTGCCATATTTTTTAGTCAAATCTGAAATATAATGATAATAAATGACAATAAGATAAAATAAGCCAGCAACATCACTATGTTTAACTTGGAAAATACATAAACTAAAGACCTTAACTAAACTAAAGAATAAGGCACACGGGTTCACCCATTGCTGGAGGCGAGTGATCTCCAGTTTAAATAGGAACATTTATTTTAAAGGGCATAAAGCTTGAGTTAGGTCTTCTGATTGTTATCATTTCATATATATATAAAAGACATAAAAGCTCCACTATCATTTCATTCAGTTCTTTAAGTTCACAGGTTACAGTTCATTTCCAGCCATTTACTTAGAAAATTCACATTTTACAGTACCTCATAACCTGAGAAAGAAGTGACATTAGTCTATAGCTGGTTAAAGTATTTCATTCTCATGCTTAAGTCTAAACTACCTCTTCAAAGCTCATAGCCATGCTGAATGTTAGAATTGCATTGCTTTAACCAGTGGTTTTCAATAGGTGAGGCCCGCCTCCCCTGGGGAGCACCAAAGAACCACTGGGGAGGCGCGACACACATGCAAAGATAAAATAACGGTCCACATTTGTACACATGTGCAGCAGTACTGACATGGGTAATTGTGCGTTCGTGTATTAGCTGTAAAATGCATTGTTTTCTGATTCCATCTCAGCAGAAACCAGCAGCAAGGGAGGAGACAGGACCCAGTAAAAACCATAGGAAATATGATCCTGATTATGTAAAGTTCGGTTTCACCTGGTCGGGTTCTGAGACTGCACCTCTGCCACAGTGTGTGGTCTGTAAAGAGGTGCGTGTGAATGACAGTATGAGACCATGAAAACTTCAACGGCACATTGAGACAAAGCATGCAAATTTAGTGAACAAGCCAGTGGAGTTTTTTGAGAGGAAGCGTTTTGATTTGCAGTCACAGAAAAGCATTATGCATGATTTCAGCCATCAGGTGTTGTCAGCGGTAGTTTTGGCACTAATTACAAATGTTAAGCATGTTCTGTTGATTTGGAGAGGCCTACTGATGTTCAGTGATGTTAAAAGCAGCCTCAATTAGGCCTGCATGAAGTTGGAAATAATTAACTTATCTCTATCTTATGAATGCACTTTTAAAAAATATATGAAAATACAATATTTAAAAATATATATATTATCAGTTATTATTGAAACTGAAACTGGGGGGGGGGGTCTCTCGGTCTTTACCTACTCTAAGGGGGGGTTCACATTCACCCAATTTGAAAACCCCTGGCTTAAACCATCTGTCTTACCCTGCATAGAGATGAGATAGAGGACAGGCAACACAGCAGGTGGAAGTGAGCAACTCAGAGGGAGACCAAAGACTGCTGGGAAACCTTTACAGTTTTTGCTCGGCTGCCTCCTGCTGGTTACTCCAAAAAGTCCACCCCACTACATATTTGTTACTATTTTCTGAGTTTAACTGCACTTACTACTTGTACTTACTTGTAGTTTGTAGTTTTCTAAGCTCTATTAATTGGTAACTTGATTGCCCTTCAATTACAGCATAGCTATTTCCAGTCTCCATTACTATACTGCCAATGGGTGGGACACACTTCACTCTTTCCAGGCTTTGTAGCTTTGGCTGTGTAGCTGGTTTGGGACCTGAAGGGCATCCAGTATAAGAAATCTGCCAAGCCACTGTGAATGATGTGGTACAAGTGTGCGTAGGCCTATAAGGACTTATTTCTGCTGCTGTAATTATTGGTGTAGCTGAGACACAAACATGGTGCCACGTGTCCAGACTGTCAATGAGAGAACTGCATCAATCACCACCACAAGGCTAGCACACATCTCCACACACAGAATACTTACATAGAGGCACAGGGTCAACAATGTGGAATTAAAAGTGCATTATCTTTAAGATCATCGGTCATATCAGATGTTAAAATGATATGTTAACTGTATATATTGTGGATCAGTATAATTTGCCATCAGCATTGGTGAAGAAAGGTTACAAATGATGTTACACAAAATTATGTTACACAAAATTAACTCATGTGAGCTTTAAGACATGTTATAATGTTTTACCTGAATCTGTATGGAGTTTAAAACACAGTGGAGCACTTGCCCTAACCTGTATCATGGTGACATCACAAGATGTTTTTGGTAAGGAAACAACATTAAAACATAAGTCAGAAAATTTATTAAAATGAGCCTTTTAAAGGAGCAAAGGATAATGTCCAAGAGAAGTCTTCCAGCATTCTTCCTGCAGAGGAGACAAAACCATCTAAGATAACCCAGGTCAAGCCCAACCTCATCAGAAAGACACAAACTGCCAAGTCTGAGGAGCCTTCAGTTAGAGCCAAGATGGCGGCTCAACCACCAACGCTGCACAATAAAGACACAAAACCAGCAGAGAAGACAAAAGTTATACCCAAAGCCAAAGAACCAGTGATGGGCAGATGTAAGAGGCAGGAAAACTTTTAACTTCTTGAACATTTGAGGAATGTTGAGGAACCTGAGGAACCTGAGGAGAAGCACATTTCTGAGACACTTAAGAGTGATAGTGATATTGATGCTGTTGTGGATAAATATTGGATGACGTTCAACCAACAGCATTCAAGGAAGGAAGCAAGGAAACCTTCAGATGGTTGGAGATGGGAGAGATCAAAATCAAATAAACATTTATTTGGCATCTGTGAGTTATTGACATATTCTTGTTCTTTATATCTCTTTAACTGTATGGAAAAAAAAAATCAAATATTTAATTTGTAGCTTTTCTAGTGGATAACTTCAAAATTTTGACTTGGTCTTGTCATTTACCATTCCTGAAGTAGTACTTCATTAGAAATGGAGAGTACAGTATACAGTAAAAGCAGCACTTATCAAGAAAAGGTGATTACTGTGCACCGTCTGCATCTAAAAATAATGGATTTATATCCCACCACTGTTTCACTTCTTCATTAAAATGACATCACAAGGTAGAACGAAGCATTTTGAGCTTTGGAGATGTAGACAAACTGATAATAAAAGATTACTCAAACATGTGAATGAAACAAGACACAACTGGGTATGTTTCTGATGAGGTAAAAACATTATAACATGACTCAAAGCTCAAAACTCTGTGTAATATAGGACTTTTAAATTTCTTTAAATTTCTGACTAAAGCTTATCTGCAGAGAGCTGTCAGGGGCCACAGCTGGAGCCCGTCTCTCTCTGCAGGGGCACAGGCTTGTTTTAATCATGACGACACATCTTTATGCAAAACATACTGGAATTAACACTTTAATTGAGTGTAATGACTTTTCTTTTTTCAAAACTCATTATCAAGTTACCAAATTATTATTCCTTAATTCCTTAATGTCAGAATAGATTTTATGTAGTATGTGTTGTGAGGGTGCTGCTGGTGTGGAGATTTAATGTTAGTCATATCGGTAGCTGGTTCACAGTGACCTCTGCTGGCCATTCTATAAAAAGACAAGACAGATTAGATACATACTGTATGTACACTTATTTAATCACATTTTGGGGGATGAAGTGAAACAATATAACACAGCAACCAAAGTAACGGTATATGCTGGTTTAGGCAGGGCATCTGTCTTAAAAAAAATTCCCAAACCTCATATGGCAGTAACCCTGAATAAGAAAATAAGCCACAGTTAATAATTATAAGCAAAACAGCAAATGAGCTATTATTAGTCTCAGGCAATGCATTTTCTAAAATTAAAATATACTTTTACTTCAAATAAGAGCATACAATGGAAAATTATTGTGGAGATATAGCACACAAGTTGTCAACTAACGATGGCCACAAGGGGGAGGCATTATATACGGTATGTACTAGTCAAACTTTACCCAGCTTCAACAAAATGTCATCAGAAGTGAGACAAACAACAACGACAAAAAACAACAATCATAACTAAGGAAAAACAAACAAACAAACAAAAAATTAATATATATTTCCAACACTTTCATTTTGGAATTGATTTAGGGAATTAATTTACTTACTTTATCATCGTCGTCAACAAAGTGCCGTCTTGCTCAAGGACACAACGCCAGAATGCAATGCTTTCTAGCACTTTCTGTATTCTCACAACCTCTGTATTTATTCTGTATGTCTATATAGTTCTTCACCAAGTGCCAATACCTTGATCTGAATACTTTCTTGTATCAGATTTCTGCAGTGAAGAGGCCGTTTACTAGACTTCCAGAGGGGCCGCCACTTTGAGCCCATTGCCCCGAGTAGAGCCCGTAACACAACAAAGTAACCCAAGCTGACCCATAGGCGCTGTCATAAATGTCATGTCTCGATTTCAGCACAACAGAAGCCAGTCACTTAAACACCTCTCAAATCTCCACTCAGCCCCAAGAGCCTCTGGAGACGAGCTTTTGTGTAGTACTCACATAGGACAGGGACTAAACTAGTAGTAGTAGTAGAACCTCTGGATGTTTAGCACTCACACGAGGAGCTGTAAAAGGATGAAACTGTATACATGTAACAGTAGTAGTAGTGGTAGTAGTAGTAGTAGTAGTGGTAGTAGTAAAGCCTCTGGAGAAATGCTTTTGTGTAGTACTCACAGGAGGACAGGGACTAAACTCTAGTTGTAGTAGTAGGAGTGGTGGTAGTAGTAGTATTAGTAGTAATAGTACTAGAAATAATAGTAGTAGTAGTAGTAGAGCCTCTGGAGAAAAACTTTTGTGTAGCACTCACAGGAGGACAGGGACTTACGTAACTGTAGTAGTGGTAATAGTAGTTGTAGTAGTAGTCTGTTTAGCACTCACACAAGGAGGTATAAATGGATGAGACTGTATGTGGTGGTAGTGGTGGTAGTAGTAGTAGTAGTAGTGATAGTAGTAGTAGTATTAGTAATAGTGGTGGTAGAGCCTTTCACAGTGACAGCACTACTAGCACTTGTAGGTGAGGCGAGCACTCACGCTTCACAGAAGAAGGTTCTAGGATCAATCCCCAGGTGTGGAGTTTGCATGTTCTCTCTATGTTCCTCCAGACACTCTGGTTTCCCCCATTAACACCAAAATGTGGACCGTACAGTAGGTAGAATCCTCCAGCTAACGTAGTCCTGACCAAGACGAGCAACAAGATCACGGAGATGGGTCCCAGGCACGCCACACGCTGCCCACTGCTCCCGAGATGCCCCAGCAGCATTGAAGGATGGGTCAAATGCAGAGGACAAATTTCTCTACAGGGATAATAATGAAAAAAATAAAACAATTAAAAAAATATATATAATAGTAGTTGTAGCACTAGAGGTAGTACTTTTTTTTAAACAGAAATTAGAAATCAATATTATTGCTTTATTCATTTTGACATAATCACTAGCAGTATAAATATTATGCAAAATATGTGTGAGAACTGAGGTCATATTTATTTGCCCTGACTGGTAAACTGGAACCTTTGGACTGTTTATTTATTTTTATTTACATATATTTTTTCATAACCCTCATTCCAGTCACATTCGACAGCTTTAAATATAATCACCCACACAGTTTTCTTTTTGTTCTCTTGTTAAAAAAATATGTAAATGTAATAGTTTCGTTATTGTGTTCAGACATTTGGAGTCGCTTTGTCTGGATCAAAAAACAAACCAAGATTTTCGAAAAACATTTGATCTTTCCATGATCCATTACTCCAGAGATGCTGCTACAGAGGGACCAGTTGTTTTGTGTGACGTCAGAAAAAGACTAAAAATATCGGCTGATTTTCTTCCCACTGTCCACTGTTTTATGAGTCTTCAAGAATCTCCTCAGGCCTATAGTGAATCATGAATTTAACTTTTAGGAGTTTTAATAGGATTGTAAATGGCTTGGGGTTAAAGTTAAGGTCCCATGAGAATCATTACTGAGATGTTTAGATAATAGTAATGGTAATAGTAGTAGCAACAGCAGAAAAAAGGCTATTTATTTAGTAGTTAAATGTCCTATCTTACACAAAATGGACTCTTGTGAGCTTTAAACCATGTTAGAATGTTGTTACCTCACCAAAACGTACCTGGAGTTTTGTTTTGTTTCATTCACACATGTTTGAGTAACCCTTTATTATTAGTCTGTCTACATCTCCAAAGCTCAAAACGCTCTGTTCCACTTTGTGACGTCATGATGTTGCAGTTTTCATGCTAACAACTACCTTTTACCTTTTGTTCACAAGAGATTTGTAATTCTAGGTCTGAAATCATCCAGATGATTCTTGTGAAGGTGCATGGAGTTTGAAAACACAGTGGAGCACTTCCTGTATTACCATATGACATCACAAGGTGGAACAGAGTGTTTTCTGTTTCAGAGAAGAACGTAGCTTTAATATGCAGGGTTTGTGTGTTAAACATGTGTGAATGAAACAAAACACAACTCCAGGTATGTTTGTGATGAGGAAACAACATTATAACAGAGATCAGATGGGCTATTTAAATAATATTAACCATCTTGCGAAACTTGTTATGTGAATCCATAAAAACATATTTTTTAGTAAACATTTCAGTTAAAGGGTATGTTATAATGTTGTTTCCTCAACAAAAACATACCTGGAGTTGTGTTTTGTTTCATTCGCATATGTTTAACACACAAACACCCTGCATATTTAGGTTGAGTTCTTCTTGCAAACAGAAAACACTTGAAGTGAAGTGATCTGGTTTCTGAACTCCACGCACATTCACTAGAATCATTTGGATGATTTCAGTACTGGAATGGCCAAGCTCTGCGAAAATTAAGGTAAAAGGAGCTGTTAACTTCAAAACTACCACTGCATGACATCACAAGGTGGAACAGAGTATTTTGAACTTGTAGTGCTAGTTGTAGTTAGCATTACTGACAGCAAAACTCCACTCTGGTCTCTGAAAGTTGGGAAAATTGATTATAAATACATTAAATAAGTGTGTTAAGACAACAAAAATAGTCTTAAAAAGGCTATAGCACTTTTAATGTGTCTAATTGTTTCCATTCCTAATTATTTATTGGCTCAAAGAAGTTTTTTCCATGACAAAACCAGTAGATATTGAGTTAGTAGCATTACAATATTGACATGTATTACTGCTAATGTCTTGGTTATGAAAATTATGCAAATTACAAACACACTTAATTGCAACAAACTTTTATTTATCTATTCTCAACCTACTCCTTAATAATCCCCCCCAAACCTGGCAACATGAACAGCTGTAGTGTGTTGTGCTTGCATTACACTGCACTGATTTCAAACCCAAGTATCTCATTGTGAATACCGGATTTGTGTTTGTCTCTCAGCGATTAATTTAGTCTTAATGCCTACAGCGTAATCTCTTTCTAACTGTAGCCTGTAAAAGTCTGATTTACAATTAGAGCAGTGTGTAAACAGAGAGCTGGTGGGGCAGAGAGGAGAGGTTTAATCATGGCTGTGGTCGTGTGTTTGGGACTCAGAGGGGCCCGGCGGTTCACTAACACTCAGCCTGTTTATGTGGACGAAGCCGATGGAGCTTTGAAGTTTTAAAAGTATACACGCAGTACATGCCACATACTTAAGTGGTAATTATAATGCGAGGAGACAGTCCAAGCAGGGCCGTTGACAGGAATGTAGGGTTTAGGGGCAAAAAGACTCACGTGAGGCCCCCTCTGGTATGAATTAAAGATTATATATTACACAAAATAGATATTTTGTTATGTTATAATGCTGTTACCTCCTCAAAAACACACCCAGAGTTGTGTTTTGTTTCATTCACTCATTCAACAGCCTCACTCCAGATTCAATCAATCAATCAAACTTTATTTATGAAGCGCTTTTCATACAAAAAATGTAACACAAAGTGCTTTACAGTGATTAAAAACAATCTTACATTTCCTTCCACCCACCCAACCAACCCCCACTGCTGCCCGACCCCACACAACCAAACAACCCAAACAGTAACGCACACGCACACACACTCACGCACACAATAACATGCTAAAATACATAAAACCTTCCACCAGGACACAGGGTCCAGGGGAGAGAAGAGGCCCAAGCACCATCCCTCCACCAGGAGCCCACAGGACAGACCCCGGCAGCTGCAGCCGACCACTGCTCCCGGTGCAGAGGGCTCCTACAGAGGAAACACTGGAAATCCTAAAAATGATAAAGGAATATGAGTTCAAGCTAATAATACGCCTAAAATAAATAAATATAATAAAATATGAATGATAAAAACAAGTATAAAATTTCAATCAAAGGCCAAGCTTAACAGGTGCGTCTTGAGCCTATTCTTAAAAACATGAACGTTCTCTGCAGCCCTGAGGTCTGGCAGACTGTTCCATAGACGAGAGCCGTAGTATTGGAAAGACGTCTCTCCGTGAGTGTGTGTCCTGATTTTGGGAATGACCAGGAGCTGCCGGAGGAGCGCAGGGTCTGCGAGGGTTCGTAAGGTAAAAGCAGTTCTGAAAGATAAGAAGGCTCAAGACCATTAAGACATTTAAAAACCAGTAAAAGAACTTTAAAATCGATCCTGAAACTCACAGGGAGCCAATGCAGTGATTTTAAAACCGGTGTAATGTGGTCCCGCCCTCTGGTCCTAGTCAGGACACATGCTGCTGAATTTTGTAATAATTGTAAACCTGAAATACTCTTTTTGGGAAGAGAGCAGAGGCATTACAGTCGTCTATTCGACTGGTGATAAAAGCATCAGTGTCTCTGTGTTGGCCCGAGAGAGAATGGGACGGACTCTGGCTATGTTTTTTAGGTGATAGAAACCTATTTTTGTGATGTTCTTAATGTGTGGGATAAAAGTCAGCTCAGAGTCAAAAATGACGCCCATGTTTTTCACTTGAGAAGATTGGCATGGTGTCACCAGGCTAATGAGGAGCATGTGTCTACACTCACCATAAATGTTCTGTCTGTGAGATGGGATATGAACTATTTGTGAACAGTACCGGAGAGGCAGTGGGAAAGACCCCTGTTTGAAGAGAACTTATCATGATTAAAAGCTCATCCCTAAAAGAGCCATAAAATGACTTAAAAATGCGGTGGGAACTGGATCTAAAAAACATGTGGTGGGCCTCACTGAGAAGAAAACTTTTTCAAGTATCCCAACATTAACCACTGGACAAAACTGTCCTATGTTTCCTAAGGTCCAGACAAACACTTGACAAGATAAAATATCACATCTGATAGTGTTTATCTTTCCCATGAAGTGGTCTGCAAACTGCTCACAGAGAGTTTCAGTGGGTGTCAAGTAAAATGTGCTAAAATCAGGGTTTAAAATGTTGTCTACGGTTGAGAAGAGAATTTTTTGATTATTGTGGAGAAGTAATGGTTTCTTGCATTTCTTATTGCATTGTTGTAAGTTCGTTGCTGATTGCTGAATAATTAGTGGTTTATTGTTGTTTTGTTTTTCTCCATCTGCGTTCGGCCCTCCTGCACTCTCTCTTGGATTTTCTCAACTCTTCATTTCTCCATGGAGGTTTTAATTCGGTTTTGACGTTTTTGGTTTTGAGTGGAGCAACCAGATCTAGAGCTGACCGCAGTCTACGGTTAAAATGGTCAGTAATAAAATCACAAGGGGCAGGTAAAACCACTGAGGGATTTTTGACAGCGCTTCCTCACAGTTCTCACAGAGGTCTCCCGCTGTATAAAACCAGTGACATTAAAAAACACACAGTAGTGGTCAGACACATCCAAGTCAACAACAGAGGACACACTATTGGCCAGGCCATAGGTGATGACCAGAGTTAAAAGTGGATGGTGAGGCCTCTGTGAGAACAAATGATGCGTCTGGACCCAGCCATGTTTCAGTTAAAAAGAAGCAGTCAAGTTTGTGGTCTAAAATCAGGTCGTTAACAATAAAAGACTTTTTCAGCAGAGAGCGGACATTTAAAAGGGCCATGTTTAAAGTTAGCGGGGACTGAGTAACTACAGGAATTTGTGGTGAATGTGGTTTTGGAAGAGGTCTGAGATTATTGATGCTGGCAGTAGATTTATGCTTATGCCGCTGTCGCTTATTTTGTCATGCTTCTTCTAGAGTGAGTTCGATATTGTATGAGAGGAGACAAGATCCGAGGATGTTGGGGTGTAGGCAGTCCTTTTTAAAAAGTTCAGGTCTCTTAAAAATGTGATAAAATTGTCCACGTAGGGGATTTTATTGTCTCTACAGTATCTTTTGAGTCATATGTGTAATGCTCTTAGACGGCTGAACTTCTCATCTCCAAAACGAGGTGGTGCAAAAGGTCCAGAGATGGCACACTGTTTGTCTAAGCTGTGAATTGTACTGATGAGGATTTTGAAGTTGTCTTTGAGTATTTCTGACTGCTGCAATTTAAGATCGTTTGTTCCAACATGAATAACTACCGTTGACACTGTGGGATGATCACACAAGGTGGTAGGGGCAGAGTCTATGATGTCCTTCACGAGAGCACCTGGGTGACAGGAGGTGTGACGTTTGTTTACTTTTACGTGTCAGATCATGGAAGAGCTGAGAATTAACACGGACGGGTCTGGCCTGGACGCCGGGGGCGAGGGCACCGCAGAGACGTGAGGGGGCCACAGTTGGGGACGACCTGGACGTGCAGGTTACTCAGGGAGGGTGGCGATGCATTAATGGACATGCCCTGTGCTCCGGGGCGATTGTGGAGCTGGGGTGAAGTGCAACTGGCCCTTGTAAGTTTGGGGCAGAAGAGGGAAAATCCTCACGGTCCAGGACATTGAATTTATTTGACAGAGCTACATCTATGGTGGATGTGGAGCAGGAAGGACGGTTTACTCGCTTACCTCGCTGTCCACAGCCATTACGGACTACTACTACTACTACTACTACTACTACTACTGGAGTAGAGCTGATCGGAGCTTTAGGTCTAGCCCCTCACTGAGGCCAGTGCCAGTAGTGTTCGCTGTACCTGCAGTTGGAACACCAGGGTTGGACGGTGAGGGCTGGTGCTCAGAGGCGTCTCCGGAGCAGTGGATCGTCTCAACCAGCTGGGCTCTGTTGGCGGTGGCCCGAGTCTTGGCCAGGACGATATCCAGGTCGCTCCCCACTCGGCTTTCAAACATGGATATGCATTGCTCCAACTCAGCCACCCTCTGACTGAGGGCGATGCAGCTGTCACAGCTGGATGTAGAGGTGAGTGGGTGCATGGCTCACTTGTAGCCACGCAGCCTGTGGCCTTACTAGTGTGCTTTCGTTGGTTGGCTTAATTTTAACATCCGTGCTTCTAGAGGTTAAAACACAGGTCGAGGTAATAACCAAAGTCAAAAGCTGCCTCGATGTTTATCATCTCCCTCTAAAAGATGTCTTAATTATCAGTTAAAACTATTTGGTTTGGAGTTGATCTAACTAGCAAAACAGACGCAGAGGTATGCACCCTTCAGATTGGCTTTTTGGTTGCTATGGATATGGATTCCAAATATAGAACTGCTAGCCTCGGTGAGCTTCATTTGACTGGAGCCGAATGCTATGGGTGACGTCACACTGCCTTAGTCCACTACTTTATACAGCCAATGCATTAAACTTATCTATCTCCAAGGAGACAAGCCACCGGGCCAAGTTACAAGTCAGATCTGTGAAGAGGTGAGGTTCATAGTAAGAATGCGTGTTATTCCAGGTATCTTGAGCAACTGGAAACATCAAAACATTCCAAGTTCATAATAATATCGAAAACCTAAATTAGCTTGTACAAATGTTAAGTAAAATGTGCTTTTACAACGCTCTCTGCTGTTTTTTCCTCTTCTTTCAAACTTAAAATGCATTAAGTGTAATACCAGTGTAATGTTGGGTGTAATCAATCACTTTTAGCCTTGACATTAGATTAATAAAGGTGATTTTCTTCCGCTTTTCCTACTGTGCTTCACTTAAACACTTCTTAAGAGTCTTAAAGCTTGTGCATTAAGCCCCTGGCCTCTCCATGGGCTGCTGTGACTGTATTAAAGTCTAATAGCTCCAAATTGAAAGACTCCATGGCATCTTTAATAGGCTTATGTAACAGTAATCTTCTGACTTCTACCTAAACAACAGCGCTGCCTCCAGGGGGTGAAGGAGAGTTGACACATGTAATTTTAACTGAGATTTTCAGCTAAGATGTTCTCATTTAAGTGGGCTAATTTATCCATCACAAACTGTCAAATTAAGTAATGAGATACTTATAAGTCATTAAGAGAAACGTTAGCCTGGCGTGTCTACACAAAACATTCACACACACAAATTTGATTAGTGTCAGTCTTGTTATGCAAGAAGTTAATTTTCATAAACAGACGGTTACCTAAGACTGACTGAAAGAAATGAAATCCATTGATTGACAATAGGAGGGTGTCAGTGGTTTGAATAGTGTTAGTAAAAGGAATCAGCAGCAGTTGTAGTATCCATTCAGTGAAAGATTCACTATGGAACTTTTAGAGAAGGATAAGTTACTTGCCTGTACATGGAGGTGTTATTACCTTACCTGGAATGTCACATTTATTCAGGTTACAGGTGTATACACACACACATACATATATAGAGATACATGTATTTAATGCCTTACTGTGGAACATTACAGGTAAGGTAATCTCCGTGGAGACCAGCATGTGGTTGACCCGCTCCCAGAAAAGTTACATGGCGCACCTAAATAAATAAACAAATAGCTGTATCAGTGTTAGCATATAGTAGGCCTATGCAGTAGTAGTAGTAGGACTCCTAAAGTGGTATTAGCAGTCTAGTCTAAGTCATAAGTCTGAAGTATTAGCAGTCGTAGTAAAGAGTACTACTTTCAAGGGTGTTAATAGTTCAATCAATAGTAATTATGATAATAATAGCTATTAACTCCAAATTTTAATTTATTGACACTCCTACTCTACTTTTTATTTAATGACCTGAGCTTGTTCATTTGAAGTAGCAGCACTTTTACTACACAAGTGAGTACTTCCTCCTCCTGTGACACTGACATAATATATGAAGTGTTACTGCTAACTCGAACCAAACGCAGGGCTTTGAAGGATAATCCAGCTCACCCTAGAGGCGCGCCACGTGGACCCTCTGGCCTTTTCAAGTCTAATAAGAGCTTAATTTAGTGGAAAGGTGCTCCTGGGGTCCCAACGTAGGCCCTCCCCCCTACACACACACACACACACGCGCACGCGCACACGCACACGCACACGCGCACACACACACACACACACACACACACACACACACACACACACACACACACACACACCTTAACCTTAAGTTAAATCCATATCTTCAGTAATTAATATAAATACCTTAAGGTCTTAATTAAAGGGCTCATATAACGCTATTTTCTGATCTGTTATGATGTTGCTTCCATTTCAAAAACACACCTGGAGTTGTGTTTTGTTTCATTCACACATGTTTAACACACAAATCCTGCATATTTCTCAAACAGAAAACACTGTTCCACCTTGTGATGCCATATTGTAATACAGGAAGTGCTCCACTGTGTTTTTAAATGCAATACACCTTTGCTAGAATCATCTGGATAATTCAGATCTGGAATTGCTAATCTCAATACTGAAGGCAAAAGGGAGCTGCTAACTTGAAAACAACCACTTCATGACATCACAAGGTGAAATAGACCTTTTTCAGCGATGGAGATGTAGACAGACTAATAATTCAAGGTTACTCGAACATGTGTGAATGAAACAAAACACAACTCAATGTTTTGGTGAGATAACAACATTCTAACATGGCTAAAAGCTAAAAGAGTCAAGTATGTGTAATATAGGACCTTTAAGTAGTTACAAAGCCTGAATGATTCTTAATAAACAATTTATTCATTATAAGTAAAGCTTTGTTGATGCTTTATTAAAGCTAAGAAAATGTAATTATTATTATATTTTTCCAAATTTTGTGGTAGCAGGTCTAGTGCCCCTTGTGGGCGACAGTGGCATCTACCTGTATGTTTTTATCTAGTATTTAAAATGAAGACAGAATGCTCTTCATGGCTCTGCAACTGGAGATGTGTCAAGATGCAAGAAGGGCATCTGGCATAAACATGTGCACTTCATTCAAAAAAAGATAATATTGGTCTTTACTTACACTTGACAGCCCTGTTTTATTCCTCCAAAAACAACCATGCTTTCAGATAATTCACTCTTTTGAACGGTCCCTTAACGTGAATGGTTGGAACCGGATCTTCATTAAAAAAAACCCAAACAAACAAAAATATATTTTTCTTTGTTATTTTTATGCATTTTTAAACTTAATGCTGAAACAACACAAGAATCAGTACAGAAACAGAGCAGGCCACACGAGTCAGAGATTTGTGCACAAAAACAGATTCAGCATCATAATAACAGCTGTAAAACTGTTATTATTGTAGTATTTATATTATGCATCATTTGGACTGGTAAACACACTCCCACTTTCAGTTTGAACCATTTTTGAGCTTTGGTTATTTTCCTCTGTAATTAGTTTGTTGTTAAAATGAATTCTCACATTGGCTTTTGTCATATAAATACAAATCAAAAGGGCCAGTCTTTCGAACAGCTCTTTAAAATGAACTGATCCAAAAGATTTGGATCCCATAAAAGAGCCGAAAGTCCCATCACTTCTTTTATGGGCTCTCCTGCCTTCTGTGTGTGCTGGTTTAGAGTTCCAGTGGTTAGAACATGGCTTGAAGCATGTGATGTGAGCTAATTACAGCATCAGCAAACATCAGCAATTATTAATCCAAATGGAATAAAGAGGTGGTTGTTTTCCTAAACCCTGAAGACATACCGTGTTAAATGTCTTAATGTATGTTTGATTGTCAAATCAAAATTATATAAGTCCTGGAAAGACACAGGAAAAGCTTGAAGCGCTTCTTGGCATTTGGTCCCAATAGAAAATCTCCATAAAGTAATAGTCTGGATGTGTGTCCTAGAGCATATCTCTTTATTGTGTGATACTGTGTACTGTAGGTGTACATACACACAGGGCAGCTACGTCACTGAACTATAATCAGATCTGAACAGGATCACAAAATAATTCAGTCTGGGAAATGACTTTAGACTGCTGCAAACACTAACTGTTCACTTTTTCTCATTTTTAAGATGGTCAAACTCTGGTGCGACTCTTTTTAGGGACCTGTCCAAAACAGTTTACAATCTTCTCTGTCAGAAAAAATCAGGTGAACAGCCTTTTTCTGAATAGCTTCAAAGTGGAGTCATTATTCAATCCCAGAGGTGTGGTTGTACCTGTCAGTTGGAATGACTTCAAGCCATAAGATTAATATAACAAGTGAGTGTAATAAATAATAATAAAAACATCATCAAATTGTCATTTCATTAATAAAGCTGTGTTTTGAAATAATTTGCAACCTTATGTAACGCACAAGTGTTACTACATGTTTAAACATAGCAAACGATAATTTATTTTTAATTACCAACACAGAGCGACATTTGGGGCAGAGGCTCAGTGGTATTTCCCCACTAACCCAGAGGTTTAGAGTTTGATCCTGACAGTGAAGACTTTTCAATGTCCCACTGTTGTATTCAATCCATTTCCTTCTGTAACTATAGATGTGAGCACAATCCCAAGCAAATTGATGAGGTTCCAAATTCATATGTGAATTTATTTATTTAAAACAATGTAATCTCCATAATGTAATTCCCCTCTGGCTACAACAACTTAAAAATACCTGGTAATAGTTTTTTTTTTTCTGGTGCCACCTCCAGTCAGTGAGTTAAAACACCATATGACTGAGTAACACAACCACTAGAGTTAAGATGGTAATATATTTATATTGGCAAATCCTCTCCATTCCTTCATAATGAGCCGTACCATCAGATTGGCTGTCACCTCTTTGTCTCTACTTCAAGGTGCCGAACGATTGAATGTTTCCAATTACCAGCGTGCCTCTGGTCTAATTGGTCTAACCCTGAACTGGTTTCTGGACTGGCTCAGCTCTGACAGTTGACAGCTCTTAAGTCTCCGTCTCAGGCCTGTGTAATGATGTTTTGTTGCGTGTCTCTGGAGCTGTGCAGGCGCGTTCTCACACTAACACCGAGCGTCACGTGGCCACAAGGGAAGTCCTGGGAACCTGAGAGGAGAGGAGGGTGAAACCTGAGCCTTCCTGAAAATGACAGCTTGGAGAGGGGATGGAGAGAGGAGGAGAGGGAGAGGACAGGTGGAGGAGGGGGAGAGAGAGAGAGTAGGGGACTATGACTAATATGTGAGCATAAACTGTATAAAGAAGTGTCCAGTCAAATGAAGCTCACCGAGGCTTGCAGTTATGGGGCAAATTTGGAGCAAAGTTTCACAGGAATAGGAAATGATTTACGGACGAAATACAATTTTTATTTCCACTTATTATTTTTCATTTATTCTTGCGAAATTGGTGTCACTTGGCTGTAAAATGTACTAGTCAAAGTAATAAAGTAGTGGAAGTGGAGAGGCATCCCCCTCACAGTAAGAAGGCATGTTTTTCAATGCAGAACTGGAGCAATAAAAGCATCTCTGTGAATAAATGCAATGGCTCCTTTAGCCACAATGGCAAACACTGACCTAATGTGCACCTTCAGCATAATATGACCACTGCAAATCCACCCTTTCACACACAGTTAAGGACTTGCCACATGACTCAACCTTTGTATTGCACTGGTCAGAGCAGAGATCTAACCACCAAATTTCAGGTTACATAAACTAAAAATCTCTTGAAATAAGAACATAAAAATCAGAGTCCACTCATTTGTAATGATTGTGTGATAAAGTTAAGTGCAGGCGTAAGCTACATGACGCCCCTGTTGTCCCTCACAGAGCTGTCTGTACTTGTAAAAACTAAAGAGGTCCACTTAGGCTCAGCTCAAAGTGCAGTGTTAGAACAAAGCTAAGCCTACAAGGCCATAATGTGTGAGCATATGAGGACAAAGACACACAGTGTGTCATTATGGGACAATGATTACACCTGTAGTGCACAGGGACACAGGGACAGATGTCAGGCCTGTAATGAAGGGTGTGCCTGTCCCACCTGACGCACACACTCACACATACACACACAGCACTACTTAGTCTGAGCTAAAGAACAGAGCACTGACCACACTTAGATGACCACAGATAAGGAGGTGTTGTATCAGGTGGCACTAACTCAGAGACTCAGCAAGAGGGTTCCAGGTTCAGGGTCTTTCTGTGCAGAGTTTGGGTGGGTTTCCTCCAGGTGCTCCGGTTTCCCTATCAACCTAAAACATGCACAACTGGTCAAATCCTCCAGCTAAGGTAGTGCTGACCAACACTAGCTCAAGTTTTGGAGATGGGTCTTCAAGCACTGCAGTTGAAAGATGGGTCAAATGTAGAGAATTCAATTCAATAAAGTATCACAACTCACATTTATGCCATGGGCTGTGTGAGTGAGGCGGTTGAAAGGGCCATACATCAGTAAGCCCCAGGGCAGCTGTGGCTATAGAGATAGCCTGCTGCCGTTATGTATTCTCTTTGGAGAGAGAATGTATTATTCATGCACTCTAGACCACAACTGGTGAAGTGGTGGTGGTACTACTCACATGCATACACTGCATACATCCCAGCCAATGTAGGGAAGTGTCACAAAGGACACAATGACATAGATATGCTTGGTGAGTGACTGGACTCTGCATGTAAACTAGATGAATGTCTTGTTTCTTTCTAACGAACCACAAGTCGGCCCATAAGCAACAAGCAAAGAAACCGTGAGTGCCAGTGACATCCTACAACCTGAACTATGAGCCCCATGGTTTGAAAACAGAAAACATCAGGACGGAGCTGTGGCGCGTCTCCTAATCCATCAAACCAGCACTGCTTAGACGCACGGAGAGCCTCGGGTATTTCATGCTCTTCACAACTTCAAATTAAGAAGCAATTTTCCTCTCTGTCAGGTCATCCCTAATCCCACTGAGCTAATCTCACCGCACCTCAGAGGTAATGGCAGGATTACACGTGAAAAGGCACCACTTCTCACCAACACCAGCGCTGTCAGGAATGGAAAAAGTTTCATTTGTATAATAAGGTTTGGAGATTTTCCTTTCCCCAAATTGTGGAATCATTGCTTCTCAAAACAACGCTGACACACTTAAACTGGTTAAATATTTTGGTAAACTTCAACTTGAAGTCGAGACCACCATGGCGGCATAGTTTAATTTAAAATACATATAAAAGTAAGTAAACACAACTGTATTCCCCATGAGACAGCTTCACACTTTGAAGGAACATAACTCTTAAAGTGATTTGGGTTCGTGCACGCCTGAGTCTACAATAACAGGCTTGTGGAGGCTCAGTGCAGTGAAATGAGCTGCTGATAACATTGTAAAAAAGGCATGGTTTATTTGTACATGTGATTAGGTGAGTAATGAGGGAGAAAATTTGGTATTTAAACAGCGTCACACCAAACAGTGACCTGGTTCTAACCTTTTGCATAACTTCTTACAACTTGCAAATTTAATTCTGGTCTAAATCTTGTGATCTGAACAGATACAATGGTATATATGTAACAAAGCGAGCTTGAAGAGGACACATTACGCTATTTTCTATTTTTATAATGTTGTTTCCTCATCACAAACATACCTGGAGTATTACTGTTTTTACATGTCCTGTATTGTCCTATTAAACACAATTGTAAACTCTTTAAAGGTGCATTGCGCAGCTTTTCTCATCACCTGCTTGTTTCCATGGAAATGTTATGTTCCACGATTGAGATTAAACCTCAAGGGAGACAACTATAGTCTACATTACAGGTCAGATCTGTGGAGCGCAACCCTATTCACAGAGAGAATTACTGTATTTTTGAGCAATAGAAACACCTGTAATGCCTAAATCCTTGATATATGTGTTTAATGTCATACCATGGGACATTCTAGACAAAGCAATAACATCTCCATGGAGACAAGCGGGTGACGGACCCTCCACCAGAAAAGTTGCGCAGTGCACCTTTAAGTCATGTTATAATGCTGTTTCCTCATCAAAAACATACGAGGAGTTGTGTTTTGCTTCACTTACACATGAAAACCCTGCATATTTAGGCTGAGCTCTTCTTTCAAACAGAAAACTCTGTTCCACATTGTGATGTCATGTGGTAGTAGTACAGGAAGAGCTCCACTGTGTTTTTAAACTCCACACACTTTCACTAGAATCATTTGGATGATTTCAGATCTGGAATTGCCAATCACTACGGAACTAAAGATAAAAGGTAGCTATTAACTTGAAAACTATCTCTACGTGACATCACAAGGTGGAACAGAGTGTTTTGAACTTTGGAGATGTATACAGACTGATAATAAAGGATTACTCAAACATGTGTGAAACAAAACACAACACCGGGTATGTTTTTGAGAAAGTGACAACATTATAACATGATTTAAAGCTCACAAGAGTCAATTTTGCGTAATATAGGACCTTCAGAAAGGGTAATACCTGTCTTATTGTCTACCTTGTCATTTCGAAGATCATGTCAGTAATCACATTGCATAACACAATGACACGTATTAACTTGATAAAGATAGCAACTACTCTGAGGTCACGAGATAGGGTCAGTTTATACAGTAAGTTTTTAATGCTTCCATCCACAGTGTATAATGTGTATCAAAGGTGGTGAAAATGTATGTGTTTTTAGTTTTTTTTTAAACAAGGTCCTTAGTTCAAATCTGGGAGCCTTTCCTGTTTCCTCCATCATGCACAGTATATTTTTTTTTACAAATTTTTTACTCCTGACAGGTCACTTCTGGATCTCAAGGTTTGGTCAATAAAAAAAGAACAAATGAAAGGCAGTTATGACATTCTAGCCTCCATGTTGGGTTTCAGATGACATCACCATACATAACAGGTAAAATATTACTATTACTAATATTATCTTATTTAGTTAGTTTATAGAGAGTTATATAAATGCTGATTCAACATTTGTGGTTATTCATTTTGGGGCTGTCATTTGAAAGTACCACAAAAACAGTATAAAGAACACTTGGCCCATCTTGAAGCCACAGTATGTCACTTTTTAACCAAGATTTTCGTAAAATAGAAGCATTAGAAACAGTGGATGAATGCTGAATGGTGTCGTTGTGTTCTTAGGCAAGACACTTAACCCACCTCACCCCCAGTGTCTGCGTAAACTGGTGTATGAATGGGAGTGTGAATGGGTGAGTGGTTCCTTCATGTAAAGCGCTTTGAGCGGATAGAAGGTGGAAAAGTGCTATATAAAAATGTGACCTTTTATTTCATTTTGGCTGTGGTTATTGCAGTGTCCTGTCCTGTGAGCGGGCTTGCATCCCCACAAACCTGACTCTTATTGGGTGTGGAAAAGGTCTTCCTCTTGGTTGTTTCCATGGGAATGTTGTTCCTTTGGCTATAATGTTCGACAGTATGGCATAAAGCCTATCTATTTCCATGGAGAACGTTCTGAAGTCTGGTTTTAACGTTCTATTTCTGCAGAATTACCTGCAGTTAAAGGTGCATTGTGTAACTTTTCTGGTGGAGGGTCCGTCAAATGCTTTTCTCCATGGAGATGTTATTGCTTTGTCTGGAATGTTTCACAGTATAAACATAAAACCTTTCTATCTTCATGAAGACCAGACCAGGTTACAGATCAGATCTGTGGAGAGGCGACCCCGCTCACAATCTGAATACCGTTTTTTCTAGGTATTTTTGAGCTATAAAACCACCTGTAATTGAATAAATGTAAAATTAAGCTGTTTAAAGTCATACTGTGGAACATTCCAGGCAGAGCAATGACATTTCCATAGAAACAAGCAGGTGACGGACCCCCAACCAAAAAGTTACACCTTTAAGTATGACATCATCACTCCCATTTTCCACAATAACACAATCTTCTCCTCAATTACACTCACACCTTCACCTTTGACCCCGGAAAGACTTTTAATTTCTGACCTATTTTGTTTTTCTTTCCCCTCCGAACCCCTGAGCTGTCAGTACATTTAGGACAGCGTTTAGAGCCAGCCCTGCGCAAACACTCTGGTCTGTTTTCATACGCTGTCATTGAGGTAAACTTGTAAAACTAGAAGAGGGAGAAGATAAAAGAGGCTAGGGGGAAGGCTCACTCACATTAGCAGCATTAGCTCTGACCCTGTTAAATAGAAACATTCTTGGAGTCACCGCGCAGTCTGCAGGGGAGTGGAGAGCGGAGAAACCCATGATCAAGAACCTAAGGTGAATTACAGCCTGTCACACACAAGGCCAGGTACCCATCATTTTCAAGTTTTTTACTCCAGAGCCACTTAAGTCAAGAGGCTGTAAAATTAAACTGGTATAATAGCTTTGGCTTCCAGGGTCAAGTGTCTGCAGGGTCCTCAAGATGTATCGTGCATGCATTCTCCATTTGTAAAATCAAAATATATAAATACATAAAATGAAAAAAAAAAAAAAAAAATGGAAATAAATAAAGTACAATATCTGCATTCTGAGAGAGAAAAAAAAAATATATTGAAGTATACAATTTAGATACATGGTTGCTTTTGAGATGGAAAACGGTTTCTTAATTTGTTTATTTTAGTCTATTGTGGATAAAAATAAATTAATTAAGACAATTCAATCAAATGAAAAAAAAAAAATCTTAAAATTTTATGTGAACGTTACCTAGACTGTTGGTGTTAAACGTACTTAAATTTGAACGTTGTTACTTTTGCCCATTATTTTATGTTGAGCCAAAGCAAATAATAATAATAATAATAATAATAATAATAATAATAATAATAATAATAATAATAATAATAATAATAATATACAATAATAAAAATACAATAATGATAAATAAAACAGTAAACTATAAATAAAAAAAATTAAAAAATGGATTTAAAATACGTTAATATAACAAGGCCTATACTTAAAAATTTGATTAATATTTTATTTTTTTTGTGTGTATTTTGCATGCATAATTTATAAAAAAAATTAAATTATCTCATATGTCATGAGAGCACACAGAAAGTAACTATTGTTTTAGCAGTTTCATGCAAAGTTATAGTGACAAATTCAATCAATATGTTGCAAAAATCCATACTTTCTATACTTTGCTCGAAATGTTCTAAATGACACATCAAAGGGACTGCATATCTTCTACTGCATATTCAGGCACAGAGCTGCCAGTGACATTTTGCCTTGGCTCAGTCTATTGCAAACACAAATCATTTTCACTTGTAAACGCGTGCCATATTTCAAAGTGAAGATGTCAGTCTATAGAGTGTGTGTAGGTGGAGTGCGTGGGTCAGCATGTTCTGGACTCTTAAATCACCTGAGCCTTTTTACAGTAATTACGGCTTTTTGGGACGCCATTCAACCCTCTAATGCCCACGGGGCCCTGCTGCGGCGCCACTTGTTGCGCAAAACTATTCACAGACAGGAGTGGGAGGGGGAGGAGAGAGAGGGAGTGAAGAGAGGGATGGAGGGGGAGAGAGGGAGGGAGAGAGGAAGGGGGGAGGGAGGGAGAGAGAGAGAGAAAGGAGGGAGACAGGAGGGGCAGAGAGAGGGAGAATGTAGGAGAGGGAGAGAGAGAAAGAGAGAAGGGGGGGTTGAGAGAGAAAAGAGGGAGGAAAGGGAGCGAGACAAGTAAGAACAGAATGAAAGGAGGGAGAGAGAGGAGGGAGAGACAGGAGGGAGGGAAGGAAAGCAGAGAGAAATAGAGAGAGAGAGAAAGAAGGGAGGGGAGAGACAGAGAGAGTAAAAATGAGAAAGAGGAGGGAGTAGAGAAGGAAAGAAGAGAGAAAAATAAGAGGGGGAAGAGAGAGAGCAAGAAAAATCAGTTCTAGAGAGAGTATAAAGAGAGAGAATAGAGAGAATAAGAGGAGAGAGAGTGAAAGAGGGGCGAGAAAGAGGAAGAGGAAGGAGAAAGAGAGGGAAGGAAAGAGTGGAAAGGAGGTAAAGAGGGACTGGGAGACAGACAAGGAGAGAGAGAGAGAATAGAGTGAATAAGAGGAGCGAGAGGAGGGCACAAGGGGGGGTGTGATGCCCTGTGGTAAAGTGGAGGTCACTCGTCTTCTACTCTGACAGCGCTGTTATTCTGTTATCCGTGTGTGTGAGAGCAAACCAGAGACCAAAGGGGGAGTGGGCCCAAATCACAGGGAGCTAATGACAAAGCTAACTGTTCCCTTCACAGAGTCTGAGCTGAAAAACGTGTTATTTTGAGTCAAAACAACAATGAGTTTTAGTGGATTTTGACAGCGTTAAGTACAAAGGAACAAGGCCTAATTACTGTTATAACATGGGCTGAACCGAAAAATGCGGACAAACAAAACAATACAGCAATCATAATTTGGTTTTTGGAGTCTGTAATGTATTTTCTGGTGACATGTATGCAAAAACACTCTGCTTTGAAATTAGTCATCAAATTTGAGGATGCCTCGCAGATTGGAGCGGGACTTTCAGGCGTCGCTGGGTGTTTACGTTTTGTTTCAGGGTGGTAGTAGTTTAGACGGCGGAGAAAAAACACTGTGTGCCGTTGCTGTGTCCTTGGGCAAGACACTTCATCCGTCATGTCTGTTGGGAGTCAGTGTTAGCTACGTTTACATGCACAACGCAGTTCTGATCATTGATGTGATTATGAGTCAAACATGATACTGAAAGAGTTATTTTAAAGCTGCATTGCGTAACTTTAACGGTGGAGGGTCTGCCATCCGCCACCTGCTTCGTTTCCATGGTGATATTATTATTTTTACGTGCGTTCTCCCGCAGTATGTCATAAAACATGTATATCTCCATGGAGACAAGCAGGGGGCAGCACCAGGCCGACTTACAGGTCTGATCTGAGGAGAGGCGACTCCACTTTCAGTAAGTATACATATTTTTAACTTGCAATTTTACAAATGCAGTATATTTAACTGTAATGCCATACTGTCAAACCAGCCAGGCAAAGCAATAACATCTCCATGGAAACTGGAATGTGTGGACAGCCCATCAGAAAAGTTACGCAGTGCACCTTTAAAAATCATTGAGCTTTTTCTTCCTAATACAGCAGTTTCATAAAAAAAAAAAAAAAAATGTCACCAGGTGTTTTGATTGAGATTTTTTGTGTGTGTATGAACCATTGACTGCATAGGAAGTGAATATGGGTGTGATTCTGCTCCATGGACTCTGAGTCTATTTCACTTTCTATTGAAAAACCTGTGCCCCTTTCTCTGTGACTGCTGGTGTCAGACTCATCATTCTGATCTTAAAATGTTTGTATTAACTCGCTCTACATGATCCTGGTGTTTGATTTTTTTTTATTCTTTCCCGATTTTGTCTGAAAAAAATCAACATATGAACATAAATAAGAGACCAAGCAGGTGCTTTCTTTCCTCGAGGTCTCCTTCTGTGTTTTGATTGACAGTTTATGATGTAAACAGACAAAAACAGATCTAATTATCGGGTTGTTTGATCATCAATTATATGATTCTGTCTGGACATGTAATGAAATCCAATGTTAACAAGTACGTCATTGTTAACAAGCAAGACTACAAATCCAATGAATTATCACTTGAACTCTATTAGGCTGAAGAAAGCCTCCTCTGTTTCTCATCTCCATCTTTTCCCCTTCAGGCCTTTCCCCCAAAAACTATTCTCTTGTAGAAACATGAATGCTACACTGCACGCTGCAAGAGAAATACACATTTATAGAATAATTTATAGAATCTGTCCCAAAGCTGTGTCCTCCAAAGTGTCTCTCAAAGCAAGTGCATGTGTGAAAAATAGTGAAAAGCACAGACTTGGCCAAAGGGCCTGGAGTGGGTAATTAGCAGATCTGAGTCAGAGCACACAGTGGTTTAATTCATGTTACTGATTTATATGAGTCATACAAGCTAATAGTCCATGTGCGCTTCAAGGCACTCTCCTTTTCACACAGTAGACGGGCTGCAGTCTTTTGGAGCAAGGATTTATCTTATTTCCATGAGTAAATAAGAAGCACTGATTTATAACAAATCATGTGACTGGACGGTTGCTTACAACGTTTGAGGTATTAATACTGTATATTGAACAGAGATAATGCAGAGCCACTGGAGATGTGCCCTTTTCATTTGTGCATGTTTCATCTGCGTTTGGTTGATGAAAGGGCCTGCTCCTCATGCACACACAAAGCTCCTCCATGTTTTTAAAGTACATACACCTTCACCAGACTGCTACTGGTTATGTCAGTGATCAAAATGCCTCCACGGTGCAGTTTAGTATTTTGATGCTATAACAGACCGCTTTTAGCTTCATACATTTTATGTGCACAAACTTTATCCCAACTAAACTTCAAATGTAAGACACATGCACAGCTTACCACCACCGAGTGTGGAGCGATTGAATAATGCTCTGAAGCACTTTGGGCATCTTGAAAGGCTCTATATAAATCCTATACATCATCATTATTGTTATTATTACACAGTCAAAGCATGTGTTAATTTGTAGTGTTCTTCCACTGATCCAAAGGTTGTCGTTTCAAATCTCGCTCCCGGTATAAGTAGTTGGTAGAGTGGTCAGATCCGCTGGCTCACAGATTGGTGGTTTACTGTTGTTGTGCCCTTGGGCAAGACACTTCCCCCACCTCTCCCCCACTGCCTGCTTGCCCTAGTGTGGGGGTGAATGGTGTGTGTGAATATAGGTGTTTGGTTGCCTGATTTAAAGTTCTCCGTGCCTCCATTGGCAGTAGGACCATTCCCATTTATCAGTTGAACTATGTTTTCTCATGGTTTGAACACTTCCTAAGTCGTGTCTCATTCAAAGGCCCATATCGCTCCTGGATCATCTCCCCAGGATGCACCAGTGCACGGCTCTTTTAACACAATTAAGATAAAGCTGGATGGCGCCTGACATTTTATTAAGGGTTATTTCCACTTGGTTCTTGTCACAGTGGAGACTTTGAACACAATGTGCGAGTCTTTTGGACCAATCAGATTTCACAGATGGGGCGAGTCGTGACTGACCAGTTCAAAATGCGGAATCCAGAGAAATGTGGAACGGTCAGAAGACATGACATGAAACTGGACAACACCCACGAGCACTGCTGCACTGATATTCATAACATGTGAAATGAAACAAAGAAAAAATAATTTCATTCTTTAAACAAATGATATGATTTGGTTTAAAACAAAAACTAATTTGAAGGAAGCAGTTCACTTACGAACTATCACTTCATGACATTACAAGGTAGAACTGAGCATTTTGAGCATTGGAGATGTAGACAGACTAATAATAAAGGGAGTAAAAATAACTTAAACATGTGTGAATGAAACAAAACTTCATGTATGTTTTTGAGGAGGTAATAACATTCTAACATGGCTTAAAGCTCACACGAGTCAATTTTGTGCAATGTAGGACTTTTAACCAACTTTAATTGTAACTTTGCTGGTGCGCTTTAAGTTTTCTGGTAGAGGGTCCGCTGCTTCTTTTTCTTCATATTATTGCTAGAATGTTCCACAGTATGGTATTAGATAAATCTATCTCCATGGAGACAAACAAGTCACGTTTTCAAAGGTGTTTTCAGGAATAAAGACACCTATAACAAAATAACACCTACAATGAAAATAAATTAAATGCTAAACTGTGTAACATTCTGGGCAAACCAAAAACATCTCCATGAAAAGAAGCTCACAGCAGACCCTCCACCAGAAAAGTTACATAGTGCATCTTTACAGTCACCTGGATTGGTTATACTATAGTTTATTCAGCGGACTGCATTGTAATTCAGGTAAACGCTGTGTTGACGTTCTGAAGTGGGCCGTTTAAGGTCATATCTGTTTCCTATACATAGCTGATATTTACAGCGCTTAACTCACTGTTTAAACTCATGCATGACTTCACATCTGCACACTCATCCTGCGCTCACCCCCGCTCCCTCCATCCCTCCCTCCATCCCTCTCTCTCTCTCTGACAGCAGCAGTTTTGGAGGTAATTACCTGTAGACATGGTGCAGAACAAAGTAATCAGGGAGGGTCTCTGCTGTGGCGTCTAGACTGGCTGTCTCTCCCCGGGCCTGGCTTTATTGTTTGACCTGTCACCTGACCTCAGCTCCAGGAGTCAAACCTCTGAACGGCAACAATCGTCTCCAGATCATTACGTGTCACTTATCCTTCAATCAGCCCCAAATGCATTGTGATGGTTTATGGAGGCCGAGGGAGTTAGCCTGAAGAATAGGCTAACAAGTCTATGTAACTGTGTGAATACATGATGTGATATATGACGTGAAAGGTGGATCACATTGAACGTCTCATATTACACAACAGTGACTCTTCTGAGCTTGAACAACAACGCTGTTATTTTCTCAAAAACATACCTGGAGCTGTGTTTTGTTGCATTCACATGTTTGTTTTACCTTTTGTTTAATAGAAATTGGCAATTTCAGGGCTGAAATTATCCAAATGATTCTAGTAAAGGTGTATGGCGTTTAAAAACACAGTGGAGCACTTCCTGTATGACCACATGACATCACAAGGTGGAACAGAACTCAGCCTAAATATGCAGGGTTTGTGTGTTAAACGTGTGAATGAAACGAAACTCCAGGTGTGTTTGTGATGAGGAGACACTGTAGATCAGAAAAAAGTGTAATATGGAGTTAGAAAGTACGTTATTTTTATGTTTTTCATATTTAGTTTAAACTGGCAATGTTTTTTGTAAGAGTTTTTGATGGATTAACCTTGGTTTTGGTTTATTCCACACTTTATCTGAAGACTCCTGATTTAGTTTTGGTTGAGTCCTGGTTTAGTCTACGATTTAGTTCTTTTCTAGTCCTGAATTGGTCTCGTCTTAATCCTGATGTAATCCTGGTTAAGTCCTGGTTTAGTCTTGTTTTAATCTTGGTTTAACCCTGGTGTGGTTTAGTTGTATTTTGATTTCTGAGATAGTCATAACACTCCATTCATTGTTTTTCATCATGTCCACAGATCACAAAATTAAAGTGCCTATGACAGGTTCCACCACAGTTTTTTTTAGGTTTCAAATTTTACTTCCTGGTTGGAAATTGCGACATCATGCTAGGGAATTCCATAGCTGTTACCTAGCAACCATGTGGTACACTGGGCCAAAACACCTCTTGAAATATGATTCGACAAATACAAATATAAGAAAAGACTTTTTTTTTTTTTTTAATAATGTTTAAAATATTGAAAAAAAAAAAAGTTACATGTGAATTATCCTATAATTTTTAACTTATTTTTCAACTTTTTCAACAACTCTTCACAAATTGTTCTTGACTTTTGTAAAACTATCATTTCTATTTCCAACAGGTATCTCACAAGATTAACTCCAAATTAAAGAATAATCAGAACCATGCACGCATTAACTCCCAATTTTCTCATTAATTGAACATTTGCACAAACTGATTTGAGTCCATTCTCGGGCGTCTCTTGTTATTCTTGCTGTTATTCTCTGTATGCTCCAAACCACAGGGCAGAGCGCAGGGAGGAGAGACAGTGAGTCTGACCCTCTGTAATGGGGCCCTTTGAAGTGGTGGAGATAGTGCTTGTAATCAGCCTAATTGATTGTAACAAGGCACCAGGGCTGGGGAGATACAGGCTGCAGCAGTGGGAGGGGGCCCGTGGTGCGTTCAGGGACAGTGTAATTTCGCGTAATGAGGGCCATTACTCCAAAGGCAAACAGTGTCACTCACTTGTCCAAACTGTTGGTCAGATACAGGCTCAAATACACAGCCCCAAGGGAAAGCCACCAGTGGAGCTTATGAAGAGGAGATCTGAAGAAGAGGAAGGACCATGAATGTGCTTAAAGCGCCCATGTTACTCTGATCTGTTATAATGTTGTTTCCTCATCACAAACATACCTGGAGTTGTGTTTTGTTTCATTCACACATGTTTAACACACAAACCCTGCATACACTCTGTTCCACCTACCACTATATGACATCACAAGGTGGTCCAGAGCGTTTTGAGCTTGTAGACAGACTAATAATAAAGGGTTACTCAAACGTGTGTGAATGAAACAAAAAACTCTGGGTATGTTTTTGATGAGGTAACACTATAACATGGCTCGGAGCTCACAAGAGTCAATTTTGTGTAATATAGGACCTTTAAAGGCTGTGTAGGGCTGCTGAATATATAGAAATTATAATTACAAATATTTTACCCGTTAGTAATAATTGAGTAATTGAGAGTAATTGAGACGAGAAGTTAAGGCGTAGGTTTGCCAAGTGGTCATATGATATTACACTATTTTTATAGTGTCTTACTCAAGCTGTTGGACTTGTTTTTGCACGTGTTCCAGCTTAGTCAGGCATAGATTTCTGAAGTTCCCAGTAGAAGACCTGACTCTTGTTTACACACTGGGACTAAACACACAACTAAACCCCAACAAGACTACGACTTCACCATGATTTGAACAGGACATGAGATGGTTTCACATTTCACGTGGCTCTGGTAAATGGCCGCAATTTATACAGCGCTTTTCCACCTTCAAGGCACTCAAAGCGCTTTACATCAAGGAACCACTCACCCATTCACACACATTCATCCACCGGTGTACACAGACTCTGGGGGTGAGGTGGGTTAAGTGTCTAGCCCAAGGACACAACGACACCATTCATCTGTGTGAGCTGGAATTGCACCGCCAAGCTGTGGTTCAGTGGAACTCTTTGGCATGATTATTTGAATTATAGCTTAGCTTACTCAAATAAACAAATATATTTATTGATACTTTGTGGTGGATGTCATCAACATTCCCTGGGGGTGTGATGCTAACTGTAGGTATTACTCAATCTGAAGCTCAATTACTCAGGTTAGACTTTAATCTGAGCTTTATTTGAAAACATTGTGACCACAGAGAAGTGACTTAGATGGAGATGAACAGGTGAGCTGATTTGTGCTCTTAAACAAGTCTCTCACACATACAATTACACTTACAGGTAGCATTAGCCAACAGTTTTTACACGCAACTATAGTAACTACACGTAGAACACCGCCAGCATGATGTCACTGCAAAGTATCAATAGTATACATGAATTATACTTTTGTTTCTTTTTGAGCATTGATTTAACTTGTCTGTGCCACATTTTAGAGTCTCTTTAGTCTCCTTTTGTCTAATGTTAGAAGCATTATGCACAGGAGATGTAATATTATATATCTATACACAAGTGCTGTGCACGGGTAAACAGGAAACTCCTGTTCTTTTGTGCGCTGCATTGTTTTGCTAAGCATGTCTGCCCAACATTCTCTTTTATAAAATCATGTCATTGGGATATGCACGTGCAAATGTTCCTCAAAATACCTCAAATAAAACAGTCATTGGCATATTGATACTTTGCAGTGACATCAGGCTGGAGGTGAATGTATAGAAGTTACCATGGTGACATAATGCACGTACACACATAAAACACAAGGTCCTGTTTAGGTTTTCAACCAAAAGGTGAGAGTGACTAACTGAAAAACTATTGGCTTGTGACTGTAGTTTTATGTGTGAGGAACTGAAATCAGATCAACTGTTGTAGTTCCAACCGAGTCAGCTCTTGCGTTAAAATAAAGCTCAAATTAAGCTTAACTTGAGTAACACAGCTTCTGACAGAGCAGTGCTTTCTATTAGCTTCACACATCAGCTGCAAAGTATCAACAGATGGCCATGATCTAGTTAGACCCAATGCTGACAATCACAGTCCGTACCAGGAAAAACAAAAAAACAAAAATACAAGTCGAAATAATACCAGGCTCTTTCTCAAGCTCATGTTTCCACTAGCTACATTTTTAGTTAAGAGCATTTAATTTCAATCATTACTTTTACGTTTGTCAGTTAATGGAAACGATTGTACAACCATAAAAGTTCTGAATCTTGTAGAATCACATGTACAATTGTCTTCGCATTTCTTTCCACTTCTGGAGGCAATACACAGACTATTAAAGAGCCATTAAACCTGGCGCCTCAATCAAAACACAAGAGCCAGGCTGCTGTTTGAACGTGTGAAAAAGCATGCGATAATTATCTCATTTACCACAATAATTACACCCCCATTATGATAATTTATTTTTTTAATAGGACGTCTTCTTTTCCGTGTCATCTGGACTGGTCTGGTAATTTCTGGTTGGGTTATCCACATCAGTACGAAACATGAAAAGAGCATTTGTACAACAGCAGATCAGAGCGATGCGGTTATAATTACGAATTTATAATACAATAATTATATTTGGAATAATGTCAGGACACTTATATAAGTCTTTTGGGAATATTTATAGTTCAGAAAAACAGCACGAGAGGGTTCACAAGGTCACAATCCAATACGGCTGGTGAAAAAGAAGTAGAGGTAAAGGTGTATTGTGTAACTTTTTGGTTGAGGGTTGTTTCTATGGATATGTCATTGCTCTGCCTGGAATGTTCCACAGTATGATTTTAAACACCTTATATTTATTCAATTAAAGGTGGTTTTACTGCTTAGAAATACCTAGAAAAACAGGCATTCTGACTGTGAGCGGGGTCGCCTCTCCACAGATCTGACCTGTAACTTAGTCTGGTTTGGTCTCCACGATGATAGAAAGGTTTAATGCCATACTGTGGAACATTCCAGACAAAGCAATAACATTTCCATGGAGAAAAGCATTTGACAGACCCTCCACCAGAAAAGTTACACAATACATCTTTAACAAAGGTTTTGGGGTTCACCTGGCTATATTGGATTTACATTCACAAACACTCTGTTCCACCCTGTGATGTCATGTGGTAATACAGGTAATACTGTGCTCCTCTGTGTGTTTTTAAACTCTCTACTTCTTCACTAGATTCATTTGGATCATTTCAGCCCGGGAATTTCCAATATCTAATAAACAAAAGATAAAAAAATAGCTGTTAACTTGAAAACTATCGCTTCAATGACATCACAAGTTGGAACAGAGCATTTTGAGGTTTGGAGATGTAAGCGTATGAAACAAACATAAGTCTGGGTATGTTTTTGAGGAGGTAACGACATTCAAATCAGTCCATTTTGCATAATATAGAACCTTTAAGTGAACTTAGTATTATAGAGCGCTCGTCCACTAATCTGAAGGTTTGAATCCCGACAAACAAACCAACAACCAATATTTTTGTAAATATTGTATTATATTTTGTGTTAATGTTGTGTTTTATTAACACTGTCTGTTTTTGACCTTTTTATTGGCATTTTAACATCATGGCCAGGGGACTACAGATGAAAAATAGCCTCTTTGGCTAATTCTGGCTGTTTTACTCATGTTTTATTCATGTGTTTTATGAAATTGCACTGTCCCCCTTGAAATAAACTAATCTAATCTAAACAAAAACATCACTGGTAGAGTCCCCTGATGGTTTGGTCCCAGTTTCCAGATAAATTTGGTTGCCGTCCTTGGGCAAATCACTTAACCCTCATAGTCCCCACACAACAAACAAGACAGTTTGAGAACACAGATAGATCTTTTTTTCTCAATATTGTCCACCCCTAACACAAACCAGAAGACATCGCCAGTCCTCTAACTGCCTGTCTTCTTATATTTATCAGAGCACTGCATTCCATACATTTCCCCTCTCTCTCTCTCTCTGTCTTTCCCTCCTTCTCTCTGTGTGTCTCTCTCCTCTCTCCTTGAACTGACGCAGATAAATCCAAACTCCAGTCGCAGTAATCACCACTCTGCCAATCAGCCCCACAGCAGGCCCTCGTTTCTCCATTTCAAAGCGGCCCGTGACCTTTGACCCCCCAGGCGAGCAGAGGTTGCCGTGGCAGCTCGGGGGTTAACGGGGCGGGCGAGTGGAACGCCTCTGTCCGTGGTCCTGCTGTGGCTGGCGTCGCTCGCTCATTAAACAGCGGTCAGTCCTGTTAGGGCTCCACAAACGCACACATACAAACAAACAAACACACAACATGGACTTCATACACACACACACAGGAGGGGAGGGGCTTCAGTGTTGTGCGTTTGAGTCTTGGTTGTGAAAACTTGCCGAATGTCTCTCCACACTCTCTATCCCGGGCACATTAGATGCTCTATATTGATACTTTGCAGCTGATGTCATCAACATTCCCTGGGGGTGTGACGCTAACTGGAAGTACTGCGCTGTTAGAAGTTGTGTTACTCACGTGAGTCTTATCTGAGATTTATTTTAACACCGTCTGACCAGAAAAAACTATCAGACTATATTAAAAGATTGTTAGCAGTTTGTTAATGTGTGCATTGAGTCACCATGGTAACATTCTGCATCAGGGACCATAAGACTTTTAATTTTTTTATTTTTTTTTTCCAACTAGAAGCGAGCATAGTTACATATGAATTCATTACATTTATGTGAGTAACAATTTAATTAACAAAAATAACTTTTCAGGGTACATTTCTAGCATATTTTTACTCCTATTTGAGTATTATTATTTGTAAGTAATACTCACACAAAAAAATATACCACACTGTTGCTTTATTTATTTCCCTTTAATTCTACAATTTTAAAATGATACTTTAGTAGTTTTTTGGACCACTATTCTTCTACTGTTATTAATTTGAAGTAACAGTACTCTTACTTAAGTATTATTCTCGGCCTCCCTACTCACCTCTGCACCTATGCCTCTTTTTCTCTTGTCCCCTCAAATGGCCAGAATAAACAATATACATAAACACCATATTTTAAGAAAACTATTGCATTCTTTGGGACAGTGAAGGTACTCGAGCTCCAGCAGCAGGTCGGCCTTGCACTGCCTTGTGATCGTTCGGTTGCCATTTTAAAACGCCACTCCTAATTAACACTGATGTAATTGATTAGCCAATAAACTAAGATAGCGCGAGCAGTCTCCTTTAGAAAGTCCAGCCCCCCGTCCGCAGACCTGACCTGTAAATGTTTACGAGCTGCTTTCAAGTCCCCGCTCCCCGTCCAGACACAGGGAATCATTTGTTGATTCATTTAAGCACTTTGTTCTTTACGGCTCTATAAAAAGGCTTTAACTGCACACGGATGGTCCACTGCAGGTACTTACTTAAGACCGATGTGATGTAATGATGAGTGGAGCTGTAAGGGCCCATTGTACAATACACAATACTTCTGATACAGTAACACACGAAGTCATATGGAGCGGTTTTACTGAGCTTAAAATAATCAGGACTCCCTTTTATTCTCATATCAAAAACACAATTCATTCACTGGATGTTTTTTCTGTATAGGGAGATTCAATTCAGCTTCACTTACATTGATTTTCTATAGTCCAATATTACAGCACTGGTACTGTTAGGTGTAATTACAATTTAAAGTTAAAGGTGAACTACAGTATGTAACTTTTCTGCTGGAGAGTCTGCACAAACAGGTGACGCTACCAGGCTACCAGATCTGTGAAGTGGCGATTCGCTCACACTAAAAATGTTAATTTTACATGTTTTCAATGCGTTTTTAGCAATAAATTTTTTTTTGTTTTGGAATAAATACAAGATAGAATGAATACCACATGTGGAACATTCCAGGGAAAGCAAAAACATCTCCAGGAGACCAGCAGGTGGGGGACTGCATTTTTAGTAGGCGCGGCGTTCTTTGCTAATGCTATCGACCACTCGCAAGCAATGTAGTCTGGGAAGATTTTAGAATTCTAGATAAGGGCATTCCAGGTACCAGATTAATATAGCAGTTAGCATTAGCTCTTAAAAATTGCAAGTTCTGAATAATCAAGAGAGTATCACTGGTACCGACCCATCGACCACATTTACAGGAGGTCAAAGCCTTGTCAAAACTCAGTGTTGGAGTGTGTAAAACTGTTGTACTGTTGTAGATAATATTTAACTGGCATCGGCGCTAAAGGCCAACCCATTTTAAGCTGAGATTTCTGGTCTTGTGTGCCTCTGAAAAGCATCTAGTGACTGCTAAAAACATATAGCGTACCTTGTGGATCAATGTAGAAATATTGACTACGACCTGCCCTTTGCTGCTGACTCTTCTACTCATACTATAATCATTCCATCCAATGTGTAAAATATAACACTCCACAATAAAGGAGCATCAATCAGAGCTGAAACATAGTAGTTGAACATGTCAGAACAGTCAGGCCTATTTTTACAGTTCTTGTTGTACAACTGCACTATATTTGTCTTTTTGGCTGCGAACATACCTCCAACCCAAAATGTGCGTGTAACCCAGCAATAATCTCTGGGAAACTTGTGGCTTTTTTGCTCATAAAAGCTCATTTGTTGTAATGAGACAGCCATTTCTTTAAACCCCTTTTGTTTTTGTGGTTTCGCTTGTTTGTTGTGTGGAAGGTGGATTTCCCCAAACGCTGGAAAACTTCCCAGAATGCAGCTTGATTTTGCTCGCACACTCTTGGCCCCTCGAAACGCAGCTTAAAAACAATTATACCATTGGAGGCGCTGTTGGTAATAACAAGGCAAAGAGTGATTTATGCACGTTTGGGTGTCGTAAATTCACCTGTCAGCGGAGATAAAGACATTTCATTTGTCATGGCAGGATCTTCATGGCTCCGAGCTTGACACGGAAACTGAAGTCATGAGATAGTGTGCGTTAAAAGTCGTAAAAGTGATCCAACATTTACACAGATTTATACGAGTTTGTTACAGCACCGTCAGCATAAACGAACATGCAATAAAGAGAGATTAAACAGCACGTAATTGCGTTCAGCTTAATTAAAGACTAGTCTGACAAAGCGCCCACAAGGTGAAAAGGTGAACGGGTGAGTCATAGTGGTAATAATATAATAATATAGTCATTTATCTTGTACAACTTTTACGTGAAGCAGATGTTTGGTCATTAGAGTGATTGCTGTAGTGGTGAATAATGGCAGCGAGTTTTGTTTCGATACGAAGTGATCGCTTGGATTTATATTTATTTATTTATTTCATATTTAGTTATTTTCTCCCTCACCTGCTTGCGTCCATGGAGGTGGCATTACACTTCTTCCGTCTCAACAGAAACGCGCAGCAGGCCAATTTACAGGTGAGATCTGTGAACCCGTAGCCCGATTCACAGTAAGAATGCTTGTTTTTAAACATTTTTTAAGCAATAAAACACCCATAATTGAATAAATGCATTTTATATAAGTTTAATACCATATTGTGGAAAAGCCAAACGCAATAGCATCTCCACGGTGACAGATCGCTAACCTGAAGTTACGTAGTGCATCTTTAAATTATTATTATGTTATTGGTAAGTTCAGCGTGTTCCTTATTGTCAAACACATGTGCAGAAAAACTACAATATAATAATTAATGTACTGAAAGCATATCTTCAAAAATACTTTTTCAATACCTTGTGAGTATTAAATAATGATATCTTGGTATTGATTTGATCCCTGCTGCCGTTGTGTCCTTGAGCAAGACACTTCATTTGCACACTCTGCTGTTTGCATAATGTAAAGATTGTTAATGCAATGGACTACAGCCATGGTTTAGCCTTATTTGTAAAACTATCTCTGTATTTTCAGCGTACTGGATAAAAAAAATTCATAAAATAAAATAAAAACAATAAAAAAAAAAAACAGCATGTAGGTAGACGATAATACTGAAACTACTTTATGCCACTGACACAATAACAATTCTACAGAATAATCCCACTGAACCATTTTTAAAGAGACAGTATCATTAAAATATATAAAAAGCAGAATTAAAGGTGCATTGCATAACTTGTCTGCTTCTTTATCTTTAAGATATTTTGAGCAATAAATAACACCTGTAGTTAAATAAATGAAACCAAACGAAAGCATTAACATCTTCATAGAGACAAACAAGTCGCAGATCCCTTCCAGAAAAGTTACGCAATGCACCTTTAAGCAATAATTAACTATAGAAGTCACTTATTCCACCCTCTACAGCTCAAATCTTACCGTATTAGAACTAAAATTGCTAAAAATCTCTCCATTATTGTAAAGAAAATGTACATATGATAAATATTCAGCCCAAAAAATATAGTTCCAGCTTTCGATATAGTAATTTATAAATGTCATTTGAAGATTGTGATTTTGAAGGGGAAAAAGTCTTACAAACATTATTCCAGTGAACCCAGACATTTTTGCTTAACCCTAGTATTTTCCCATAACACCAGCGCTGTATTTATTTATATTACTCAGAACACTGCTTCTCTCTTCCGTGCGCAGTTTTATGGAGCGACCGAAAGGTGAAAAGGTGAGTGGGTTTGAACGCATTCAACTTTCCAAAGCGCTGGAGGTGTACAGTGACTCATGAATTAAAGGAGGACCTGCTAATAATGGGTTACGCTGAGGTGAAGCTATGAGCCTGCATTAGGACCTAAGTACATGTCTCAAAACGTGTTCAAAATTTCATCAAAGTACAGGGAACTCAGCCAAAAATATTCAAATTGCAGTTGGCGCAGTACCAAGCAATTACAGCGTTCAAAGGAAATGCAGAGATGAGAAAAGCACCCATAATGCACTTCTCTCGGCGCAGAACAGAATAGACCAGTGACACTTGATTTGTGGCATACATTGTGCATACAAGCTCTGTATTCCTGCTGTTGTGAAAGAGAAGAATAGAAAGTTTATAATAAATTAGAGCTGCTTGTTACAGTAAATGCCATGACATACAAAGTGGTGAGGTTAAAGGTGCATTGTGTTGCTTTTCTCCGTGGAGATGTTATTGCTTTGTCTGGAATGTTTCACAATATGGTATTAAAACTTTCTGTCTTCATGGAGACCAAACCAGACCAAGTTACCAGTCCAATCTGTGGAGAGGCGACCCCGTTCACTGTCAGAATGCCTGTTTTTCTAGGTATTTTTGAGTTATAAAGCCACCTGTAACTGAATAAATGTAGGGTTTATCTGTTAAAGTCATACTGTGGAACATTCCAGGCAGAGTAATGACATATCCATAGAAACAAGCAGCAAGTTACACAGTGCACCTTTAAAGAAAAAATACATAAAAAAAATGTATCCAAACTTGAATTAGCTTAGCACAAGTATGTAGTAAAGTACTGTATTTGAGTAAAATTTTGAGCTATCTGTACATTTTTAAATACATTTTACAGTGGGTACTTTTTACTTTTACTTTCCTACATTTGAGAGCAGGTATCTATACTTTCTACTCCACTACATTTTTGAACTGGACTGAAAAGTAAAAAGTCCTTTTCATGATTTTATGGGTTATTTTTCCCATGTTTGTGGTAACATCATGACTAAAAGTTTTGGGTTCAAACAAAAATAAATATACACATTTTCTAAGAAGCTGTTGACCAAAATCTGTATAATTTTTCAATAAATATCACTAACACTTCAAAATCTGAGTGAAATACTTTTACTTTTTACATTTTAAACAGATACTTTAATACTTTTACTCAAGATGATTTTTTTCATGTATTCTGTTATGTTTACTTGAGTAATTTTTGCATCTGTATCTGTACTTTTACTCAACAAAACAGACTACAGTTAAAACAGCAGTCAGACTGATGTTAAAGATAAAAATAATCTATGTGTACTATGTGTACTACAAGTAGGGTTGTTCCGATTCTGATACCGGTATCAGCAAAGGCTCTGATACCGCACATTTTCTAAGTATCGTATTAGCGAGTACTCAGACCGAATCACCAATCCAATACCACTGTGTGGTGTTATCCTGAATGAGGACCCGTAAATACAGACTGTGGAGCTCTGGAGACACTTTGTTAATAATGACAGTAACTATATTTATGTTTCCTCTGTGACACCTTATTTAGCCTTTGGTGTGGACGCTGAACTTAGTATAATAACTAAAGCTACAGAGAGTTTGTTTACTCATAACTAGCCATATGCTCCGAGGATGAGCGTCTTTTCACAGGCCTCAGCGCTGTTTTAATCTATGCACTGTGGTAGAAAGTGACAAAGTAGAAAAATAAAAGTGCTTAACTCATCATCAAGATCATTATATATTTCACTCTTGATACTTTAATCCTTAAAATTGAAATTATTCTTGTAGATTTTCTTTAAAGATAGCCTTTTACTAGAGTTATTTTGCTCTTGTACTGTAACAAAACTGAGTAGCCTAGGGCGCACTCACACTAGGACTTTAGAACCGTGCCGTGCTCAAGCACCATTGCTTAGGGTTCTATGTTCAGGCCCAGGCTTTAGCCCGATGACGTCATCACACCGAGCCATGTTTGTTTACATGTCGCACAGCAGAGCTAAAGCTTTAGTGGAGAAATAGTCCAGCGGCATGAAATATCTATTAAATAGTGAGGCAGATATGAGTCCTGCTGCGATACGCGCTCCTCTGTTAGTTTATGGATATAAAAACAGCTCGGAGCAGTGAGGACAGCCGGAGACGAGGCTGCAAATCTTCTTTCGCTATCCATAGTCCTTATTGAAAGTAAGCGCGGATTCGCCGTATGTTTTGGAGTGGACTTTATTCACTGTTTTCTTTGTATGAGAAACATCAGGGCACACACAGGGTTTGTGTAGTGAAGTCGTGCGTGTGTGCGTACATGAGCAACTGGGCCCTGCTTTGGCCCACCTCCTCCAACCGGGCCAAAGTCCCAACCGGGCCGTGCCTGGGCACGGTTCGATGGTGCTCACATTGGACAAATGTACCGCGCTTGAGGGGCGATCCATGCTTGGGCATGTGATGTGAGTGCGCCTTTAGTCTACCTCTTGACACTATGCAGTATCGGACAGGAATCGGTATCGGCGAGTACACTAAGGCAAAGTATCGATATCGGATCCCCCCAAAAAAGGTATTGGAACAATACTTACTACAAGCAAATTTTAAAAGTCCTATTTTATACTAAATTGACTCTTGTGAGCTTTAAAACATGTTGTTACCTCCTCAAAAACAGACCTGGAGTTGTGTTTTGTGTCATTCACACGTTTGAGTAACCCTTTATTCTTAGAAAGCAAAATAGATCAATAACACTTGATGTGTGGCATCATAATAAATTAGAGCTGTTTATAACACTAACAATAAAATTTGATGCAATTTTCTCTATGAGTCACCGTGCATTATGGGTTATTATGTCATTTATGTGCGTCATTCTAATAATCATTGGCTTTCTGTGCTGTTGGGAAGATCTGTGAAGTCCAAGATGTGGAGATAAACATTTATGAGCTGCATTTGGAGAAATAATAAGATCATGAAGTTGTAATAATAATAGTTGTAAGTAGTAGTCAGGGCAGTAAACGGGGGGGGACAAAGGGGTCTGTTCTCCCAAGCCCCGGGTTTTTAGAGGCCCAGAACTGGACCCTATTCATATTTTTATATTAGAGGGGGGCCATCTGAGGCTTCTTGCCCAGGGCCCCCAAATTTCTGTCAACAGGCCTGGTAGTAGTAGAAGTAGTAGTAACAGTAGTAGATGTAGTAATTGAGTTTAAAACACACTTTTCCATTAAAGGTTGTTCTTTATTTTCACGACTATAAAATAAAATAAACTCAAAATACATTTTTAAAAATGGCCACAATTTGCTTTGACAACTGCTTGGCATTTCTTTTGGCATTTCTCAGCAAAGTGTTCGCAGCACAAAGCAAAGAGAGGCCACTTTGAAGATTTACATATAAAATTCTTCTTTATTTTTTTTTTTTCTTTGCAACATAATTTCATACATTTTGCATTTGATGTTTTCTGTGTGTATATAAAATGTTGAAAGTGATAAGTGTAAAGAAAAAGTACAGTGAAAAAGAGGGTGTGTCCAAACTCTTGACTGGTAGAGTAAATGAGCTACATTTCATCCATTGTCCTATAATGCAGCTAAAAAAGACAACAACATAGACATGACAACTGAGACATTACAGAGAAAACAGACTACAATTAAAACATGATAAAAATCATCTATGTGTGCAAATTTGACTCTTGTGAGGTTTAAGCCATGTTAGAATTTGATTACCTCATCAAAAACATACCTGGAGTTGTGTTTTTGATGAGGTAATCAAATCTTATCAAATACCCTTTGTTCAGTGGAGACTGGGCTAAAATGATCCAAATGATTCTAGTGAAGCTGTATGGAGTTCAAAAACATGGTGGAGCACTTCATGTATTACCACATGACCTCACAAGGTGCAACAGAGAGTTTTCTCAACCCAAATAAGCAGGGTTTATGTGTTACTTAAACGTGCGTGAATGACAAAACTCGACTCTAGGTATGTTTGTGATGAAGAAACGTTATAACAGATCAGAAAAAAGTAAAATGGGACCTTTAAAGAACTTTTTAAAATGTAAAATGTTGTTTCCGATGTTGATGATGGTCTCTGGAAGGGCATCTGGCGTACTGTACACTAAAATCAGTACAAATCACTTCAGAAAAAATAATTTGGCTCCATAACAAATGCTAGCGCAGGTAAGTAGGCCTATTTAAAACAACACTACGCAGGATTTACTTAGACTACCTTTATAAACACCTGCGGTCCAGACTGGCCAACTATAACTGCTAATAGCTACTGCGTAAATCACAATATATGTATTTAAGCTGTCTCATCCACTCTCCTATACACAACGTAGGCAGTTAAATACTTCCTGCAGCGTTAACTCTACTTAGTATTAAAGCTATCCAAAAAACACATGACCGGCCGGCGTACGCAAGAGCCCGGGGGCAGGTCGGCCATCTTGTAGTGTTCTCTTGTCATTAGCAGACAGTGCACATCCATCTGTGACAGTAGCAGGTCTCATTCCCTCTCTCTGAATAGCTATGTCTCCGGTGTTAGCGACTAATTGGAGCTGGCGCCACAGAAGCCAGTCATTTGGGAGCATTACAGGTGGAGTCTAAGCAGCACTACTACGCAGGGCAAGAAAAACAGCACTTAGGTAATTTGGCGCTGAATAAAAACAATGCGCTCCCAGTCAGGCTGAGTATAGTGGTGTCAGTCAAAAGTCCTTTTTATTTATAGTGCGTCACACAGGTTTGACGGGTGCAGAGACGTTCCACTTTGTAAGCAGGGCTGCAAGAGAAAGCATTCAGTATCTAGGTATGCACTACACATGGAGTGTGTGAAAGTAAAACTAGATAGATAAGATAAGATACAGAGATTAAAGGAAACATACTACACTTTGGGGTGGGTGATAACATAGACATGTGAACTTCAGGTATAAAGAACAGAGTGTCAGGATTTTTTTTTTCGTGTTGATAGTACCAATAATCCTGGAGAAATTCACATTTAAAATTTAAATGAGTTTGAACAATATATTAAACCTAATATAGTGTTAGCGGCAGCCACTCGTGCATGCGCATACTACCGCTATCAACAGAAACATGTGCACTGTCCGTGTGTTAAATGAGGTCTTATGTTTCACTCATAAATAGTGAGGAAATAGTCATTTACTTTCCATAACTTGGATTATAAAGTTAAGAAGCACCAGAGGAAGAAAGAGGAGTGGTCAGACGGCACCGCACACACACAGAGGCAGAGGGAGAAAGAGACTGGACTTCTAGTCACAATTGGGCAGATTTAATCAAAACTTGTGAACACGTGAGGAGACAAAGGGATGCACTGTAGCTCAGGCTACTTTTTCCTAAACAAGAGAGTGTAAATCCTCGTCAGCACCACGTGCTCTTACTGCCACATGATTGGCTGAAGACCTGTCGATTTAGAATGCGCATGTCTTATCATCGAGATCGACCAAAGTAGACAAACTAATGATAAAGGATTACTCAGACTTCTGTGAATGAAACAAAACACAATTCCAGGTATGTTTTAGAGGAGATAACAAGATTCCAACATGACTAAAAGCTCTCAAGAGTCAGTTTTACGTAATATAGGACCTTAAAAATAAATGTACAAAACATGACAAAGGATTACAAAAATGTTCAAAGGAAATACACTCAAAAAATGAAATAAATATATTATGTCACACTTTTAAATATTGTGTATATTTTATTTGCTTTGGAGTATTATACAATTAATCTGATGAAGGTAAACTTTCAGACTTTAGTCTACTTTACTTTTGTCTCCAGGTGCCTCCATTAAAGATTCTAGATTATGCAAAATGGACTCTTGTGAGCTTTACTTTACTTCTGTTTGAATGTTGTTACCTCATCAAAAACATACCTGGAGTTATGTTTTGTTTCATTCACACATGTTTGAATAATCTTTTATTATTAGTCTGGCTACATCTCCAAAGCTCTAAATGCTCTGTTCCACCTTGTGACATCATGAAGCTGCAGTTAAGATAACAACTCCCTTTTAGCTTTTGTTCAGAGTTGAAATTATCCAAATGATTCTAGTGAAGGTGTATGGAGTTTAAAAACACAATGGAGCACTGCCTGTATTACCACATGACATCACAAGGTGGAACAGTGTTTTCTGTTTAAGAGAAGAACTAAATATGCAGGATTTGTGTGTTAAACATGTGTGAATGAAACAAAACACAACTCCAGGTATAATGGTCCCTTTAAGGTCATTCTGACATAGCATTTTAAGGGTCCATAAATATAAAAGATGCCGTTCGACATCATAGGAGCCGATGAAAGATTAATCTGTTTTGAATTCAACTGTGTGTACTCATAATGTTTGTCTGATATGAAAGGATGGGTGGAAGGATGTTTAGATGGATGTACTGAGAAAACTGTTCAGGTCCATGTGCAATGCCGCGTAATGTATTTTCAAAAGCATTCAGTGCTGTGTACAGAATACACAAAGCACACTGGAGTATGACCACTATCTGATCTATTTCAGTCGATCATGAAGCAAAGTGGTTGGTTTACAAACAGCGAATATGATGGGGGCATAACGGATGTCCACAGAGCAGATGATCTTTTTGTTTTCAATGAGTTTTATTAGCAACAAAAACACCTGTAATTGATCAAAGAGAATATACATGCTGTGGGAGATTCTGGGAAAAGTAAGAACATGGAAACAGAAAAGTTACATCATGCACCTTTATAGCTCAAGTACTCAGCTTTGTTCTCTTAAATGAGTCAATTCTGTGTTTCCCTTCCTGTTTCCTCAAAGATTTGTGACGGGGTAGATTGCCTGGGATCCAGAATACACACTTTTTTCAATATTTACAAAGATGTGAGACTGGTTACCGGTAAATTTTCACATTTCAGATGGACGCGATTGACAGGCCGATCAGCCGAATAGGTATCACAAAAGTAAAGGAGAAAAAATACATCACAGTGGGCTGAAAAACATCACAGATTTCACAGATTTCTGGAGAATCAATGAGCAAAGCACTAAACTCTGTTAATCTGAGGTGAAAGAAATGTTATTTTATTTATAAATCATTGGTGATCAATGAGCTCCTTTATTTCACGTGTCACTGAAAAAAACTAATCTGACTGGAAGATGGTGTTTGGCCGGACTTCAGACACAATGGAGAGCGTGGGGACCAGACTGATATTAATCTGTATTGCCAGATGCTGTCTTCATCGAATTAGAAAACATTTTATTTAATGCAAACTTGAGCTATGAGTCATCTGAGTCACTATAAGATGGTTTGAGATGAGAGCTGATTGGCTGTTGGTCAAATCATTCTTGCATGTGAATGCTAGTGATTGACCACGAGGTTGACTAGACAGATTTAAATGCACAGGTAATTTTTCACCATTTTAAAATGTGTTTCTGAAGTTGCCAACATATAGCAGGAGTTGCCAACATAAGTAGGATTTTTTTACATATACTTTCTATAGGAAAGGATCCTGAATTTCCTTCGAGATAGATCGATAGATAAGTAGTATCTATTCTGCTTTATAGTGCTGAGGATCCCTGAAAAATGGCCTACATTTCACTTGAACGGTGCCAAAGCAAATCTGTCATCTGCACCGTCTCATACATGCCGTTCTCAAAAGTCATTGTTGTCTAATAACAGCTTGTGCTCAATTTGTCAACACTCAAATGACTAAATGTGCTTTTGATAGTTATTATTAGAAAGCTCTATAAAGTCAAAATATATTCTGCATATTACTTCCTACCTACTGAGACAAAAACAAAACACTATGTAGTTGGACCTGTAAATGTTCTTCAGTAATTATTTTATTTATTTAGATTTATAAAGGAACAAATAAATTATATATTATTGAAGATGAGCCATTTAAAGGAGCACTGGGCCACTTTTCTGGTGGTGGTGGTAGTGGTGGTTGTTGGGGAGGGGGTCAGCTACCTGTTTGTCTCTGATGTTGTTGCTTTGGCTAGAATGTGCCACTATATGACATTAGACTTATCTATGCATTTGTTGAATTACAGGTGTTTTAGTGCTCAAAAGCACCTTGAAACACTCATCTGTAACTCAGCTTGTTGGTGTCACCTGCTTGCCTGGATGTTGCATGGATATCAGTATAATGCCATACTGTGGAACATTCCAGGCAAAAGTGATGGATCCACTGTTAAGTTATGTTTTTCCCATGTACCCATATGTGAGAGGTGGTGGGAGTTAAGGGATGTTTATGTACATTGTGAGTTCAAGCAATATTTGTTTTATGTGCAGCATTTGTTTACGGGTATGCTAAGGAAAGGGGAGTAAAAGTTCTCGCTTAAAACTTCTGTGCTTATTGAATCAACATTGGTAGCAGAGGATGGCTGCTGCTGGTTATTACAAGATTCCGCCACCATTTGACAAGAAGACATCTTATGAAACTTAAAAAAATGAGATTGAAATCTGGAGATTAGTCACCGATCTGAACAAAAAGAAGCAAGCGCTAGCAGTTACCTTATCGCTAACAGGACGGGTGAGGGAAAGTGTGCAGGCGATTCCCGCTGATGGTTTGAACGCTATCGAACGTTAACGCTTTCTTGGAAAAACTAGACTCCGTGTTCTTAAAAGAAAAAAAAGATCGCCAATACGAGGCATACATAGTGGAGTTTGAACGCAGGTACAACAGGATACGCAAGTTCAAATTGGAGCTTCCAGATGTTGTGCTAGCCTTGAAACTACTAGGTATGACCGGACTCAACATAAAAGACAAACAGTTAGCACTCGCAGCCTGCCCCACTGTTTCCTTCACCAATATGAAATCAGCTTTAAAAAGGATATTTGGAGACGTGACATCATCATGCGAGGGCAGCAGTGTGGCGCAGATGACTAATGACAATGAGTGTGCCTATTACACGAGATTTACAGGCAAAAGAGACGGTAAATCAAATAGTCCACATGGCCAAACAGTGGCGCACAGCACAAACCCCATAGATAAACATGGGAGAACAAGGTGTGCAGTTTGCCACTGGTCAAAAGATGAAGGACATAAAGCTGAATATGAGGAGTGCAACATCACTTTGTTTTCAAATGAGACTCTGTCTGACACAGATATCTTCATGGTGGAGGCTTTGGGGTCAGCAGTGATCGACACAGCCTGCACAAGGACAGTGTGTGGAGAAAAATGGCTTGAGGATTACACAAGTGGTCTGCCACAAAGTGAGTTACACAAAATAGTAGGTGAAATCAGTGCCAGACTTCAGATTCAGATTCAGATTTGGCGATGGCGAAGTTGTTCATTCCACAGGGCCTTTCCTGGTAGGGTCAAGAAAAGTGGCCCTATAAGCAAAGATAGGTCAGACCAAATGCAAAATAGAAACAGAGGTTGTGCCTGCAAACATGCCCATGCTGTTAAGCAAGGCTTCACTGAAAAGGGCAAGTGCAGAGTTAGACATTGCACATGACAAAGCAACAATGTTCAAACAACCCGTTAAACTTGAACTGACATCTTGTGGACATTACTGTGTGAACTTGAGAGACAAGAGCAGTTGGGATAAAAAGGAGATACAAAGTGAAGAGGAGATTCTCATTGTTAGAGAGAACATGAGCACAAAAGAAAATAAAATTATCCTGTGGAAACTACACAGACAGTTTGGACACGCCTCAACCGACAGGTTGCAGAAGTTACTCACCTGTTCAGGTGCTCAAAACAAAGAGAGCAACACCATTTTCAAGAAAATTGTAAAAAAACAAACAAACAAACTGTGAAACATGTACCAGGTACAGCAAACCAAAACACAAGCCAATAGTTGGTTTGCCTATGGCCTCAACCTATAACGAAACAGTGGCTAACTTGCATGAGCTGGACCACAGTGTGTGGTATTTGCATCTATTGACCACTTTACTCGCTATAGTGCAGGGAGTATTGTCACAACCAAGAACCCCAAAGAGATTGTAAAGCAGTTCATTTGTTGGATCAGTGTTCATAGTCCTCTGCACAGGCTGCTTAGTGACAACGGTGGTGAATTCAATAATGAGGAAATAAAGGACATGGCTGAAAAATTCAATATTGAGATCAAAACAACTGCAGGTAAATGAGACTCAAACTAAAGCAGATGGAACACAAGCAGACACTGAGCCACTTAATGCTGAGATAAATGTACCCCCTGATGCAGCAGTGTCAACCACAGGGGCCAGTCTTGAGCAGTCTCAAACGCCACAAGTCCGTTCCTCCTATGAAAGCCTAATGCTACAATTTGGCCAGGTGGTTAAATATATAGACAATGAAAGTGGTCAAAACTGTACAGGATGAGTTCTTAGCCGAGCTGGAAAGGCTACAGAAAAACACAAAGACTGGTACAACTTGCAATTCAGCTGGCAAGTCAGGGTCAGTCAACCTTGGAATAATGGACAGTGTTCAAGTGGTTCCATCAGAGAGTGAGGAGTGTTGTGCCTAAAGCTAGACTAGTGGCAAGAGGCTTTGAAGAGCTAAATACACAACATTTACCAAACGACTCACCTACATGTGCTACAGAATCCTTGAAAATGATAATGGCAGTTGTAAGTCAAAACAAATGACAGCTGAATTCCATAGACATTAAAGCAGCTTTTCTGCAAGGTAAAACAGTGGATAGAGACATTTACATTCGTCCACCACAGGAAGCACAGAGCAAAGGAACTCTATGAAAGTTAAAGAAGTGTGTTTATTGTCTAACAGATGCTTCTTTGTACTGGTATCACAGAGACAGAGACACCATGCAGCATTTGGGAGCTCAAGCGTCAAAGATGGACCCAGCGGTGTTTCACTGGCTCAGTCAGCGTGGCAAGGTGAAGGGGATCCTTGCATCTCATGTGGATGACTTTATTTGGGGAGAAACCAGTGAATTCTCCACAAGCGTCATCCCTCAGTTGAAAGCTGCCTTTCAGGTTAGCAGAGAAGAGCACAACAACTTCAGCTACATTGGAATGGAAGTGCAGTCTGTGGATGGTGAGATACAAGTGCAACAAAGATCATACATTCAAAATCTGCAGGCCATTGCTATTGACCCCACCAGAGCAACACAGCGTGAAGCAGCACTGACAGACAATGAAATGGACATGCTTAAGTCAAAGATTGGACAAATACTGTGGGTAACAAGACAGACTAGGCCAGACATTGTGTGTGACATATCCATCTTGGCATCTAACACCAAACATGCTACTGTTCAGACTCTGCACTGTGCAAATAAACTGATTAGAAAAGTAAAATCATGTTGAAGTTTCAGCAAGTGGGAGAAAACAGCTCCCTCAAACTGATGGTGTACAGTGACTCCTCCATTTTCCTCCTCCAGGGAAACCTCTCAGATGGAGGAACACAGGGTGGACATTTCATGCTCATGGGGGAAAATGGAAAGTTCTCAACTATATCCTGACAGTCCAGCGCATCCGGAGAGTGGTGCGGAGTACTTTAGCACTTGCAGATGGGATTGATAGTGCCACCGGGGACTGTTCATCTAAAACTGTGCCCATTGTGTGTGTGTAACAGATAATCATTCTCTTCTGGATGCAGTCAAATCTACAAAATCTGTCACAGAGAAAAGACTGCGTCTTGAGACACTCTGGGACTATTCAGCAGATCGTGTGGTCAGCCACTAGAGAGCATTTGGCTAACTGCTTGACCGAAACGGGGGCTTCTAAAGGCCCTCAGTGAAGGTGTTTGCCATCTTAAAATGTGATTGAACTCTGCTATGCCATTATATGTTAAAAATACCTTTTAATTGTTTACCTTCATAGGTAATGTTTACATGTTTAATTGTTGCTGCACTTTTCTTAAAACAAAAGAAAGGGGAGATGGTTAAGTTATATTTTTCCCATGTGCCCATATGTGAGATTTATAAGAAGTTTTATAAGATATAATAAGATTTTACAAAAAAAAAAAAAAAAAATTTTTAGGTTTCAGTTTTTACATCCTAGTGGGAAATCATGACATCATGCTAGGGAATTCCAGGGCAGTAGACAGGGGGAGACAAAGAGGTCTATTGTCCTGGGCCCCAATGTTTTAGGGGCCCACAATTGGACCCTCTGTCTATTAATTTATATTAGCGGACCCATGTAAGGCTTCTTGCTCGGGCCTCCAAATTTCTGTTGACAGGCCTGGGGAGTTACCTAGCAACCATGTTGTGCACTGGGCCAAAACTTCTCTAACGTACACAGAAATTATTATTTAACAAAAAAAATACAGCTTTATTTTGTTGAATTAATGTTATTATCAGAGAAAATGTGTTTCTTGTGTGTAAATTGTGCCGAACTTTGGGATAGAATTCTGTAGTGTCATCATTATGGAACTCTTTTAAATAGAACTCTCCCCTAATTTTCAACATATTTTTCAACTTTTCTTGACAAATAGCTTCTTGATTGGTGTAAAACTACAATTTCTGTTTTAAGAGTTATTACCCTACTTACTTCAACAGAAACTAGAGAATCATCAAAACCTGTCACTTCAAGACATTAACATTAACACGCACACTGGTCAAAGCATCATAAAACCTCTCACCTGACCTGCTAACCTTCACTAAAACCTGTCATCTATTCATCAAAAAACCATCGCACATGCTCACCGCTGCCCCCCGGAGCCTGTCCCCTGTAATCACCGGCAAGGATAGTAAAATTTGTTGTGGCAGGACGAGCTGAATGGCCGCTTTAACGTCAGTGTAAATAGTGTGTGAGTGCCGAACTGCCTGCTAATTATGTGAGCTAGCATTCCTCCACTTCAAAGCTCCAGCGGTGTAATTACTATGCTCCAAGGTGCGCCCCGTGCAGTCCCTAACACACACACACACATACACATACGCACAAACGCACAATAACATGCTCAGACAAATTGCTGTGGTTATTATAGAGCTTAAATGATATTATGGAAAAGGGATGTGGGATGTGTGGGTAATTTTGTAACACCCAAGAGAAGAACCCCCCTGCCCCCTAACTCCTCCTCCGCCTCCCCCTTAGCTCCGGCTTCCTTCCTTTCGACTCTTCTTTTGAAATGTGTCCAACAATTGCACAGTTACACTCGCTCGAGTACGTTTACTTACCACAGCAGCACGCTAGCTATTTTATTCACTGTAAAACATAAAATAAACAACCTATTCAAATTCAAATAAATTAAAATAAACACTACACTGTTATTTTTATATGCAGAATACTTCTACATATTTGTTTGTAGCGTGTAATATTTACTATGCCTCAACATTAGCATTAGCATTAGCATTGAGATAGAAGCGTCTCAAGTGTATTCATTTTATTTGTGAACTTTTAACATGTGGTTCACTGTCTTATCTTTAAATATTTATTCATTAAGCACGACTCGGTAAAAACCTCAGAGATCAAACTGGACAGGAAGTAGTGGTGCTAACAGTGAGGTTGCCGGGCGTTATTGTGCACAGAGCCTATTGACACTTTGTGACTTAGTGACATCGCACTGGGGGTGTCCTGCGTAAATGCTTATGGCGGAATGTTCGGAAGTTACCATGGTGACACAATTCACACATTGTTAAATATCAGGCTGTGCTTGCTAATTTGAAAACTGAAGAAATACAAAATTGATTTAAACAGCACGTTTTCAGGTGCCTGTGTTCGTGTTTCTGTTTAGGTGTTTAATTTTCAACAAAAAAGGTGAGAGTGACTAACTGAAAACCTGTTGGATAATGCTAACTAATGCTAACTGTAATGTCACTTGAGATGGACTTGTTTAAGTGCACAAATCAGCTCTTCTGCTGTAGTTCCAACCAAGTCAGCTCTTTGTGGCCAAAATGTGTTAAAACAAAGCTCAGATTAAGTCTAACTTGAGTAAGAGGTTCAGACAGAGCAGTGCATTTAGTTAGCTTCACACACCCAGGGAATGTTGATGACATTAGCTGCAGATTATAAAGTATATAAATAGTTTTCAGGCACTATTCATTTACTGTTACTTCAGTATATTTTACAGTAAAATGGGTGGTACTACTACTTCTCTTCTTACTGTAAGCCAACAAAATCTTTATGTTGACAATATTAGACGATTTGAACATTGCACTTAAACTTTAAATTATAAATCAGATGTTACGTTCACTTCAGACAGTTTTACAGTTACAGTTTCCTGAAATTACGTGAGTGATTTCCAGGTTTAGTACATCACAGCCTGTAAACTTTGACTCTGAACCAGTTCAAAATGGTAAATGGTCACAGTTTTATAGCTCTTTTCTACTTGGGATGAGGACTTAAATCAAGGCAGTGTGTTCATCTTTGGGAGCTGGAATCGCACCACCAACCTGTAAGCCGTGGGATCTGACTGCTCTGCCAACAATGCTTAGCGGGATTTAAAACCACCAACCTTTGGACCAGTAGAACCTTTAGCCTCCTCAACCACTCCATTTCCTCCTCTTCATCGTATAAAGGCCTCGGTGAAGACAGATATTGTACTCATGTCTGTTTTGCTATAAATGATTTAACTACAGGAATTTTATTTTGATAGTACTGGCAATATTCATGCCCTTAATATCTTTTTATAACAGAAATTTTGCATGGAATTTCCAGCTAATTCAAGCATTTTGGCTGCCTATGGGTGGCTAAACTATAAGACAAAAGTCATTGTCAAAAGTGAACCAAAACAAACCAAAAAAAACTTCCAAAACTTTCACTTAGAGGGACAATTTTATACTTTTTGTCTGATCTACTGTATGTTATAATGTTGTGTCCTCATCCCAAACACACCTGGAGTTGTGTTTTGTTTCATTCACACATGTTTTAACACAAACTGCATATTTAAGCTGTGGTCTTCTCCAAAATAGAAAACACTCTGTTCCACCTGGATGTCATGTGGTAATACAGGAAGTGCTCCACTGTGTTTTTAAACTCCACACACCTTCACTAGAATCATCTGGATAATTTCAACCCAAGGAATTGCCGATCTTTACTGAACTAAAGGTATAAAAGGTAGCTAACTTGAAAACTTAACTTGAAATCACAAAGCGGAATGGAGCATTTTGAGCTTCGGAGATGTGGACAGACTAATAATGCAGGATTACTCAAATGTGTGAATGAAACAAAACACAAACAAACTCCAGGTATGTGTTTTGATATGTTAACAACATTGTAACATGGCTTAAGCTCACAAGAGTCCATAGTCCATAATATAGGACCTTTAACTACAAGATGGATGGACTGAGAGTGCAGTTATTACAAGTATTAGAAGCATGTTAAAAGAGCCACATTTCATGCATTGACACAGCGCGGTGTACTGTACATGAACACAAACAGGAAAAGTCAAACATCGAAAACTTGAGCTGCCATAAAACGTGTGCTCTCGGCAGCAAGACGGAAAAAAAGAGGTCTCCACCATGACACTGAGAACCAGTTCTGTACATAATGACTGACAAGCTGCCTGTGGGGCGTACGAGCACAGGGGAATATTAGAGAGAGAGAGAGGGGGGAGAAAAAGAGAGGGAGGAAGATAAGGAGACGAGGGAAAGAGAAAGAGAGAGGGAGAAGGAGAAAGAGAGACGGACAAGACGGAGAGAAGGGAGAAAGAGAGAGTGGGGCAAGGAGACAGTGAGTGAGTGAGAGAAGGAGAAAGAGGGGGGAGAAAAAGAGAGAGAGAAGGAGTCAGAGAGGGGAGAGAGAGAGAGAGAGAGGGGGAAAGAGAGAGGAAGAAGGAGACAGAGGGGAGAAAGAGAGAAAGACAGAGAGGGGGGAAAGAGCAAGAGGGAGAAGGAGCAAGAGAGACGGACAAGATGGAGAGAAGGGAGAAAGAGAGAGTGGGGCAAGGAGACAGTGAGTGAGTGAGAGAAGGAGACAGAGGGGGGAGAAAGAGAGAGAGAAGGAGTCAGAGAGGGGAGAGAGAGAGACAGAGAGGGGGGAAAGAGAGAGGAAGAAGGAGACAGAGGGGAGAAAGAGAGAAAGACAGAGAGGGGGGAAAGAGCAAGAGGGAGAAGGAGCAAGAGAAGGGAGAAAGAGAGAGAGACAGAGAGGGGAGAAAGCAAGAGGGAGAAGGACACAGAGAGGGGGGAAAGAGAGAAAGAGAGAGAGAGAGACAGAAGGGGGAAAAGAAAGAGGGAGAAGGAGACAGAGAGGGGAGAAAGAGAGGGAGAGACAGAAGGGGGAAAAGAAAGAGGGAGACAGAGAGGGGGAAAGAGAGGGAGAAGGAGAAAGATAAAGAGAAAGAGAGAGACAGAAAATGAGACAGAGAGAGAGAGAGAGAGGAGAAAGAGGGAAGAAAGAGAAATAGAGAGGGAGAAGGAGACAGGCTGAGAGACAGAGAGGGGAGAAAGAGAAACAGAAAGAGAGGGAGAAGGAAACAGAGAGAGAGAGAGAGAGAAATAGAGAGAAGAGAGAGGGCGGAGGTAGTTTGTCCCCTGAGGAGTTAGTCTTTCATGTGCCCGCTCACTGGCGCCTTCACAGCCTCTGATTGTCTGTGAAATAAGCCCACTTTAATAAGGCGCAGTGCTGCCTCCTGGGAACTACACACACACACAGACGCACACACACACACACACACACACACACACATTTTTTTGTATGCGCCGCTGTGCTCTAGGGTAGAGCAATAGGATCACTACAGTTAGCCTACAGGGAAAGAACAACTTATTTATGTTGGTAAGTGTGTTTTAAAGAGGCGAGGGAGGCCAGAGAGGAGGCCTGCTCGGGGAAACTGGGTTGGAAAAGTACACTGCTAGAACAAGTATACGCACAAACAGCATGGCAGAGTTACATGTGTGTGTCAAAGTGTATGAAGATGAATTAGAATATGGAACGAAAACTCACTTAGGTACGCTTTGCGGCTACGTGTTTGTGTATGCTAAACGTGCATTGACAAGTGTGAGGAAGAAGGACGGACAGGCAAATTGTCCATTAAAAGTGAGTTAATTAAGTAAAATAAGTCGGCTAAGTTATGGAAACATGGTACCAAACAGAATACTGATTTAGCTGCACTGAATTAAAGTTTGTGTAATAAAGATGTTGCGCAAGTTTCAGTTCAAAATGAGTAAAAACATGGGAAATTTATGGGTAACAAAACAAATACAAAAACAGGTATAACAAATTTCACATACTACGAAAGTTTTTTGTTAAATTTGAATCAAATTTTTCACTAACTTTTAATATTCCAAGTACAAAAATGGAGTCTACAACAAGACTCCGCCAGGTCTAAACTGGGGCTAAAATACTACTACATTATCACTACTACTACTACTACTATCACTCACTATTCTCCCAAACATAAAACTCAGTTCCACCTTGTGATGTCATGTGGTAATAAAGGAAGTGCTCTACTGTGTTTTTAAACTTCATACACCTTCACTAGATTCATTTGGATAAATTCAGTTCTTTCCAGTTCTACTCAAGATACAAGGAGCTGTTAACTTGAAAACTACCACTTCATGACATCACAAGGTGGAACTGAGCATTTTCAGCTGTGGAGATGTAAACAGACTAATAATAAAGAATTACTCAAACATGTCAAAACACAGCTCCAAGTATGGATGGATTTTTGGATGGACTTGTAATTTAATTAAAAAATGGACTTGTAATTTAATTAAAAAATACATTTAAAAAATGTGAGTTTATCCTGTTCCCACACTTCTAAAACAGCTCTCTGTCTGAAAACAACCTTGTGACGTTTTCTAGCTATTAATTATCATACGCTAGCGGAAAACTCTGGATTATCAATGGTTTTAGTGTTAAATTGGAGCAATTAGGGGACAGATGAAATACAGCCTTAAAGAGCGTGACCATGGGAAAATGTGAGTCAAACATCCTTCAAGCCGTGGACATCTACAGGGCCATCAAAGAGCCGATTCTTCGGTGCAAAATAGTGTTACGAAGATGCTACTTTTATCTGACATCGCTGAAAGAGGTTTTCACAAAGAATCGGTTGATGGTGATGCCGAAGTGTGGAGAAAAGGATGGAATCATAGGACAGGGAGATGAATCGGCTGTTCACAGACTCTCACACACAAACTGTACTGGACGAGAGCAAAGGGAGAAAGAAGGAGAGGGGGGAACGACTGTGGAAGGCAGACGATTTGATGGAATTTCGGATATGGATAATCTCGAAGTGCTAATGTTGATACTGATTTGTGGGATATTTGGTATAGGCTAAACATTCCCTATGACAATATTAACTTTGCTTCTGCCATTCACTCTGCGCCCACATGTGATTCCCAGTTTGAAGTGATGGAAAATACTTTGAAAATGCATTTAGTGACACAGTACTGAATTAAAATGTATTCATATGTAAATAAACTGTAGTATTCTGAGAGATGAAGAGAAAAGTCATGAGGCTGGAGTTCTAACGCAGTATTTTATTTAGTATTATTTATTTATTTCAGTACAGACCCGGCACCTGGAGACATGAATCCCCGAGGAACTGTGACAGTGTCCATTCTAGTCTAGTGCAATCCAGTCTGGCTATGCTTCTGTTGTAGGGAGTATTATACCTGATGATGCGGATCAAGACAAGAACAGCGCTGAAGTAGAATTTCTCTAACAAGGGGATTAAATACAACCATAGACTGTATAAAGAAATGGACTAAAGGAGTGCGACGTCACCCATAGTGTTCGGCTCCAGTCAAATGAAGCTCACCGAGGCTAGCAGTTATAAGGGTGAATTTGGAGCCATTTCTATATTAGGCATAGGAATTTATTTGCGGACAAAATAGAGAAATAAAAACACCAAGATCAAGTAGAGCGGGTTAATACGAACATTTTAATAAGAAAATGAGCAGCCTGACAAAGTGAACTGGAGCCAGAGTTGATAGAGCCAGACGAGCGCCCATGCTCACTTCCTGTTTGAACACTACAGTCTATGAATACAACTCAATGAATGCTGAATTGACGAAATTGTATGATCAAGCATTGAAATGTATTTTCTGGATTTCAGTAAAGTAACTGTACTCTGAATACCACCAAATGACAGAGTGACTACCTGAATATTTGGTTTAGTTAATATTCTAAACATGCACTTTTGGTACATTGGTAGTTTGTCCCAAATATATCAGATGTGTCTTTTTAAACCGACATAACAAGTTAAAAAGGGAGGCGACTGCATGTTTACACAATCATCATATAAAATGTGTACACCCCAGCCAGACCTTGACATTTTGAAACGATTAAGTGAAAAAATAACTCGTCTTCTTTACTTTACTATTCCTGGGCCTTGATAGATTTTAAAACATTGACTTTACACTCTCCTTACACTAAACTGTCCCATATATGAGCAGGACGCGAGGCACTATGAAAGCCCCTCATGTCTGCGGGCGTATGGAAGAAAATGATCTGCTCAGAGTTTCCCCCGGTTGGTAAATGGTGTGTGTGTGTGTGTGTGTGTGTGTGTGTGTGTGTGTGTGTGTGTGTGTGTGTGTGTGTGTGTGTGTGTGTGTGTGTGTGGGTGTGTGCGTGTGTGTGTGTGTGTGTGTGTGCGCGTGTGTGTCCTGCAGCCATCACTGCCCAGACTGTTTCCTGTCCAAGAAGGCTCCAGTCAAACTTTGCCCCCTAATGAGAAAAGGCAGCAGAAGATAGATAAATAAATAAATGGAACAAAAAGGCGAGAAAAAAAACAAAAAAACAAAAAAGATGCTTTTTCTTTTTCACCATTTTCATACAGGGACAATTACAAGTCAGATCTGTGGAGTCGCCCCTATTCACAGAAGGAATTATGGTGTTTTTGAGCAATAGAAACACCAGTAATGAATAAAAGCTAGATGGATATGTTTAATGTCATACCATGGAACATTTCAGGCAAAGCGCCAAGATCTCCACGGAGACAAGCAGGTAACCTTTTTCAGAGCTTGTTATAGTCATTAATTTGGAATGATTCGTGCTAGTTTGACTAATCTTTAATCACTTATTTTCAAGACACCATATTAAAGATCAACTCCTGTGTTCATTACTTCCGGCCACTGCTCTGTACTTACTTCATTCTTCAGTTTTCTTAGTCTGTGATGTGCGTAGGCAGTGTTGGGAACTGAATACATGTACTGAGAATACACATTCTGAATACTAATTTTGAGTAACTGTACTCCGAAAAAAAACACAAAAAAAAACAGAAAACACTGCTCTTGTGGTGTGTGCATGTGCAATTTTTCCATCTCCAATTAGCTATAAAACAAAACTTTTTCACTCCTATGTTGCTTTTTTAGACTTAGACTTACTTAGACTTAGACTTTTTACACTATAATTTAAATGCAAGTCGACATGAAAGTATTCAGAAGACAGTACTGGAGGTATTCAGTATTCTGTAACTAAATACACTTACAAAGTATTCTTCCCATCACTGTGCGTAGGATTCAGCAGCGTCATGTATAGTCACTTTGGTACAAATGAAATTAAATCTGCTACTGATGACATTTACAACACCATCAGCTCTCAAGACACAAACCCTGCATATTTAGGCTGAGCTCTTCTTCCAAACGGAAAACACTCCGTTCCACATTGTGATATCATGCGGTAATACAGGAAGTGCTCCGCTGTGTTTTTAAACTCCACACACCTTCGCTAGAATAATTTGGATAATTTCAGACCTGGAATTGTCAATTTCTACTGATCAAAAGGTAAAAAGTAGTTAACTTGAAAACTACCGCGTCATGACATCACAAGGTGGAACAGAGCTTTGGAGATGTACAGACGAATAGTAAAGAGTTACTCAAACATGTGTGAATGTAACAAAACAGAACTCCAGGTATGTTTTTGATGAAGTAACAACATTATAACATGGCTTAAAGTTCTCAAGAGTTAATTTTCCATATTATAGGAACTTTAATGATTGTTGCGTCATGTGTTATGCAGTACAAATGAAGTAAGATCTGCTACTGCTGACATTTATGTAGATGTCAGCTCACACTGGGCACCGCTGTTTTCTAATGCGGAAATCAGCTGACTTGTTTCTTTTATCAAGTTGTTTTAGATGAATATTGTGATGTTAAAATGTCCAAATGACAACATAACGATCCACGGCAGACACAAGCACAGTCAATAGGTCCTCTTTGATGCTGTCCCAAGATGTACCAACCGACGCTATGGAAAAACCATTAAAAAGAAAGTACAAACAAACAGCCGTGTAATGGAGAATTTAAGACATAATCCGATTAGCGTCAATTTCCCTGTATTAATATGATTCAAAAAGCAAAAACAACAGCATGAGGGCTACCACTTAAGCTCTTCTCTGGAAATGTGATAGTTTTACACACAAAACCAAGGGGGCACCCAGCTGACATCATTTCCACAGATTATGCAATATCACAATTTTCTGAGCACATGCATAGGTGCGGATTTCAAAGTTTTATTCTTTACAACAGCAGTCCAAAATTGCAGTTATAACATGACAAGTCAACAACAAATTTGTGAAGAAAAAAACAAAAAACAAAACATAACTTGCTTTACAATTATTTGCATAAGAAGACAGATACCTTACTGCAAGTGGTGGATGGAGTATTCAATTTTGTTACTTAAGTAAAAGTACAGATACAGTGGTAAAAGTTTACCCAAGTATAAGTAAAAGCATCACTTGAAAAAATCAACTTAAGTAAAAGTATTTAAGTACCCGTTTAAAAATGTACTTCAAAAGTAAAAAGTTAAAGTATTTAATGTATTTCAAATGTTGTTAATTTGTTAAAATGTGGTGATATTGATTAAAAATATATATACATATTTTGATCAACAGTAGTAATAGGAATCAGTTTCTTAATTTTTTTAAATTTTATAAATTTTTTGAAGTTTGAACTCAAAAACTTTAGTCAGAATGTATGAAAATAACATAACATATGAAAAGTACTTTTTACTTGTCAGTCCAGTTCAAAAATATAAGAAAGTACAGAAACATGCTCTCAAATGTAGTGAAATAAAAAACAAACAAAAAAAAAAAAAACATCCACTGCAAAATGTAATGAAAAAATACCAAAAAAATATAATTCACTACTTTAGCCCACTACTTGTACTTCATTACCTTTCACTGCTGCTTACTGCTGACCTCCAGCCTTCTTATCTCCATGGGGAAAGTTTAATACCACACTGTGAAACATTCCGGAGACAAGTAGGTAGTGGACTCTCCACCAGGTGCTATCTCTTAATAACCTTTAAGAGATAGCACCTAAGACAACAACAGACTGGTTTAAAATATAATTAAGTCCTTTCTACAGAGTAAACAAAAGAAAAAAAAAGTCAGAGAGAGATGCTTGGTGGACAGAGGTGTGCAGCCAGGCTCGTAAAAAAGTGAAAAACATACAGACTGACTAACAACAAAGACTTACTCTGTAATAACTGGAGCAGAGAGACCACTTCACTGACCTGAAACGAACCATTAGAATTCTTACAAAGCTTCAGTTCAACATTTCATACAGAATATTAATTTATGTCATAAGCAAAATTAAACGCGTAAGGAAACACATTATCTATTTCTTTTATGCAAGCTATATTTAGAATTTGCAAGCATAGTAACTAAGTCAACGCTACTTCTTTTTCTCCTACAGTCACTGAAAGCAGCCACGCCTCAGATTTCAGCCCGCACTGATTGGCCCAAGTCGTGCGTGTCACCGTGATGTGCGTAAATACCCCTACGTACAACTTGACAGTCCCATAACAAACCACTCGCCCGAGCCAACCTCAGTGTAGCGCTCCACTGCGTCGGTCGCGACTTCTCCAGCGGTTTGCCTCTTTGGATTTACTCGTTTTCGGAATAGTAGCCACGCGGAGCCGACATGTCCTCCCGCGAGACTTTTAAGGACTTGGGCAGCGGTAGTTTATCATCCGAGGAGGACTGCAGTGCGCGCTCGGACGTGACTGATACGGGGCCAGCGGAGGAGGAGAAAGCCACCTCTCCAACCTCTCCAACCTCTCCAACCTCTCCAACCTCTCCGTCCGCGCTTCGGCATCACCCCTTCAGCGTGGAGGCGATCATGTCCGGGAGAGTGGTGTCCAGGCGGAGCGCGGAGCCGGTATGCCGCAAAGAGGTGCCCAGAAGCCCGCTTAACCCGCTGTATCTGTGCCGAGAGAGCGAAGCGAGCCGGAAAAGTTTGAGCGCGTCTTCGCCAACTTCGCCCGTCAAATCTGAGGCGTCCGAGCCGGAGGAGTGCACGCCGTGGGTCACCAACGGAGCGTACCCGTCACATCCACGTAAGTTCTCCCATCAAAACGTCTCCAAAAATATACAGACTTTGGACCAAAATGTCTCCCCCTTTTTTTTTTTTTTGGACACTTTAAGATCCAACTACAGATTGAGCACATTGCAATAAAACAAATTTTCTTACAATAATATTTTGATGAAGGTACGATTAACAATGTTGAGATAATTCAAATTTGAGACTTTGTTTTTTCCTCTGATAAATTTTGCCTTTGTCAAATTGATGGATCATTTTTATAAATTAGGACTTAAGAAAATCCTAACTGAACCTTACCCCCACACTACTATTAACAAGCTTTTAATATAATCTTAATGTCTTGTTAATGACGTGAGATCAGTAGAAGAAGAAGAAATATAATGCGGCAAATTACTTGAAATGTGGTTTGCAGGCATCCATTGTAATTATTTACTACTATAACACTCAACCAATTAGCCTTTCATTAAATCAACTGAAATAATTAAAAGTTTCAGAGGGCTTGTCAACTTTGTGTAATCTTTGGCCCAGTGTAATTATGATTTGTTGGAGCTGTAATCAAAATGTTATTAGATAATTGTATCAGATAAACTGTACTTTACGTCAGTTGTATTCATAATTGCTTGTCAAACTTTAGTGCACCCAATTAAAAAAGGAATCTTGTTTGTCAAAATTACATCATTGTTTTATCCTAATCTAATTCAGCAAGTGTTGATTAAATTAAAAGTTGTATTCAGATAAAATGTGTTCTAAACTTTAACAAAACTTGACATTTCCAAGGAACAAACTCACTTTTTATGTGTTATGGCTAAATATTTTCCTCTTATGTTCCTACAGGCCACATGAACCCAGGATGCCAGCTCCGAAAACACAAGACCAACCGTAAACCCCGCACGCCCTTCACCACGTCTCAGCTGCTAGCGTTGGAGCGAAAATTCCGTCAGAAACAGTACCTGTCTATAGCCGAGCGCGCCGAGTTCTCCTCCTCGCTCACCCTCACGGAGACACAGGTCAAAATCTGGTTCCAAAATCGCAGAGCCAAAGCCAAACGACTACAGGAGGCCGAACTGGAGAAACTCAAGATGGCCGCCGATGCCAAAACCGCCGCCGTAGCCGCTGCTGCTAACGCCGGAGCGCTGCACCCGGGCTTCACCTTACCTCTCTCCCTGGGGGCCATGTCTCTGTATGGACAGTCGTATTCAGCGTACCACCACCAGCATAGACCTCTGCTTCCTCTGTCTCCTCTAGGACTCTACGCGTCTCCCCTCAGCTACGGCATGTACCACTTATCCTAACAGAAACCGTCACTGACTCTTTTGGACTTGCGAAACATTTTGGAGGATATTTTAAAGGAAAAATACATAATTTAATACGATGCTTTAATGAGCTTCCAGGGTTCACCGCAGCCAATCTTCTTCCTCCCATTGTGCATTGATGTTGCCGTTTAAGCCGGATGCCTTACCTGATGCAGCCCATTCAGTCTATCTACCCAGGCAGAGGGACAGTTGTAACTCTGATTTGGTTGTAGATTTTGTATCGGATGCCCTGCCTGCCTGTACTTTGACATCTGAAGTTGCCAAAAAGTGAAAAGTGATCAAATGCGTCGATGTTTGAAGTGAGCATGATGTCTCCGTACTGGCTATGCCCTGATCATGTTTGTAAGTAAGCAATGGACTGACGCTAAGAGGCTTGTTAGCATTCGCGGTTGGACTTTTCCCATGCTCATTTTCATCTACTGCACAGTCAGGGGGCGGTTGACTTCTTCCAAGGGCGCTTCAAATCGAGAGACAAATCAAGACTTTTAAACAAGGATATTTTTGCGTCCTTCCTGGCTGACTGCGTGTTTACATTGTGAGTGAAGAGGGGCGTGCACCGCTGAGCTTTTTATAGTCTCCACTTGTTTACTTTTGCAATAATTGAAATGACTGAGGACTCGCAATATTCACTTAAGCCTTTTCCTCCTAGACCGCCTTAAAATAGACACTTTTTCTGGCTCTTTCTTGATGGAGTGAGTGTTTTCAGCGACTCAGGCTAAATCAAACATATTACTGATTCACTCAATTTGACTCCCAAGAAAGGACGGTTGCCTTAACCGTTTTCTGTTTCTCTATTTGCCCAAGCAATACATACCCTTTTCACTCGTTTTTTACCTTTTAGGCTTCATAGATCAAGCCTAGATGTATTTATTCTTTATGAAAAATTATGCTGGAAATGTATGAATGTGTCACAAAGTCTATTTATGATCTTAAGAGAAAAAAATTATGGTACAAAGAACTACGAACCAAAATTGCTTTATTGTTAAAAAAAAAAAAAAAAAAAAAGGACTCCCTTTTGAACGGGGCCACACTATGCAGTCTATATTTTCCTCTATGTCTCATGTAAAGTCTTCCACGATGTTGATTTTAATGTTCTTGAAATAAATAACGAATAAAGTCAGTATGTTTTCTAAATGTTTGCATGCGTGCATGTGTGAACGATACAGGTACATGTCAGGTTTACAATCCGAGCTGTAATGTTAGAGCAACTGTAAATTACACATTATCCGAGCTGACAAACACTTCCTCTTATTACCGGGAGATTACAACAAGTATTTTCCCCACAGCGAAGTTTGTTCACACGGACATGCCATAAAGTGTCTAAACCGTTCGCTGTTTTTGACATTTGAAACTCTATTTATTATGGGGCCAGGCAATCATTATAATGGCTAATAGAAGATAAGGAACAAAATATGTCAACTGTTAGAGATAGAGACAATCAGGTTTCTGTTATGATGCAATGGAGACGTCGTAGCGTAGCCATATACAACGTCTTATGACAATTTCTACAAAAATATCGATTTATAGCATTTATTTGCAGGCTATATGAGTTCATTTTAAAGGTACACTGCGGGTATGTGTCTGCCACCAGCTTGTTTCCATGGAGACGTTACTTTGCTTGTAATATTTCAGTCATTAAACTTTTCATGAAGGCTAGCGTATGCATTTCCGCCAAGTTAACCAGGCCAAATAATAATAATAATAATAACAATTTTACTATTGTTTTATGCTGCACTGCATCGCCAACAGGTCAGATCTGTGGATAGGCGAGCCAGCGGTTGGCATTATGTAGACTGGTTTCAGAATTGACACGATATTTTCTTTAACACCATCATTCAAATTTTGTTTCTGTAACGGTTCTATCTTAGACATAAAATATAATCTATAGTCAATAGCCTAAATAAATGAAAATAGTTTAGATAGAATAAAATTTAAAAAAGAGCAGCCAAGAAAAAGATTTAAAACAAGTTGTGTTTTTATTCACTTCACGCATTTTACTCTTGGCATTTATTAACAAGTTAACAACAAACTTATCAAGACACACACGGGCCCATTTGTCAAAGTTAGGTCCGAATCCATCCCGTTTACGCGCCTCTATTAGCGCAGAGTTCACTTCCTCCTCGTTAACCTTAATATCAATGGCCATTAGGGCTCGCTCTTAAATTAGCCACCGGAGCTGTCCCACTAAGTTTACAGAGGGTTTAGAGGGGAGACTGTGGCCGCTGAAGGGGCTGCCTGCGCTTTGGAGCAATTACGATCGCGGCTTGCAACATCCGTGCCACTTTGATGTAACGGGGAAATGGTTTATGGCGCGCGGCGTATTTACAAGGTCCCCGGTCTCTAATCAGAATAGGGCCTAAGCTAGTGGCACCAGCAAACAGACGGGCAATCACGATAATCAAGTGCACATTGGCGTGGAGAGTGCGTGAGATAACCACTGCCGCAGAGGGGGAGAGCGCCGCCAGCAGGGGGCGTGGTAAGGGGTCCACTGTGCGTGTTGTTTGGGGGTCGTCAGTAGGTCTATCTGTATGTAGTAGTACTGCTGTTGTGTGGTATACTTAAAGGTGCACCGTGTTCGGCTCAGGCCTCTGCACTGGCTCCTGTGGCTCAGAGAATAGACAAAGCGGCGCTGTTTGTGTTTGTGTACAAGTTAGGGATGTGTATTTAAATCTCATGGTACGATACAATTACGATACTCATTACACGATACACAAACTGAATTTTTCCTTTTAAAAAGCCGTGACAAGCCTTTGGGGCTGTATTACTGTTATAGTTCGAGGAATTAAGATAGAAAAGTTCTTTAACACTTATGTCTTTTATGTTTTATGTGGTCTATGCATTTTTTGGTGTTGCTACAATAAAATAGTTCATTTAAGCAAAGGATTTTATAATTCGATATATTCTATATTATACGATATCACGATATTTTGGTTATTGTCACATCCATAGTACAAGTCCCTCCATACCCAGCACCGAAGTACATCTGACATGTTAGTGCCAAATGAACCATCTCACA